>OV050031.1:33061050-34261050 GCA_920105625.2 Clusia tigrina | reverse complement strand
TTTAACTGTTTATAAATAAGGATGTAAGATGGAGTAAAAAGTTCCGAGTGATCTTGATTGTCCAGAGAAACTGATTTAAAAGAAATAAGGAAAAAGCTTGCGAGGACTGCTTTTCTTTTTGCTGTAATTGTTTGTATGAGGATGTGGATTGAAGAGGATGGGGAAGCCCCTTCACCAATCGACGAACATAATGAATCAACAGAGGCACCCTCTATGGGGAAGTCTAATCTTACTGAGGCTCTTTAAAGAATTTCCTCTCATTCACCAACCTATTGGTGATTGTTACCTAATTGGTTAAGCCTGCAGCTATCAGATTTCTCAGGTACACTACAGAAATGTTTTGTAACAACTATTAAACGTGTTCTTGTTCGATCAGTCTTTCAATGGTATTTTTCAGTGCACCAAAAGGTTTATCCCTTTTCCTCCTTTTTGCATTGTCAGTTCATTTGTTTGTTCATTGCCGTCAATACTACCGTGTACTGAGATCATATTAGGTCCATAGTATGCTGTGGTGAGGGAGTGGTCTTCCAAAGTTCACACAATCTACGTCTGGAATACAGATTTGGGATCTTTTCAATTAAAAAAAAACTACCCGAAGTCGGTATATACATAAATAATGTTCTTTGGTGAATGCTTAGCTTTAGGTGTTAGCATTTGTATGCCATGTTGTGCGTTACATTAACTCAGAGTAATGCCTACTACTGGGATGCTATTGCTGATTCCAACCCATATCTAATTTTCAACTATAATCAGTGTTTATGGAAGTAGTAATTTACAATAGCATGTTGCATACCAAAGATGTGCCGTGAATATATAGACGAGCCATTCATGTCTGATGTGAGACACCTCAAAATATGCTGAAGACTTAACTTGCTAACTACATGTCAATTGGGTTGAAGTATATTTTGAAGTTCCTTCAAACATCACCAAAAAGGCTCATGAATGCACTCACTTCACATCACAGTTTCATACCTTAACTTAAACAAATACTTATTCACAATTTATCTTGAAATGATGAAGAGAAGAGCATGGTGGCGGTGAAGGAAGGAGGATGTAATTTAACAATGAATTTCAAATATACAAATAAAATATACAAAGTAGAAATTAGTGTAAAATGATTGGGGGCTTACCTCCGACGCTTGAACCGTTCTGCTGCGAGTACAGATTCTGCTGTGCAGTTTGCGGCTGTGGTGGATACAACTGCGGTGGGCCCTGTGGGGGCGGGCCAGCGTGTGCCGCTCCTGGAGGCACTAGCACCGGTGCGGGGCTAACAAGGCGCATTGGAGTACCTGTGCGTGGTCCCATGACCAGGGAACCACTCTGATCGAAGAATGCCGGTATCACCTATTTTCGTTTCCAAGCAGTTCGCAGTGACGTCATTGGATGTTGTCGGTTTGGTCGTTTGAAATTATGATGGTTTGGGTTTCAATGGTCAGTTTTTGGATTTTTAATATTTGTTTTTACAGGGTTAGAATTTTGGTTTGTTTGTTGTTTTTGTTTATTTGTTGGTTATGAAGTTATGAAGAGAAAAAAGAAGAGAAAATATATCGTTTAGGCATTATATAATATATATACATGTACAAATTTGTTGTTGTTTTGTTAACAATTTCATTAGTTCGGGGTTTCGTTTTGTGCATTTTACAAAAACAACCGTTCAAAAATTACAAAATTAGAAGTCGATGGCGCAAACAACACCGAATGTGTATCAATTGACACACGCTTACATGGAAAATTACACAAAATTCGATCGTTTGAGCTTCGAGAAGCCTTTTTACAGCTTTACGCAATAAAATGCATAAAATAATTACATAGTTTATTTACAGATTGGCGATGTTTGGAGTCTGTTTACCTGGTAGGACTGATTCTCAGCACCCTGTTGTGAGGGTGTCAGCGGTCGCCGCGGTTGTGAGCCTTGTTGCGGTATCAAATTGCCCGGATACATGCCCCATGGTGCTACGCCATAATACTGTGGCATTTGCGCTGCGATCAGACCCATGTACGGAGTTGCGTCTTGTCCCGGATTGATAACGTATGGGGCTGCTTGCTGGGCAGCATATGCGGCGTTTTGTTGTGCGGCCAAGAACTGCTGTGATGCGGCTGCCATTTGCATCTGTTGTGTTTGCATCGAGCCATTCGGAGCGCCTGGGGGCGCACCCGACGTGGCTGCAGCAGCAGCGGCGGCCGCATTTGTAGCAGCAGCGAGTCCAGGATTCTGTGAGCGGAATAACTGCTGTAAAGGAAAAGACGAATTACATGATTAGAGTGGGACGGACATCAGGAAGTAGGTGTTTATTATATATTTAATATGAAGTCTCAATGTGGGAGAAATGTTGTCAGCATGAGCACAATTTATCAGCACCACAGTCAGCTTTCAGTTCACAAAATACAAGTTGATAATATCAGTGCGACCAAGCCAAGCAATATACGAAATATTTGAGAAGATATTTGAATTTAGATTTCCATACAATTGGTAGAAATCCCTACGAATGCGGCTTTCGACTGCTGCAGTAAATAATTATAAAATAAAAAATTCTTTAATTAAACTATTCTTTAAAGTTTTAATTAGACTTCTTGGAATTAGTTGCTATACTCGTAATCTTCTGCATTGAGGCAGACTACACAATGTAAGCACTCTACACAATTTGTCAGCGCCAAATTCAGCTTAAACTTTGCAAACGAATAGTTAGGAAAATCACAGTGCTTACAAGAGAAACTGAAAGTACATAATTCGGTTAGGACAAGAAACTTTAAAATATTTACATGAAGAAATTTGTAAACATAGAACAGTATTAGTAAGCTTTGAACTGAAATCACATAAAATAGATGCATTTTTTTTAAATGAATTTGGCCAAACTTTCGACAGGGGTTGTAGCACAGCGCATTAAAACTTTGATCAGAAGTATTCGTAGCAGTCGCTGAAACTTAAAACAGGATACAAGCGCACACAACACACTAAGTATGACATAAAAAGAGAAAAATTCGGCAGGGCAGCTGTTTAAAAATCCTGAAGGCGTACTCGTCCTATGCCTCTAAATCGCACACATACGCTTGCTGATTTTTCAGCTAGTAAAGTGAGCCGGTTGGAAAATTCAATCAAATCAACATGCGTACGCACGCAAGTGCACTCGTCGTGTGTGATTTCAGCCAGTGTTGCCATATCGTTGGCATAAGTGACGCATATTTTATACGCTGGAAAATCCAATTTGCGAGAAATGCGTGAAATGACGGCGATGGAGAAATGCGAAACCCTGCGTGAATATAATAGAAAGAAACCGGAAATAAATTCCTACTTCACAACAGCTCAAGAGCAGAACAATCGCACACATCTACGCATAATTTAATACAATAAAAAAACAACAATAACAACAAAAACATTGCCGCATTTTCAACGCCACACCATACAAGCGTGTAGTTTGCCCCTCCCTCCCCTCGGTCCTGAGCGTATTTCGTCGGTGGCTTTAGTGGAAAGTACATAAGAACAAATTCGGAACAAACGCGAAAAAATAACTGTGAATTATTGATGACTGCAAACACAAAAGTGCTGCGAATGAAAACAATAAAAACAAATGCTCTTATTGAGAGGCATACTTTTAGGAGCATTAGGGCGGATACGCACACAAACTCACTGGGGTAAGATTACTCAAGCCGAATGGCATAAAATAATAATCAAAAGCAAATGCGAAATCAAAATGAGAGCAAATTAAAATGAAATTGAAAACGAATCTGAATCTGAATCCAAAGTCGATGCGTACAGTAGCGACGGCGTGCTGTGTAACATTTCGATGGGAGTACGAGTATATTAAAATAGTAATAATTTATTTACATAACGAGGGAGTGCGCATAACTCGGTATTTAACTAACCCGCTTCCTCTTGAATTGCTGCCTTAGCAACCAACCCAACCTAACAGCCTCTCAGTTACAGCACCCCGCATTCCCTGCCACCATTCACGGCAGGAATTTACCCAGTGGAGGCAAAAGCTGGAAAATTTGCCATTGACGCAAGAATTTGGCAACCGTCAGCGAAGCAAGAAGGAAAAAGAGCCCACAATAATAAGCATGAGCAGCAGCAGCAGCAGCAGCTGAAAATTATAATCACGCTTGGAATTTGATTACTTATGATTATGAAGTGGCAGTTTGTCAGCGGCAGCAACAGATGTCACAAAAGTCATGACCCAAATTCCTTAAATCAACATCAAAAATGGTCGGAAAACTCTACGCGTGAAGAAAATTGAGAGCAGAAGAAGCAACAAAGCATACAAAAAGTCAAATATCTCCTCGCGTTCCTCTGGTGCTGATCCGAAAAACTTCTGCACTTGGAAGTTAGTGGAAAAGTTTCACAAAGGCGCTGCAGCAACGTCACCAAATGGTGAGGGGCCGGCCTTAAAATGAAAAATGCTTTATTTATTCTGGGGATTTTATGCTTCGATATTATTTGGATTATCCGTATAATATCTGCGCAAGTGATGTCTTTTGTTCCTTCCCGTCCCCTTGGTTCCTACTATTCGAGTTCTTCTTCTGAATACAAATATTTATTGCGCTTCTCACAATTTCTTCCATTGTACTGCATCGAGTTGCACGTTGCAAGTGTGTCATTAAAGTGCAGATCAGAAGTGTCATTGTGCATGTGCAACTAATCCTTGAATGTCAGCGAGAAAACTTATTTTCGCATAAAACCAGTTCACCAAAAAGAAAACAAGAATACAATGGCGTGCATATGATTACTTTACATGTACGTAAGAGTTCTCTACATTCGACACCGGCTCCCATTGTTGGTCTATTATTTTCTTTTGCCCGCAAATGCTGAATTGTGTAAGCAATGCAGCAGTTGCTTATATTTTAATTTGAAGGTTATAGTGCAAGCATTGCTTACAATTTGCGAAAACTTTTTCAATTTGTAAGCTTTGGAAGATCTTTCTTTGTAAGCGAAAATATCTGATTCAGCGCTGACAAAAAATTAATGCAAATTGCCAATTTCAAGGCCTAGAGATGAAATTCATTTTGCAAAACCACCTTCACTAGCCTCATTTGTCAAGAGCTATAAACAGAAACAAATGCTTCAATTATAGTGATAACAAGAAATGAAGCTAATCAGCAGCGAACAGAGATAAGCACACGGGTAACTGCTTCCACTGCGCGCCTACAGCCTGCGCTGATCCAATTTTCCACTTTCACTGAGAGCGGAGGCAGCACCAGTTTCCCTGAAAACTAATATCATTACTTTGAGCAAATATGCCAATCATTCAAACTTCATACGAACATAATTGCCAGCATTTGCCAGTTGACTTGCAAACGTGTTCACTTTGCCGTGTACTGGTGGGGATGTGTGACTGCTCGTATGTGAATGTGAATATGAGTGTGAGCTCCAATGCGTGTGTGTGCGTGTTTGTGGATGTGCTATTTAAGCGAGCGAAATTGTTGTTTGCAGACATTTACTCAAATGACATAGTTTCTGTTTTGGCTTCAATTTTTCTACGTGCCTCTGTGTGGATGCAACAATTATAACTACAACTACGATGACAACAACAAAACAATATTTTCCGTGAAAGAAAGTTGAGGCTAAAACAAGGCACAGCAGCGCAGCACACGTTTCGGCAAACGCCACATTAGCTTCCATGGAAATGAAATCTTGCTTCGTGCCAGCTTTTTTAAAAGAAATAAAAAAAATACACCTACCATAAAATGTTAGTGGAAATTGTGCTCTGCCGAGTGCTCGAGTTAGTTTGCTTTGTATTTGCCACTCTTGATTATACTTAATGACAGTTCCAAGCGAAACCAGTGGCGGATCCATGGCGAAAAGCTTCGGCTACGAGCACCAATTCCACTCAAGTTGACGAGGAAGTAAATTCATCACTTCGATTGAGCGAGCAGTTAAAGTTCCAGTGCAAGAAAAGATTTCAAACAAAAAATTGCTACTCGCAATAATAAAAGTCCTGGACTCGTCACTGTCCAAAGCCCAACACTTTTATTTATTGTTTGCCCTTTTTCTCCTTTCTAATTTAGCAATCATTTATTCTCAATGCTCCGCTCAGTGTGGCACATGGTAATTTTGCGCCAATTACTACGAAATGGAAATTATGACATTTTTGTTGTGCCCACTCCTCATTTAACACTACACTGTAATGTAACTTCAAAGGCGAAACTCAAGCGCGGAAAATGCTTCTACATATAAGTAAAAGTCTAAAAGTTCTCGTTTTTTCCATTATAGTTAATAAGCTCCCAAGAGAACAATCGAGCAATTGCGTACCAGTAGTGCTGGAAGACTGCGGCGGCAGCAGCTTCGCTGCCTGGCTGACTGACGTCATTGCTCAGGGGGAGGGAAAGTTGACGTTTTGTACTTGTTGCGTACAAAGCAAACGCAAAGTCACGAGCGACTCGGAAACACGAGCCATTCTGAAGATGTTTATGGTATAATTTAGCATCCCTTTGTGGGCAGGATAATTTAGAGCTCAGCGCAGTGTAGAGAAATATGAAAGGCGTACGAGTGTGTAATATGGTGCAGGAAAGATTTATTTATTATTATTAATAAAGGGAGATTTGTTTATTTAAAAAATGCACAATAACATAATTAGGAAAATTGTTTTATTTGTGTATGGAAAACTTGCAGAAAACAGCTTATAATTCAACAGGAGTACTACATAAACACTTTTCTCTCTGTCTCTCTATCTCTCTTTCAGAAAAGTGGTGTGAAGAATTGGTCATGAATACTGTGAATTTCTTGACTTCAATGAAAATCTGGATGAAAGTTTAGGTAAGATTATTATGCACAACCTTTAAAAAAGTGAGTTTAAGCATCTTGAGACCTCTGTGATCAGAAAAATTACACAGTTAAGCACATCCTTAACTTCACATAACTAGAAATTAGAACTTGTATGGTCCAAACTAGACCAGAAGTTTCTATATATCAAGGCATTATAAATATGGAGTTATTTTCATTTAGCTCACAAATCCTACTAATATTTGTATAGTAGTATAGTTGTACTGTGTACCTGGATTGGCCTGTCACAATTTAGTTTTGTTGTAGTATTGTTCTACGCAGGTTGCAGTGAGTATATAAGTTAAAACAATTCAATATTCTGAAACAGGAGTGACTTATTGCACTTTCATATATACCGGCACATTTGAAGCATAGTCTGGTATAGTGCAAACAAATAGTAATAAAAAAGTTCAAGTATTTTACTATAATAACCCAATATATACTACGGTATAAACGGTTTGAAATTACGTGAATATGAACCGTGGGTCTTGCGATTCGTTTCAGTGATGAACCATGAACAAGGATCCTTTCTGGTGATTCAAGCGTACAAGCGTGATGAACATAAGTGTAGTTTTTGCCACTGCTCCAGATCTCCATGTGGCTGCTTCTACATTACACTTTCGCTCCTGTTTGTTGCCAAGGTGGAAAGTAACCTTCTCAAATCGGCTTCCCGCCGGCTTAACTATTCTTGTGTGAGGTGAAATTTTCAGCAAATTCTTGGAATTTAAAAGAGTAGCAAATAATTTAAGACTCACTATAAAGGCGTGGGATAGGATGGCAGAGAAGCACACAAATTATATACTCATTATATATACTAACTAAAAAGTCTGAAAATTTGAGCAAATTTCAAATTCTTTCATTTCCTTGTTTTTTTCGTTGTCATAAATGTAATTATTAAATTTGTGCAAACTTTTGCTTCTGTGACATTTGAAAATTCTCAATTACCATCCAAATGTTGTCTGTGTGTGTGTGTGTGTGTGTATGTGTGATTGGGTGTGCGTGTGTGTAGAAGTGTTTGGATGTGTATACATGCGAGCTGTCTTTACTCAGAAAGCAATTTTAAAATTCAATGAAACGTATCAGCGCAGTGACAGACAGTTTCCAAAAGGCAAACATTTCGCTTTTCTCCATTTTGTTTTTTGTTTTTGTTTTTGTTATTGTTTTTTTTTGCTTTTTTAATTTTTTCTTTTCCATTTTAGTCGAAAACTCCTTGAAACAAACGGAAGCGGAAGTGATATCAAAACATTGTAGAAGCTCAAGAGTGCAGTTGTAGCACACACGAGTGGAGCAGATGCACACACACAAACACATATACGGATACACGGTTGCAGGATAGAGCGAGCGGAAGCGGAAAGACAACGTCGTGAGGCTTGTTGAGAGCTCTGTTGGATTGGGGCTAAGAGTTTGGGTACTTTGTGTATATTCGGTAGGAGTCACAAGTTCTGATTTCAAAATTGGTGTTGGTGTTGATGTCAAAACAGCAACAGCAACGGCGAACGGCAACCAAATGTTCTGGTTTTCATGTCAAAGTCGGCTGCTCCTGTGTGTTTGTGTGTTTGTGTGCCTGAGTGCAATGAATGAGCAACCGAAAATGGAAATTTCAACGGAATGACTGCAATTTGAAAATGCTTTTTGTAATATTTGATATATTAGTTTAAAACAAAAGTGATAAGCAAGGACGAAATGTGCAAAGTAACAAGATGCATTTAGAATTTGCATTTCTTAATAAAGCTATCAGATCCGAAAATAAATGTTTGCTCCTTAAATTTACGTTGTGCGTCGCATTGCATTGGTTTCTCATGCCAACTGCGAAACTAAATTGTGTAAGTTGGAATGGGGGCTATGTACCCATTATAATATCACATTTCCGTAAACCTGTGGACATATTTGGAGCTGCTGCTTACTTAGGAAAGCAATGACTTAGGGATGCATTGGTGGCTGAGGAGAGCAGCATCGCCTCATTTGTTGTGTGGAAAAATAATTGGAAGGCTCACCAGGGGTGCCATTGAATTTGAATCTCGAGAACATGTCAGAGACAACTGTCACTGTTAATTTTTTTTCTTTTAAACACAAGGAAACGTTAAGATGCTGAATTTGAATTTATCAGCAGCACTTTCCCCTTAAAATTAACAAATGATGGTTCTCTCTTTAAGTGTCCTTGAGAATGATAAAGAATATTAAATCATTTTTTACACTTCATTTTGCTAATATTGCAAACATGTTGTAAGCTCTATTTTGGAGCCGATTCAGATTTCACTTGACAATACGATAGTTTGGAAAACCGCTCAAAAATACAAATATGCGAGTTGGTGAAAATCAACGCATACTTTAAAATATATCATTTCAAGGCTCATTAGAAATACGGGAGCATAGGTTGCCACTTCCGTTTATTGCTGAGAGAACCGTCGCACTCCCTGCCCCTGAAAGCAGTTGCATATGGGAGCAGCGTGTTGCAGGCATTATTTTGCCGTTATGCTCAACCCAGCTGTCATATAGATTTCGCATACACGCACTTTCACGTGGCGTGCGCAATTTGCGGCGTTTCTAACAAAGTCCCCAACACTTCCGCTTCCGCTTTATTCAATATCCATTTATTTCTACGCTGCGTTGTAAACTAATATGGCGGCCTCGCTGCCGTTTGCCACTCGTCGCCTCCTGTTCAGTTTGCCTCGACGTTAAAAAACCATGCCACCGTGTCAGCCTATTATTCTGTCCATTCACTATTCATGTTGTTGTTCCGCTTATTACTAGTGTTGTTGTTGTTGTTGTTGTTGGCGTCTTGCTTTAATATTGCTGTCAATAAAATATCCAATAAAGATTAAAAATTTCATGCGTTACAAACGTGTCAAGGATGCATAAAAATTAAATAAAAGAAAAATCGGACAAAAAAGAAAAGGAAGGGAAAATCCCCAGCAACTAATAAAAAAATTGCAATTCAATAATGCACTAGGATATAAAGGATACGTTTTTCTGCGGGATATAAGAACATGGAATGCCATTTTGCAGGCGGCAGACAAAGGGACCGACCTGGAGAGGGCTTGCATGCAAGTGTCCTGAAATGTATTCTATTAAATTTATGAAAGACATAAAATGCGCACTCGGGTGTGCGCCTGTGCCCGAGCCTCTGCTTGTGTTGGTGTGCGTTTTTGGTTTGTGTCTGAGCTTTGCACCCATAAATTGCCGTACACAGTGTGGTTGGTTGCACAGCGGAGCACAGGCGGCAGCGAGTTGTGCGTGCCTTATTACATTACGGGCATTACGGGGTGAGGGATGTGATTATGCATAATACGAGTATTGGCGTTAATAAAAGTTTTTATTATCCTTTCCGCTGTTGTGGTAAATGTTGGAGTTGGTGTTATTTGCACTGTTTGTGTTATTTTTTGGAGCAGCCGGTAACAGTTTTCATTAAATATTAAAAAGCACAAGTATTATTTCGCATTCGTGTGGAATTTCTAACAAAAAATTTAAAGAAATCATTACGAGGAACGAACAAGGGCAGATCCATTTCAAGTACAATGGATTCCTTAAGGATTAAATTATATATTTGTAGGAGTTTAAAGATTAGGAGAATAATCGAAATATACCATGAAATTGACACAGAAGCCGATCAGATTCGTTTTCTTTTCCCATGGAGTTTGCAAATAAATATTTGGTAAATAATATGGATCCATGCGGATGACACAGCGAGGGAAAAGAACACCATCATAAGCACAGAAGAAAAAGAGCTTATAATATGAATGAAATTGTAATCATAAGAAGCCCTTTTAGTACTAATAAAATAATTCATTTATATTGCATGTAGAATATTCCATTGATCTGCTATTACCTCACCCTCGCTAGTGCTATATATTATTAATCTCTTTCCTTCATATTAGGAAAATAAAAAATCTTTCGTAATATCCTTTTCGAATGGAAAAAAGCGATTCAAAAAGCAAAAAGTGACATCTGTGAAAATGTTCAACGAAAGTAATCTTGCTCCACTATTTTTCAAATAATAACCAATCAATGAAATGTTTTTATATTTGTAGACACAATCCAGAGATTGGAATAATGAGAAAATAGGTTTGAAGATTTTTAAAGCAATAACAAATTTTATCGCATGCATAGTGGAGCTCTTTTTAGTTCCGTTTTTCGATATTTGCTCTATATACTTCCTTTGAATATCAGATCAAAGTTTAAGAAATAGGAAGTAGGTCCTTCAAAGTCATACAAAATATTCAATTCTGCTAAATATCAATTACCCTCCTACATTAAATTATTAAAATTAATTTATCGGATCCTTGTCTCGACAACGACACTATCTTTTATATCATAAATGGTGTATCCAAAAAGTACGCAATTAAGTTTTTATTATGCTTTTTAGCTTGTTTTCAGGATTCATCATTATATTGCTTCGATACCAACGTTCTTATACAGTACATTGTTGGGAATACTGATTAAGTAAAAAAGAACGAAGGGGCAAAAAATTATACATATTTAGATATAAATGCAGCGAATATTTTTGGAAATTGCAAGTATCAGGAATGTGTTTGAAAATGAGTTGAAAAAAATATATTGCTAAATGGCACAAGCCTAAATATTTGTGAAAAAATGCGTATATATAAATAAGTATTAATTACGTCTGAAGCAAGGACAACAAAATGAAACCTTCATATAAATGGTTTGGCACAAAAATCAACAAACTCGCACTCCTCGCAGAGTTGGCTAGGTAAATGTTTACAATGACTGTGAGAATTCCTACAGACTGCGAAGCTGGCATGTATGAATGTTTGTGTTCATGTGGGCGTGTTTGTATGCGCTTTTTTGAATAGATAAACGGGGACTTCAATGGCACACACATAGCCATACTTCCAAAGGCAAAGTAAACACAGACGAAATGACAATGGCGTCGACACATGTGCACATAAACGGGTTCGCACACGCACACACATGCAATTATAAACAAATATAGGAGCTCAAAAACATTGAAAGCGAAATCCACACCCACCTAGAAAAAAAATAAAAGAATCCTGAATTGTGATTCTCATTAAAAGCGACAGTTTTGACTGATTTGAGTGGCAAATGATCACAGCCAAGCATACATGAGCTGAACACTTGAGAAGCACACCTACTACACGCGCGTCTCCTCCCCTTTAAGGATACATTGCGTTATGTGTAGGCGTATTTACCCAAACACCTACACTCATACGCATTCGCAGATGTTTTCCACTACGTATTTGTATGGAAATTGTCATAATGAGCGATAAGGAAGGCACATACGCTTATTTATAAACCATCTCCAAGTGTCTTTCTTGCTCTTTTTGTACTCGTTATGATAATTTGAATCTAAAAAAAAAAGAAAAACAAAATACCGCAGTTACTCAAGTTTTTGGCCAGGACGCCGAAAACCCCGCCATGTCGTTCCGCTGTGGGCGCAAGACGAAAAAACAATTTATTTACGTAATCATGTCATTAAATGTGAATGATATTTGGACAATCAGCACAACAGAACTACTTCCACCCCTAATACCGACGCAGCGACAATACCAGCGGTTATAACCAAGGTTATGTGCGGTTGGCTGAGGCCAGAGTAAAACAGGGCAGCTTTGGCATTCTAATCGCCTTGACTCCTTCCTTATATATCAAGGTAGGGTCCAGAGTGATATTTGTATTTAAGAAACAACAACCACAGCACACAGCAAAGTTAAGTACAAGGGGACAATCTCTCATATATAGTTCAGTATTAGGACAAGTAGACAGAAAAAACCGACATTTCCCTGTCAGAGAGAATAATCAGTTCATCTACTCTTAAATTCATTCGATCAATGAAAGCCAAAGTATCAATATTTATATATACTGTATTTTAAAATAAATTTTGTGAGTAAAAAAATCTCCAATTGCTCTGCTTTAGTTGGATTCAGAAGATTTTCCCAATTCACATTAACGCACTCGTATGCACGCAGTGTTTCCAGCTTCTATTCGCAAGTTATATTTTTCTCAGTGTATTGGATTCAGAAGTGAGAAGTCGTGAATAATTTTGAGTCAATTGAAAATGCTTTGGACACAGTTTACACCAAACGGCAGAGGCAACTCGCAGCATATTTCGAGGGATCTCAGAAACACTCACTGTACCTCATAAAAGTTGATAACTGAACCATGGAACATCTCTGAAACGAAATTCTCGAGAGATACGTTCTCCATATGAAGAGTAACTTACACCATAGCTGATGATGACTAATAATGGGTATGCAGCTTTTCTATGGCATTGAGAAGAAAGAGTGAATCATGTCTTCAGAGTAGTCGAAAGTCAGAGAATTTCCTTTAAAAAGTGAATTAAAGACTGCTCTCGTTCAAGCTACATCTTCCACACTCTGCCCATCTACTCTGACATCGCTCCAAAGTACAATTTGCCACTCTATCCGCAGCCCAAGTTGCCCCTCTCAGCAAAGATTGCAGATAGCACAGGTAGGTCATCCGCCTAAAATACTACTCGAGTAAATGCACTGAGCATGTTTCACCTGTACTGCGGTTGTGTTGGTGAGGGCGTGTTGCGTTGTGGCACTGTTTGTTTGACGACGTATTGGGTTGGTTTGCGGTCTACCGAAGTCGTCCCTATTAAGGACATCCGTGCTGTAATTATTACTAAGCCACACAAACTGGTGGCCGCACTCAAGTTATTTTTAATATTTAATGAGATGACGTAGCAGCCCTAACGACGGCAGTTGTATCGTGTTCACGCCAATAAATTTGACCCTGTTACAATTGCTGGGAAGTTTTCAGTAATCTAGCATACAAGTGCGTTTGCATTTGTCGTTAACTGGAATTTGTCTCTAATTAAGGGCGACTACTTCAAAGCAAAGAAAAACAAGTGGCTAAGCAAACAACACTTGCTGGCGATGTCAACTGAGGGCGGATAATGTGTACTTAATTAATGAAATTAAGAATGAGGAATGTATGCAGAGCTTACAGTAGGGGTAACGTGCGTAAATTCCATTTTCCTCAAAGTTAATTTCCTTTTGCTCAATTTACGAACCTATAAAAATACTTTGTTCAAATTTACTACAGCTGGTTATATTAGAGGGTTTGCAGGTGTGCAATTCCGGGCTCCTGCCGATCCATTGTGAATTCCTTTTATAATTGATTACATTGAAATTGTTGTATATTATGCGTCAAGCTTTGGTAACATTAACTTAACCAGATCTCTGCAAAATCTACAGCAATTAATCAGTGGAATCTCAACAAATTCCCTGTGTTCCCGGCAGAATGTGTCCTCCAAAGAGCGAAGCAGTAAAAGACTTGGGTGGAAGCTGCACTGAAGGAATGTGATTATATCGACTTTGTTCGCAGCCTCTGAAATAGTCCGGAGCCCACAAATGTAGTAGTCCTTCGGACAGTGTGTTCAATCAGGACAGTATATCTAGGGGACTGTGGTATCCCTATTATACAGAACACAGGCACTTCTGGAATACCACATAGGACTGGTAAAGTAGCTTATGTCGTCTTCAATGCTCTGAAGGGTGGAAGGTTTTAATGGCTACAGCTGTTCCTTCCTCAGTTAGTCTGCTAGTTCATTCCCTTCAATATTACTATGTTCAGCAGCCTCATCTCGTAGATGTGGTTTCCTCTAATCACTCAAAGGTTTACAATTCAACGCATTCAGCTTTACAACTTTGTTATTCGGGTTTTCAACCATGATCCTTGCGTGAAAACTTTTGTTTAAAATGTATGTCAAAAGTGGTCTTTCATATAATGAATTGCGAGTTTCATTACCCAATATCAGGGGTGAAACTTGGTTTGCCACTCCACTTTAGCAATTTTCCTATCTTTGTGGAATTGCGATTACCGACTTCCAAAACGAAAACTAAAATTCTATGATTTTGCAATCCCTCCAATAAGTCATTTTCGGGCCGACTTCCACTTTCCCTACTGGGATATTCATTCAGCATGAAAACAGTAATTTCCAGTTAAACCCAGAGAGTACATTATACGAGCAAGAAATCTCCTCAGAGCACGAGCATTACTAAATTCTATCCTAGAGAATCTGTGCAAACTCTACGTACACTAAATCAAAGTTCCCAACATCACACAAAATCAGGAGCACAACAAAATGGGGCACTTAAAGGGAGCTTAATTCCGTGTAATTTACATTATCAACACATTCAAATAAAATATGGCAAGGCAAACAAATAAAGGACCTATCAAAGAGCACACAAGGACAGACAACTGCGTGAGAGCGAGCACAGCAAATTATGTGAAACAAATTGTTAATTTAAAGGACCGCACAACCCTAAAGCCGGCGAATAAACCCATAAATGCGCAATCACACAACTGATGCGAATTGCTGGCGCGATAAGAAGGCAACACAAGGACACCCAAATAAGCCGCAGTAAAAGGCCAAGCGTACTTGAGGAAGGGACAACTTTGCGGAAGTGGAGTACAGTGGAGTGCGGTGTGGCGTGTGAAGTGATTATTTATTAATTGTTACATGTATCTGGAGGTGATATCAGTTAGGCTCATTATTTCGAGAGCTTGATTTGGAGCGTGGTTATTGGACCTCATTTTGGTTTACTGAAGTTTTCTGAAGCAGGAAAAATTGTTTCGAATGCAGAGGTTCAGCTTTGAATTCAGGGCGGCAGCACTTTTCACTGAGCAATTTCCCACTTTCAAATTACTTTTCTGGGTACATTTTGAATTGTAAATACTGAAAAGTTGTTGCAGAAAAGAGACAAAGATCAAAATCCAATCCTGATCCTGTTAGTAGGGAATTTAAGTAGGAAAACTGCGCAGTATTAATTTCAAAACTAATTGGTTTCTCTGTCTGCTGCTTAAGCTAGTTTCTTTGGTTTATTGTACGAGGATAAGTGCCTGTAATTTGTAACGGATAGCGTTGCCACCTCAAATCCAACATGTTGCTTGTAAAGAAGCACCTTTCAAAGGAACGCAGCCTTTTTTTCTGACTGATCTGTCTAATAGTTTTGTTGGGGCAACCATTTGAAACAGATACCTATCTAAAAGTGAATTTAACGTGCTCATTAAACACTTTTTTTTGCGCGAAACAACCATCTCGCAAACCAAATGAAAGCTTGAAAAGTATTATGGGAACTCTTCAACATCGATTGGAACCACCCACCTCTAGCTCTAGTTTACTCAATTTCGGTGCGGTCGCACTAGTACAAGTGACGCCGAACGTTTTGGTCCCCCAATTGAGGTCACCACACCAGAAACGGTCGATAAAATCCACGGTGTGATATTGAACGATGGGCAGGTGCGCGAATTTGAAGAGCCTTATCACATGGATCACTGATTTCAATTTTACACGAATATTTGGATATGAGAAAGCTATTCGCAAAATGGGTGCCGCGTTTGCTCACAATTGACATCAAACGCAATTGTTTGAAAAATTCAAAAGAGAGTTTGGCGACATTCAATCGCAGTCCGAATGAGTTTTTGCGAGGTTTCATTATAATGATAATTATCAGGAACGAAACATGGATTCGACACAACACATCAGAGATCAAGGAATAGTCGACACAGTGAACTTCTCCTGATGAATCGAAGCTGAAGAAGGCCAAGGTCAACCCTGTTTTGGGATGCACGCGGTGTCATTCCAACCGATTGCCTTGAAAAGCGTAAAACGATCACCGGCGCATATTATGCAACGATTCGACGCCGCTTTGAAGTAAAAACAACAGCATTTGGAGAGGAAACAAGGTAATCTTCCACCAGAACAAAGCACCGGCACACAACTCCGTATTCGCCATGGCAAAATTGCATCATTTAAGTTACGAGTTGCTCCCCCATCCAGTATATTCTTCAGATTTACCACCCAGCAACTATTTCCTGTTTCCAAATATGACGAAATTGCTTGGCGCAAGGATTCGGTCAAAATGAAGAGATCATCGATAAAAGAAATGACTATTTTGAGGGCCTCGCGAACGTATTATTTGGAGGACATAAAAAATCGGAGAAACGAATGAAGTGTATCATCAAGCTAAGGGAGACTATATTGAAAAATAAAACTTTTTTTCCGGATACTGTTCCTTACTTCAATTTTCAGACACTTACACACCCTCGTATTTCATACAATAAAAATACCTTAAGGCCTTCACGACTTCTGGTTTGACCTTCTCTAGCAAACCGCGTATCCGTCTCTTCCTCGCGCAAAATTTTAAGGATTTGTTACAATTTCTAAAAATAATTGCAATTCAAATTTAAAAGTCTTAACGTAAAATCCCACAATATCTCCAAAGTCCTTTAATAAAATATATAATCCGGCACTCAAATGCAATCCCGCACCACTCCAATTCAACTAATATGGAATTAATTGCCTTGAAAAATACTGACAAACTTTTAAAAGCCATTTCAAAGCGCGTGAGAGCAGGAGAAGGAGAACCACGATAAGGGAACAACAAAAAAAAATTAGACTGAATTATAAGCCCAAAGGCATTTATCACAGTGTCAAGACCATAAAAAAGCAGTAAATGTGTGTGACTGAGGGGATGTGAAATAGGAAGCGGAAAGGAGAGAGCCATTTCGCGTAGATATCACTTGCGATACACAGCGCAAGTAATTAATTGAATGCGAAAGTGTGAGTGTGTGAGAGTGTGGAAAGGCTATAATTAAAAATACATGAGCAGCCCGAGAAGGGTGGGCGGGTAGGTATTGCGTTCAGAGCACTCTTTAAATTGGTAGAGGAGAATTGCTAATGAAGTTTATCTCACATTGCGCGATCGATATTAGCGACAATCGCCAATTTTAATGTGCCACAGCACCATGCCCTACAACGCTATATGTGTATGCATTTTGTGTGTGTGTGCGGTGTGTGTGTGGCTTTTCCGTTGCGTGAATGGGAAGTGTTGCAGTTAATGCTGTATTCGTGTCATTTAATGCATTTTCTAAGTAAATTACAGTTTGCATTTGTCCAACGCAAACAGCCACAAACAGCGCCAGTCGACAATTACTCAGTGCAATTATTGCACAGCACTGCCGACATATCACGTCCTGCATTGTCCTATTGACATTTGCTGCCTGCCGGCGATAGTGCGCTCGCCCATACATGAACCATTTATATAGCATGCCGATTAATCGCAGAAGTAATAATTACAATAATAAAAGCAAAAAGCGATGGACGCAAACTCCATAGCACAGGCATGAAGGACGATTAAAAGCGTACCCCTTCAAGTGGACAAAATACGGTAACTCTATAATTAGGTCCCCAGAGACTCCTAACACCTTTCAATATTTAAGCTTATCTGACTGTCTATGTGACAAAATACTATCAAACTCTCTCCAACATAAATTCATAGACTATATTTCCCCCAAGTAGCAACGGTCAATAATCGAGGGCACCAGCATACGAGTATTTCTAACCTGAAGGTGCATAATAGTATCCCTGGTAAAGGCCTGTATTCCTCCTGCTTATCTGTGAGCTGCCCGAAATGTGGGAAATTACTAGATGACGGGGAATGGACGGACTCAGATCCTTAGGCCCGCAACCCACCGTTAAACTACAAAAAGAAATATGACTGCACTAATAACGGCAGAGGTGTTTATCCGAAAGATATTATATCATAATTCCATAAAAAGTAACTAATATTTCTATCATTGCCTAAATGAAGCAGTAATTTTGATGACCATAGTTTTAAAAAGCAAAGTGTCCAATTCATCGCATCACAACGTTTCTTGATAGAAAGCTAAAGCTCAAAAAAAACGGACAAGCTTTTATTTGAGCCGCAATCAAATTCCTGAGATCCAACCCATCAATTTCAAGGCGTCAACGTCTCTTTCGGCATTTCACTAAAAGTAATTTCAAAGACCACAGTTTTTTATGGACTCTGTATTTCTCGAAACCTTCTTGGTGAAATTGGAGAGACTGAAGAGTTTCCAAAATATAACCCTGGAATATTGCCATTTGCCACAAAATTACTTATTTTGTTGTTAGCTAATAAAGACTCGGTAAAAACATTGAAAGGTAATTTAATCTGCAAATTGCTCTGTTAAAAAAGCTCCTCAAGTCCATGCAGGAAATTTTTAATTTAAATGACTTGATTGAAATTGTGGTCCTCTACGCTCGGCCGAAGCTGTTGAAATGTGGGAAAGTGTTACAAGTACGCATATCGATTTACAACACACTTCACTTGTACCTTCAATGGAAGAGCAGCCGTTGCCCTTGCCGAGCTCTACGATTGCCATCTGCGCGCAGGTGAGACCCCACCCTGGACACGTATTTATCAACTGCCATCAATGGAATTAGTAGGTAGGCCTCTCAGTTATTCTAAAATGTTTTTTTGTGCTCGTCAATAAGTGAGTGTTCTGACAGAGCTGCTGTCACCTCAGTCTCGCCTGAACACCAGGACAAAATTATTCACAATCGTAGCAAAGGAATGACAAATTATTGGCGGGTCACTGTTCAACTGATTACAATGCTACTTTCCTTTCTGATCTGTTTACTTCTTCGCAAAAAGAAAGAGTGTACAGAAGGAGCATGTGTACCTGCCATTTGATGAAGGAGTTCCGGCATTGACTACAAAGGAAGCCTGCAAGAAGTTGTCCAAGTCGGTTAGCAAACAAATGGGATATATGTGGGCGAGATGTGGTTAATACCTTATTCTTTTATAACGAAGAATGCGTCCCGTTTCAATGAACTATTTTCTTCGGGTGTGTGTTTGTTACTTGTCCTTATTCCGTTCAACAAATATGGCAGCTACTTGTGTTTTCCTTGATCATTTGTGTCACCAGTGTTTGAGTTTCTGCTTGCAGTCAGTGGATTTGTAACTAGGTATGTCTGTGTTGAGTGTGGCTATGTGCATGTGTATTTGTATACAATGCGTGTGTGCCCTGCTTTTTAGTTGTTAGTTGCCTTATAAATTTTTAAAGCATTTTTTATTACTCACTGCACAGAATTCGAATATACTTGCTTGCAAGTACGGTGCTCACACATTGTAGACCAAGGCACGTCGTGTGCGTTCATGTGGGTGTGTGGCATTTTTTGTCCTTGTGCTGGGACAAAGCAACAAAGTTGCGAAGTGTTTCACACTATTCGAAACTCAATTAGTTGTTGGCTAAGGTTGCGGCACTTGCAAAGAATGTTGGCACAGTACAAATTGGTAGAGTTCAATGTGGAAAGAGAATGGTCACTTTAAAGTTTTACGTTTTAATTGGGAATGTTTAGAACGAGGCGGTCACGTAAGTCCAGTTCTAAGAGCCAGCTGTGACGATAGAATAGCACTCCTAAAGTAGTTGGCACACTGGGACGTAACTAATTTCAGATTAAAACGTAAGAGGAAAATATTGGCAGGTCGAAGTTTCCGTGTGTAAATATTCCTAGTAACACTTTGTAAAACGAAACTTATGTTTGTTTAGTGCAACACAAGTTATTAGTGCACTAAAACTAGGCCATTCTATTTTGCGGTGTGTTTGAATGTACGAATATGTTGGATAATTGCGGAAACCAGAATTTTAGAAATATAAAACAAAGTCTACTTTAAGGGTGAACCCTTATTGGGAGTCAGACGAGGGAAAGTTACTTTTATCAAATAACTTCGGAATCCAGTTCTGTCAGGTACAAAGCGTAGGTTTTTGAATTGAGATGGATTTACTTGCAGTAGGCGTGGCGCCGTCCTTTTAAACATTCTGCTGGTGTTGTTCCCCAGTGTATTCATGCTTGCAGATGTAGTCGCTGCATTCTCAATTTGTCCCTCATACACATGCACACACACACACACACACACACACACACATACACACACACACAACTCGTGCCCACTTCGTATGTATCACTGAATGCGGTACGTTGATTCAATTACGAGCGTGCATCTGTCTGGCCTAGCATGGCTTCTCCTGCTCAGTCCCAGTTCCAGCCCCAGCCCCCGCCCCAACCCTAGTCTAAAATCAAACGACCTTACCCGTCAGCCAACTGTCGCCGCTGGCAGTGTCTGCAACGCAACAGCTTTTCAAGTTTAATTTTCCATTTTTAATCTACTTTGTGCTAAAGTGCTTTTTATAATTGAGTTTTTAATTGGAAATATTATTCGATAAAAGCGTATGCTGGGTTGATTTCAAAAGGTACTTTAAATAGTAGCAGCACTAGTAGACCCATTCAGAAAGGTAGCAATTGCGAGCCAGCAAGAGAGGAGCTCACATTTAACAATTTTTCTGCTGCTGTTGCTGTCGATTGCTGATTTAATAAACTGCTTTGGAGTGGCGATGTAAGTAGATTTATTGAAATCAAATTACAGCTAAATAATGCGCAACGGCGGAGGGGAGGAGCAGCAAGGTAAGGGGCAAATAACGGAAGTTAGCAACTTCTTAGAGCACAATTTAACGCCTACTTAAATATGCAACAGCAGTTAATTGATAAGGGCTGGAGTCTGCTTTCAGGCGTTGCTACTACAAATAAAGCGCTTGCTGCACAGTTGTGTGCATGGCAACACCGCAGAGATGCGTAAAGAAATGGTTTAGTTATATAGGAGTTATTGGCAGGATTCTCCGCTCACAAGAAAAGTTAATAAGAATGTCAAATCAAAATGTTTGAATGATCCCTCGCACTCCGTTCCAATAGTGTGAATATTTTCAGTAAATCACAGCGCGCATTTTTTAAATGAGTGTGAACAAAAATAATTGGATTCCTCGATTGAATGCACTCCTCCAGAGCTTTGCTTTCCAAACAAAATGTGAGCTAAGTCTTATGACATACGCTAAATTATACACCTCATCACCACTATCCAAAGTTTCGTATTAAGGTTTTCTGTATTTCAATATTGATAAATAGTGCGAAAATAGCAAAGTGTGTTAAGGTAATTTACCATATTCACTTATAAGAAAAAACTTTCCATTTCTTTTACTAAGTACACCAATTGTTGCTAAATAACCCTCGCCACTTGAGATCTCCCTGGACTTATTCATATCTGAGCTTTGTTTATGGACCTAATAAGTCCTAATCCAGAATCTTACATAATTTCGAGTTCCGCTTCTCCTTAATTCGAAGTGATCTCGCTGTGTAGCCTGCATCTGTCATATGCTTGCATGAAAAAGTTTATTCGGATTCGTGGATGACTGTAAAGTAAATGAACCGTTTACGAGAACTGTTGGAAGCAGAAATAAATGATAAACACATTTCAAAAACAAACACAAATCATAAAATTCCATCAAATAAAGGACAAAATCACAGATTTCGGCTCTCATTCATCGCAGCAATAAAAATACAATTCACACAACTCACACAACTCACACTGACACAACACTCGAGAGAAGCGCGCCTGATCAAGGGCGAAGTCGATGTTGAGGTTGCAGCATTAGGCCTGCAACGCCCGCCGAACGAAAGTTTTGCGTGACAAAATCACCTAATTTTAAAAATATAAACAAAAGCAAACAAACACAAAAACAAAAAGTTCCCTCACCTCTGGAGCTCCCCTGCGGAACAAGTTAACCCACCAACGAACCGCATAAGTATACACTCAAGTAAATCACTTCGCGCACTACTTACGAGGCAAACTGCGCGCCACTGCGCCGTAATGTATGCAAATCTAAAACCTCCTTAAGCAATTGTCGACGCCGTCGTTTGCGCCATTTTCACTTTCAACGAAATGGCATTGCGGCATGCCAACACCATCCATCCACCCCCTCCACCCCATCTGGCCACGTAGCTCTTGGGTACCCAGCAGCAACAACGACAAAAAATGAAAAATAAATAAAAAGAACATAGGCCCGCCCTCTGCCCACCCCAATGCAAAAAGGTTGTCGTTGGCACATTATTTGCTGTTGGGATTGTTAAAAAATGAAATAACGCTTAAGCAGCCACCAGGACAACAACAACAACAACAATAACAACATTAACAGCAGCAACACCACCAACAACAGCAACAACGACACTCACAAAACGCGTTTATGCGTGTTGGCCTGAAGGGCTTTTACACCAAAAGTGTCACCACGCACACGCGGTTGCGCGGTTGCTGTTGACAAACGCACAGGCAGCAACGGCAACAACAACAACAACAACAACAACAACAACAACAACAACAACAACAACAGCAGCAGCCGCCACAGTAACAAAATTTCAGTGGGAAAAATGAGGGCTTATAATTCGGCTCGTTTGTCAGTCATTTAAGCAACTGTGATTTATGGAACGCTCGGTGATTAAAGTGGAGCGCAGTAACAGCAACAAACACAAAAAGCGGCAAAAATTTATGCCACAGCGAAAACGAAAAGGACAAAAAATAAAAAAAAAAGAGTGCCAGGACATAAAATACGGGCACGCGGCAGTACGGAAAGGAAAAGAAATCAATTGGATGAAGTGGCATGCATGCATATGGCAAATACGTAGTCAAATTAACATGTCGACTGAGGCGCTGTGAATTCTCACTTGGTAGGAACAACGACGCCGCGGCAGGAGCGTTGCCACAAAAAAATTTACGGTATGTTGAACTCGGAAAGCACACAAGGAAGTTGTAAATTGTTTCGTTTTTTGCTTTGGGTGTATTTCTTTGACAACTTTTGTTTGTTTCTTCTGCTGGCTTATCGGGGCTTAATGGGCATTAGTGGCACTGTCTGTTGGCCAGGTGCCAAGTGCCAGACCGTTAGGCACACAACCGACGACCGTTGCTTCACTTACCCTTCTGGCTCACAACTTTCCCTCCATTTTAATAAATTCCCTTCCGATGTATCGTGCATTTCATTCTCATTCTCAACGGTTTAGCATTTCATCACAGTAATAGCAACCAAAAAAACGAGGTGAGGAACAGACAATAAACATAAAGCTACAATTAGCACTCAGAAATTAATCCGAATTTTACCATTATCAAGCCTTCGAATCAAAGAGAAAAAGGCAACCGGAAAGAAACGTCAAGGAAATAGGTTCTGGGCTGTATTGACTACACCGCGAATACCTAGATCTACATTATCTATCTATCAAAAAGAGCAATTAGATAAAATTTACAGAATGTGCTGTCGACTGGCTAAGAAACCCAAATATAGAGAAATAATGAAAGTAAAAACAAAAGAACAGAAACAGGACGATAACACAGCAACACAGAGTAATAAACAGAAAACGTTAAATACTCGAATTGTCGGCCGTAACGACTATAACAAGCATACTACACACTTATGTCTACAGTATTCTCATTTAATGTATATTATATGGTAATTTAGTATCCATATGCAGGGCTCTCTAAAAGGGGTCTTCCAAGATCCTTTTATTAAGAAAAGTGCTATTAGAATGTGGTCTTAGTGGGGACCGAATTGCACCACATTTTGCGCACTCGACGTCATATTAAATTCAGCGTAATGGCTCTTTTGCTTTTTGATATATATTTTTAACAGCACAGGCGAATGGGAAGTGGGCACCTTTGTGTTCTGAACTGCCACAAAAACTACAATGCCTCCTTTTGGATGTGACGGATATTTTGTCAAATCAAATATACAACACAAAATGTGGGCAGGTAGTATTCAAAAAATAGATACAATTGAAAAAGGATCAAATGAAACATACAAATATACTCACTTGCTCAGTCCTGTAGGGATTAAATATAAAGTGAACACTCCAGCATTTTGGTTTTTAGGATTTTTAATCTCGTCGCTTTTCCCCGATTAACCGGAAGGCTTTAAACCGAACTCTCTCTTGATTGAAAGTGCCCTTACTACCGGCAACCGACAGCCCGATCATGGCTGTATCCTACACTTTCATTGCACTCAAATTTGAGAGAAAACATACTACGGGCAAATTGGATTACACAACGAACTGTACAAAGCTCAGCCATAGCCCTCTCTTCTACTCACATCAAATCCAATTAGAATGGACTTAAAGTTAATGTAAAATGTTTCAAAAGTAAACTATAAATAAAACTTCATTCATGCGGCAAGGTAAAGGCTTTAACGCTCTTGTTGCTAATGCTGTTGCTGTTGTTTCTGCTGCTGAAGTTGGTGTGCTAACGTGGACGCTGATTGCTCAAACACGCAATTACCGGAGGTGTTGACTTTGCTGTCAGTGGTCTTAATAAGCCAAAAAGCAGCGCGCCAAGGAGCTCGACCGCCACCACGGCAGCTCGGCGGTTGTGAATTTTACAAGGGTAATTCTTAACAAAATTTACTATATATTTTAGCAACCATGCCCGGCCCCCCGACGGCCACCGCCGGCGCCTACAAAAAAGCCACTATTTTCCATTTAAATTCGCCATTTTCGCTTTGTCGTTGGGGAAATGTCGCTCGGCACGCACCAAAGTGTGATGGCATTTTCGTGTTGTGGCAAGGTAAACAGCAAGACGCAGGATAATAAGGTTTTAATTACGGTCAACGCTTTACTGGGCCAACAATGCAGAAGCAACAACGCAAACGGTGGAGAAGCAAAAAGGTCAGTGATAAGTACGCCCTCGCAGCGCCGGCACCTATGCGCGCGCATGTGTGTGCGTGCGTTGGCGCGTGTATTCGAGTTGCGATAAAATTAAATTTGACGCATAATTCCTGAAATAATTTGCCTTGAAAGAACTGTGCTATGGTCTGATAAAAAGTGCGTCATCTTTGGCTGGAAATGCGGCAATTTACTTACAACATGCCCCGAATCGGCGGGCGAAGGAGCGTACAATATGGATAATGGTGATGGTGATGGTGTTGAAGAACGGGAGGATAAACTTACCTGGAAACAAACAGAAAGGGAACAAAATTAGACAATTTTTCAAACAATTTTACACAAAATTAATCATAAACGTTTAAAGGGACTTCGAAAAATGTCAAATGAGTGTTTTAAATACAACATTTGTTATCTGAAGCAGCAGCAGCAGAAACAAGGGGAGGCGTCCGGGGCAGATCGCACCAACCACATTTGTCGAGTGCTTCAAGTAGCACTCCGCGTGCAGGGGTTCATTTATAATTTCCTCCAAGAAGTATGACACAATTTTTTAAGCTTACTTGTAAAGGGAGCGGAAGCGGCGGCATGTGCTGTTTTTATAATACATAATTTAGAGTGCTGCGAAGAGCATCCCAAGCAACGGTTCAGGTGGAGCAGTACGGATATAAAACAATTTAAAGGAGGGACCGACGACTACTCTGTGTCAGCTCAAATTTATTCCTTTATTAGATTTTCTTTGTTGTTCGAATCTGCACTCGAACTATGTATCTGAATATTTTATACATTGCTTACTATACTATATTGGCACAACCTCAGTTGCGAATGGTCCATGTTCCCTTTTATCGTTCTTTATACTGAAAGGTACCGAAAAATATTTGAATGAGCAGAGACTAATATGATAATAAGTATGATTATGTGAAAATGAGAAACAAATAACGATGACGCCAGGATACACATTATGCTTGAATAGATATAAAAGCAACGAATATAAACAGATCCTTCATTCATACTAGTAAATTTTAACTCCTTTATGTAACGGACCTCAAATAGTAAAATCAAACACAATCATAGATGATCGAGAGAGTGTGGAAATGTATCTTATAATGCAAGGAGGTTTTGTAGACTCAAAATCAGAGTAATATTAGAAGGAACTAAATTATATTGATGAGAAATACCGAATCCCCCATGTCAGAAAGAAGTAATGGATATAGGAGTGAAAACGACCACGGATCATAGGAGTGAAAACGACCACGGATCATAGGAGTGAAAACGACCACGGATCATAGTACAGAAAACGACCACGGAGCATAGGAGTGAAAACGACCACGGATCATAGGAGTGAAAACGACCACGGATGATAGGAGTGAAAACGTTCACGGATCATAGGAGTGAAAACGACCACGGATCATAGGAGTGAAAACGACCACGGATCATAGGAGTGAAAACGACCACGGAGCATATGAGTGAAAACGACCACGGATCATAGGAGTGAAAACGACCACGGATCATAGGACTGAAAACGACCACGGATCATAGGAGTGAAAACGACCACGGATCATAGTACAGAAAACGACCACGGAGCATAGGAGTGAAAACGACCACGGATCATAGGAGTGAAAACGTCCACGGATCATAGGAGTGAAAACGACCACGGATCATACGAGTGAAAACGACCACGGAGCATAGGAGTGAAAACGACCACGGATAATAGGAGTGAAAGCGACCACGGATCATAGGAGTGAAAACGACCACGGATCATAGGAGTGAAAGCGACCACGGATCATAGGAGTGAAAACGAACACGAATCATAGGAGTGAAAACGACCAAGGATCATAGGAGTGAAAACGACCAAGGATCATAGGAGTGAAAACGACCACGGATCATAGGAGTGAAAACGACCACGGATCATAGTACAGAAAACGACCACGGATCATAGGAGTGAAAACGTCCACGGATCATAGGAGTGAAAATGACCACGGATCATACGAGTGAAAACGACCACGGATCATAGGAGTGAAAACGACCACGGAGCATAGGAGTGAAAATGACCACGGATCATAGGAGTGAAAATGACCACGGATCATAGGAGTGAAAACGACCACGGATCATAGGAGTGAAAACGTCCACGGATCATAGGAGTGAAAACGACCACGGATCATAGGAATGAAAACGTCCACGGATCATAGGAGTGAAAACGACCACGGATCATAGGAGTGAAAACGACCACGGATCATAGGAGTGAAAACGACCACGGATCATACGAGTGAAAACGACCACGGATCATAGGAGTGCAAACGACCACGGAGCATAGGAGTGAAAACGACCACGGATAATAGGAGTGAAAACGACCACGGATCATAGGAGTGAAAACGACCACGGATCATAGGAGTGAAAGCGACCACGGATCATAGGAGTGAAAACGAATACGAATCATAGGAGTGAAAACGACCAAGGATCATAGGAGTGAAAACGACCAAGGATCATAGGAGTGAAAACGACCACGGATCATAGGAGTGAAAACGACCACGGATCATAGGAGTGAAAACGTCCACGGATCATAGGAGTGAAAACGACCACGGATCATAGGAGTGAAAACGTCCACGGATCATAGGAGTGAAAACGACCGCGGATCATAGGAGTGAAAACGTCCACGGATCAGGAGTAGTTAATAAATTAGACACCCAATCGGAGCTATCGTGAATTTTCGTTCAGAATTTCATAACATTCAAATAACAATCGAACTAAAATTGTATTGAAATCTCGTTGAATAAATCGGATGATAATCACGATAGGACTGACTATTCTCTACCAATTCGGATTGCAGCACTATTCGGATGCCGGAATTGAGCATTGAGTAGTCAGTTGTTGGACCTTAAGAGCATGGGATTTGGTACAACTGGCGTGTGGCAATGTTACGACTCAAATTAGATTCGATCGCCAACTGAAAGAACAAATGTTTCCGCTTCTAAAGTGAATTAGGCACCGTTACGGAGAGTGCAAAAACTTAACTGCCATCATATTCAGATCAACAGGGCGAAAAATGAAGTATTCATAATTGGTGCACTCGGACTCCTTGTGTGCTCCTTTGTGCAGTGACTCTGCACTCTTGCGAAGTGGGTAACATAAAATTGCATTAGACTTGCCAGGGTTAGGAACATTGAAAAATTGCAATTCTATACCCCTCCCTTCCCGCAATTAATGCTGTCACTTATCATTTGGAAGCAAGAGAAGCGGGAACATCAGAGAAAGAGAGAACGACAACGATGTTTTTTCAAAGCAATGCAAAACTTCAATATTCGTAGTATTTGCCCATTCACCTACGACTTTCGCCCGCAACGGTATCGGCAGGAGTGGTGAACGCAGAAAACCTTTGCAACATTTTCGTTTTACAAAATCCCCTAAAGCAACACATGCAAATTGCAAACATGTTGGTTCTCAGGCGGCGGCAGCAGCAGCAGCAGCCCAGCCCAACCCGGCACGAGTACCATCGCAGTTCAATGTTTACAGCAGCAGCTGTCAGAAAGCATTAAAAGCAATGTGCAGCAAGTGGGGGCAGAACAAAAGACGACAACAAACTTGGTCATGCATATTAAGCAGTAAGCGGCTACGTTCAACATTTACCATACTGGCGGCAGGCACGGCTGCGTGGGTGGTTGGATGGCTGGCCGCCCGGCGTGTTTAAAGCTCATAATATTTTACGCATAATTTCACATTTTCGTCGAAGCAGCAATGGCACCGAATGAAAGGACCGGAGCGGAGCCGCCGCCTGCTTACTGCTCCTTGTTCCTTGCTTGTTTTGCAAACTTTGAAAAATGTTGAAGCAGCAAAGGAAAAGGGAGATTTTTGTTGCCGAGTTCTCCGACTTGCATACCTATGCAATAAGACAACAAACAACAACAACAACCACAAAATTCTAACACAAAAGGATTGCTTTGTGCACACAATAAATTTTGCACTGGAATAATAAACAACCGCACAAACAGCTCAGAACGCAGCTAAAGTAGAAAGCGCTAAAATACGTTAAAGTGCCCGAAAGTATGCAGCCATTTTTTTCATTTTATTAGGAATTTAAGAAAATGGAACGGAATGAATACAGACCTTAGGGCACACCGAATACAATGGTAGCTGCGCTTCTTAATGTGCGGTATTAGGTATGCTAGCTCCGGGCTCTGACAGATCCTCACCTTGCTACCGCCTATATTTGCTGCAACTGCTTACTGTCTGCGCCATTTGGCAGCGATAGCGTACGTTGACTCTAGCTTGCGGCAATGCTGTGAAAAATGCATATTCGGGTGTGCTTTGTCTCATTTTTTGTTGTTGGAATAAGGCGCAAGGACATTCTTCTTCATAAATATTTTTCAAGTATGTCCAAAGGAATAGCAATACAAGAGATATGAGAAATGGCGTGGGAGTGGAATTAAAGGGCTCCTTTAAAAGGTACAAATTTTACATGAAAAGTTCGGGCTAGGAAATATTGATTTTGTCTCTTAATTGCTTCACACCCTATGCTCTAATATGTTATATCAAGAATTTTAATTCTAGGACAAGTTTAGCTTCGCAGTAAAATGTTCCAACTTCAAAATTGCCCGTAAGTATTCTCGTAAAACAAGCTTCCTGCCAGACTGCATCCACAAATAGTCACCTGACTAAACCTAAATATGAAGAGTGAAAAGAACCAAGAACACGGATACTATACCACCTCATTCAGACGCTGCGAACGGTGTTGTTCTTTGCATTCAAAACACGATTGTTATTATGTTAAACCGTACTTTAGAAAAGATCGTAAAATAGCTGCGCAATCAGTAAATAATTAAATATGAAACTATAAATGCGTTAGGAGATTGTCTTGGAAGGCTCAATTGGGTTAAGCGCTTATTCCCCAACGAAGCAGCATGCGTCCTAGCCTCCTAGTACAGTGTGTTAAGTATTCAAATAAAATAAGTGTTGAAAAGACAAGAAGGAAATGCAAAATACCAGTAGTTCAATAGATGGAGAAAATCTCAATGGAATGAAAATGAAAATAGAAGAATTCGGGATTATTACCCCAACCCGTTCAATAAAAATCTCAAATAAATTGATTCGTACTAAAGAGTGTAGTTTATATCAAAGTGGACAACATGCAAGCGGCACGGATTCTCTTCTGTTTACTAATATCATCCTTGACCACCCTTGTAGACTAGAAAAACGGAGCGAATAGAATCAGAGACACCACGGAATCACGATAAAAAAAAAGTGGAGAAAAGACGCCAAGCGATTGTACCAGTTCAATAAAATATCTGAGAGTGGTCAAGTCTTAAGCAGCACCAATGCACTCACGTACGAGTAAAAACAAGAAGACAATGTGAATATTTCATTTAAAATTTTAGTATTTCCGTGTGGGGTAACTGAGGAGTTACGAGTGCAAAGATTTTCGGTACTCAACTCTACGCCCACCAGTCGCAGGACTCCTATGAGCTCATCCACTAGCATAATGCGAAATTATGCGTTTCGTTTGTAATTATTCCCGACCAACTCTCTGAATTGAGTTTGTTTCGAGACGTATATGGGAATATAACAAGAAGATTTGTTGTAGCGATTTCGGGATTATTAGACTTAGTGACTGAGTAAAGTGATGGCAAGTGCGGACTTCCTTCATAGGAATATATCTGGGCTGACTCTGTAGAAATAACATAGTTAACGACTTTGTGGTTGTTCTGGCAAGCGAGTAACATAAACCGCCTTAGAGACTCGTGGAAATAACAACACAGACACTCATGCATACTTCACATTACAATCGAGCCCTTTGTCCGCAAAATTCAGCAACACTTAAAATAGTCTCTTTTTTTAAAAAGTTGTTGATAATTTATACAAACAGCAAGTAAAACTACAGCAATAATATCAACAAAAATAGTTCATTGTCTGCCAGCAACATCGTGTTGGGTTTGATGCTTGAGCTAATTCCAAAACAGCCTACTTTGCTGCCCAGACTCAGTTTGTAGTGAAATTTCGCTTTACGTAATTGAAATTTTCAACACAGTTTTCATGCCCTACATCAGGCTTAAGCGAGTGCATCAATTAAGTTCTCACGCTTTTTAGTTATGACCAACCGGCGGCAGACGTGCTAGTTTTCAACAATAACAACAACACAGTAGTCTCATTTTACGAGCCTTAAGTTCAGAAACTAAGGCTTTAATTATACAATCGTATCACATTTATTTTTAACTAATGTACTCGTAATGAATAGATAAATACTAACAGAACGTTGTTGCCGATGAAACGGAAACTCTATTTGAAATTTTAATTTTGCTTCTATTCATGCTGATATTAAGTTTAGATGTTGTTTAGATTGTTCCATTTAAGAATTATTACCCTCTTGGTATATTAGAAACAGCTGTTTCCAGCAAATTCACCATGCGATTAAGTTAGTAAGTAATAAAGAATCGAAACGATTTCCAACCGACTCAATGCAAACATCACTTTTTCTTCATATAAATACTGGCGAGTCTCCGAGTCTCCGAGAGTGCCTTTGGGTGTGGTTTTTCTTTAATTCTCCTTAATGAGAACTGAGGTGCCCGTTTTATGGAGAAAGGAAGAAATGTCTGCAATAACTCCAGAATTTATGAAGAATTTCCAAGTATTCTGTCAGAATTTCATGGTTTAGAAGACCACAGTGTTCATATGAACAATGTGTTATTGGTCCACACTTCATAAGCTTGACAGCAAAATGAGAACGAAAGCGGAATTTTTCCATTTGTGCCTGACTTTGAATATTTAGTCCTACTGATTTAAATTAATTCAGCGATATAATGGATGGAACTGTATCAAGAATTGGTATTCGAATCGTGTTGCCTCAGTTCGATCAAATCACAAACCACCATCCTCATCCTGCTGCTCTCTGTGTAACAGATCTTCTATTTGGTATTGATGTAGTTCAATTGTGATCGAAAATTGTGCCATGAGTCCTTAATAACCGAGTTAAGCGTGTTCTCAAAGGTAGGCAACAATCAACGCTTCCACGAATGTAGTGCGCACTTTTGCACAACAACTCCGATAGAAAAATACAAATTTTTATAGCACTTAAAAAATATGAAATTATATTTTGTCACGTATCATTTTTGCTTTGTTTCCACTGAATGCGGGAGTTAATTGATGCCCGCTGCATACGGGCCCCTCTAGGTAAGCCGCAGCAGGAGGTCGGAGGTGGGGGAGTTCTGTGGAAAAACAGTTTGGTTTGAAATTGCTCACGCATAAAATTACCGCAATTAAAGTTGGAAATGGTTAACCATTTGTGCTGAAAATGGTGTGTAATTTGAAAGCGGCGGCGGGGCGCTTATCGAGCACGTCCATCGGAAGCGGATATTTTATTCTTTATACTCGTACTTTATTTCTTTTTTGTTTTCTGTTCTTTGCTCAACGTCCCACCACACAATAATTGGCTTTTAAATTGCAGCATAAATGACAAATGTACAAGAAAATAAACCAGTTTAAACAGCAATTAACTCTGCACAGGGAGTACTAACACTTTTAATTGCAGAATTAAAGCAATTTTCCTCCGGTCCTGTTTTGTTTTTTTATTTGGCAGGGGAATCTGTTTTCTCTCTGAAAACCCACAATACACAAAAATATATAAGTGAATAGGTGCTCCAATGGAATCTTTTGTCTTACGTGAAGTCTTTCCTGTGTGTCGGTGATAGAAAGAAGATTATTTCGATAACTTCAAAACGACTAAAAGGATCTGTCCTATTACCTTATAAGAATACAATATGACAATACATATTGAAACATTGCATACTTTTAGGATCCCATTTAAAGTTTGAGATTAAGTGCACCACCCCAGACAAGACACAATCCATGCAGATAAAAGTCTTGAACCTTATCAAAACTTCCTTCGAGGTGTAGATAATGTTCTCGAAAATTCCTTCGAGGTGTAAATAAGGTTCTAGAATGTTCGTGAAACTTCTTTAAAAGTGTAGATAATGTTCTAGAATATTCTTCTTCAACATAAGAGAGGTATATAAGCTACCAGCAATTCAAAGTCGAGACGCAGTTGAAGAGCAATCGTAACAGTGTGTAGATCGTGCATTTCAACCGAAACAGGAAAATTTGTAATTGTAATTGAGAAGTAATAAACCGCTTAAATGAATTATTAAATAATGTGAGAGTTGTAATAAAGTAAACTTTAAGCCTAATATTAAGTGTGTATTGCATTAATTAAATAAAGTTATTTTAATTTAACCAGCGATTGTTTGATTACTACACAATCCAGTGGTACGAATCCGAGTATTGAGAGTTAGAATAAATTGTCGGGAAGGCAATTTCGTAACAATATTGTCAAACGTTTTAATCTGACTATAATACCAGAGAATCTTCAAGTTTCATAACACAATTTTAAAGTGGCTGAGTCATGAAAAATTGCTACTAAACTAATTTGATGAACAGATACATACACATAAGCAACTATAGGAGCATAAAACATTAACAAACGAAAATTGTAAAAAAGGCGAAGGTAGGTCGGTATTCACAGATGAATCTGAACTGAACTCAGGAGCTGGGTCTGTTACTACACTGAACATGAGAGAATCTTTCAGATACCCCAATAATTCCAGAGTGATATTAGCCGAATACTATCGCCAAACTAAAACAGGAACAGCATTTCTCAGAACAAACTTCAGTAGAGCAAAAAGTTGACTCTGATTATTGGAGAATTTATTCCTCGAAGAATTAGCGAAATACATTCGCTAAATCCGCGGTGGTTTACATAACAGCTTCCCTGAATGTGAAATAACCGCGGAATCATTAAAAAAAATTGTCTCCTTCCACGACAGAAGACGGGTGGGTATAGAAGGGGTCTACAGAATATGGATCGATGATCTCATATTTCTGAAGCGAAATGGAAATACACTCGCCTTATCTGTGATCGAGGAAATCGTCGCTTAAAATGCCAGTTTAAAGACGATTTTGCGAGGAAATGGCTTTTTTTGTTCGCGGATAAGAGACGATTCACCTCCATTTTAATTCGTATATGGGGAAAGAACCAAGATAAATTTTTTTAACAGCCGTATTTACAATATTCCACTTTGAAATTAGAATTAAATCCTTATTTGAGGAATAGGACGATACGAATAATAATCCCATATGAATTCCGAAAATAGAATTAGGGTAGAATATCAAGGATGTGGCTGCATACAAACTAGGAAGTGTTTGCTTTCGCACTCAGTTTTTTTATAGTGAAAATATTGACAATTCTGTCCCAGCAATGACAAAAACTTCAGAAAGACAGGCATTTAGTAAGACATTTCAGTGTGTACTTGGAAAAATTGATTTACTTTGAATCGCGATGAGTTCAGAGAAATATGCCTTTTTTCCATTGTAGTGTTTATTTTTACGAATAATGAATCAACAACCTCCTCGCCAAACTGAAAATGGATTTGAGTAGCAGACTTCTGAAATTTACATGCAACTAAAAGAACGCTTGAACACTTGCTCGGTTCCGGCAAGATAAACAGAAAGCGAATGCTAACACCACGGCATACACACACCCACTCTCATAAATGTTGACGTAAGAAGTGTCCTTGCGAAGTATTCCTACAAATATTTTCTCGTTTTTTTTTTTTTGCTTTCAGCGGCGTTGTTAACACAGAAATAAAAGCAAAGTTGTAAGAATTGTAAAAGTGTAACATAAAAAGTTACACTCTCCCACTTTTTAATTACAGAGCGCTTTGCAGTGGCGGTGTCAGTGCAACCAGAACTACAGCAACAAACATAATTCCAGTCCGCCGCTAAAGTTTCAGCAGCCTTTTACACGATGCAAGTGGAAAGAAATAATTTTAAAGCAGAGACCAAAACTGAAAGAAGGCAGAAACCTGAGGGCGGAAAGCAAGATTGTGACAAACTAAACATGAGACAAAACTGCAGCGAACCACAGAGCAAACGCAGAAAAAAGCGCTCAACTGCTTTTTGTGTGCTCACTGAAAGGACTCGAAAACGGTTGTGGTCATATAGACGCCGACAAAGCAAACAGCAACAACAAACAACCGGAATGAACGGCAACACGCCGAACAGAGGAGTTTTGAAGCGGCCGCCAATGCCAACGTTCAACCAATACAACAACAAACAACCGGCACAACAGAACAACTACAAAAGACAATTAAAATTACTTTGAGAAGAAGATGGAAAGAAACGCTCCCTATTCCTTTGCAAGAACAAAAAGGAAAGACGAGTAAGTTAGTTGTGCAAAACTATTTGGATTTATTTGTCATGTTGTTGTTGTTGCCAGTTGTTTAATTACTTTTTGCGTGTTTTGTAGGCTAAATCCATCAAACACACAGATCCAGAGCTCACCGACCGCCACACACACGCGCACAAATTTCTAACCGCACTTTCAAGCATCCCAGCAAGAAATTCCATCGAGAATTTAATGACGATTCCTATTGCGGTAACAGTTTCCAACAATCATACCCTATTTTTGTCCCCATTCACCGCAGGGTGTATATATTTGTCATTGTTTTTCCAAGGATGGGATTTTCGATAAGGTTTCCTGCAGTTTTTATTAAATATAAAAATTAAAGGCGCTGAATTGCTGACACATATACTGACATGTCCTCTAATGCAGTTTGCGAGAAATATGCCGATCCTGATGTGAGTTCCAACTGGGATGGTCCGGCAATTCACACAAGTATGAATATGTTTGCATAATTAAAGGAAGAACATTTGAAATTCACATATTCCGTAATGACTTAAATTATTACTATTTCTGTTGTTTTGGTTCTGTTTTTGTATGTCAGAAAATGCAAAGGACATTTATAAATTGGGAATATATATGTGCGTCTGCGAAAGCATTTTCATCAGCCCAGCAGTGAATTATGCAGCCAAAATACGCACTATACATACGAGACTTGAAGAGCTGCAATAAAACATCCCCATCGAAAGTGAAGATCAAAAAGAAAGCCGGATAATCTACCTTAGATTTATAGTTGCGGTACACTCGTAAATCACAGTTGTGTTAATTGAAAGAGGCTACTTCTGGATATACTTAAAATACTATGATTGTCCTTTTCTGCAGACGAAACATTAAGAAAATGTTTAAGTATTCCACGTAATATGTAAATCATTCTCCTGAAAAAGCGGTTTCATTATGAAAAATTGCAATAAGGGATTCACCTTATTTTTGTTTATGGAACTTTCACTTGTTCCAAAAAAAGGATCAACTAATAATTGATAAAAAGCATCAGCTAATAATTGAGTTTTCTGAGCAAGAAGGATAATAGGTTAGCTTCGTCCATGCCATTTCCTAATAAAATGCATCGAGATTGAATCCAGTAAGACAACATTTGAAATCTGCCAACAATCGCGAAACATAATCGGATCTCAGGGCATGCTACTGAACGCAGAACCATTAGCTTTCCGTATAAGCTTGTTTATAGGCAGTACTGGGTCAAGATATATTGACATCTAGTGTTGGTATTTCTGAATTGGCCGTAACGAAACTCGAATTTTACTTGCTGGGATGAAGCGTACACCCCACTAAATGCATGTGCAACGCTTGCTTATGGGAATGTGTGTGAGAGGCTATATCAGTCAAATAAAAAGGGGAGAAAAAACTTCCCATGCAAGGCAACAATGCAATGTAAAGGATAAAATAGCTGACCCAGTTTTGAGCATTCTTCTCTTCTTTCCTATTGCCATTATTTGTGCTTTTTTGTCCTCTCCCATTTGTCATGGCTAATTGGCATTGTTTGGATGTGTGAGTTTATGTGAGCGAGCTGGTTTATGTGCGTTTGTGTATGTGTGTTTGTGTGTATGTGTATGTGTGTATGTAAGCATGTTGAGGCACTAAATGTGTGTTTGCGCTAATTAAGTGGAATTATGTGCGCATTCTTTCCAAGTGTAGTTTATCAAAGTCAATTAACGTGACATTGAGTCAATTATGTGCATTCGCAGCGGAGAAGCACGCAAACGCACCCAACGAAAAAAGTTGATTTAAAATGTGTTAATAATCAATTGTTTACTGTTCAGCAAAAATCGCTGACTTAAGTCAATAAATCTATCGGAATTGGGGGTAGTGATGGTCCAATAGCTCGACTCATTTTAACTGCATGGATTCTGGAAGTGCCCATCAACTCCATTTGCTATTTCACGATTTGTTCTCACACGTTCTGAAAGAACGTTTTCCCAATTTACTGTAATGCGAAAACACTCTCATTGTGGTAGGTATCCTTTTGTCGAATTTTTCACGGTTCTATTTTACTGTGCGCAATTAAAGCTGATGTGGGGTGGTATTATCTGCCCAGAGTGGCAATAATTCAAACGAATCGGAATGGCTCATAATTAATATTGACTAATTTTGTAGATGAAAATGAATGAAGAGCACTCAGATGTGAAAGCACAGGGCAAACACACACAACCACTTAGAGACACACATCCATGTACACTTCCATATAGTGATTATGTAAGTAAATTTAGCGTAAAATGCTTAATTAGTGGCCTGACAGTTATACCTTCAAAATTGCAGCTAAGACAATATTCACGTTCCCTCACACTCTCACCAAGAGCCACCGCAAAACGCATTAAACACATCACAAAATGCAGTTTCCGTTTAATTTTAAAGCCCATAATTGACGAAAATTAAAAATTACATCAAATACGAGGGGTACTATTTATATTTCGGGAACTGGCAACACTAATATCAATAGCTAAAATCTGGCAACACCTTAATAAAGTTTGCCATTTTCAGCATAAACGTACTCACAACGTGTTGATGTACAAGTACTATTTGTTTTGTTTATAGCGAGTTAAGAAAATCCATTTGGCCAAAAATGGAAATTTCAAGAGAAGGTTTTCGTTGGATTATTTTCCACAACTTTCGACGTGGATTATCTCAACAAGAATATGTCGATGAACTCAGTTCTTTGTATGGCGATAAAGCACCATAAAAAATCACAATATATCGCTGGTATAGTGAATTCAATCGTGGTCGTAGGTCGGTCGCCGACGAACTCCGTGAAGGTCGTCCAAAATCGGTTGTTGTGCCACAAAACATCGATGCAGTGCATGAACTGATAATGCAAGATCGTCATGTGACATATCGTGAGATAGAGGATACCTTAGGCATTACATTGGTTCGCGTTGGATCCCACATAATTTGACAATTTATCAAAAAAGGCTCGTGTCAATTGGTGTAAGGAAACGATTAAAAAGTTCGACAGCGGTGCTTCAAAAGACGTGTATACAATCGTGACAGGTGACGAAACATGGATGTATGCGTATGAGCCGGAAACAAAACAACAATCGACCGTGTGAGTATTCCAAGACGAGCTAAATCCAACAAAAGTTGTTCGTGGAAGAAGCACAGCGAAGCAAACGGTCGCCTGTTTCTTCGGCCGAATGGGTCATGTGGCCACTGTTCCGCTTCAGCAACGTAGGACGGTAAATTCTGAGTGGTACACGACCATTTGTTTTCCGGAAGTCTTCGGAGAAATTCGTAAAACTAACCGCCAAAGACGAATTATTCTCCATCATGACAATGAGAGCTCTCACTCACCTCGTCAAACAGGTGAATTTTTGGCAAGTCAAAACATCGAATTGATGACTCATCCTCCGTACAGTCCTGATTTGGCATCCAATGACTTCTTCTTGTTCCCGAATATCAAAGGTAAGCTGAGCGACCGAGGTTTACGAGCGCCGAAGAAGCAATTGAAGCTTTCAAAAACCATGTTGTGGAGGTGTCTCAAGAGGAATGGAAAAACTGCTATGACAAATGGTTTGAACGAATGCAAAAGTGTATTGATCATCAAGGGGAATATTTTGAAAAACAACAAAGCCATTTTCATTTCAAAATGTTTGTTATTATTTGCTATTCCCGAAATGTAAATAGTACCCCTCGTATGTCACTAAATCTGGTGAGCACAGCAGCGTAGTGACATATTTGATAGTGTAGAATGCCATAAAAGCAGCGCATGGCAGAGGCCCCACACACAGAATCGCATCTTCCTTTGCGCTTAATTAATTGCTCCGACGAGACAGCACTTTGTGGCTGCGAGTGTAAGTGCACTAATAAGTTAAATGCTGCTGAACAATTGAAATATTAGCGGACCACATCCACCTCCACTGAGCGGCAAACACCTTCATTCGTACTCGTACTAGCAAATCGTCCTTCTTACTGCAGTGAAATTGGAAACTGCTTATCTAACACTACTGGAATCGCTGTACTAAAATGGGACATTAGTCTGTATACCGGGCGGGAATAGTGTAATTGATGGCTAAGTTTGGAAAAAGAATTTAGGATTACGCCTTCCTCTGCCGAATCTGTAAAAGCGATGCACTTACTTCTCCAACTGTTTCTTCAAGAAGATCATTTAGTGGTGGTGTGACAACAGGATAACGGGTGTGCCCTATATACAACTAACATTTATTTTAATTATTGACGAAAGTACTCCTTGAAACTCGATCGGCTCCACGTAGTCACACTCTTGTACTAAAGTTTTCATACCATTGACTGAAGATTTGTCGGCAAATGTGTCAATATCTGACTTTATTGACAATTTTAAGACATTCCCAATTCTTCAGGTTAAAATTGTCAACAAAAACCAATCCTGCAGAACTATGGATTCACATTTGTTCTGATTTTATACAGATTTGGAATTTCAATATTTTAAATTTGTTTTTACTTATTAAAATGCAAATAACGTGCACATCAATGACAGCCGTGATGATAGTTTCCACCACAATATGCAGAAGAGCCGAGCCGAGCCGAACCGAGCTGAGTATTTGTGTCTATTTGCGCTAGGACTAGGTGCATGTGTGCGTGATTGCGTTTGTGTAGATGTGCGAATCCAATTACTATATATATTCCGTTCCATGCATACATTTAGTCGTATAAATTTCAAATCCTGAACTGTGTGTACGCACGTGTATGTGTGGCTGCGCGTGTGTTTGTGTGCGTTTCTCTGTATGTGTTTGCTTTTTTATAGTCCATAATAGTAACAACAAACAAATGTGCTGTTGTTGACATTAATAAATAAACAAAACAGGGTATAAACTCATTCCCACACTTGCCCGCACACACATACATGCATACATCGCATACCCACTAGACAACACACAATAATGCTCATGGAAAGGCGCAGAGTTAGTTACACGTTCGTATTGTAAATCTATAATGTCTAAATTTGTGACAATATGCTTTGCCCACACATTTCAAATGGTTTGACATTTTGACAAGCACATAATTATCACTTTCGAGCACACGAGTGGATATATTATGCACACATGCATAGTCCTCATTTCTGAGTGTGTGTTGAAGTGGGGTAGGATGGTCAGCGGGAGCAACAGGACAATAACAGACGTCAGAGAAGTCGTACAATGCCATAATTGTATTCACGAGTGTGCTCATACCTGCATCTGGTCGGGTCCATGTGTGTTTGTGAGTGTTTAAATGCACTTCTACGTAATTCACCTCCGCTAACTTTCCGCTGTTGCTACAAGGCCGAAGAGGTTACATGGTAGAATCGACGAGCAGAAATCCTTGGTGTGTGTAATTGAAATTAAATTGCATAAAAATAATAGGCAGGCAGGCAGGTGGCAGGATGCTTGTTCATTACTACTTGAAGTACTGAAAAATGAAACACAAGCATGTGAACGGTACAACAGTGGTGGGAACCACAAATATTTAAAGTTTCGGAGAAGCTTCAATCACAATCAAGGTACACACACAAACGAACTAATAGGGATATATATGGTCACAAATGAAATAACTGATTAGAAAGGCACGCTCAACAACCACATAAATGTAAAAAGCTTTCAAAGTACTATATGGAGGAACTCTTGTCAAGAATAATATTTTTTCCAGATAACAACTGAAAGTATTGGTGTGAGATAACAATATAATCAAACTTTCATTTCTCTTGGAACCATGCGAAAGAGCTTCTAGCGGTCCATCCCTGCGGTACACTGGAAACTCATTTTCTGTTGCGCAGCTGAAAATCTACGATTAATCAGAAAAGCAAATGAAATAGCAAAGTATTAAAGGAAGTAGTTGGTGGCCCACTGCGCCAACCAACGAGACGGTGCGGAAAACTTTTAAGTATTGAGTATATTCGAGTTAAAAATGAAGGTCAATCATGATATTCTATAACACTTCCTCCTATATATATTCATATTCATTTATCTTTTCGACTTAACGAATTCAGTTTAAAAATAATATTCCAAGTGTATGCTTGGCAAACCCTGCGTATGAGTGTTATTTATTTATTAGTTGATAATATACAAATTTTAACTTTTGTTAGAACCAAATAATAAAAGGGATTAAACCATACAGAGTACAATCTATCTAATCTATCTTGCGTACTTTCTACTGCAAATCTGCTCAAAACAATAGGAAATTAGACTTATTTTTGGATAATCGAAAATAAAATAAGGTGCATTTTCACCGAGAAAGTTTAAATTGAAAACTTCTTAGTTCATTCCACAGAATACTTGAAAACACGCTACAAGAATCTTGATTAAGGAAACATATTCCTTAGGCTATAATCTTTATTATTTTACCTTGCATCATAATCAATTACGATTGCAAGGATATGGGGAATGAGTGCCGCTCGAACTCAAAAATTATAGAAAGCATTTTGAGAGCATGTCTTAGGCAGGATTCAACCTTACCACGGTGAAACTAGCATTGTTACCACTAGGCCAAAGGGTAATTCCTATATTATCTAATGATCTAAAAATCCATATTTCAGTATATTGAATCATAGGAGAGGATTGAGTAACATAAAAGAAACGTTAACACACTTCCAGAGAAGTGAAACAAATGGTTTTGAACGGAATCAGAGAGAATGCAGCAAGCAATTGTCGCATAATTATGTTAAAAAGTGCCACTATTCCACTATTAACGGATACTGAAGGGTATTTGTCGAAACTTAACTAAATCATTTTCCTGTCGATCGTTTCAATCTGGCCCTCCGCTACCCTTGGTGGAAATATGTCGATGCATATGTCTACTACAAACTAAAAATACTGGCGTAAATTCCTATAACTGTTTAGGCCCATAACTACTAAATATTTCCCTTCCATACTGGTAATCGAGTGATGTGAATGGTTTTTGTGTTACAACTGCAAATAATACGCTGATTTTAGGGATAATTTACGGTGTTTCCCTGTAAAGCGCTCTGACTTTTCATTGAATACGTTCAGTTAGCGCCCTGCTTCTTCACACTCGCCCGAGTCATCATTAAAATGAACACTTTACCATACCACATGTATTTGAATTCCAGGTCACATCTCAACATGTGTGTCCTGCTGCAGTGTGCCAAAACCAGACCGCCAACAAAAGCGAAAACAAAAACAAATATTGCAATATTTTATGCACTTTATCGCAGCAAAACTGGAGCTAAAACCGTCCGGCGACATTGTTTGATGATGACAATGATTAGATGCGATAATGCAAATGAGCTGCCGATAGCGCCTTCCCCCACCGTCAGCGGCCATAATGGCAACCCGAGCGCACACATTGCTGGAGCAGACCAGCGACTCATTTGCATAAGTACACAATGTATGTGTGCATGAATGCAATTCCACGCTCGTGTGTGTGCGCACGCTTCTATGTGAGTGCGTTCCAATCGATTCCGCATGAACGAAAATGTGCACAATTTTTGCGTTAATTTCTGTTGCAACTGAAGCATGATGGAGCGCCGAGTCCAAGCAACGCACACATCCGCACTTCCTCCCAGTCTATATTCACACACAATTAGGCAACGCGCTCATATTCTCAGTTGGAAACCGCTTCAGCTGGGAAGAGCGTTATATCACACAATCCAGCGGAAGATCGGTCGTCAATTCAAACATAAAATAAACTATTGAAAAATTAAACAGATTTCCAGAAATGTCGAAATGTCTTCATTCCACTGTGAATTAAAGCGGAGATGACAAATCAGGCGTATCCTGGGCATATACACGGTCTGCATTTATATGGCATTGTCAACACAGACTTGAATGGTGATGTCAACGAGCAGTCGTCAATACAATGCGATGCCATTTCCTATTGGGTCGTCAAGTATACGCAGCTAGATGCATCATTAGGCGTTGATTAAATTTTTATGCAGGCGTGTGCTGTGCTGTGTATGCGAACGATTGTGATTGGGAGCGTATGGGTAGTTGGATCAAGCACCAACATCAACATTGACACAAGCTCGCATGCGTTTGCACATGGGTGTGACAGGGGTTAATGTAGGGGATCAAGTGTCGCATATGGGGCGTACTGGGGCGCGTTGTTTTCCACTCCGGCAGGGTATTAACAAATTTAACATTTTGTTGATATTTTCTCGCCGTTCCGCCTACCAGCCTACGAGTATAATGGGGGAAACTTTCGCCAGCGAACTTTTCACTGCATTTGCTACTGTGAAAATTGCCAAAATTAGCATTTTCCATGCCTTGCTGATGAGCTCGCTCATGCACTTGGCCCTGCACTGACACAGCACTTCTCCCTGATCGTTTGATGAGCTTTTGATTGCTTCTGCAAATGAGCATAATTTATTGCTGCCGTGCAAGTGAGAGGCGGCTGCTGCCAATTGTGCGATGACTTTGACATTGTGCAATATGTGCCATGTAATCGGAGGTCTTACCCACTGTCTCCACCCTCTCGTTGACAACCCTATTGCAGTTGAACCAGGTGAGGAGAAGTCCATCCAGGTCACGGCAACAGTGCCAGAGAAAGGTGACCGAAGATTTTAATGAATTCCTGCAGCGCTTTCAATAAATCTTGTTGTGAGATAGTAATAAAACCGGCTTCATTGGCGTCAACTCGTCCGTTGGTTTTCAGTTGGAAGCTCACAACGGAATGATTGTGAGCATTAATACAGATCTATCTTTCATATTATAGATAAATGTATGACATTTTCATTTGAGCAATAGCGCCCTTGGCCGTGGGGCGGCGGATAGAAGTAACCGGGACATGCTTCAGAATTGAAATAGGAACTACAAAGATAAATGGAGTATACTGATGCAGACATTTATGCAAACTGAAGACAAAGGTACGAAGTAGAAAATTTCAAATTGGAACATGACAAAAAATGCGCCAACTTATAGACACAATTTGATACGGCACTATCGGTAACCAATCAGAAGGGAAGAGGTGTTAATAGAAGAGGTTTTAAAAAAGAGTATTCAAAAATATATATGAAACTTCCCTTTTTCTTAGAAAACTGCTGTCCACAGACACTTTCGCTCCGTCGTTTTCAGAACACTAGCAACAACCTTATTCAGAGTCGTAAATTGTTCTTGCAGCTTAAACTGTTCGCTCGACAGGCTCCAAGCAAAGCAGTTAATTTGTCAAATGTCTACACTTTATCACTCAAGCCTGGTGTGTTGGTTCTCATGTCCACCACACCACTACGGTCGGCTGTGTGCTGCAGGCTGCTGAGCGCAAACAGCGGCATATTTCCCTGGAGTGCCGTCGCTATTTGACGCTACCAGGCCACACCCCATCAATGCAAATTACATTCGACGTGGTCGTCGTTATCATCGCCGTCGTTGCTATTTGAATTTGCCACAGTAGGAACAGCGGCAGCAACAAAGTGCAATTCTAAGCAAGGAAAAAATTCCATTTTCAGTCATACGCGCACAACAGCGCGCGCTGGAGAATTGCATGCTTAATGATTATGTTCATAAGCGGCGGGCATGTACACACGCCCACATAGTCCATGCCCATACACACACAATAAGCTCCATTGCATCCTATGCGTCCGTGCGGAGAACATTTGCATGCAATATGCAAGGAAGTGGACATTTGCACTTTTATCATTTGATGCCATTGTCCTTGTTGTTGTTTTCGTTGTTGCTGTTTCGGCTACTGTTGCTGCTCCTGTGGCGACATGCCTACTTGGCTTTCGGCACATTTCAGTTCACGCACAGCGATGTGCTCAAAAGGACTTTGATGCAAGTTCAATGCTGCTCTCAGCTGTGTTGACAATTTGACGAAATGGAAAATGCGTTGATGGCCAAGGCTCTTTATTTATTCAGGGATCTGTGCAAGCAGAGCGGCGCGTAGTGCCGTGTAATTAGAAAAGTGGTTTTGAAGCATTGCAATGAAACGCGTTGACGACATTTAATAGCTCCGAAATTGCATTTGGAATTGCGGTCGTTTGGGCAATCGTCCTTTCAATTCGCAATTCCGTCGGAGTGTCCGCCATCAAACTTCTCAATAAATGAAGCCAAATAAGTTCTGGTTAGAAAGGCAACCGAAAGGATCAGAAATGAAACTGATATCAAAATGGCATTTGCAATAATCATCTAAGCATTGAAAAGGAGGTTTTTAGCAAAGAAATGAGGTATCACCGCGTTTCTGACGAGGACCTCATATCCGACGTGCCAAGTTCAGTCAGGACTATGCCAAATTCAATCGTACATAACTTCCTCTAACTATTCATCTACCAAAGCAAAATGTTTTATATCCGGAAGAGAGGCGTATTTGACGTTTTTTTTGTGTTCAGAATGAATGAAATGCTCGTCACCACTCAAGTAAGTGAATAAACTTCCATTTGGTGTGATTTGTAACGAAGAGAATTCAGAATTTTCAATGGCAGTGCTGCTCAAATGAAGTGATTGACTGCAATGGATTGCATTTGTGGTAAACATGTCAGGTGTGGAAGTTTTTGAAAAGATTTAAACCCTTAAAAAAATTCCAACTCGTCCGAGTCGCCAACAAAAATTTGCTAAATTTAATTTATTTTCAAAATTTGTATGAAAAGTCGCTATTATCAAGTTCATTTGGTTCGCTTTTCTGACTTTGGTGTCAACATCTCTTTTTTGTAATGTTTGTGCATAAAATAAATCTGTTTTCATATAGAAATATTTATATTGATAATACAATCAACCTTGTGAGGAGCCTTACTACTCCACGGAATTGCAGACAAGAAAATAGCTATCGGGACATGGAGAAGTGTGAATAGGTATACTTGACACTAGTCTTCCCCGGCTCTAAACTAGCTTTCGTCAGCAGAATTACTTCTAATAATAAAAGGTGCATAATTGAGTCTGCCAAAACCTTCATTAACTAAAAAAAGAATAAGCATATGGGACCTAAAAGGATCCAGCATGATTTAAAGTGCAATTTGCATTCCATACAAAACAGTTCAAAAACCACTAATAAGGCCACATACAACAAAATATGGTCCTGAGTTATAAATTATACCAAACTAATGGGAGCTGTAAAGCGGACGTGCGTATGAAATTGGTGCCCATCAAGGCCGAAAGAGCAGCAGCAAGCTATGCTTACAAAGTGTGCGTTCTCAGTGCTTATTTCTCTTGATATTTTACGGTAATATTTTGAAACACCACTCTAATATTTCCGCTGAGATAACAATATTGCGACTTGTGATTGACAAATTCAGTGCTTAATGGGTCGAAGTATAAATACAAAATACAAAAGTTAAAAATAGTTTCTTACTTGATTCTGATTGAAAGCAATTGAAAGCACGTCTTCACTTACCTAAAAAGAAAAAAAAAATTTATAAATAAAATTGCTTATTTTATAAAGACACAAATTTTTTAACATAGACGACAACGCTGTCCAAATCTCCACTAAATTCGCCATCATTATTAGAAACATACGAGAAAAACGGTAACAACCTCCATAAATACAAACTCTCGAGTGCAGCTCACAAAATAAAGTCCACAACCCTCAAATCAAAAGCAGGAAGAGAAAAAATAAAATCCTTACCCCACATTAGCGCTACACAGTGGCCAACCGGCTTCAGAAACCGTCGCAATGGAAACAGAGCCGCGCGAGCACAAATTACTACTCCAAGTTTGACACATGTCAAAAATGTCGGAAGCAAGAATTTCTTGCCACAGTTACCGGGTACGTGCGTGTGTGTGGGTGCGTTCATAGTTGGAGTGGACACTTTCATGGCTACGCACGTTCCTGACATGCCGAGAGCCGCCCGTGGATCCAACTTACAGCTAAGCAAGACCAGTCATTAAGGTAGGGGTAAGCTTGCCTCTTTATACATGCCAAGCTCGTCAGCGTTGGACTGACGCTCATAATAATCAACAGCTTATGGCAGATTGAGCAGCAAGAGGGCCGGGGGGTGTGTCGCTTCCTCCTTGCTTGTCCTTCGTCTCGGCTAAGTAGCGGGGGTTTGGCACACTAACGCATACGCACTGCTGCTAGAAAAAGGTCGCTGCTGTTGTGTTTGTTATTGGCAATCATTGAATTCTTATGACATATTTTTGGAGCTGGGTGATGGAGAGAGATTGGGTGCTCTTTTGCGTAACAGACATTTATTTCTTTTTTCCTCCTTCAGGAACATATTTTATTTGCATTTTATTTTATTTCGCATCTCGCTTTTAAATAAAGTGCTTTGCAAAAGGTACATACGAGTATGTGCATGTGGATGGATGGGATCTGGGTTGGGGTCGGGCCGCTTTGCGATTATTAAAGCTTTTAAAGAAATTGCTTGCATAAGCTCTGGACCACAAAAGCAGAGTACAAGGGCACTTGCCCTCGTTTTCCCTGCTGCAGACGACTACAGTTGACAAGGGATTTGCCCTCCTTTGTGGCTTGTCATTTGGAAAGTAAATATTGGTAATTTTTATTTGCTATTTCGGTGATTTGAAGAGGATTATCCTTAAAAAATAGGATCAACATTTGAGGCTAACAAAGAAACCGAAAAAGCAGAGAGAACTAATCTCAAGATGGGCGAACTTTTTTTTATCGAATAGACTCTGCTTACAGGGAACAGTTATTAAGATGAACAGCAAACTAGAATATGGGACTTAACAATGCACAGGAAATGGTGAGAGGCAACAAACTCTGCACACCGACAGACGGAATGGACATTACACCTGAGCGGTATAAAAGCCAAACCTAAAACACTTAAAATGCTATTTCCGAAAGGTGTGGGGAAGATTTGTATTGCATAAAAGGCAGCAGACCGTAAGCGACACAGCTTCTAGCTATGCAAGGAGACACAGACTTAGACTGGGAACAAACACGACAGAAAAGTGAAGAGCGAATGCAAACACAAACGGAGAACTGCAAGATTTCACGAGCCTATTCAGTGAAGTGTATTCAACGTAGGCGACTCTTGTAAAGCTAACGTAAAATGTGTAGTATACATATAGAGGCTTAATTTCAAAATGATACTCAATTGACTGGTAATTCTATTAACCCAGAAACAATTCGTAGTGTGAGCACAGATTAAAGCAATCAAAAAGTCTGCAATAAAGCGCAAAGATGGATACATCCAGATGGAAGAACGAATAACAAATCACTTCAAAGCCAAAAACTCAGCTGAGAATGAATTATTCACATATTGAGAGTAGGGACCCACGATTTAAAAAAAATTTTAATTTCTACCGCGAACTGAATCACGGGTTCTCTTAACAGTATTGCCCTTGTTCGGTTAATGCAGAAATTTGTCTAAACTCGCCAACTTTTAGCTGAAATTGTCAGTGTTTAATATACCTACTTTTCCTTCCAGCATTTTATATCGAAAGACTGAAATCAGACCCAGGACAATCATCTAGATGACAATTTATTTTATATAAATCTTCCGGTTCATCGAAATACGATCGAATGTGGTCGAAGGAATCCAAACAGACGACACATATATTTTTTGGAGGTTATCATGGATTCTGGCTGCCAAACTGTCTCAGGATCGAATACGTTCTGAAGGTGGAGAGGGATTTTGTCGACTCCTCTCGCTTAGGGAATACAAATATCTATATCAGCACAGCACCCGCATATGCAAGGAATAGAAAAATAAAATATCAGGATACTATTTGAGGTAGTCTGTTCAGTTGTCAGAGATTCGCCGTGTCTTTGCGACGTGATGGTTATTACTTTTTCCTGTTACGATCACTTGACTACATAACGACATATGACTTGCTGGCGCTGATCAGAAACCGAGGAGGGACAGTCACCACCGATCTGACTGAGACACTTGAAATTACTTCTAGTAGTAAAAGTTTCATTAAGTGGCAGAGGAATTACAAATCAGTTGGTAATACAATCAGCCTTATAAGGAGAAATAGCTATCGGGACATGGAGAAGTGTGAATAGGTATACTTAACACTAGTTTTCCCCAGTTCTAAACTAGCTTTCGACTGCAGAATTATCTGAATGATCCCGAATTTACCTTGAAAGAGGGTACCACCATTTTATATTACTTTTTTTTACGGAATTAGTGAGAAAAAACCCTTATTTGTACGCTTCTCTCGCGGCTACCTGAACTACTGAGACTAGAGTGTGAGATCAATTTGGCACCGGACTATAGCCATTTAGCAAAGGCAAAGAGCCCACACATCTCTGAAATAGGTATTTTACAATTACTACAAACAATCTGCATTTGTGGTGGTGGCGGCAAATCTTTAACAACGAATAGCACACCTTAAGGCGGTAGCTCAAATGGAAATATTTTATAAAATTACTGATTCCACTTTTCCTTCATTTTAAACATACTCGTACCAACCGACATTCTCCACAGTTGAAATATTCGTAATGCTCCCTTGTTCGTTTATTTAAAATATCCGCCAAAGCCAACTTTGCACCGACACTCGCACCCGCCCCCGCACCCGCAGCCCGGCTAAGTACCCTCTGCCGAATGGCAACGAAGAACGCAATGTTTTATTTAATTTCATGTTTTCATTCAATTTTCGTCATTTTATTTTGCAACATTTTGCATGTTTATTAAGAGCGCCGAGCATGAAGTATTCAGTAGCTTCTCTGCACGTCTTCCATGCGCCCATCCATCTATCCATCCCGCTACATTCTCCGGTATTCATCTACAATCCACAAAACCGCAGTAAAGATGTAAAGCAAGGAGAAACCGCCAAAACCTCATTTCAAATTAGTTTATGGGGTAAAGAAATTTTAAATTTGTGCCATCAAGTTGCCTGGCGCTGAGGAGCCAGCCTGGAGTGTAGAACATGGAAGACACCTATTTATATTTTATGCAAAGCAGGGAAGACGCTGGCGGAGAGATAGGCAAAGCCAACTTTAAAGATGCTGCCGTCTGTCGGCGTTGGCAGTTACGCCGAAAAGAAAGCGTGCTGCGCCTTTGGTGCGGCATGTAAAACAGGAAATATCAAGGGAACGCTTACATTCCCGAAGACATATTTTACGAGATAAAGGCGGAGTTGCTTTGGCATAGGTTGGGACAATGGTATGAAAAAATCGATTCTACTGGGATGGAAAATTTAAATTCTAAAATTTTTCCGGTAGAAATTAATGAAAGCAAAGCCAACCAAACCGACCCAACCATCATTTTGTGCCCGCCGCAAAACCAACCTCAAGCAAAGCAACCAAATGTAATTATCAAACGCTTCCACCACATGTCAAAACCCAAAATATTGCCGCTTGCCTGCCAGCCCGATTGCACGCCCTGAGGCTGCCAAACCCTCGTGCGACAGCGGCTGACGCACTCGCTCACACGTACAATGAAACGGAGAAAATTAAAATCGGCCCAACTGTGGCAGAAGGCACGCATCCACCCAGCCCCACGCTGCCAACGTTTCCGCCACTGCCCCAGCACTCCAATAGAGCGAAGACCCCACCGAATAAGTGCATTGAAGAAGGAAAAGCGCAAAATTTTTTGGCCGGAAGCAGATTTTCCAGTTGTAGTCATAGTCAAGATGAGCTGTAATTGCAGACGACACATACAGTGCGAGGGAACCGTCCCCAAACCCAATCGGGGAACCGCCGAGCGCAGGCAGGATGGCGCAGGAAATAGCAAACAAGAGTACGTTGTTGGCTAAGAAGTCAACGGATTTTAAACATGCGCCTCCACTTTTTTAAGTTCTGCTCAATGAGCCTGATGGAACGGAGTGGAGTGGCGTGGCGTGAGTGGAAGCAAATGGCGCAAGGACATTTTCTCTGAAGATGCCAATGTACGCAGCGAGCGAGATAATGACTTGGCTGAGCCTGTTTATTACAGCAAATGGCAGGATGCAATGACTTGGGCGCGAAGCGGGCGGCATAGAACACAAACTAACACACACACCCACACAATTTGAACGAATAAAATGAAAGAGAACAAAAAAATAGAAAAGAATAAAATAAAAGCACTGAAAGGAAATTGTGTAGGACGATAGCATCGAACAAGTTTAAGCCATTGTATAAGCAGGGAATTTATGGAGACAGTTATTTATGGATGAATTGAAGTTTAAAGCGCAGCCGAGGATTTAAAAATAATTTCCAAACTTGCTTGGGGCACACCACTGAGGAAGCTAAAAGAGCACACATTTAATTAATAAGGGATTTGCTGGTAATGTTGGGCATTGCTGGCATCTGTCAAAATCTGTGCACTTAAGACCATATTCCATCTAATAAACTCATAAACTTACTAAAAGGATCATCAGCAGCGACACTAAAGGGCAACCCTTCTCAAAGCCGCTGCAACCTATTCAACTTTTTGCCATTTCATTGTCTGAGGCACTGATCTCCCAAGGCGAAGGCAAACCCGAACGGTTGCGCAGCTGGGAAAGCAGCAAAATTCATTATTAAATAAGAAAAACAGCCACGCGAACACGCTCACGCACCCACGCAGATTCGAAACGGTGGATTACATAAACAATCTCCAGACACAAAGAAACATCATCAACAACAACAACAAAGCCCATAAAAATTGAAATGAATCTTTTAGCGTTATTTTAAATATTCATGAAATTTTTATATTTACTTCTGCACTCCTTCAAATGAGTTAAGTTTATTGAGTGCAGGATGCGCGCAAGATACGCTACGTTTGAATATTTAAGCAAGCTTCAAGCATGCAAAAAGTAGTTACGAGGGTGCTTTAAGAGCAACACAAAGTCTGCAACAATTGGTTACATCCTTTTCAAGGACTTGAGCAGAGTTACACTCTGTACAGTTTAAAAATGTCACTTTAAAAGCAAACTAGTTCTTGGGCAGCACGGCACTCATTGGAAGAATGTTGAGTGAGGGAGGGAGCAAACTTGGAGTGAGTGAGTTTAGGACGTACTTAAAAGCAATTAGCTTCGTAGCGGAACTACCAACTGAGGCAATCGCACAGGAACCCAGAGTTGATGCGACTACAGAGTGTGGGTTTGAATTTATGTGAAGCCGTTCAGCACTGTAACGTATTTTGTGCGTTAATGAGCAGAATATTGTACAGGATACAATTCGTGGACTGATCCATAGAAGTGCACTTAAAATAGTTTGATGCTGCTTTAGCAAGTGACTTGGATGTATTTTTGTGATTTGACAGCTGCTCTCAATCTCTTCTAAATAATTTTCTATAAATGGTTTCGAATTCAGGAGGTTGTGTGAACTATTGTGTTCAATTTCAAGTCAGTGGGAAATTGGGTCGTTGCTTCGCGGCAATAAAAACCAAATAACCAATTGAACTCGGTATAGGAGTGGCGTTCAGTTGAACGTGTAAGCAGAGCTAACTCAATTAATGCCTTCCACTCTCACCGACACCGAAAGTCTTACGTTTTTAACAAAAATATTCTTAAATTATTGACTTCATGCTCAGCAACTTAAGATTCAACTTTTCGCTGCAGTTCCTTTTAACTTCGTTTCCTTCGTATTTCAAACTTCTACTGGACTCGTTGAAGAGTAGACTTGATTCAAAAAATAGTTCATAAATATAGTAATAAGAAGGCGGCAAATTTTAGAGTGCAGCTACCAACATCTCAAAACTTCACAAACCACACTCGTAGCAATATTAATGCCCATCAGTTCTAAGAGTAACTTAAGTACCATCATAAAAGGATGTAATAAGGACATCAAATCAATTGCTTGAATCACGGGAGCAGCGGGGCGTTGGAGGCATTGAAAAACATATTGAAATGCTTGCTAGTAGGACTGATGCTAGTCCAAACTTTGTACGCTGTACAAAAATGTCTTACGTTGGAGCTTTATCGTGTTATTTCCAGGCAACATGCATGATTCAAAAAGAATATACATTGTATATACGAGTATATCCGTCACCTGATCCCAATTGATAGTGCAATCCGCCGACTGAAGCAACCAACCCTGCTGTCTACCATTCGATGCCTTAATAACATTATTAATATTGCTTCTTTGTCCTGCGTCCTGAGTCCTGCGTCTTGTTTGTACATTCTACGTGCAATTCATCAAAGAGCACAACAGGCAAACAAGCCGAAATTGCCGAAATCTCGGCAGCTACACAGCAACAGTGATGACCCCACAGGGGAGTGTTTCTGGTGATGTTCTGTTGTCTTTTGTTGTTGTTGTTGTTTGTTGCTGCTATGTGTTTAATACCGTGCAATGCCCTAAAAAATGGGAAAAAGTTCTGTCTTTCATCTCTTTTTTATAATAAATAGCAAGTACATCAGCAGACAAAGAAAAGTGTGAGTGTGGCTGCTGCTCCGAAAGGGCGATAGCGCAGGGAATTAGTCCTGGATATGAGATTCCCGTTGCCCATTCATATAATATTTAGTTCTTGAACCAAAACAACGAAAACAACAACACCACCAGCGGCAGCAGAAGCCACAGCAACAGGGGCACGATAGTTGTTGTCTGGCAGCCCAAAGGCACACCAATTGCCATTTGTCTCCCAAATGTGTGCCTTCGGCAGCTTTTTGCTACCTCCACCACTCCTCTAGGTGTGTTTGTCTCGTGGTCCTATTCCTTATTCCTTGTATTTTTATTGTGCCTGCTGCTATTGCCATTATTGTTGTAATGGCTGCCACATGGGTGAACTAAGTACTTTCAGTGCAGGAATTATTATCAAAGTATTCATGTGTCATTCGCAGGTATTAAATTCTTAATAAGTTTCATTGTTGTTGATGGCAAAGAGAAGCTAAATAAATTCTGTAACGTATGCAATTTTATATTTCTTTGTTGCCGCTGTTCTTGTTATTTTTCGTCTTCTTTTTGTTGTTGTTGTTGTTCTTGTTGTTGTTGCTGGCATTATGCTCTTTGCATATAGCAAAAGCATCGGGTGTAAGGGTAAGAGCAATTGATGCTACTGGCAGACTGGCAACAAGCAGCGGGGTTTAAATGCTTCCGATGTTGTGCATCAAGCTGTAGCGGAGAGCGTTAAGGAAGTAATCTTTTGAATAATAGATCAAGAATGAAATGAGGTGAAATGCCTTTCATATGTGAATATTTATAAGGACAGAATGGATTGCGGCATCAAGCAGAGAAAAGCGTGTGGCTAAGCTAAAAGTCAAATAAATGTAAACCTCGCAAACAGAAACAAAGAGAAAAGAAAAAATAAAACATTTTGTCTATAGAATAGTGGGGACGCTCTGCTTCTTAAGCGTTTCAGCAAGCAACCGAGGAACATAGAAAAGTATTGAGCTATTTGTGTGAAGGCAGCACAGAGGACGGAAAAGTTTCATTTTAAATGGAAACTTGACAAATGAGTATTGCTAATGTTTAGTGTCGAAGTATCGTTGAATTGCGGAATCTATTAAGAATAGCTGGAAACCCCGAAACAAGCCTTCAGGCAATAAGACAGCAGATTCGAATCAGCTTAGTGTTAAAGTGGACCAAGAGACTGGGGGGATGAGTGGTCTCAGTAGCGAACAAACAATTCCTGACATAACTATACTAAATACTAAATACACATATATCAAGACCAGCTTCATACGTAAAACGATATTCGATCCAAAATCACGCGAGTTTCCTGTTTATTTCATATTTCTGCTGATCCAACCAAATATAGAATATGGAAGGTTCAGGAAATTCTACAATTTAAGTAGAAAACAACAAATATGTCGGTCAGTAAAGGAGCGTCTCAGTTCCAGAGGAGCGAAAACAAACCCACCTCTGCATGAAATCATTAACAGCGGCGTAGAAATAATGACATGGTTCTAGAACTATGCCGCATTGTTCTAGAAATGCTCTGAACCCCTTAGCCTAATTAACAACCAAGCGCAGCAAATTGTGCTAGACCCGCTGTAAATTATATGCAACCGATAAGAAAGCCTGCAGTCTATTTTCTAAAGGACCGGTCACAGCAACAAAAATTCCATATAACAATTCCAGTCATATGCAGATATTTATTTATTAAAAAGAAAATCTATTGTTTCAGTTTGTGCTTTCTTCTCGGCACACCAAGATGAAGAAGGAGATGAATGAGCACAAAACCATCGCTCAATAAACGTAAATGAAAGCACTCATATGAACACAGTCATATGAGTTACTTTTATTTAAATTTTTATGAGAGCAATATCTGTGCATGTGACTTGGGAGTGCTGTTTGTTTGTGACTGTGGCCAGTTGGAAAAACTTCGCCAATGAAATGTTCAAAAAGGCATAATTCAACAAACGTTGTTGAACAGTGTTCCAAATGACAAACGGACTGGACTACCTTTTCGTGGATATGAGACAAAGTGAAGACGAAAGCAAAACTATTTAATAAATACATAAATAAAAATATATATAAAACCACAGAAAGCAAATTGCTCAACTCAGTTCTTAATACTTCTATATAATGCCAGATTCCCGTTATTTAACGCTATAAGATGTGGAGTTGCTTCGAAAATTATGTAATAATTAATTAAGAAATTAATGGATTTCAGGATGACAAAAAGTACCTCATAATTGTTGATTGGACGAACTCGTATATCAATAATAAATTTCACAAAAAATTTAGTTATTTCTTTAAAAGAGTGCAAAAATGGTAGAATTTTATTATAATAAAGCAATGTAAAAAGCAGCGTAAAATCTGAAGCAGTGTCAATCACAACTTAATGAAATGAAAGATGACGTAATTACAGACACAATAAAGTAGAAAAATATGTCACAACTAAACATTGCAGAGCAAAGAGCCTTTTACGTACACTACAATTTGCACTTGAGCCACGGACAATACCTGGAAAATTTTCCGACTGGGTGTGCGGGTTTGCATTTGAGTGTATTCCATTCACACACACAATAGTACTCAAATATATACAAAAGAAGACATTGTAGTAGAATTGCTTCATTTTTGCTTTTTGTATTTGCACAGTACGGCGAATGTCCTTTAACATGACAGCTTGATGATAATGATAACAACATAACATAAACAAACGGAACATTACAACAAAACACAACAACAGCAACAAATGTTAATAAAAAACAGTTAAACCAGAAGAAAAGGAAACAAGAAAGTAAAACGAAAGGACGTTTTGTATGAGTTTCATTTTGTTTAGTTAAATTCCTTTGTCTGCGCTCTTGTTTTATGACAGGACGCCTGCGTTTGCATGGGTAGGGTGTATGTGTGTGTGTGTGTGTGTGTTGTAATGATATTTTATATATACCCATATTAGTTCCATTGTTGTCGGCGAAGCTTCATTTGAACTGTAGTACATAATTTGAGAGCAGATAAAATAACAAAGACCGCCCCTGTCAAGCGAACCAGTGGCTCTGCATCATTGCAACCATCGCAAGAAAATGCACTTCAGCTGACAAAATTTAAATGCCTCCCAGCCTTCTGAATAAAAATAAACAAAATTGCATTTAATTTCACACATTTTGCATTCGCAGCCATACAAATGTGGTTCCACTTGCATATGCCACAGCGCACTCATATATACATACATATGCATTTTTTCGGCTTAGCCTTCAAGCCCGCAAACGAGCGGGACCCCACCTTACTGCCCCATTTCTCACTACTAACGACGACCAAGGCGCGCAACATGCAAAAATCCATTGCATACGAACGGGTGGTGCAGGTGAAATGCCTATAAGCAAAAACCAGAATGCAATCGACCTGAATGCAAATTCACTGCCGTCACCCCCAATGTACCAACGGCAAAGGCAAACATTTGGGCGGGAGATATAACAACAACAACAACAACATGAACACTATTAACAGCAACAACAACTACATGGAATGCTTTCCACACTTGTGCCGAAAATCAAAAGCGAAGCTTATGAATTCAATTAATGATCTTAAAGCGACCAACGACCACAAAGCGACGGGCGAAAGTGCGCAACGTGTAAAATTCCCCACCCTCATGCCGTTGACCACCACTGGGCTGGCACAAACGCAGACACAGGCAGGCTAGTTGCTGGATGGGTTGCCTAGGAGGGATCATAAAGGCTTGCACTTTGCTCATTTGTAGCTGGCCCACAGCCCTCTGAATGAAACCGCATTCGGAATGCGGCTACTACCGCACAGTATTCCGTCCTTTCAAAAAAAGAATCCTTTAATTGAATTTCAGATAAACAAATCCATATAAACAGAATATTTTCAAAAACAAATTGTATCTTCAAAGAAAATAAAAACGCAATTTTCTGAAAAACAAACACACGGAAAAATTATTAACCCAAAAGTATGCAATGATTTTTTCCAAATAAAAACTGAAGTGCAATTGGCAGATTATCATTTCATTGAAAAAATGTACCGTACTATTTTAAAAGGCTTTCATTTTCGGACCTTATTCAACAACGACGTCAATGTCCGCAATGAACTGCGGGTGACTGCAGCCACTGTCCTCCACATTCAACTGTAACTTTCATTAATCTGTGAAACTGTGCTGCGGATCTTTGCGCACGCATGGAGCACTGCTAAGACTGGACGCCGCACGGGCGGATATGAATACAATCGAGACCTAACTGTACTCCGCGCTGAAGCAACGTTGAAACCCAGCAAACTAAACGCACTCAAATAACCGTCAGATTCACGTAACACCGGAAATGTGGTTATATAATCTCGGCATCCGGCTGTATGGCCGGCAGCTATACCCGCAGTTGTTCCCCACCGTTCGCGCTGAATTCGTTCGTTCGTTTGGTACAGCTTTCCGAGCAAACATAGAAATATACTATTTACCTATTGCCGGTGGGGGTGAGATTTAGTGGGTCTTAAATTTTTAAAACACTGTAGCAGGTACAGTAGTTAGGTAATTGGCAACATGGGAGCTCAGCATTAGAGGATTGCATTGCCGCCCACCTAAAACCGCCGCCGCTCCTCCCAGAGCAAAAAGCTGCTTTGCACATTATTAGTTTGTGGTGTTATTTATGCAGGAGTGTTGTCGCAGTGTTCTGCTGCACACGCGGTTACTACTGAAGTTGCAAGGCTTTTCTGGGCAGGCTAAACTAAGATTTGTGGCATATTTTTAGGAGTGTAACGGCACTAAAAACACGAATTCACAAAGCAGAGAAATGCTGTTGAAATTTGAGCTACACATTTATAATAAAGTGAATGAATTAAAATGAAGCAAGGCAGGCTGACATACGAGGGCGGATTGATATTAAAGCTACCTAAGTAGGAAAAAACATTTTTTTTCAAAAACCAATTATTTCTCAACATAGTCTCCTTTTACTTCGACACACTTAGTAAGACGATATTCCAACTTTTTTATACCATCTGAATAACACGATTTCGGGAACCCCTCAAAATACGCGTTAGTTTCGGTAATCACTTCTTCGTTTGAGATGAATCTTTTTCCTGCGAGCCATTTTTTCAAGTTTGGAAACAGGAAAAAGTCACTAGGAGCTAAATCTGAACTATTTGGTGGATGATTAACCAATTCGAAGTGTATTTCACGTAATTTTAGCATCGTATCTAATGCTGTGTGAACCGGTGCGTTGTCTTGAAGAAAGAGCATTTTTTTCTTCTTTAAATGTGGTCGTTTTTCCTTGATTGCATCAATCAATTGATCCAATAATGCACGATAATACTTTCCTGTGATTGTGGATCCTTTTTCAAGATAATCGATGAGCAATATTCCGTGTACATCCCAAAATACAGTGGCCATTACCTTGCCAGCCGATTTCACTGCCTTCGCCTTCTTCGGAGCACTTCCACCAGCTTCCACCCATTGTTTCGATTGATTTTTGGTTTCAGGTGTGTAGTGGTGGACCCACGTTTCATCAACAGTTATTAATCGACGCCAAAAATCAACAGGATTACGCTTTATCATGTCCAAACACCGCTGTGAAGTGGTCTGTCGAACTCGTTTTTGTTCGACACTGAGCAAACGCGGCACCCATCTTGCCGATAGCTTTTTCATGTGCAAATTTTCATGCAAAATGTTGAACACACGTTCATATGATATGTTTACCATTTCAACAATCTCACGCAACTTGACTCGGCGATCATTCATAACGATATCGAGGATTTTCTTGATATTTTCTTCAGTAACCACCTCTTTTGGCCTTCCTGTTGATGGTATTGTTGCAGTGCTTGTTCGGCCGCGTTTAATTTCAGCAATCCAATATATTACCATGTAATCTGACGGAGCAGACTCACCGTAATGTTTATCGAGCTTTTCTTTTGTCTCTTTCGCCGTTTTCCCTTTCAAATAATAGTGTTTAATCACTGCACGAAATTCGCTTTTTTCCATTTTTCAAGAAACACAAAAGTTGCTTACTTCAAACGACTACAACAAATAAACTAATCGATGAATTTGGGTGAAATTTTAACAGCTGACGTTTGACAGATCGCAATTTCTAAAAAAAAAGTTTTTGTGTTTGTGCTGCCATCTAGCGCTAGGGAGCTTCAATATCAATCCGCCCTCGTAAGAATCTGGATGGAGCTAATGCTAGGTCCACACAAGCTTTAGAAGGTGGTGTAACATGGACTTGGTATTGGGCTATTGTTTCACGATAACCATTTGAACGGAATTGAATGGTGCTCTCTGTTATGGATGACAATACAAATTTTGGTAATCCCGGGAAATGTTTAAAACAGAAATTAGAGCCATGCATATACTTGGCATCACCCATTTTCGAATACATGAATCTTGTTGTAAAAGCTTCACTAAATGTTCACATCGAATTTTGTCCTTAAAATTGCATTCAAAGCTGTAAAAGTCCACATAGCTTTAGGAAAGTGTTCATTAAAATTCTTTAAAAATTTGGGGTCACACAAATATTTTCAATACAACGCGACCCTTTTCTACTATAAAAATAGCTGTAATTGAACATGTTATTTGGTCGTCACCACAGGCCAACAAATCACAAATCTCACACCACCCCAGACCACATCACTTTCCAAAAGTACACATCTAGATATTGACATCCGCTTCAACAAGGACCGCAATGAAGTTTCAGGAAGCTGTGCATAATGAAATGCATTCGGAAATCATCAACTCACTTTGGCCAGACAATGGGGATAACAGCGCCAACTACAACACGAACATGCGCAAAAGATGGGTGGAGCAGGGGCAATAACAATGCCAGTGAGTGTGCCAGTACGCCGCCTGGTGGAGCAGCGGGAACAGCGACAACATGGACACAATCAGCAGCTGGGGCAGAAAGGAACATGAACATTGTTACTAGCTTCCGGCACATGACCTTCACTGCGGCAGCACAAAAAAGGGACAATGGTCAAGAAGCAAACTGCCAACACCATGATACATAAATGATGCCCCACACACACAAACACACACACACACACATCGGCTCAAAGCCACTCAGTCCTGTGCGCTTCGCCCCCAGCTTGGCAGTCAGTGCCTGTGCAATTCCCAACCGGACATACGACGGACAGACACGTTGAAAGCGGATATTTATTGTTGTACAGTGAAGTGGTGCAGCCACCAAAAATAAAATATTTAAAATTTCCGTTTGTTGATAGGTTTGGGCAACATGACGGCAACGTGCGTGCTACACTAACAAAAAAGACAAGAGCGCAAGGATAGAGTTGCAGGACTTGCTATCAGAGAATGTGCTCATGCCGCTTGCTGCCCACAAAGCTTATGAAATGATGAGACTACAATTCACTCAAGCATTTAATCACATTTCTAGGCACGAAGGATATAACTTCAGTTTGCTGTCGGAACTGTGCCGCTGTTAAAGTTCAAAATCCTCGTCCACTGCGGACAAGACGTTGTTGTATGATGTTGGGAATTAAGAGCGATGACGATGCCAATTTTATTAGCAAAAGTTTCATCTCTCACTAATATTGGCTTGGCAGCGAATGGAAGCGATGCCGAGAAACCAACACCTCATTCTCTAACAGCTCAAAGAGGTTCAATAGGAGAATCCATTCAGATCAACAAATTCCGTATGTCATGTCGTTTTTTTTTTTTGTAGGCAATTGCAGTATCTGTAATGCAGAAGGATCAACTCCACTTGGATCCCAATCTGCCCCTCGGGCTGCACTTCGACTTTACTTGGTCTGAGTATTCCTTGGCGTTATTCATAGCCAAGCCACTTGAAACGATCGCAATCGAGAAGTGAACATTTAAATTTTACACAGTTCTCCAATTCAAATTCTCATAAGAAAAGAAGACTTTCAAAACAGCTTTCGTTGAAATGAATGGAAAATGAACCTAGATGAGTGTCAAACTGTGGCGATTGTTAAACGATAATTTCTTCTGGAGCTATTGACGTGGCAGTCTACATTGTACCACCCAATCAATGCTCCGTTTTGTAGAAAAGAGCGCAAGTGGAATAACGAGCCAATGCTTCACTAGACTTCAGTTTAAAATCCGTTCTTCAAAGATAGCAACACCAACGCCGGTGGATAATTAAAATATAATTTGTTTGTACGAGTTGAGGCTTAAAACTTTCAAATAGGAACTTATCACAGGCACACAGTGCTCTGTGTCCACAAAACAAAATTTACAAAAACGAACACAACTGCGATTCTGGAGAATTTTTACGAATTTCATTTTGATTGTAGCCAATTTGGTGCCGCTGATTCCGCATTTGAAACCAGTGTTTCGACTTTTCGATACATCACGTTTGAAGTAAATGTTGACCAAGGATACAAAAATTGTGTGGGCATATTTTCAAGTCCTTCTTAAATTTAAAATGTAAAAGATATTCTTTCATTTAGCTCTGGTAAACTCTTTTTTTTTAGCTTATTTCTTGAAACTACATTTTTGCTCCACTTGAAAAAAAATAGTTACAGAAGATTCTGCTTAAAGCATCTTTCTCGTATTTGTTTTACTTCAAATTAGGGAGATCTCCTTGAACAGAAGAATTTACAAACCACCTTAAAACGCTCCGTTTAGCAGTTGCTTGAAATGTCGAGAGTCTTTTGTCAAGCCGCATACATGTTCAAACACAAAATTTTCTATGGGCTCACACCGAACAGAGCACTGTGAAATGGTAGAGAACAGCACAGTTCAAAAGGCAATTTACCCGTGAGCTCACTGCACAACATAAAACGATGTCAGCGTGCAATTCAGAAACTAACTAACTAACTCAGTTGCAGGAGGGTGGAGCGGGCACACTTAAAGGCTCAGCAAACAAAGCATTTGAACCAAACTAACGTGCAAACAATTTACGGGAAAATAACCCCCCAAAACAAATCATCATTATCACTAAACTAATGTGGCTGTGTGACCGGCGGGTGGGCTGGTGACTGGCTCCACCACGCGAACAGAGGCTGCAGCAGCTAGCAGAGTTTCGTGCACAAACACGAAACAGATGCACTGCCATGTAAGAAGCTGCTAGTTATTAAAAAAGTTGCTGATGCTGCAAGAGTGCACAGCAAACAGAAAATATTTGCATACAAGAGTGCGCAGGGACATGCCGAATGGTGCCAGCCAGGCAAGCGTCGGAACGCCACCGACACACACGTCCGACAGGAAAGTGTAGACTACTAAAAGAGCGGCAGTATAGCACAGAGTCCTGTGAAAGCGAGTTGTGTTTATTTAAGACGAACATGTGTGTTAATGTAACTACTCCGGCTGCAGGGAACTTGTTGCACACTCACTCACACGCACGCACAAGCAAACAGACACATGTGCGCCCAGCAAAGTCTGTTTAACATTTATGAGCATGAAAAGCGCTCTCGGCACCAGCTTTTGATGTTCTTTTATTTTACTTTTATGTTTTTTTAATATTTTTTCAGTTCTACTTTTGAACCAACAACTTTTAAAGTCTGCGCTTCAAATGAAATTAGACAATATTCTGCATTTTATTAAGCGGAAGTCCCGTGTAAAGTTTCCCAGAGTCTACCAGCACAGAGGGTTAAATGTACGGTGCTGGAATGGGCAGGGGCAGGGCAGGGACTTGTGATATATAGGCGCTCGGTCGAAAATATGACAGCGGGGAAACTTACAAAATTGTTTTGATTGAAATTTATGTACGAGCCTAAGGCCTGCCGACGTATTTCAGAAGCAGCAGTGAACAACAGAGCCGCAAACGGTAAAAGTTACAAGCAGCCAACATAAAAGAAGACACCGTAATACTCCGAAAAGTTTGGAACAAATTTTGAAAGGCTCAAATTCCTTGCTATGCACGGTGGGCAAAACACCGAAGAAATTGACAAACAGTGTAGACAGATTTAAATTCAGGCACAATATTATTAAACTTGGTATATATTGGGACCGTTGATTCTGAATTGGACGTCAAAATGGTGATAATGAAAAACGTAAACGAAACAGCAATGAAATCATCGGTCAACGTGGAGAGGTGAAGGTGGCCCTTAACTACCGACTCCCTCCTGTCTTGGAAACAACCTTCATAACTAGGTAAGACAACAATATTATTGATTTATTATGCTTCTATATGATTATATATATAATCTACCCGACCTTCCTGATTCAGAACTTTGCTTCATTCCTATTCTTCTTTAGATTGTGAGCTACTTGTACAAATAGTATAAGAGCCTAAATGTACTCTGTGGAGGGAATCATCCGGCCAATCCGGCTAAAGTAATTTCCAACACATCGAAAGACGGTCATAGACAGAACCAGTGTTATTATTATTAATCCACCACAAATACAAGTTCCAGCAGGAAGAACGTATGCACAGGCGGTAAAGAAGCACGAAACAACTAATGCCCAATCAACAGAATGTGCTGTTTCTTCACAACAGCAGTCCAATGATATGAACAAGTTAAGCCGCATGCTTAAATGCCTAAAGGACCAAATGGGAACCATGCTCAGCTTGTTAACCACGCTCACCTCTAAGATGACATAATGCTGCAATCCATTAAAATTGCAGCGTGGAATACGAAAGGCTTTCGCAACGAAGTAATGAAGTCAAAACTTTTATTGTTGATAGCAGCATTGACATTATGCTAATATCAGAGACTCACGTCGCAATAAAAGTTTGTTCAAAATTGACCAATGCAGCATATACCACACAAATCACCCAGCAGGCAAGAAAAGTATGATAACCACATATACAAGCAACTAGCATCACTATCCAAGTCCAAAATGGTGAACTTACGTTAACATCGGTATCGTATATATCAGTATAATATCGGGAAAAAGAACTATTCAAAGCAATGCAAGCTAATAATCTTATGCGTGTTTCAACAGGACAACCAACACTGTGGCCATCTGAAAGATGTTTCTAGAAACTGTGTCGAAGTGTTTTCATCTTTGGATTTGTCATCAGACCATTCCCCTATCACTACAACTGTAAGGTCCAATGCATTACGTATATTGAAACCACCTACGCTACACAATAAGCGTACAAACTGGCTTCAATTTAAAGACATTATTTGGGACACGTTATCTCTGGACATACCCCTCAAAAACCCCAGGAAGCGGTCGAAAATCTAAATAAAATAATACAAAACGCTGCCTGGACCGCTACTCCGATTCTTAAAGAAAAGGATACAGATTGCGATGATAAGTGCAAAAGGAAAGTTAAGAAAGTTGTGGCAAATTACGACATCCACATTATGACATCCAGAGGACAAAAAAGTCTTTAAAAAGGACTTAGACACAAACTCATTGCAGTAGAAAATGATGAAATTCACCACTATTTGTCAAATGTGAAAGCAACAGATGCCACGGAAAATTCGGTATAGAAGGCAACAAAAAAGTTCGAACAATAGACTACTCGATTTCCTCCCATCAAAACTGTGAACGGTTCTTGGGCAAATACCGACAGAGACAAAGCAGAGACGTTTGCGAAACACCTTTTTGACGTTTCTACACCATTCCCCAAAAATTCACAACAAAATGATGACGACATTCATGAGTTTTTGGAAGCTCCTGGTCGAATGGAATTACAGATCTTAACTATCAAAATCAGAGAAGTTAAGAACTTTATGCTTAAACACCTAAAGAAAAAAAAGCACAAGGATATGACTTGAAAACAGGTAAAGTTCTAAAACAGCTGCCGGATAACACAATAAAATACAGCACCTATTTGTACAAAGCAGTATTGAGGTGTGCCTATTTTACTCGTCAATAGAAAGTTGCTGAAAGCTGGAAAGCCGGAAGAAGAAGTTTCATAGTATAGGCCGATAAGTGTGCTGCCAATTATTTCCAAAGTTTTTGAAAAGCTGCGGTTGAGTAAGTCTAAGCCAATAATCACCAATTGAGGATTCGAGAGCAACATTCTACCACCGAACAAGTATCACCATGCTCTCGAACAGAGTCAGTTTTGTACAGCAGAATTCCTTGATATCACTCAAGCTTTCGATGTTTGGCACCCTGGCGTACTGTTCAAACCAAAAAAGTCACTGCATCAAACATATTTTCATATTTTGAAATCAAATCTTGAAGAGCGCCATTTCAGAGTGAAATTTAATTCAGAAAGAACCACAATCTTCCTAATTACAGCGGGTGTTCGGCAAGACAGCGTATTAGGTTCTCTGTGCTTTACAGTATCTTTACAGCAGATCTACCCCTGACAGAAAAGACTGAAATTGCAACCTATGCTGATGACACCTTATAATGGCTATAATGGTTATAAACTCTAATCATTTAACTGGCGCAAACCAACCATAAACACTACACCTCGATAAAATTCAAATTTGGTTTGACAAATGGAGCATGAGGGACAACGTTACTAAATCAGTACAAATAACTTTCACTTTGAAAAGGATTTCCTGTCCTGGCCTGCGATTCTAAATAGTCGCATATTGCCTCAAGCAGAAGATGTCAAATATCTTGGGTTACACCTTGATCGGCGTTTGACATGGAAAAAACACATCTTTACAAGACGAAACCAGCTGGGAATCAAACTTAGCTCAACGTACTGGTTGATGGGTTACTACTCTAAGCTAAAATTGAATAAACTTCTCCTTTATAAAAGTGTAATAAAGCCAATATGGACATATGGAATTCAGTTGTGAGGCGCAGCAGCGAAAGCTAATATAAATATTTTGGAAAGATACCAAGCAAAACTACCGCCGATAATTGTCAACGCATCACGGTTTGTCAGTAACAGGACACTACGGAACGATCTTAACATACCGATAGTCTACGAGGAAATAAACCCTTATAGCACTAAATACTGGGCACGGCTCAATACCAGCTCTAAATCTGCTGGAATCAAAGGCATCAACGCGCAGACTTAAACGAGCAGCACCCTTGGACTGGGTCTAGAATATGCATCATATTATCTTTTGTTTTGTAAATAATGTAATAATGCGATAATGCAATAATATAATAATGATAATGTAATAATATAATAAATATAATGTAATAATGATAATATTGTATAAAACATTATTGTAAAAATTATATAAAAACATAGCATTGACTCTTCATTCGCATGTTTATTTTGTAATATATTATTAAACTTGCTTAGTGTCCCTAAGGACAGATTGCAAATATATAACCATACATATATAACCATACATACATAACCACACATACATAACCATACATACATAACCATACATATATAACCATACATAAATAACCACACATACATAACCATAAATATATAACCATGCATATATAACCATACATATGTAACCATACATATATAATCATACATATTTAACCATACGTATATAGCCATATCCATTTATGTCGCTATACACACAATTCGTCAGTATTTCACATACTCATTTGACAAAATTGCAGCCCATAAAAATCATAATTTCCACTGATCTCTTCTTAATATGAATTTCTCGTCCTGCTTGAGGCTTCCCTAACGTTCAATGAATTGGGACCAAACTACGCACCTAAGCAATTTATTGGATTCCTCAATTATGTGGTTTTAATATGAAAACATACAAGCTAGATATATCTGTTCCAATATCCATTTGCAAGAAACGACAAAATAATATTGTTGGTTTTGTACTACAGATTTCACGGTATCTCCCTCCTCTTGGTACCTAAAATAATTGTAAATGTGCAATAGTTGAGGATTCAAATTTATAAAGAAACAAGAAGGGAAACGATATCCCGAAAATGCCGAATACAAAGGAACTCACAACAAAAGAACATCCTATACGACTGCAGAAGCGAACTGATTGAAGCGTTGCGGTATGTGTCGCCTGAAGAGAGTCTTAAAAATGAGCCAGTCTTATCAATTACGCTCAAATGTGCACATGAAAATATTAATTTGTGTGTCCTTACCTAAACATACATCATGGAAGAACCCTTTAGTGGTACGTGAGGATAATAAATGACGCTGCTCAAAAGCAAAAACACTTCGCATAACTGTCAAAATTGTGCGCTCTCATGCAACAGGAGAGGAAATTAGCCATGCAAGCAACAGTGCGCGCTGACAGGACTGATGACACTCCAGACTCCCGTGTAACGTCCGCTGCAGGAAACACAAAAGATTCTACTTCCACCAGAAAAGCAGGCTGCAGAGAACAAAAACAATCATTTTACTATCCGCCCACCGGCAAGCGGCATGGTGTGAATTAGCGTTACTTCATGGAACGTGTAATTTCAGTCAACAGTAGTCACGACTCCGTATTTAAAGTTACATTCCATTAGACGAGCCCCGGCCACTTCAAATGACTTACTGCATATAGCAGCAAAAATAGCTCCTTGAGCGAATAATAATAAGAAACGTTTGTTCTCAGCAGTACTCGTTACTTTACCAATTCAGCCAGAACGAGTACAATAGTAACGAAATGCACCTTTTTGTGCCACGAAGAACGAGTACAATAGTAACGAAATGCATCTTTTTGTGCCAGCCATGATTGCCACGGCTGCCTCGGTCTCTGTTTATATTTCTAGCATCACCCCTATCCACACACTCGCAGAACAAATGAGAAAATGTCACAAGTTTATGCAAGTAAATATTTGAATGTCAGATTTGTACGATGAGCTCGGATGAGCGATGAAAATAATTGCGTAAAAGATTTTCATCCAGCGAAGAACTTAAGCGGGCAAAGACACAGGAAAAGACAAAAGACGAAAGTTTAAGGCAACCAGCCAGCCAATTACGTACGGAATAAGCTGAGCACTACTGCAAAGCGCCGGCGGCAAGCATCACTTAAGCGGCCTCTCGCTGTGCACAATACTCGCAAGAACACACAAGCCACCCACAACGCCAGCCTTTGTCTGTCTCCGAATCTCTATTTGTCCGCCCTGTGTCGCCTTTTCGCCCAGTCCCCCTGTCCCTCTGTCCGTCTGTCTGTCAATGTCACACAGCTGAAGGCATTTTCGTAGATGCTGTTTGCAGCGGAGGGCTGAGCGCACCGCCGTTTGACATCTATAGAAATGACAAGCACTCGCATTGCCACGGGACGCCTGGTGAGTGGTTGAGAGCGAGCACACCACTAGACAAGGAAACTTTGCATTTAATTTTACAGTTATTTCAAGGATGCTTACACAAACTCAGAAAGGCAAATTACATAAGGTAAAGCAGAAGTTGGCCGAAAGTTAATTTATTTCAGGAAAAGAGCAACGGAAACGGAATTTGTTCGAGGATTCGGCAAATGGCGTGGATGGGGAAGCGAGAGTAAATGTCACAAATGCGTAAACGAGTGCAGGACGACGGGTGCACTGGTGATAAAAGGAGTATGCCACCGAGAGAACTCTCGTGCAAGCAGTAGGAAAACATTTTTTTGTAAAATATCGCATACTTCCAGGCGTTCACGCGTATTTAATTCGGCATTTGTGTGAACTTTTCCAGCACACACACTACTCCAATAATAATAATAATCCACAATTTATGTGAGTCAATGAGAAACACAGAGCAACATTTTATCAAACGGGGCAATACCCCGCCAATTGCGGTAATTCTCCATTACTCATACGCCCATTCCACCGCTGCTACCTGTGGGTCGATGCGGGTGGTTGTGCCAAATTGTGTGCTACAGAACAATTAATTAAATCATTGAATTTATTAGCCTAGTCTAAAGGGCTCGCCTATGGGTGGAGAAACCGAAGAGTATCAGTCGACCGAGAAGCAGTTTAGGACAATTGCCCCGTACTGGCAATTCACTGCAGCGCCGGGTTCCGTTAAGTACAAAATATGGGACAAGTGTGACAAGTGCGTAAATAAGAAAATACAAATAATAGAGAAGTGCCACAGCCACGCGAACGAGATAATGTCCGCCGGTGTAGCAGCGGCAGCAGGAAGCTTGCAGAGCAGAGGCCAGTGTCGCGGTGGTGTTTTCTTTTAATTTACTAAATGGGTTTTGCATAGCTTAATTAGTAGCTGTGTCCTCTTACACTACATTGCATATAATTTTATAGGTACAGAGGTTGCATTGCGTTAGAAAGTAGAGCGGAAAGTGGGTGAAAGTGGTATGCAGTTTTGCAATGAGAAACACGGATGTTGGTAAAAGACTGTAATATCTAAAGATAAATAACTTTAGCTTTTGAGCTTCTCCAAGCTTCCACATCTCAACATAAAACACAAGAGAATTGCGGGAAAATTTGTCGCATGTAATTCATCGTAATTTTCAAATCACTTCCCTTGAAAGAAGGTTCTCGAATCAAGATCAGTCAGATATAAAAAATAACACGATGAAATCTCTCCAAATTCCAGAAAACCAGCATTACAACTATAAGAGTGGCAAGCCCGATTGCTGGTCTAACCTGTCATATGGAATCTGAGCCTCCAATTTCCAGGTGCCATCAATATTTATATGGAAAATGGAGTGGTACCTCAGCTAGAGTGATACACTTGCCTTGTAATCATACCTTTCTCTAAAGCTAGGGGACCAGATGAGGCTTTTGTCGGCACCTATATAAGTAAACACGAACTGTATCCAATATCTGAGATGGATGATTTGTTCCAAGTTCAAACGGCAGCGCTCATTGTGAGTCAATAACAAACGTATGTGAGGGAAGGGGAAATTTGATGGGTCACCCTCAAAATAAAATATCAAAATGATTACAACACTGTGAATCCCCAATGAAGAGATGAGAGAGGATCAGCGAAAATGGCATGCTTCAGGAATATCCCAATCGCATGTACTTGAATTGAGTGCTTATGTCCATTTCGGTATTCTCAAATAGATGAAAGCTCGGGGCAGTTTGAAAAGTTCTTCCCCAACTCAGTTGCACTAGTCTCACATGAGGTCGACACTCAGGCAATTGCAGTTCACTTCATTGCAATTAAGTCAGACTTCTGCTCTGTGATACATCAAATGTAACTCGCACATTCACACACACTATTGAAAAATTTTCCGAGCAATTGAGTTGGGTTCAATTATGTGCCCCATTTAAGAGCTCATTTAATGGGCAGTTTATTTCAATTAATGCCCGGGCAGACCCACCTGACCTCAACGCAAAAATTGCCGTTTTAGATATAGTGCCCCACGAGCTTCGTTTAATTTGAAAATGAATGAAATTAGGTGCGGCCGTGCTGGTGGCGGAAAAACGCAAAACAACAAAAAACAGCAGCAAAAACAACAATAAGCGACAGCAAAGCGGAAGGGACCCCCTGAGTCAATGCAAACGTGTTGGTCGGGGAGTTGTATTAGGGGGCGACCCAGGCAAACTTTCCATGTTGTCGTTTAGTGGTTAAATTTTTAGAAAACTGTAAGTCCCAAGGATAGTAAACAACGCGAGTGCTCGCCGCGCACCCAATCTGGTCCCATCTCGCGTTGTCCTGTCCGCGGTGGCGCAGGTTTGCTTTTCTTTGTGGAAATGATGAGTTGTGTTTACATTTTTCCGCCGCCATTTGCCACCACTTGGGCAGTAGTATGTACCTTTGCAGGGCAGGACAGGGCTTGATATTCCTAGCGGATTTTAGGCGTTGCATTGCTTTTGGCAAAACACTTAAATTAATAAAGTAAATAATAAAAGAGAAAGTAAAGTAAAGTGAAACACAAACAAGGCAACAAGGGGAAGCAGTTGGTTGGATAAGTAAGTAAATGAAAGTCCGTGGTAAATTAAAAGCTATTTATGAGGGTCCACGAACAAGCAGGCGAGGCGAGTTTCCCCATTGCTACCAGGAGTAGAAATTTATGCAATTTGCAAAAGAAACAGACAAGTAAACAAGCAGCCAAGGAAATTGCGTTAGTGCGGTAGTATGTGGGTAATAATTGGAGCTGCGGATGGGGTAGCGCCACGACTTCAAACGAGATAGCTGAGATAAAACTTAGTGCGGATGAAGTACGAAATAACAACCTTCAAATAGTGGCAAAATTAATAAAATGTAATAACGAACATGAAACAGTAAGTTAGAGCAGAGGAAATCGGCGACTGGTAATAGGTGATGAGGTGAACACTGTCAGGAGATCCGCTTTCGCGAGAATCCTCTGAATGGTAATAACGTAATCAGTCTTATGGTGAATATTCCCTCGGGTGTGAATTGTATTCATACAGGAATGTGAATATTTTCATCGCCATGATATTTGAATTATAATATAATCCGGCTGCGATGGAACCAGGGTGAGTATCTTAGGTGACCCCCCCGCCCGTTCCAAATTCGTGCTTTCTTCGCTGATGCATTAAGCGAGTTCTGTCTCAAATACATGCCTACAGATATTGACTCATGGAGAGAGTAGATGGATGGTGGGCTTCCTAGGACACTGCTTTATAAGTTAATTCCTTTGTAACTCCTTAGTAACTTGGTTGTAGCTTTCTAGACTGGAGACCCAACCGAACTCTATTTAATTTGACTTTCAAGTATGTGACCCATTGATTTCTCGGTGGATGAGTTCTCAAATTGCGAGATCTATTCTAAAGAATATCTTTCATTGTACGCGCACTTCGGGTGAGCTCTATTGCCCGCTCTTTTGAAGCATTACACCTTATCCTTCTTTATGGTATAAAGGAATTAAATTTTAAAAATATACTCTAATTTTGTCTCAATCGTTTGGTTTCTTTATTCCGCGCTGATCCTCAGACTATTCTATATAAAACTCTTTTTTAGAGGCACTACTCAGTTTCACAACAAACAAATTGCAGACAATATCCAAAGAGTTTTGAAACTTTAAAAACAATAAATGGAACCCTGTTACATTTTTAGGGTGTTTCCAGAAAGTCCATTTCACACATTTGGAAAAATATTTATGCTTTCCTTTCATTCCAAGCCAGATTTTCTGAACAGCCTCTCACAGGCTTGTACAGATTGACAATACGTGTGTGGGGCACTCAGTTTTTAATGGGCCAATCTTGTGACAGATAAAGATGATACCTCTGATCTGGACTAGAATAACCAAACAACCCAAGCTCCGTAGTAAGACTATTTCAATTTGCTTTGCACACATACGTGTAGTCAATGAAATGAAATGAGAATGATAATGATAAACTAGCAGCGAAATTCATAACCTACTCGTACGTAAAGAACGTGGGATGGCGGTGAATATGAGATCAGTGGTCAATGGTTGAAAGTTCTGTTAAATGAATTATATATATTTTTGATTTTAGCGTCTCTAATAATGCGAAAAGATTGGGAGTTAAATTTGAATTTTTAAGTTTCGTAAATAGTTAATAAAAAAATGTCTTACACCGGAGCTTTCCTCCTCAGGATAATAATAATAATAGCCTGGTAAACTTACCTGAAAAGAGAAAAATAAGGAGTTATTATGCAGAATAATTTAGAATTTTGATAGTAATAAAATGATGGTTATTGTTTGTGCTCTTTTAATGAAACACTTCACTTCATTAGAAGCGAATTACGAAGGAACACGCTTAAAACCAAATTGATTTTGCCCAAATTTCGAGCCTACTTAAAAATCCATTAAAAATTTGCATAAATATGAGAGAAGCGTTAACAAATCACCCTGAGCGCCACATCAAGAAATACAACAACAAGAACAAAAGAACAACAACAACAACAAAAACAACAACAATAACAACACCAACAACAAAAGAAGAAACAAAAAAATATTTGACGAAAGCTGCTCTTAATTTGCATGAAATCAATTTAAAATTGGAAAAAAGATGAGGAAAACGATTCAAATTTTGCATTCCCAATCAAAATGTAAATTCGTTTAAAAGCCAAAACACACATCCGCACGCACATCATAATACCACATGCATGTGTGCGTGTTTACATGTTTTTTTTTGGAAATAGAGTGGCATAATATGCTTGTCGGCAGTTACAGCCACAGTCAGAGAGACGGTGGCGGCATTAGAGCATATCCTCAGGCAGCGCAAAAAGATGGCGACAAGGAAGGCTCTGCTTCATCAACCCCGTGGAAACAAGTTCATACGAGTACATGAGTGCATAGCGAAAAAACCGTGGACACATGCGTACATGCCGTTAATTCAATTTTCCTTCATTCACCAAGCAATCCTTTTGGTGTCAAGATACTTATAACATCCAATTAGTCGCCTGCAGCATGTCATCAATATGTCAGTATCAAAACATTGATGAGAAGTCACCGCGTCATTTTTGTTGGCTATCGACGAGGGAGTCAGCCATGACGTATAAAATTACTAAGTACTTGTCACTCCATGTTTCGTTGCTTGCTTATAGTCACAAATATGTCCTTATTGTGACGCATTGATACCATATCCAACTGGGTGCATGCACACTGGCTCCCTCACACGCTGTCGGTTAGAAAAAGTTCGCACAATGGGGTGTTGAAATTGATGCCTCGCATGAAAACTTTTTCTCCATATTTAAATTTATCGATTTGTTGCTATCGATACGTATATCATCGATGTCCATATTGTTTTCGATGACTGTTGTTGTTGTTGTTGTTGCCTTTGTTGTTCTACGATAACACCCTGCTCCCAGTGACAATGCAAACGTGATGGAAATAAGATAAAAATAAGAGCAAAAAGAAGAAATGAAAATTTGTCGAGCCTTGGGGGGAAGCGGCACAAACGGCGGTCGGGTCGGGTCGGGTCGAGTTGGTTCAGTTTGGCCCGAATCGGGTCGATTTTGGGATGTTTGGGAAATGCCCATTGCGGGGAAGCAGCCCGACCATGCCTGCCTACGTGTTGTCAAATAAAAATGTAATGTAAATTTTTGAACAAATTGCAAGGAACGCGACTTGCACACGAAATGATTGATGGCATCATGTGCGTTTGTGTATAGCGGGGGGGGGCAGCCAGGGCAGGCAAGCAGGGCAAGTCGTGTGAAGGCACACAAGGATACTTATTAGGTTATGCATGACATGTCAGCCAGTGTAAAAGTTTTTCTTTTGACACCGTTACTAATGTGATTTTGAGTGCTGTGCTGGGTCGGGGTGGCGTAAATGGCAGTGAAAGAGGAGCAAGGAATTGGAAGCATTTTTGATATTGAATTTCATTTAGAAAACTTCCTCAAGCGTCACGTGACACACTCCTCCCACACTTAAATATTTATTTATTTACTTTTTGTTTGATTTACTGAAATGTTGTGAATTAGGGGCGCTGGGGTAATGAAGAAATTCTTACACATTCTTCATAAGAATCAATTTTACTTCACTCTTTGAATAATATGAGTGAAGGAAATACATTTTAGAAAAATGATGTGAATAAATATTTACAACTAATAATGAATTGTTTAACCGGAAAGGAGGCAACTTTAACCTCCTCCTTACACTAAATCCACTATTAAAACGTGAACAATTCGGTACTGTCCTTGGGCACATTCTGCTTTTGTAATTGTTGTCCTCAGATCGCCCATTGTCCCACCTCCAAATATCTCATTATCCCACCTCCAGTATTTTATTCATTCAGGAGAATTTGAATAAAATCATTCTAGATAGAGATGAGAGACGCATAGAGAAGGAACTTCCAGAGTGGAAATATAGTAGGAATTTAAACATTTGAAACCCTTTGCAGAACAGTAAGCAAACTGAGTACTTTAACACCCTCGGTTCTGAAAAAATTCCCATTCCATAGCCGATACGCTGCCAGCTAACCAGACACCATTTACTTTTTTGCTGCTTTGCTTGCGAAAACGGGCTTTTGTTTGCTTATTTTGTTTCATGTGTTTCACCGCCCCACCGCTCCTGACATAATAAAAGCACATTTTGTTAGCGGAAATTTGCTGAAGAGGTTAAGTTGGCATATTTCGTCACCTGCTCGTATGCATAATTTAGCTATTTCCTGCCAGTGGAGAAGCAGATAAAAGTATAAAATAAGATAAAATAAAAGTGAGTCAGGACCCGTAAAAAGTGCAAAAAACGAAAAGGAAGTATTCATATTTACGGCGTCGCTCGTACTCTGTTCTCTGGACACCTGTACCCGAGACGCCGCACACGTGCTGTCGTCATTCGAAAATACGGTTTTACGATATTTTCTGCTGGCAGCATTATAAAAACTGTGAAGGCACACACAACCCCAGTTGCCATTAATACTTTGCGTGTGTAAGTGGGCGTGGGGAAGAACGGAAGAGATTCGTGCTTCGAAGTTTGTGCATTTTCACATTAGCACCCTAGTCGGAAAATACGTGGAGTATTGCGTTTGACGACAATGTTCGCAATCGGTCATAACAAACGTGAAAGTTTTCAAAACATTATCCACAGAAGATTGGCTTGATGTGAGATGCACTTCTGCAAATTGTTGATACGATCTCTCGGGTATTTGCTACATTTCAAGCCACTTCGACAGCTGACCGATTCATTTCCAACGGGGAAGCTTGTCACATGCAGTCACAGAGCTTTCCATGGTTTTGGCTTTTTTTTGTATTTATCCCCTGAAAGTCATCTGCTCAGCTTGTACGACATCAGCGATATGTAGTGCAGAAGTTGGTTTCCTTACACACACATACATAGACCACCAAAAACAAAAAGGCCACCCATATAAATCTAAAGAAAATTCAGTCCACATTGTGCCTATTTTCTCTATTGTTAGCGACTTACCCAAATTCCCGGTTAGTACAGGTCTAGAAAAGGAAATGAAGGCTATTATAATAGGAGTGTATCCGTTCTCCTTCAGCGCGATTATTTACATTGCGCCTTTATTTGAAGATTGTATGAGGGCGAAGCTAGTCCCGGATTGCAACCTCTCAACATATTCCTCAAACCAACTAAAGATTTACATTGATCTAGTTGGGTCCACTGCATGCTTAGTTCAGCTCTGTCAAGTAAAAAAGCAGGTCCATCCTCATACAAATGGTGAGGAATTTCTCATTCTTTGGGGAGTTCTTTCAAAAATCGGTATGAAAAATTAATGTCTTAATTTTCAAATTCCAGCCTCAAGTCAATTTGCTTATTTTGAAATTTTTATAGGATTACATAAAAACTTAGCTTATCATAACTTATTTGTTTGGTTCTACGATTTAGCGTCCTAGAACAGTGCTGCCAAATTGAATTTTTCGTGAAGAATAAGGATTTTCTTTTGAAAATATCAAAATCAATTGACAACAGATTTTTTCCAATAGTGACACTTCTAGCCACCATGGACTTAGGGACTTTGTATTTTTCACACAATCGAATCAGTCTCAAGTGTCCAAAATATGGGAAAATTTGTACAAACATTCGTACATTGAAAAAATGTACGAATGTTTGAATACTGCCACTACCGACCCAAGATTCAGTCTAGTGACAGGGCGGCATACTCATTTCATCTACATAGTATAGAATAGACTTCTACTATAGCATCAATACCTCACGAAGGACTTATACTCCTCAAGATTACAGATTACTTTCAAGATACTAACCGAGTGTTAAGACACGAAAAAATAGTGACTTTGCTTTTGAACGAGAAGGATACGAGGGGTACTATTTATATTTAGGGAACTGGCAACACTAATGTCAATAGCTAAAATCTGGCAACACCATAATAATGTTTGACATTTTTTAGCATAAACGTACTCACAACGTGTTGATGTACAAGTGCTACTTGTTTTGTTTACACTGAGTTAAGAAAATCAATTTGGCCAAAAAATGGAAATTTCAAGAGAAGGTGTTCGTTATTTTTCACAACTTTCGACGTGGATTATCTCAACAAGAATGTTTGAATGAACTCAGTTCTTTGTATGGCGATAAAGCACCATCAAAAACCACAGTATATCGCTGGTATAGTGAATTCAATCGTGGTCGTAGTTCGGTCGCCGACGAACTCCGTGAAGGTCGTCCAAAATCTGTTGTTGAGCCACAAAACATCGATGCAGTGCGTGAACCGATAATGCAAGATCGTCATGTGACATATCGTAAGATAGAGGACACCTTTGGCATTACTTCCACTTCCATACATCCAAAACTGAACAATATTGATGACTCATCCTCCGTACAGTTCTGATTTGGCACCCAATGACTTCTTCTTCCAAAACCATGTTTTGGAGGTGTCTCAAGAGAAGTGGCAAAACTGCTATGACAAATGGTTTGAACGAATGCAAAAGTGTATTGATCATCAAGGGGAAATATAAATAGTACCTCTCGTATAACTTTCTTTCATCAATTGATTTTGAGATTCGAAATCTCAAGGTGGATAGACAGAAATAGGAAACACCGCAATTAGGAAAGGAAACAGTTCGATATTTTGTCAGGGAAGTGTTATTTACTTTCAGGATCTCGAAATGCAAGCCTAGTTGAAAGGATTATTTGAGTTCTTCCCAGCATGAAAAATTTCATAGCATGAAAACATAAAAAATGCTGCATCGAGAGGCAGGCACAGGGCCTGCTCAAGACTGTTTCTGCAAATGTCGTTTGCCGTTTGCCATTTTCCGATCATAAATGCAATTTATTTTTAAAATTACGTACTAAATAAAAAATAATTTCTTCGAAATTAATAAAATATTTGGACACGAATTGAAATGGTTGCGGTTGCGGTTCTGTTTGTGGTCGCTATCGTTGTCGGTCGGTCACATGGCGTGCATTTCTCACAAGAGCGAAAACAAATTGCATAAAAATCGCATTTCAAAGTGTCCAATTAAAGCATAACAAAAATTTTTTGGCGACAAAAAGAACCGCAGCGACAACTGGTTATGGTCACTTCTAAAGGAGAGCACTCGGAAACAACACAAATAAAAATGGAAATTAGAAAAGACTCAAATGAGTTGAGGTCAATTGGATGCGGAGAGAACAGAACATGCAAAAAATATGCCAAACCAATTTAATTGAAATTGAAATAATGAAAACATTGCTGCGATCTTTTATAAATAAAGTTTAATTAAAATAAATTTCACCTTCGATGCTGCAGTTGTGCACGAATTTGCACCGTTGGCATGAAAATATGAGCCCAACGTAGAAGAAACGGAATTATGAAAAGTTGTGCACATGCCTAAAATTATACTCTTAAAAAATGCTCATAATTCGCAACCGTATCCACACGCCTAAAAAGCTGAGCTACCTATATAAACACATTACAGCATGGTAGCTTTGGGCGGCGATATGATCGCTATGAAACCCAGATTAACCCCGATTATCTCACAGAGGCTTCTGTTTAGGATAATACCAACTAGTCCACAGGAATTTAAAGTTCCTATAAAAGTTGCTACTGATGTCACCAGTGCTCTTTTTTATGATCCAAGTTCCTATGGGATGAAACCCTTCCCCCTCTTGCTTACTATCGTTTCGGGTCCAGTTTTCATTATCAGCTTTTTAAAGCTCTCTAACATGTACATTTCTTAATACCTAATACCCCTCGAAGCATGTCATGAGAAACTGTAGCCCAACTTCGCTGCACCTCAACCCATCGGCACTAATTGCGGTGATAATGGAACCCTCCCAATTAATATGTTGCATGAGTCGTGGTCACTTAAGGCGTTTTTCTGCTTACATAAAACAAAGCCTCACTTAATTTGTCAACGTTTTTTTTTTATTCATAAATTATGTAAAATTTGACAAATATGCACTTATGTCGCCGTCACACACAACAGACATGACCGCGGCCCGCCAGCACCACCAGTAGCGACAGCAACAGCAAAATTATTGTCACATCATTTGCCAATATTGCTGCCGCTGCTGCTCATAACTCTGACAGCGCATTGGCGCGCTCTCTGCACTTGCTTAGACTGTTTATAATTTTCAATCATTCTTATATGAAAGCCAGCACTTCCACGGACGGACGCTTGCCTATGGGCATTGCGAGCGGGCACTTGCCTGAATACCGCATCTCTGCGCCCCACCCAGGCAGCACTCGCTTTCTGCGGCAGATACGTAATTAATTGTTGCAAATGTTAAATATTTCGCTCGCTCTCACCCAAAAAATGTGCGCTACTCAACCGCCGCGGCACCAGCCCGGCCCGGCCCGGCACCCTCCGCCGAACGCGGTGCAATATGGCGTATGCGCTCCGTATGCGTACAAATATTTGGCTGCAGTTTTTGAATTTTATAGATTGGGCGTGTTGTTGATGCAAACTTTGCAGGTACTGCTGCAGCCATTTGCATGTAATACGCCGATTTTTTCTTGCCGAGTTTCTGCCATTTTACTTGATTTTATTGTTTGCTTGTTTGTTTATTTAATGTTTGTTGGTGCAGCTACAAAAATCATATTTAACAATTTCAACAAAAATATGGATTTCGTTTCCACAATAGCGGACAGAAGAGGACAACAGCTCAGGCAGCGTCTGTCTATTTGCCACGTGAGCCGTGTTTCAATAAATTATTTTCTAGCCCCGCAAACCGAGAAATGTTTTAGCGTATTTACGCCCATTTGCCCATGTTTGCAGTCAGTTGTGAGACTAGACAAACGGGTGATGGAGGAGGGTGATTATATTATTCAATTAAAGTCAGTTTTGCATACATTTAAAAATCTAAATGTGTTTATTGCAATGATTTAATTGAATAAAAATATTTATTTTTGCATTCCTTCTTTGCTTTAGTTTATAAGTTCTGTGACATAGACCAAAAGCGTTTGGTCTATAATTGAAAAAGTCAATTACCATGCCCAGTCACCTAAGTCAATCATTTTTTTTTTTTTTTTTTTTTGTGATCCAGTTTGCTCTGCACAGATATTGAGTCTATATATTTACGAGTCCTTCGTCTTTTTAAAGCCCCTGAAAATATGCCGCACTTTGCTCAATTATTACACAAATTACCAAATTACACCAATTCTGGGCAGTGAGCAGCATATTGAGGGGTGCGGGAAAATCTCTAAACGGTGGGGAGTGTATCTGATACAAATACGTTACAAATTCAATTATTTCACCTTCCAAAATTCCGAAATTAACCCTATTAAGTAGTTTGTTGGCACCTACTTTGTGTTACACCTACTTCGGAATTGGCCCCAATTTGCTCATCCCATCCTTATGCGCTTTTGAGAGTTGCAAAATTCCCCAATTTTATTTTATATAGTTGGCTCACCTAAATATAGCAATAAGTTGCACATATAATTTCTCATTTCGTCGGCTACAATGTCGCTTTAATTTCCCTAATTGTTTCATTCTCTATGGTGTTACTTGGACACGCCCACTCTGACTTTTGAAAACTTTCCGTCATAAAATGCGCGCATAAAAACCGAAATTTGTTTATTTGCATCAACTCAACAACAAAACAATTTCCGCTACAACGACAATAACAACAAAAACAACTGATATCGTGCAGCGAGTACACTTTGGAAACACGTAAGAAAAGGGAGAGCGCCATCAACAACAACAACAACAACAACAACAACCAAAACAAGAACAAAATCGAAAAGAAATTTAAACGAAAACCCAGAATGACGTGCAATGAAGTGCAAATTGCGCACAAGTGCCAAGTTGCTGCCTCGTTTGTCGCAATTTAGTGCTAGTTCTAGCTGCACGAGCCCCAACACCACAGCTCCGCCCTGCCTGAACTCTCTTCCCCGAGGAGTTTGCTGCTGGCAAACATGTCCTCCTTGCTTTTTGTCGTTTCATTATTTTTCTTTTCTTTGGCAAATTTTTAATTGTTTTAGTTAAAAAGCAAAAGTTTTTCTTTTTAATTTTTGAAACGCCATAAAGTATGCAAAGTAAATTACACTAGCACACTTTCACAGTGCTTGCAGTGGCGACTGTGACGGAGAGCATACTAATTCCTTAGATGCACTTTTATTTTTCTTTCATTTCCCTCTTCAGTTCATTACAATTTAAACGGAAGCAATCAACCGTTGGAAGATCGCCACACAGCCCCGCCGCACTCTTCCCAGTTTTCAAATAAGTGAACTGTCGCGTTATTCAGTCCATGTCATTTACCATGTCTGTCAGTTGGACTACTGCTGTTTTCATGGAAGAACTCTTTAATTGAGTGCAATTTCATAACAGTCAATGAAAAATAGTTCAAGTTGCAAAAGGACGGACTGACATGAGACGGATTCTGATCTGGGTCTGATAAATATAAATGCGGGTCATGAATATGTCCGGAGTATGATGAGACAATTCGACTGGTTAGCTTTAAGGAGTCAATTTCTCTCTCCGTAGAAGATAAATACTTGTATAGCGCTGAAAATGTGTTGCCCACAGTTCCAGCATATCCACATATGAATCTTTCTTTGGGTATGTACAATATCAATGGACAAGCCGCTTGAGCTGACATAATTACTGATGATCTTCCACAATCCTCTATTTATGCAAACGCATTAAACACTTAACTTGTCCTTTTTAAATAATTTTTTTTTCGACCAAAAACGTCTTAAAACCATTCGCACATTATTTAGAGCCTGTTATACCCATGGAATATACCGATTGTCGATACGCTGAGTAGTTGAGGTCTATCGATAAATCAACTGTTTTAACAATTCTTCATCCTTGGAAACAAACTGAAAACAGATCGAGATAATCATGACGAAGAGTTCGATCTCACATGATCATGAAGAGTTTGATCTCACATGATCATGAAGAGTTTGATCACACATGATCATGAAGAGTTTGATCTCACATGATCACGAAGAGTTTGATCTCACTCTCATTTTGACTTGCAGGCACGACACAGAATCATGGCAGTTCATGTATTTCTATATAAAGAAATATTGGACCCGTTTGAAAAAATAATTTATCTAGACAGAACACATTTAACCTACAATAAGCTGTACATACAAATTAAACGGCAATATTATTTTCAGGTTTACGGCTTTTTTGTTTTAGTTTGAAAAATCTATGCAGGAGTGAATGAATGTCCTTGAAAATTTTGTTTCTAGTATAGGAAATCCCAAATTTTGTGATTCTGCAAATACTAAAATAAATGCATGTTTCAGATATTATTACTGAACTTGCTGAGTGTCCTGAAAGACAGATTGCGAATAAAATGGAGTTATTAAAAAAAAAACATTATTTCAGAACTGCTTGTATTTAAGTCACATTGTTAAAGCCTGTATAAAGTATTTATAAAGTATCTCGTTATGTATTAATTGTACACAAACAATTTTGTTGTGTTATTTAGCATCCGCATAAGCCACAAAATTTAATTTACAAAACAACCGCAGACATAAAACCGACACACAACATCAACAACAACACAAATAACAACACCAATATTAACAATAACAATGGAACATGACATTTTTGTATGTTGTCAAATTCAATTCAAATTCTTTTTGAAAACAACAAAAATATTTCCTTCCGATAAGTATAAAAAAATTATATTCAAATAAAAATAAACAATGGAAATATGCCCAAAAATATGCAATGAATTTTTGATTAAACTTGTGAACGCTACAAAAGTTGTTATTCTAATATGGCATGAAAAAAGAAAACAAATAACTACAACATCAACAACTACAACAACCACAACAACAAAGCACGCACACCGCACCCAAAAATAAATCCAATTGAATACAATAAAAAAAAGTTGCGAGGCATTTTATTTTCCAGCAAATTCGTTTTTAATGCGAAGCGTTTAAAAAAGCCATACGTTGTTTTCAATTGTTCACACTAACACCACTACCACATCCACTACCCCTCCCGTTCCCACTCGCACACAACCACAGATGCACACGCATACGCACACATACACACAGCGGCAGATGCCACCACCCAACAAAATGGCCAAAAGCTGCATTAGATAATTAAATAAAATGAAATAACAACGCCGACCGCAGCGGGTGCGTTCGAATACCAACCGAAGGCCTCACCCTCCCTCCCCACTCCGCAGACCAGACAACGAATTTTATCATCAGGTGGCAATTCCTCTGATTCGGCGGGAGCGCTGCCAGCGGCTGTGGCGGCGGATTGGAAATTAAAATTTTAGTGTATTGCCAAATTTTTTCCATGTTTGTTTTCTCACGCCGCCAGCCCGATATCCATATCCAACTCCACCCCCCACCACAAGACCCCTGTCACGACCATGTATGGAACACATTTGTTTCCATTTGGCGAGTACGTTTCAAAATGGAGCAGATTCTCATTTCAGTTTAATTCAAAATTCGCAAACAACTTCAGATAGTTTGCCCGCGTTTCCTTGACGGAATCTGGACTTTGGATTCTTTGTGCTCCTTAAAGCGAGTAAACGAAGTATCCGCAACGCCACAATCCATGGTAAAATTGAAATAATTAAATGAAGATTTTATAACTCAAGCCAAACCTGTTCTGCCCAGTTGATGAAGCTAGCGATCTTTGGGGACAAAACTGTTGTTCCACGCGATATTGACAGGAGAAAGTCCAAATACAACATAAACAAACCATAAGGTAAAAAACTGCAGATGCATTTAACTATGGATGAGTAAAGGCATCTATCGGGATTTCCAAGAAAAGAAGGAATACTGTTCGCAAGGCACGCAAGGAATATCGCTCCAACAACGCGGGTGAGGATCATTGTTTAAAGATAGTTGGAGGAAGGTTTCCCCGAAGTTTCCTTAAAACCGTCATATTTTAATGGTTGTGTTACGTGGAAGTTTTTGGACGAATCTGTGAAAATCCTTCGCAGTAAAACTGTGCTGTTTTCCCCGGATAGAAGGAAGGGGAAACATAATAAAAACATGGAAATATAGTATTATGGAGGGCTCTATGAAACACTGTAACAACATCAACAAATTTTCTAGAAGTTGTCTGGTATAGCGTAGAGGCAGTTATCGAATGGAATAACAAAAAATGTGTGTGCAAAATGAGTTCGTCTTTTCCTATCGCCATTTGTCAGGAAAGACATAAAAAAATCATAAACAAAATGAGGATGAGCAAGAAAAAGAGATGAAAGTGAGTGAAAGGCGGTTAAAGATAAAAGTCAGAGCAAAAAGATATAAACAGAAAACTAGGATAGAGCAAAAAGAGGAAAAGTTTTCGGGAACTTTGTAGTATAATACCTCAGATAATATATATTTATTTATTATAATAATGATTATGATTATAATAGCATTTCACTCCACAATACACTTATTCTGAACCAAAGCGATACAATCAAATAGGGAAACAACTAAAGAACTTTAACTCAGACGGAATTTACGTTAATGGTTTAAGCGTTGGAAAATTACAAGTATTTTTATAAATTTCAAAAAGGATTTAGGATGGGTAGGATAGGGTTGTATGGTATGGAATGCGACGGCGCTGAAATCAACTGAAGTCTAGGATATCGTCCTCACTTCATAAAAAACACAAAAAGAGTTTCAACAAAAACAAAAAAAGGTACTGACCACCCACTTTAATCCCTTTCAACAAAGGCAATTTAGCTAAACAATAACAACAACGGCATGCCAACAATACTGACGAAACGCTGCACTGTTTGCGAATATGCGGCTGGAGAGTGTCCGCCTCTGGTCAAACAAAGATAACAGTAGCAAACCCAACTGAACCGAAATAGAAAATGACACAAAAACAAAGCGAAGAGAGGAATAAAATAAGAAAAACTCTTTTTCAGCCAGAGGAAAAAAAATTTACATAAAGTATTAAACCAGCATCAAGGAAGCGGTGAAAACAGAGGGGGGGGAAAAATAAATTCCCACACAAACAGAGAAAAAATTGCATGAGAAACTGGGAAGCGAACAAAAAGCGGCAGGTTTCAGGAAAAATTTCATCACAGCCGCATGGTTATGCATGAGCAGAGTCAGCTGTGTGTGAATATTTGTGTATATGTAAGTGTGTCTGTGTGCGGATGATGCTGCAGTGTCCTATCCAGTGACATGTGTCGGAAGGTGTGCTCTCTCTTTATTTGCTAAACATTAAGTGAATTTGTAAGCAAGGAAGACAGGCTTCGAAGTGAAAAATGAGAAATGAAACGAGTGTAAAACTTGACAAAAGCTTCTATAAAGACCTGGCAATTTAAAGAACGGGTTTCCTTTAAGCAACGAAGCAGGCGTTATTCCACTCAGACTCTGTTTTTCTCTCTGTATCGCTTTAAAGATGAGAATGGGAAAACTGACTAAATTAAAAAAACAAAAATAAAAATTCTGATCCACTGGACAAGGTTCTCTTGAACCGCAAGAATCGATCAAAAACCATAGCAAAAGGATGCTTATCCATTTCCTTTATTTTTTAGTGTTTTGTTTTAGTTGTTGGCAAAGATTGCCTCACCTGCCAAGTACATTTACACTGCTACTCCTCATCCCTTCTTCTCTTACATTCCATACCTATTTCTACGTCTATATCTCTGTCTCCCTTCGTTTTCTTGTCTGTATCTTGACTGTATTTTAATCCATTTAGACGATATTTTTTTCTATTTTCTCCACAAGAATTTCAGGTTTCGCCTAACTCTGCTTATTGTAGCTGCATACTTTTAGGAGTTGCGCCCCACTTCCTCTTGGAGGGCCAACAGTTGTGTGTTTCTTTACTTGTTGAAAATTACTACCAGCAGCTGTGGTTTGAGGAGGCGGGGTGAAATTCACAACACCTTTGGGCGTGCATGTCTGGACAAGTATTTTTTAATTCCCGTTTTTCTCCCCTTTTGGTGGTGTACATTTTTTCTCTTTGGCTTGTAGAGTATTTCATTGTGTGGCTGACTGTCGCCGCCGCCTCTACCGCCACCGCTCCTGCTGCCAGCCTGTGCTCGTATTGCGTTGTGTTGGTGAAGCGTTTTTCTAATTGAATTAAACTTAAATAAATTTGCCATGACTTGTGGCGGTTTAAATGTCTGTCCATTTCACTAATGCAATTCAAGGTATTGGGAATGACAACGGATATCCAAGCTTTTAATGAAATTGCCACGATGCAAGACCTTTCATTTATTTCAGCACATGCCTTTAATTGTGTATGCAAACTTCCGTAAATGCCAGCGACGAGAATGTCAAACTCCAGAGGCATGTAACCATGTGAAGAATTGTGTGACTATGAAAAGAATATTTCGAGAGCACACAAAACTGAAGGATTATTGAGCGTTCCTTGGGAATGTCATCTCAACGGAGAGAGTGGAGAAAATTAATATGATTCTTAAGAGATGGAAATTTATATTAAACTTAATGGAAATACGGAATGGAGCAATACGAAGGAAACTATTTAATTTAATGGGTAATCCACTCTTGTCCACAGATATAAACAAAAATATACTCATAAAACAGTAATATACTCATATATTAACAGTAATATACCCACATATCGGAACTAAATGGAAGGATCCCACAAAAACTGTTCGTAGAGTTGTAGTAACTATTCGTAAAGTGAGTATATTATGGCACAAACAAGCCCTAATTTAGATACGGAGAAGACTTTGAAACTTACGTCATTTGGCTTTACTTATTTGTCGTCACTTAATTTCAATTTGGCCAGCATCATTTTTGGGACTACCGGAGTAAGCTTCCTTCCTGCAGTCGCCCACAATTCGGTCATACAAATAAAATGTTTGAAATTGCGCCACACTTTTCCAAAAGGTAAACACGCCAATAATACACAAACAAATGCACACAAAAGAATAAAATTAAATCAGATACGAAATCAATTGTATTGACTCTGCAAATCGGCTACAAAGCGATGAACCCGCTGAAACCCCATTTCACCTTTTCCGCACCGTCAAAGAAGAAACACAGATACACAAAGGCGTGCGTGTGTGGGTAATCCTGTTTAGGTGTATCCTGTCAGCGTTCGTTGTTGGCGGATATTTTTCAGTCAAGTTCATTTTTTGCCTCCATTTCTGTTTGATTGAGCAAATTTGTTTTTAATTTGCTGGCGGTGGCAACTCCGACCGGCTTCCAGCAGTTGCCACAGCCACACTATGTGCTTTTTTTGTACTTTTTGTGGGCGGTTCAGAGCTCACCACGGTCTCACTACCCATCCCAACTTTGTCTTTTGCATGCTGAGGGCGCTCGTTGGGGGTATTCGCACGTATATCTGCCATGTTACTTGTAGTTTGTCACTTTTGAGTGACACGGGCCAAGTTTCGATCGAATTTGGTTTTATTTACCATTTGTCGTTTTTTGGTGTTGTTTTTGTTGTTATTGTTGCAAAGCTAAAATATTTACACACATACATCCATTTCTATGTTTACTGTCATCCAGTACGAATCCTCATCCAGCAATCGACTAACGAAATCACCAATGACTACGAATGCAAGTCTGCAGTGACTTTTGGTATAGTGACCATGGCTGACACTCTTGCTGACTAGTCACCACTCGGTGTATATTTTTGTGTAGCTTTTATCATGTGTCAAGAACGGTGGAATTTTCACAACTGAAAATTATATTGAAATGAGTATAGGCATATTGATATTCCATTATCGGTCATATTGATCATTGTCAATTGATTTTATGGCGATTGGTTTATTAAATTACTTGATTTTTTTGTTCTGTTCGCAGTAATTCTTTATCTAATACGCTAGGGTAAAATAGTTGTTTATCAATACCAGCCTTCTGAATAATTCCTTTCCTAACACGTCATTCGGGGAAAGCGGGATTCCAGAAATCACAGCACTTAATCAGAGAGAACCACCTGCGACCGTTTTAACCTACTTACAAATAAATTTGTTAATGGTGCATTTACGTAGCTGATTCAGAACCGGGGTTAGATTCCCAAAAAATCAAGTTCTAAGCCTGATCAAAATTGTTTATTTCCGGATGCATTTTTCGGATCACGAGTCCTCGTCGTACTGTCTTACCCAATGTCTCGTAATAGGATGCATGAACAAAAAGTAATGGCAGGGTCCCTTTTGTGCGGCCGCATTTCCCACTGGGGGCTTTTGTCGCGAACCTGCGGTCGTTGTTGTTGTTATTGTAAATTCAATTGCAAATTCAATTTTTCTATTTGTATTGACAGAATTTCTGTTTAGTTTTTCCACATCGCTTTGCACACTTTGACATTTCTTTGCCAAACGTTGCCAACGTCGCAACGTGGAGACGTCAAAGTACCAGTACCAATAGCAGCAGCAGTAATGGCAGCAGCATCAGCAATGGCAGCAGCAGCAGCAGCAATGGCAGCAGCGGCGCACTCAGCCTCCTATGTCAGTCAGTCAATAGTGAGGAAATTCAATTTGCTACGAAGAAGTGTTCTCGAGCAGCGTATGTTTGCTTGCATATTCAATTAGGTGGAGCCGAGCGTACATGCATTTTTGTGTAATGGGAGTCCAGCAGAGGGCTTCGAAGCTATTGCAGGGCAGTCAGTCGTGCGCATTGGGAAGGGGACCCACTTGCCAGCCAAGCTACCATTTAAAGTGTTGAAAAATGTTTTGATACATAAATTCCAATGCCGCTGGAGCGGAATTTGTTGAACACTAAAATTTATTCATTTTATTTCTCTTTTATGCGCCAGAATGCACGTCCATAAATTTTCATTTCATTTTAATAACTTTGAAGTAGCGATACTTTCAGAAGAATTCCGGAGTAGGTGCCCACAAACACAACAATAAATATTACTCTCAAAATAATTAAATGGCAAAAATGTGTTGAAATTTTATCTGGGAAGCAAATTTTATTTTTACTGTACAAATCGGTGCCTTATCAGTGCATTTGTTGCATGCTCGTTTCTGTTGAATAAGCCAATCAGTGCGACCGGAAATGTAAAAACTGTATTTTATTCTTATCGTACCTCCTCCAACAACAACACAACAGCAGCAATAAATAAACTACAACAGGAACAACAATGGCGATTGTGATTGAAAAAATAAATGGTTTGAACAAATATTTGAAAGTTATTTTTTATATGTTTGTCACGTTGGTATTATTTACATACAGAACACTGTGCCATTGAGGACCGAATGAGTACTCTCGTTAGAGACATGACTGCGATCTAGGAATAATATTTATACTAGAATCACATTTTCACCCCATAACTGGAAAATTAACACAAAAGTGAGAAACATCAAAATTGTATTCTACTTTAATCAAATAGGACTGTGGACTCGATATTTTAACAACTCCAACTAGATATGGAATTAAGTTCCAATGTTCGGTTTAATCTAATCCAAAAACGAGATAGTGAAGGAGTAAAGATACTATTCTAGTTTTGGAAAATAGTTTCATTGGGATTTTTATTGAGACGCTTTTTCATCTTTGTTGTGTTCGGCATGGCGTAATTCTGAAAATTTGAAGAATATCCCTCTAAAAACACAAGCAAGTTTGCGAACCGAAACAATGCCTTCAAAATTTTTTATTTTCTTACTTCTTACTCTTTACTTTCTTTACGTAATATTGCAAATAAATTTCACTCTCCTTCACTCTCCTTCACTCTGACTCTGACTCTGTCCCTGTCCCTGTCCCTGTCCCTGTCCCTGTCCCTGTCCCTGTCCCTGTCCCTGTCCCTGTCCCTGTCCCTGTCCCTGTCCCTGTCCCTGTCCCTGTCCCTGTCCCTGTCCCCATCCCCGTCCTCGTCCCCATCCCCGTCCCCGTCCCCGTCTCCGTCCCGGTCTCGGTCCCGGTCCCGGTCCCCGTCTCTGTCTCTGTCCCCGTCTCTTTTTCCGTCTCTTTTTCTGTCTCTTTTTCCGTTTTCGACTCCCTCACTGTCCCTATCTCTCCGTCTATGTCCGTCTATGTCCCTCTCTGACCCTCTCTGTTCCTAAATCTCCCTATCTGTCCCTCTCTGCCCCTCACTGTCCTGCTCACTCACTATACCTATTTTAATTTTTTTCTTATCACTTACTCCCTCATTTACTCAATACTCACATACACACACTCCGATGTAGCTTCTGTCTCACTCACTCACTCACTCACTCTCTTTCTTTCTCATCACCTCTTCTTCATGATTATTTTACAATTCCAAATTGTCGGCAATTAAATTATAAAAATTTAATCGTTTACAGCAAAAGTTTTTTTTCTCTAAAATATGACACCACTCACCTCCCAGTCCACGTTTTGAAGTTATACATTTTGGAATAGAAGAATTTAATATAATAATTTTCCCCACTTTGGCATCAAATATCCCCACAAATTTTCTATAAAATTCTTACCTGAAACCAGATTCGGAACAAGCGAATAAATTTGAAACGACTCCCCACACTCTCATCAGAATATACGAAAAGACAGTGAGTTTTGCAGATATTATGTAAACATATTATGTGAAGTAATTGAAAATTACAATATCAAGCATTAAAATTCTGGCACTGCCAGATCGAGGATTGTTCGTTTGGAAAGACACGTTATAGCTCTGATCACAGAAATAAGTAACTATTTTGTACTCCAGTCCAGTTTAAGCGACAAACTCTACTGGTGAAGTGTGCCAATTACATCCAAATGGAATTGTAGCCAAGAGCAAAGAATGGACTTGGTGAAGAGGACCTTATTTCATTCACTCTGATAACTTTTAGTTTGAAAAATAGTAAACCTCAAAGTGAAGATTCTATTGATTTCAAAAATATATCCTTAAAACTATAAAATCCATGAAAAGTTGCCAATTGCCGAGTTAGCAATAATTTGTGAAATAGGGCCCCAATAGTGGGAATATATTATATATGAAAATGTTGATTGTAAGTACTATTAACCATGGAAATATGGAGCAAAGTTAGGTGTTCATTAATCTAGGATGAGGCTAAAGCAATGTAGCTAGAAGGAGAAAATAATAGCATTCAAAAGTGAGAAAAGCAGAGCACTTAAGGCATTTTTATTAGAACTGTGTTACCAACTTGCCAGACCAATGTTATCACTTACCTAAAAAGAGAAGAGAAAATGTGGTTAGCATATTAAATATACACAAATAAATCAAGAAATGAATTAAGGATTCAATGATAAATAAATGTATCAACAATACGCACGGTGTGCAATATTTTGCACACAATTTCAACAAATTAATGGAATGCAGCATTTAGCATCAGAATAGAGAAAACCCACGGTCCACGTAAAGGCACCCATTGAAACATTATTAACTTTAAATAGCAGCCATTTAGCGAGTGTTATTTAAATATAGCACTCAGCCACAGCAGAAAATCAGGCATGAACAGAGATGAAATAGTAGAACAAATTCTCACATCAGATTTCTATTAAAATTTTGTACGCTTCAAGTCAAGCGACAACAGACACGAAAATGCATAAACAAATGTGTCAACAAAAATCTACGTCACTAGGAAACACTAGGAGGAAAGAGAAAGGGGGCCAACCCAGAGACTCGCACATTGCCAAGGAGCGGTTAACACAAACAAGAAAGCAACAACAAACAACAAAAATAAAAACAATTCGCATCCAAGCAAGTGTCAAAGAAGCGAAAAATATGATTAAATTGTACTGGCAACAAGAGATTCTCCTTCACGTTGAAGCATAAAAAAAGACACGAACAAAAGGTGGAAAATTAGAAATAGCAATCAATCAGCAATATTGAGAAGCGCAAGGGAACATATTGTCAGCAACAACGAGTCGGCCATGCCTTCGGCCAAGTGATATTTTTTCCTGTTTCGAGCATGGAAATTGTTTGGCGGCTCATTGCGCTTTCCCTCAGAGAACACAAGAATCGGCACAATGATAATTCCTAATCTGTGAGTTAATTTGTTAAATATGTGTTCACATGTGATTTAGCGTAGATGTGCCAGCTTTCTGGGGGAAATTCGTGCATACATGTTCTCAGCAACGGCGTACATAAATTCGAAACGATCTTCAAACGAGGCAGCATAATTCATATTTCAAATTGCACCAAAATTTAGAAGTATAATTAAAATCCTACAAAAAATCATCATCAGCGTCAGCATCATAATCATCATCATCATCATCACATCATCATCATCATCATCATCATCAGCATCAACGTCAACGTCCACATCGTCGCTGACAACAGCAGCAGTAAAACCATGAATGCCGCCGTCATCACTGACGGTGTTGTTAACATTGGCAGCGGCATCGGCATCGGCGCTGGCTTTCGCATGTACGTCCACTTCGGCGATGTCGTCAGATCCCCAGCACGTCGCTCGCATTTCAATTTACGCATAAAAATGTCATTTCCTTGGTGTTTGCGTGAAATTTGCATGAAGGAATTTCATTTTTTCTCCGCTTCTGTCATTGCTCCACCGCCACACCAGGCCAGTAATAAAATTAAGAATTCCATGTCGTGACAAATAGCATGGAAGATGATGTTGCGTAATGTAGTATGTAGCTTTAGATTTGTTTGCTCGAGCGTTTGCGGCGGTGGGTGGAGCCAACTGTGAAGGAACACAATTGTAGGCCAGCGGAGACGCCGAACGCGGCACCAAACAAATGCCATCCCAAATTAAGGAATTTCGTGCATTATTGCCAACTCTCCAGCAGCGTTGCACGAACCAGCGCCCAGCACTCCTATCATTCCACACTCACCCATCAGCACCCAAAACACAACCCCCAACGCCCACTACCACTCCCAACCAACCAACCAACCAACCAACAAAAAAAAACCTCAAAAAAACAACACAGCACGACAAAGGAACAAGCACAAAAAATACGAGTAAGCGGAGCATTAAATGCACGGCAAAACGGCGCAAAGTGATGCGAGTAAATTAAGTCATAAAATTAGAATAAGCATCGAAAACGTGCAACGAATATCGCCACTACCCTCCCTACTGTACTGTTCTGCTCTGTTCCCTACTGTTCAGTGCTAATGCGAATTGTGCCACGCAAATATATGCTCATATTTCCCAAAGCAGGACTGTTGGAGTAGTAAGTGGTGAGCAACAGGAACAATATGGAGAGAAAGCCGAAGAAATACCATTATCAGAACGGAAGATGAGAACTCATCAAATGGGATGGTAAAGATGCAATACGAAACTCAGAAATAAGACGAAATAAAGGAATTTACGATAAAAAGGAGCAACGGGAGTGAGAAAACTTTAGTGAAAATGTAAACAATTATGAAGAATATTAAAAAGAAAAATTTCAAATCTCATACTGGGCAATAGAGCAAAACAATTCCAAACTAGAAAAACTGTCGAAATCGAATTGAGTGTTCTGCGAGTAAGGCCACGAAAACAAAGAGAAAATAGAGCTTCCAAATAGAAACAGTGCATAAAAACATAGGAGTAGAACCACTCTATTGGTTCACTCATCAATATCAAAAGGACATTAAAAACAGAACTGACGGGAATTTAAGTGGAAAGAAACACTGAAAAAATATTTAAAGAATAATGCTAGGGTAAAAAATAAATATATGGACATACTTCGACTCTGTTAGAAACGAGAATGCGAAGTATCAACCAGACTCGTCCAGTCATCTATTGCACAGAAGTCAAGAAGACTCAATGGAAATGGAACGAACTGGAACTTCTAAATATTCAGCTCTGTTCAGATGAGAGACACGGTGTTACCTGCACAAGTTGACCTTTACCTTTACAGTATCTTCTTTACACCTTAAGTAGTCAATCGGAAGTGAAAATTTTAACACCTAACACAACTGCCTTCCCTAACACACTCGTATATGAGTTGTTCGAGCTATCCCCCTAATTCAACATAAATAGTCCGAAGCTCCTCCAAGTACAGTTTACCAAAAATTGGTCGGAACAATGGGGGAAACAGGTCAACACGTATCTCAAAATTTAAAATACCGTTTGCCAAAATGCTTTTAAAGTAGGTTACACCAACTTTTGATTACTTGAGACTTCATTAATTTTGTTCAGGCAGCTCGTCGAATGGTTGCTCAAACTTTCAATATTGTTTCAACTTTCCCTCTTAGGGTGTCGAGATGCAATTCTGGGCATACATTTGACAAACTTTCAAAGATATTTAAAAATTTGTAATTATCGTGCACATCAGAATTCAAATTTCGTCTGGAGTTCACAACTTTTCAGGTCACCCCCAGCATTTGCCAGACAAAGCTTACAATAAAACTTTATTAACGTTCACACACACACATACAGACATACCCACATATACACACATAAAGCAAATTCATTAATTTAAATGCAGACAACGATACAGAATTATGCCACAGACGTGAACGCGGGCGTGTGCGTGCTGCTGTTCTCAAAGACATTAATACGATCCGAGGCACACCACCCAACCCACACCAGAGGAAGCCAGCCACAGCAGAAAATGAACCCGAAAAATCAAAGCAAGAAATTAGTATGCAGTACGCATACTCATAAAGGAGATCTTTATCTGAAACTTGAAATCATCAGCTTCAAAATCGGATAAACAACAGAGCAGAGACAACACCCGGCACGCCCCTCCGCAACCAGACCGACCCGTCGTGTCATGACAACTCCTCAAACGTTGTGACACGCGTATTTGTAAGGACAATAACAGCCACAAGCAAAACCATATTTCATATAACCAACCACCTCCTTCATAATCCTTGACAAACTTCTCCGCGTTTACGAGTATGCAAATTTTAAATAAGAGCGGCGCACCGCGTTGTCTTGCCTCTCTCAACAGTGTTGTTATCAACAGTAAATATCACAATCACCGAATCCGAGAACATCATTAGACGCACTTTGGCCCATTGGCATCCAAATTACGTAATAATAATTATTTATACAGCGCAAATGGGATGTTGGTTCGCTTCGTCGTTCCCCTGCTGCAGATACCTTTGATTTGGTGCATCGCTGGTGCCTTCATTTGCAAGTTTAAATGAGCCATAAACACTCTTCGCCAATTTCTGTGATATATGCTCAAAGTGTCTGGGTTAATTGCGCCTTTTGATGATGCCCATCGATTCCGTGCGCCCGGCTTGGTCGTTGGGCAGTCATAGGAGAGGACCACCACCCAAAGAAACAAATCCAACTGTATTCTTCTCAGTGTAATTGCAGCTAGTGCAACATCGTTTTTTGTCGCTTGCCCTCTAAACGCATTTTATAAATATTGAAGTGTGAATATTCTTTCGCGGGCAGCGCGCCAACAATTTTCCCAATAAGAATAAATTAAAGAAATAATATTTCGCAACATACAATTGAAGAGCGCTGAGCACATGCAAAATGGGTTTCCTTTCGCACTATCAGGAGAGAGTATGGGGGAAGCGCTTGTTGCTATGTGTACATAATAGATTCATATTCGAAGAAGTCAACAGGCAACAGAAAATGGAGGTAAATCTGCATGCAAAATCCTCAAAGCAAAAGGGATTCGAGTGCATTGCAATCAAAAGCAACACAATCGCAGCTAAAATTGTCCAATCTCTGAATCATGGGGCTACTGCAAAGGTTAAATACAGTGTATGAGACTCTTCTAGAGTAGTCGGAGAACTGTGTTATCTTGCAAACTCAGTGTAGGTCTTGGTCGTTTTATGGATGCAGTAGCCTGTTATTTAGCTGGGATTGCAGCGACAGTTTTAAGTCACTAGCAACACTAAGTTACTACCCTCACAATGTGGTATGCCATAAAGGGTATCCACAGAAATCATTTAGAAACGAAATCGGAGACACCTACTCTGAGAAAATTCCATCGAAGCAGTCTAATCAGAGTTGGGCGGCCTCGTTTACATTTCCAATCACCGCAAAAGGTAACGTCTTCAACTTCAAAAGCGACCGGCTCACTCTTTAAAAACTTCATTTATAGTAAGTTCTCTTTTCTAACTTCAAAATTAATAAACATGCTACTGAATGAATGCACATTCTTATAGGTATGTGTTAGGCATACCTCGTACTAAACTGTTGGGAGACTACTATTCGAAAGAAAGCTTATTCATGATAAAAGAAAAATGAATGTCGGTTTGGATAACCGAGTCCACTGCAAATGGCCCGCCGGGTGATGTAAGGACAATAGCAATTTATGCTAGAAGAATAGAGCGCAATTCAGAGCAGTGGTGGCAATAATAATACAAAGAAGGAAGCAAGGAAGAGAAAAATAACTAAAATATAAATACCCTTCAAAATCAATTAAAGCAAACAATGCAGCCTCCTGTTATTTACGCTTGGAGAAGGTACTCAATATTAATTAAAAGAACATAACTACGGAATAAATTAGGGAGAATTAATTAAGTGGAAAATAAAATTCATGGCGTGTGTCACAAAGGAAGCGCGCTCAGATATTTACTTGAAATTCAAAGAATATCCTCACAATATAAGAAAAGGCCGGCACCACTTCCCGTTTCATATGCGTGAAGGAAATTTATGATTAACGCGGCCTCCTAAGAACTGCTCCATTAGCAGCCAACACAGATCTATGTCTACTAATACAAGAAGGCCTAAAGGACAACGACGGAAGCCGGAAGTTCCACATGAAGGCAAAGTTGATCCACGTACGGCAAATAAAGCTAAAATAACAAATTATAATTCACATCATTAATACACGCAATTAGGAGGGGGGTGAGCGGAAATGTACGACTGCACCCAACCCCTCACACATATTCTTAGAAACAACACATACATGTACACAGCAACGGCAGCGGGATAACTCAAAACGGAAATGGGATGCATTACTTAAGCTTATGAACTGTCAAAGACTGACACACACATAAAAGAAAAGTGCTTACATTAATGGTGCTGGGGGGTTCATGTGCTGCTACAGTAGGTGGCCCCATTCAGAACCCGGGAGCTCATATTGGTAAAACAAAAACAAAGCGTTGAAAGCAGCTTAAATACGCTTTAGCGCGTCTCTCTCATGCCCTGTTTGAAGGCATGCTGGTGGGCTCGGGTGCGTATGATTAATTATGATTTATTTCAGGGAAACAAGCATAAATAATTATGTACATAAAAGAATCAAAGACAAAATCAATACATTCAGGACGACTTTGATTAGGGCATACAGATTTATGAGCCTTAGGCAGCCAGCAGGGGGAGACTTTGCTTATATTTCATTTTAATTTCTTCCTGCTGCATTGCAGGTGTAGGGGAGGGGAGGGATTTCTCAACAGATTCCTCCAATATTAATGAGCTCATACAATTTGGCCACACTTCATACGTCGTGTGCTCGGGCAGAGCCGTGCGCGACACTAAATCAAAGTAATTAACATACCGCAGCCGTGCAAACGGCGAAATCCCCAAATAGCAGCATTGAGCAGCAGCGCTACAAAACATAACCGAGCAGGCAGGCAGGCGGGCAGCGCACATTATAAGATCAGTTAATTTAGGTTAAATTGCCGCATTTGTCAACAACGGGAGGCTCAGCGAATGCACAGTGCACTGCGGCGAATTAAAATGTATATGAAATGAATTTCTAATTAATTAATGCAATTTCATGTGTTAATAAATAAAATAAAATAATTATGAGCACGCTTGCTCATAAACGAACACACACACACACACAATTTAATGGATGTTTGAGTGCGCCACCCTGCAGTCAATTTAGAAGTTCAATTCAAGATCAACAGCTACACACTTTGAACTAGTGTACAGTTGTATAGTATGAGACTAGCCATTATCCTGTCCCAGAACGATGTGTAGAGAGACCAGTTTACACAAGAAGGTGAGCAGAAGGATTCGCTATGTGGCCATCGAAAATACAATAAAATTCAGCGTAAGTAATGTGAAGAAATACGTCAGGATCTCGTAAATATAAACAAACCAAAAAAGGTAAAAACAAGCAAGAGACTGAGTACAAAGGACCGACTGACTGAGAGTTATAGATCCTACCCCAAAATCATCATGGGATCGTGTGAACAAAAATACAGTCAGCAGTGTCCACCACCGCTTCTCGCATCGATACAAGTAACATAAAACATATAAAATAAGAAAATACAAAAAGGTGGTTTGTCTTACTTGGTCTGTTGGGTCTTACCTATGATGGCTCAGTAGTAAATCTCCCATTAATCACAGAATATGAGCCTTAAATCTGATTGGGGTGATCGCGAATTGAATTAGAAACGCCAACCCAGCTATCGACAGTTCATCATCTGAATGAAGATCAACAAAAAGTAAAAAGAGAGACCACCCTACATTCAATCTATAAATCATTCAAGTCTTTCAAACTTAACACATTCCTTGATAATCATTCTGAAATATGGAAGTAAATTCCCTTTCTTATAATGACTGTGCTGTCAGTATGATATTTTAAATAGAAGCTCTCGGGACAGTTAAACCAAATACGAATCATGCTTTAACTATTCCGATTTTGTAGTTAATCGCACAGAGCCTGTAGCATCTTTAAGGAGAAACGGCTGCAGTTTGAGTTAGTTAACTTTTCCAATAGTAGAAATGTCCCGAAGATCCCCACGCGCGTTTTTCTGCACCAAAATGGAGAAAATTCCACAAAAGATTTGCCAACAAACCCCAGCATTGAAAAAGTGTAAAAAAAAAACTATCAAAAACTACTTCGGTAGATGCCGAACTCGTCCCTTTCCCTGCAAGGATGCATTTCGCAGACACGCACTCACCACACAACACAAGTACCCCTCTGTATGTACGTAGGTACGCCTCACACCTGCCATAAACAATAATAATTAATAAGGCTTAAGCGAACGAAGGCAAACAACTAGTTTCAAATTGATACGCAAATTTAGGTGAAATATTTGCAATTGGAAAGGACAGAAATAAAAATTAAAAACAACATTCACAAATGCAATCTTAATTCAAAAATGAGAAGAAGAGAGCTTGAAACGAAGATGCTGGTACGCATTCCGCATCAAATGCAAGCGGAAATATGCGAACGAGCGAGCAACGAAGCCAAACTAAGAACGTTGCGGACGGAGGACAACCAGCAACCAAATCGAAATGGTTGCAGCGACAGCGATTGCGACGAGGACGAAGAGGACGCTGGCGCTGCCGCTGATGCCGATGCCGAAGCTAGCTAACGGCGCTGTGCAAGTTGACAGCGCCAACAGTTGTCATAATTTATGACAATTATGATTGTGGTGAGTGCTGCGGCGAGCCAGTGAATGAGAGCGTGAGCATGTGTGCGAGTGTGTCTGTGCGTGTGGCTATGTGTGGGCAAGTTTGTTGGCATTTACACTATTATAATTAGAAGCATCTGCTCCACTACATTTGCTTGTGTGGCTTTTGTGCTTATCACCACATTTACATTTAGTTAATTTAGCCCAATTATTATTTAAACATATGTAGTTGGCGTGGTTAAATGCAAATAAAGTTATAATGAAGCGATTTTAGAACAGATTTCTGCAGAGGACCAGATCGTCACAGCGGTACATATAACGGCTGGCAATTAGCAAGGAGCTGCTTTTTGTAAAATCAGAAAGTTATCTATAAATTAATAATACAATCAAATTAACGAAGGAAGCCTTTGAAAAATCCTCTATTATCCATCCATGGAGCTTGATTATTTTCGAACAGCCGAAGAATTTGGCCAACAGTGCTCCATGCATCAGATTTCTCTCCGAAAGTTTATCTCAAGTTACCATTTTCACTCAAGTGAAATATTAAGAGTTCAAATGAACATATAAAATGACAGGCGCTCTGTTCTCAGCAATTTGGTAGCACTGCTCAAAACAGCTGTTCGTGACAGTTCATTAAAACTGTCAGGAAACTCATGATTTAATAGCGTTGGCTTTCATTCATGTGCAAATAGAACTCAACTGTTGGAAAACAACACAAATAAATAGAGAGTAAGAAAATATTGTTTTATTTTTAGACGATTTAATCAACGATAACGGCACCACAATTGACAGGTCCCCCAGATCTACAACAGGAATCCAAACGCTGCTGTAAAATATTCGTTAGCAATTAATACCAGAACTTTGCTAATATACCAAGCTTTAAACTATCATCATTTAAAGACATGAACAAAATGTCTAAATTGAAAACTGAGGACAATTCTTCCTCAACGAGTAGATTCCCCCAATTACCCTCATGTTGACGATCGACATCAAAAAATATATTAAAGCAGAACAGAATCACCCTCACCTGTTTTTGCCCAAGCGAACGCTGTTGGCCTCAAATGTGAGCGGCCAGGAGGACAGGTGCGTTGCTGCTGCAGTGTAAACACAACGTCTTATTAACAATATTTCAGATATTACAATTTGTTCCGTTCATACCCCCACCTCCCAAGTTTTCGCAATGACGCCATAGCAAAGCCCACCAAAACCAAACAAGCTCATTTAAGTGAGTACACAACACAACGAAAATCAATTAAAATTTCAATAATTCTGGCGAGAGACAGCATCATTTTAATTTATGTTCTTCGGCAGGTACTTGAGAAGAATTTGGCAAAATCATATTTTTCGTAATTAGCCACACGTAAAAAACCACACAAAAAATAGTCAAAATTAAATTGAGTTTCAGGCGAGGAGAAATAAAATTACAAGAAAATAAATTGGAAAAAAAAATACCTGGCTAAATACTGTGGACTGTGGTATTAATTCATCTCCTCTTCGTGATCTACGAATTTCAAAGAGTTTCCGCGAAAAGGTCTTAAAAAGGTTTCACTGCTCAGTCAGACTCAAATCTCTGTGAGATGGTATACGGTATGGTATACGGAATGGTATATGGTATGGTATACGGAATGGTATACGGTGTGGTATACGGTGTGGTATACGGTGTGGTATACGGTGTGGTATACGGTATGGTATACGGTAGGCTGTACGGTAGGGTGTACGGTATGGTATACGGAATGGTATACGGTATGGTATACGGTAGGGTGTATGGTATGGTATACGGTATGGTATATAGTATGGTATACGGAATAGTATGCGGAGTGGTATACAGAATGGTATACGGAATGGTATACGGTATGGTATATGGAATGGTATCCGGTATGGTATACGGTAGGGTGTTCGCTATGGTATACGGTATGGTATACGGTATGGTATATGGTATGGTATACGGAATGGTATATGGTATGGTATACGGAATAGTATACGGAGTGGTATACAGAATGGTATACGGAATGGTATACGGTATGGTATATGGAATGGTATCCGGTAGGGTGTACGGTATGGTATACGGTATGGTATATGGTATGGTATACGGAATGGTATACGATATGGTATACGGAATGGTATACGGAATGGTATATGGTATGGTATACGGAATGGTATACGGAGTGGTATACAGAATGGTATACGGAATGGTATACGGTATGGTATACGGAATGGTATACGGTATGGTATACGGTAGGGTGTATGGTATGGTATACGGTATGGTATATAGTATGGTATACGGAATAGTATGCGGAGTGGTATACAGAATGGTATACGGAATGGTATACGGTATGGTATATGGAATGGTATCCGGTATGGTATACGGTAGGGTGTTCGCTATGGTATACGGTATGGTATACGGTATGGTATATGGTATGGTATACGGAATGGTATATGGTATGGTATACGGAATAGTATACGGAGTGGTATACAGAATGGTATACGGAATGGTATACGGTATGGTATATGGAATGGTATCCGGTAGGGTGTACGGTATGGAATACGGTATGGTATATGGTATGGTATACGGAATGGTATACGATATGGTATACGGAATGGTATACGGAATGGTATATGGTATGGTATACGGAATGGTATACGGAGTGGTATACAGAATGGTATACGGAATGGTATACGGTATGGTATATGGAATGGTATCCGGTATGGTATACGGTAGGGTGTACGGTATGGTATACGGAATGGTATACAGAATGGTATACGGAATGGTTTACGGAATGGTATATTTCATACTTATTTAGTGACATTGAAATTAATCCCCCGGAGTGGTAGAAGTTAAATACATTGTTATGAGGTTGGTTATGGAAAATCGACTTCAAATACTGATTGAATACTGTCCCAATTAGGAAAACTGATGGTGATTATTAAATTACCGCTTGATACTGCGAAGTGTGAAATAGTCCTAAGTAAAACTGTCGGAACTCTTCTAAGTCTTTGACATTTAACCAAGCCGTCATTATTCGCTGTTAGATTCTTTCGATTTAGACCGGCTCGATCGGAGCTATTATAAAGCCAAATTCATATGAAATTAAAACACATTAAAGCCCAACGAGTATCTAGTTTCACTGTGTTGCTGCTGAATAGAAATACTTTAACCTGAAAGGTTGAAATTTTTGTATTACTGGAACAAATGTAAAGCAGAAGTTCCAGCAGCATTTCACCTCACACCGCCACCGAATCCAGTCAGTGCGGCGCCAAATTTAATTAAATGAATGAATTCTAAAAACAAATTAATTAGCAATTAAAAGCAATTATTCATGTGCAAACAAACAGGAGCAACAAGCAAATAATTAGCGCACTCTAATTCAATATTTGCAGTGAATGAATGCACCAATTAAAATTCACGCCAAATATTTGGAAGTAACACAGAACAACGCCACCGAACCATTGATGAACCATCGAATGTAGTCTGAATGAAAATAATCACAACTGCACAAAACAAAAAAAAAATAAATAAATAAATAAACACTGCAAAAAAAATATAAATAAAAGTAAAGGCAAAAACAATAACTTAAAATATGATTTTAAAATTTAGAGAAAATAATTGGCAACACGCAGGCAGGCATGACATTTCATCATTTCGTACACAGCCAGCGACGAACGGGCGAAGGAATAGATAAATCATCATCCTCATCTGCGGCAATATCACCAGCAACAACAGAAAATCAGACGCTGCCATGCCGTCTCCCAAGGCAGACCAGGGGTGGGCAAATGGCAGATCTTCACGGCTCGCAGCTCACCGCTGCACTCCACAGTTGCGCTAATTAATATGATTTTTGTTGGATTGCATGTAAAACAATGGTTCAGTAATTTATAACAAGCGGCTAGAACGCAGCAGCACAGCCGACCGAAGCAGACAAAGCGACCACTGATGAGGGCTGAGTGCACAGTGACGGCGGGGAACCTATGATCTTGTGGCCACTTGGAGTCTCTTGCAAAATCACGAGTTCTGTTGCCTCAGATGAATGCATTTCCATGGCGTGATTAGAAGAGAATAACTCCGGTTTCAGTATTTCTTGACGGTTTTGTGCGGGATATTAAAATATCGGAGCACTGAACAAATTCTTCATTCGCATCAATCCGATTTGAATGTTTTTAAATCCGAAGATTGCATTATTCTTCAGTGGAACAGCTGGTTTACGGATTTAGGACTTGTGGCGAATTTTTTATAAAAAATGCATATGAGTATCACTGAAAGGGAATGAGTAAAATGTAAGCTGAGAGAGATCGATCAGCTGCGAACTTCTTGCGTTTGCTTTGCCAGCATACATATTTAAAGCGGAACGATTCGAGACCTCAAAAGCTTCATAAAATGTTAACTGATTATATTTATTTAAGAGATTTAATCATGTAACTTGATTTTTAAGGAATTTCGCAGTTCATATTCCGAGCTTTTGGCGATGTAAAACCCAATGTTAAATTGCTTTCATATTTTCTTCAGTATTACCTCTCATTGAAGCATTTTCAAGACACATTTAGTTAAAACAGTCTGGATATTGCATTATACTAAAGCGGAAACCAATAAGAAAGTGTATGGAAAGGTTTTGTCACACTGCATTTGCCACTCAATAGCATATTCTTTTGAGATCAGATCAATGAAGCATTGCTGCCAAAACTCTGTCTCTACGCGGGTTCCATTCTGTCCCTAGCCACACCCGAGCGAGTAAGCGCGACGTTGATTTCTTCGCGCGTAGTAATTACACAGCCATTTGTTAAACAAGCAAAGTACTTGAAGCAATTTTACAAAGACGCTTTTGCCGCCACTTATTCTTCTTCACCATCATCATCATCAGCACCATAGCATCCCTTGATGAACGAAAATTGTACGCACTCGTATTCGCTATTAAAAAAATCAGCTGAAAACTGCGAGCATGGCACTAACGCGGATGAAAGACAAATTAAAAAATGAAAAATAAAATGAAATTAAATTAAAGAATAACGAACAAGCGAACAAATACTCGTACGTAGAATGTATATGGGCAGGCACTCATAGCTAAGTTGGCTGCTGCTGCTGCTGCTTCTGCTTCTGCTTCTGCTTATGCTTATGCTTCTACTGCACACCACCCCGCCCCGCATAAGGCAGACTTTTATCAGCGAGAGTTGTGCTTGTGCGTAAAATGAGCGTGATTAATTACCGCTCTTAAAATTATTTTCTTGTCTTTTTTGAAGCGTGTTTTTTACTGCACTAAACTAAGCATAAAATAATTTATTAAAATTCTCTTTTATCCCACGGCAAAATCAGCTGACGCTGACGCTGGCATCGACGACAGTAGCAGCATCATCGCCGGTGCCGTTGCCACCCAAGTGTATGGTGGGCCATAAGAATCAATTTAATCGTTTTAATCTAGCGCTGCGTGCAAACTGCTTAAGTGGGCATGGCCTACGGCGATACCGTTTTGAATCTGAACCCCAGTTGTTGTTGTAATCCCAAACACTCCACAGAGTGATTCCGTGTGTCTTAAAACTAAAGTCCACACTATATTCAAGGATCAACTAATTCACATCTCTAGAGCGGGCGAGATAGCTGCACACAAAAAATATATATACGAGTACGAGTATATATACTGTGAACTACGCCGGGCAAAAAACACTTTCGCCTTCCACATAATATGTGGGGTATTATATACCGAAAGAATTCAAAGCACCGATTTGGGTTCTCCTCAACTACTGGCTATTTTCACTTACGCTTTCTATGGGAGACCAAACAAAATCACCCGTGAGCTTCTAAACAGAACCGAGCAACTCCTGTATTTTCTGCATATCTATCGGGTTTTTCAATAAGAGCGCCACAAAAGTTTTTTTAAATAAAACAAAACCGGTTTTAGATATCAATGAAATTCTTTATTCCTGTGAAAGTACGTTCGATGCCATTATGTATGGAACTCGATTTCTTTTACATGGCCACCACGGGCACGCTTGCAGAAGTCCAGACGCTGAACCCAATTTTCAACGGTTTTCAAGCATAAATCGGCCGATACTGCTGCAATTTCACGTTCGATATTCGTACGAGGTTCATCAATCGTCGCTGGCTTGTTGGCATAGACCAGAGACTTGACGTAGCCCCACAGGAAATAATCTAACGGCGTCAAATCGCACGACCGAGGCGGCCAATCGACTAGGCCATTTCGTGAGATATCACGTTCACCAAACTTGGTTTGCAGTAAATTGATTGTGGCATTCGCTGTGTGGCTTGTGGCGCCGTCCTGTTGGAACCACATGTCCTCCAAGTCCATATTATCCAATTGGGGCCAAAAATATTCGGTTATCATTGAACGGTAGCGATTCGCATTCACAGTAATGTGCCGGTCGTGATCATCACGGAAGAAGTACGGCCCAATGACGCCGCCGGCCCATAAACCGCACCAAACCGTAATTTTTTCGGGATACAATGATGACTCATGGAGTACGTGTGGATTGCTGTCTAACCAATAACGCATATTTTGCTTATTGACGAAGCCATTCAGCCAGAAATGAGCCTCATCATAAATTGGACGTAGCGCTCTTAAAGTTGCGGCGACTGACTCCGAATTTCGGTAGTAAATTTTAATAATTTTGACTCGTTGTTGGCTCGTATATCTTTGCATGATGAAATGGCAAACCTTACTGAAGAGAAATGTCAAAAGAGCGGGAAAAAATATGGCGTCGTTTGCTGTCACTATTAATTTGCTTTTGTAGCGTTTCTTTTGAAAAACCCTTTATATCTCGCTCCTCTTTCTTCTTTGCTTTTAAGAGCAGACATTTCTTCAGCCCACAAATGGTATTTTCCTCCATTTCCTTTTCGATTAAGGTTCCAGTAAAGAACACCGAGTAATTTGATAAGAGCATGTCCATCACTTCCTCATTTTGTTTGCCCCACAAATTACAAAAACCAAAAGCTCATTACGGAGCAGAGGGCGGTATTTTATAAGCCACATTCTGGATCGGTGTCAATGTGTTCATTGCCGTGAAAAGTGCATGCCCTCCACTGTATCCATTACTGCCACACAGCTAATCGGAAAGCGTTACACACAAAATACTCCAAGGTATTCCAACAATTTCAAGCTCAAGAAGAACTGACACACTTCACACAACACAAACAGAAACACACACACACATATTCAAACACACTTAAGTACCGACAACCAACCGCAAGAAATCGTAGGGGCAGAGAAAACCCCACAAACCATGTGTGCAGAATACTAACATCGCATCTGCTGCTCCATGCTCCAGCGGCGTGATAAGGAAAGATGTGCAAATCTTCTGAAATATTTTTACATCCACACACCCACATAAGGGTTAATGTGATGAGGGTTAAGTAGATTATTACATGCAATTCTCAAAGAAAATCACTTAAAAACTGTTACGAGTATAAAGCAGGGAAAAGTCCACAAAAATTCCTTGGCATACGTGTTAATATGAGACACGTCGTATTAGGAGCGCCGCAACTGGAGGAAGTTGGGATTATGACTTATCAATATAAGGTGTTCGGCTAAATGGCTGGTTGTGCCTACTTTAAGAACCGGAACTTCGTTGCCTTCCTTTCCACCACCAGTAGAAGACTATCAAATTCAAGCTGCCTTCTGTGACGAGGAGGAAAAGAACAGAGCAATATGTGATGAGAACACAGAAATAATTTCCAGCCAAGGTGTTGTAGGCACGCGAATTCAACTCCGAAACAGTCACGAGTACGAATAAGCGTATACTAATAGTTGGCTACAAATTCTGAGTTAATTGCGTAACTAAACAACCAGCAACAAAAGGTGTAAATCTGCTCAAAATAACAAATTGCCGCATAAACAAAGCCACTTTGTTGATATACCAAGCAAACAGAGCAGATATATTACAAGTATCATCAGTGTTAGTTGCGGAAAATATTTACTTCTAAATTAACAAGCACAACATGTTTGAAGGGTGTTGCTGGTTTCATTGTAGGGAGGGATCACTCAAATCCCCAGATAATGTACGTCGCAATGTCTTAAAAGCGGTGCATTTACTGAGTTTGCTCGCTTCTAATACAAATTGACTTCCGAAGAGTGGTGGCTCCAATGAATCACACAATTGAAAATAACAGGAGACACCGTTGACTAGATTCCACACTCAGAATATGAAGAATCATATATGATAAATATAATGAAAAGAGAGAGAGTTTCGTTAGGAGATCGTTGGAACAAAATTAATTCTATGTGTTTCGCCAATTAGAATACTCCTAACGAATTTTGTTTAAGGTCGTTGAGGTTGACACAAATTCTTTCTCATTTTTCATGTTATATCATAAAACAAATTTCCAAACAACTGCAACTCAAAGCAGGTAAGAAAACATAAATCCGGAAGAAGTTAAACATCGCGTAATATTCTGTTAACGCGATGGTCGTGGCTTAATATGAAGTGAAAAGTACAAATCAGGTTGATGCTGACAGAAGAGCCGTCGTCAATTTGCTGTACCATTTCGTAAATGTGCCCAACGACTATAGACCAAAATGGTTTTTCGTCATCAATTTCTCGAATCGTTGTGACGGATCTTATCACCTGTAGATCACAAAACATAAAACTCACTTCCGTAATAAGAGTGGAAATGTGCAAAGAGAAATTTCGTTTTTGTTAAATTTGTTTGAGCAATTCAATATTGGACAACAGGAAAAGGAAGAAAAGGGTACAGCGACACCAAGTCAGAGTCAGTGAATTGGATTCTGAAAATATCTGTGTTTATGGAAATCCAGGATTGCTATTTGGTTTTTCAGTAATAAATGAAAACAGTACTATTGAAATTCCAAAACATTGGTAGTTAGGTAGGTAAAATGTCTGACGACCACGGGTCGCCTCAATTAGCAATAGTGCCTCGCGAGCCTAAAGAAAATGGTAATATGCTTTTGTACATTTACAACCATCCGGAGTTGCTGACAAATTTGGATAGGTCTGAAAGTTCTAAGCTAGAGCAATGCCCTGGACTCTTCAGAAAAGGACTTCCGAAATATTTGGGTCTCCAGCGAGCGAGGGCTGGACCATCACAAAGAAAGTGTACGACTGTTTCTTTCTCCTGTGGGTCTTTACAGCTCCTGCAATGAGCATTGAACGGAATGCCCATTTTTTCAGCGTGTGTGCCAATAGTCCAATAACCTGGGCAGACAGCTATGAGGATGCCAATGTCTTCACTTATTGACAAGGTGAAGAGTTCTTTTTGCACTGTAATCAGGCCACATCATTCTAGAAATGGCACATGTCGCAGTGTTTTTCCACCTCTCGCGAGCCTTGCGGAGGAAGTGATTATAAATATTCCCTTAACAACAGTAAGGGGGACGCCCACGTCCAAAACATTGAAACACAGGATTAATGAAAAAGAATTTCCTATAGTAGGTAAACTTTTGGAACAGTTCTAATGATACTCTTTGGTGATACTGAAGAGGGTTCTCCCAAACTTATGATAAATTAATAGACAAAATTAACTTCATATGTATGTATGTTGATGTCTGGGAAAGTTGCTCGTTCAGGCATTTTTCTTCTTGTAGAGAATAGGAGACAATGTCGGTGTTATGAGTGGATTCAATATACAAAAGACCTGTTATACTGGTACAGTGAATTCACTTTATACAGACGAATGAATGTTTCTATTTTTGTATATTCCAATAACAGACGAGGTATTTACAAGTGTCGAATCGGCCAGCCTTGCTGCCTCGGTGCCGGTAACTTGTTAAAATTAGCAACTGTCAACAACTGGGTTGTGGTTGGTATTTCTTACACACACATACCCACAAACACTCCCACATATGAACATGTGTGCTCTGCGCTGACAATGAATTTCCAAATAAAGTACCAGCGCAAGTAGGTTCCCATATCAATCAAGGCTAAGCAGAGGTACTCGTTTTGTTTGCCGTAACGAGAATTGTGTACATTTTAATTAAAAGATAAGGAAAAAACTGTAAATGGAAAGGTTTTGTGTTTTCTGGTTGGTTTTTATCTATTTACTTTTTGTTTCATATAATATTTTCTTTTTTGTTTGTGCCAAATAGACTGTTTCCATGCAATAGCAAAATTCGTGCTGCAGAGTAGAACAGCTGCGCATCATATGAGTGCCTTTTAAGTGTCATTTTGCGAACATTGCCAACACGTTTTGTGGCTGAAGATGTCGACATTCATCCGTGAGTGAATGAAGAGCGTGCATTCCGCTATTTCGGATACGAGTGTATCAAAATACAAATTCAAATATTCAAATCCACACGCGCACGTATCCGAGACAAGCGGCTGCCATTTCCCCGCTAACACCCCCCCACACACTCTTGCCACGCTTATGTATCGAATATATTTTATTTTTTATGACTTTCTACAAGCTCCGCTTTAATATTATCCTCATCACCGTCACCACTCACATCAAACTCTCCTCCATCATAATCATCCCTTTCGCCATTTCCAACGCCATTTCGCTAACAGCTCCGCCGAGCCAAGTGTCGGTGGTGGTGCTGATTCGTCTGCATCTCTGCGGCAGTATTGAAATGCTTCTTTGTCGCGCTTCTTGCGTTTACGACCTGCGATTTTAGACAAATTTAAGCTCTTAAAGATGACATTTTGATCTGTTCTGATTTCCCTAGGGCCCGTGAAGGCGCAACTAAGAGGACTCACACACGGAAAACACACACAACACTTGGAATTGCGGCTGGCAGCCTGGCTGCGTTCGCCAGCATGGGATTGTTGGCTGTTATTTGGCTTTTACTATGGTTAGTGGCACTTCGTGACACCCTGTGTGTGTGTGTGTGTGTGTGGGGGGGGGGGGGGGAGTGTGCGTTTATGTGTAAGCATATCTGTGGATGTGTGCGTGCATACAATTTGTGTTTTTGTGGTTTTTGACATTTTCGATGCTCCTTTTTTCCGCCCTGTTCTGTGCTTTTCGGTTTGTACTTGTAGGGGTCGTGATTTTTTAACTGAGCTCCACGAACTACTGCGAATATGGTTGTTGTTGTTGCTGCTCCCTCTAATACTAGAAATATGTTTGACAGCAAGATGAGCTCATATGTCAAATTTTATTATATGTGCCACGAAGTGAAACCACTTTTGTAGAGATAAAAGTGACCCAGTAGGAAATTGCTCTAATAATTTAGCCACCCTCCCTGTAACGCTGACCAACTTGCTGAAATGTCCGATTAGGGACTCTGCCTGCATTCCCAGCAATTCGATACGAACGAAAACTTGTGATATTCTGGCATTGGCATGTGATAAAAAGGATTTGATGAAACTTCGTTTTTAATTAAAATTATCAATTAAAAAAAGTTGCAAATATTTGATTTTCTTTACAAAATTCAATTACTCACTGCTTCATAAGATGCTCAAGCGTCAATCACACATTTGCATTCACACGCAGACATTCCTCCCGCCGCACACTCATCGTGCATTCACACATGAAGGAGCAGTTAACCGCTCATACAAAATAGTACAAGAGTCGCTGCTCTAAATGGACTTTGATTGAGTTTAATTAACTTTTATTAAGTTTTGTCACCCTCAGAGAAAATTATTTTGCACACAAATGCACAGAGAAACGGATAGACCAATGGACGCACACTTAGCAAATCGGGCGGTAAGCCAGCTGGGTGGCTGGCTGACTAAATGTCTGACAAATAAATGGCAGCGACATCTCCATCAGCTGCAGCAGTAGCAAATCTGCTCGATTCCGGAGTGACGCAAATAATAGTGAGAGTCTGTGCTGCCGCCACACAAGGACAAAACGCCAGCAGGGCAAACAAACAACTTACCCCACACAGCAGACACATTCGCTGCCTCTCTGATGGACGATAGGAGAATAACATATCATAAACAGTGAAATGTGTTTAATAAAATTGCACACACGAGAATGCACTGTGTACACATCAAGTGCCCGTGTCACTTCAACCAGAGCGCCTCCTAAACTCGAACTAATGAACAAATAGCCCCCCCCCTCCCAATTTGCTACACATAAACTGGCATCCAGCTATCTCGGGCGGCAGCTTCCCAAGGTTGTAGACTGACTCGTCCAATGTGCGAGCCGCCCTGCCATCATTAGCCCGCAATTCTGCCTCTCCCCCGGCAGCCCAGTTTGATTCCATTCTTTCGTATTTCAATTAAAATTGACAATTGGTGCCCCGCTTCCCTGCACAGAGTTCAACACAGCACAAGCAATTTAAATGCCATTTCATCTTAATACCACTCAATGTACCCTCCCACGAGCCTATCTGACCGACTCTGGCTGAACGACTCTGATTGCCTCCACAAGAACCCGCCCAGCCACCGCCGTCATTTATATTGACTCATATCCGCTGTCATGTACTCATGTGCGCTTAATTTAATTTATACGTAGCAGCGAAAGAGGGAAAAGGTCAATTTATGTGGCGAACGCGAAAAAGAACTGCTTCATAAATGCTCTTAAATGGATTACCGCCGAGATTCTCGTTTTTTTTTTTTTCTTCTTTTTAAATTTGTTCTATGTATTTTCATTATGTGTTGTTGGAAAATTAAGTTTCAAGTGTTGATTGCGGCAATTTTGTTATGATTGCGCGGACCGAGCATAGGGGACTGTTGTGGGGGAGTTTTGATTGCATGTGACACAAAATAGGGGAGAATTCGCTCAATATAGACCAAACAGCAGCACTGCGTGAACGTCATGAACACCTATTGCACAGTCCTATAGCAACCATGTCCAATTTCCACGAATCGGAACGGCATCCAGATAGAATATCCCACTCCTGTTGGTGAAGAAGTAAAATACATTTTAGCACGCCGATGTCTACTCCTCTTTTGTCTGTATACTTATGACGTAACCATATACCATCAAAGGAAGACGGCGATCACAGATTCTTCTTCGTAAATATCCAAATATCGCCAATTTACCTTTCCTTGTTTCGTTTTTGTTCAGATAACAAACAATATTACACTTTTAACGCCTTCAAACAACATTCTTCTCCTCGTCGAAAATCCGTAATGCATACTGTGAACACCGGTGACAGATATTCCTCAATATCGGGGAATGACACCAACCGATCGTTTGTGTGGGAAATAAGGAACATTACTTTGATTGTGTGAAAGTTTTCGGTACTAACTTCGGTCATACCTTATTAAGGACATTATTATTTTTGTGTGGGCAGTCAAAGCCAAAATGTTCTGTGGAAACAAGCGCCTTCCCTGTTTTTGTCAAGTGTTTCAAAAACTGGATTTTTTTATGTTCCTGCTGGCACCAGGCAGGGTTAAGGTTTAGCTGGAGAGGCTGTTAGGCTGTTTCAGCACTAAAAGAACTATTCCGGTCTAATATCACTGATGCTATTCAATTGCACCGCCCTCTCTTCTAGTAGAGAATCCCTAGAAGAGAATAGCTACAGAGAATAGACGAATCAATGGAGAACTGTAGTGAAAACTGTGAACAGAGGTGAAAATTGAAAAACTGATGCTCACATTACAAAAAGAAACGGGTCAAACTTCAGAATTGAACTACAGTTATACGCCAAACTGATCTTGCTTCTTTTTAAGATTGTTTGGGGTGCTTTGCTAGTGATACAGATACAGACCACATACGAGTATGAGATTTCAAAGTGAAGATAACAATGTCGCAATTTCTGTTTTGCGGCTGTAGACAACTCCGCCTATTTTTTTGGGATTTTAACGGTACTCTCCCAACTTCCTGCAAGAGCCGCTGCCAAAGCTAAATAATTGAAATTGGTTCGCAATTAATACCAACACGGCTTCCAACATGCCGAAGAAATGGAATCGCAGGCGTTAATTTGTTTCTCCATAAAATACAAAATTTCAAAATTCGTCAATTTCGTGCTTTCAATCAAAACAAACTCTCCGCTCACTCGCCAGTTCATCATTTCCCGCCTCACACGTAATAATTTCGTCCATTTCAGTGTAAATTGCTTTCCTAATCATCCACAAAGACAAAGAGCAAAAACACACTCATATTTTGAAACTGCCAAAAAAAATATTTCCTTTATCCAAAACAAAAAACAAAAACAAACAAAAAAGTGGTTAAAAAAAGAAAAACCACGAATATTTTTATCTCTATCTCGAGTCTTGGAAACGATTTACAAACGATGTGTGCGGAAGATATATGGATGCTGGTTGCTGCTACCCCCTGCTCCTTCCCGGCAACAACACAACACTGTGAACGCGCACAGGTGTGGTGGATTATTTTTAAACACACAACAGCAGCGAGTAATGGGATGAGTAATATTTTAAAAAAAATAAACAAAAAGGAAAAAGTTGGAAAAACGTCGAAATTTTTCGGAAAATATTTAAGTAGACAGATATTTTCCACACAATTATAAAAATAAAAATTATGCAAATATATTTAAAAATAGCTCAAGGTGCTTTGAGGTTGTTGCGGTGTGCTGCAGAGCTTCGCATGCAATCATTTCTGTTTACTTGAGCAGCAGAAAACCGAAACAAACCTAAGAAACCAACTCAAAATGAGCCGAAATTATGCTGTGAGCGACGACTGAGCAGACTTAATTAAAAAGTTAATTGCATAGTCGGAAAATAGAATGAGAACAACACCCCACAAATGTGCCCCCAAATATAATTTCAATGAAATTATGTTCAGCTTCCTCGGATACACAAGTGGTTATGAGGTAAGGAGGCCTTAACTGGAAAACTAATCAACCGACGCCTCGAGAGGGGACTCAAACAAGTGATTACGATCGATTGAGATACCACAAAATATCAGCTCAATTTAACATGTCCCTCTTCTACTCTAAATCCCCGTAGTTTCCACAGAAACTATTTCAGAAACTATCTGATAAATAAATAAGAATTTGTCGGTAGTTTTGGAAATACGAATACTCGCATATGTTGTTAAACTCAACTATTCCACCATCTCCTGGAAATCCGCCAGTTTTGAAATCAGCGCTTATGGAGAATGTATTCGCGGATTCATTCAATGACATGCGATTACACTTCAATCCCACCAAGGATATCTAAACAGCGTGCTTACATAACGAAAATCTATTAAAAAAAGAGTTTTTATGATGAGGCGCTTTGAGGAACAACCCAATCAAATCTTCGCATTCAGTATAAATTTAATTGTAAAATGTTCCGGAATTCTTTGCTAATCGTAGATTAGGATGTAAAGCGGAACGTAAAGATAAACTATCACAATCTGAATAATACCAAAAACATGGAAAGATGAGGACGTGGGTGTTAAAAACGAATACACAGCTCAGAGAACCACCGGAATAGGAATGCTGTATCAAAAGTGTCATTAGAGGCTTTTATTCGTATAATGATCTTCCAAGACAGTTCAAAGCAATTTTGGGTAACTTTAATGCTAAAAGCTGATAAGCATGCTGAGGAACATGCTAAAAGTCAAGAACACTGGGGTGTTGTTGAGCGCCCACTATAGACTCAACTATCAATAAGATGGGTTTAGCCTTAAGACACCATCTGGCGATACTGTGGATAAAGTGATGAAACCTCACTACATCTGATAACACGCTGCGGAGCAGTGATACACAAAAGATATGAGCTAAATTGTTCAACTTCTCAATACTTCATGTTCCTCTCCAAAACAAACTTGCTAGATGCTTTTTATGCTAAGGATAATTAGGACAAATTAAAAGGAGAAAATCAAGCAGATTTAATCTCTCAAACGAGTATTGTAAGGAAAAGCGGGTAGTGTACCAATTTGTTCCTGTACAACACTTACTTGTATTGTAAGTTATAACATTATGCACACCGGTACCGGAATTGATTGCGGTGCCACACACATTTTAAAATTTGGGGAATGCCACAGTACCGCTCACTTTTAGCACTTTATGAATTCGACTACCCTCATCGTTCAAGTAAATAAGGGCATCACAATACATATATCTTTCGGGTCACAGTGCTTAACACTCCTTAAATAAATCTTAATCTTAATATTCAGTGTTAGCCTTTCATATACGAGGCTTAGTTCGAATTGTTTCTCTAAAAGATATATCAAAGTTCTCACGAGGAAGGAAAGAGTCCCTACTTCAAGCTTGCAGGGATAAATATATAGACTAAACTTTATAAAAACAAAATTGTCGCCCTTTTTGCTCTGAAATCTCTCTGAATGTTTTACTTTCTACACCGTCAGCATCGCCTGAAGAGGGTTTCTATGCTTTCTTTGTTCGAAGCCCTCTTTTAGGGAGGTATTTGCTTAGACTATGATTGACAGTTCAAAAAGTATCGAAAACACCGCATTGGAAAGATAAAAAAGTGTTCACATGATTAAAAAAATATAATTACTGAACGTGAGTTTATTTTTATATTTACTGCAACGTCTCGCATTGACAGAATCAATGATCAAAGGCAGCTGCTTGAGCTATGCGGGTAATATAGGAGAACGCCAGCACACTTACCTGCAAAGACAGAAAGAAATAAAGATGTGAATACTATATTTATAAACAGGTTAAACATATTTTAATACATAAAGAAAAGTATTTTTTATTTATTTTTAAATGTGTAGCGCGGTTTTACTGCACACATTAAGAAGGTGCAAAAACACACTGGGGAGCACATTAATGAGCAGAGCAGAACCACACTTGTAGCAGTTGATCGAAATGAGATTTTTGAATTTTTATTCGAGATTCATTATTTATGACAGCCCCACGAACCCGAAACGCCCGCAGACACGGCGCTCAGACACTTACGCACACCTACTTAGCGCGCCGAGTCCAAAAAGTGACAGTTTTCAACTTAGAGTGCGACAACTGAGCCAAGCAGAGACAACTTTTGATTGAATTCAAAAAAACAATTTAGATAAATGAGAAAAATAGAAAATTAGAAAAGCACACACATGCACACACACACACACACACACATACGTGCAGAAAAACATAGTCAAAGACATTTTGATATTTGGCGTGACGAGGCGTGACGTTACAAATTTCGAGTGTCGAAATTGAAACTAATTAAAATCGGTCAAAAACTGCGCAGACCATGACAAGTTCTATTAAAATTTTGATGGGCTGTAAAAAGAAAAGCAGAGTTTGTAAATTTGCCAATAAAATTCACACACACGCACTCGGGGCGGAGGTGCAGCAATGCAAGTCTATGAAAATGATGCATTCATACTTTTCGTTTTCAATAAATTTCAGAACATGCGGTCCAAATGACGAGCATTCATATGCATATGTAACTATTGCCACGCCTGCTAATAGGTGGTGGGACTATGGTTCGTTCGAGTAAATCGAAGTATGACTGAAATAGACATGACTCCTGGGCAACCTGACAGTGTTGTTCAAAGACAATTGGAAACATCTCATTGGGGAGTACGTCCGGCCAATAACACAGTTCATCCACATTTTATTGGAATATTACTCAAGGCCCTTTGACTGAAGGCAATAGAGAATACAGTTTATGACAGTTAGAGGTCACTAATTATGTAATCTCCATGTGCAAAATGCCGTAGGTGGCTCCAAAAGCCTCTGAAATATTTAACAAGGCAAGTCATCGCCAGTTTTCACTTAGTTTCTTTCCAGAAACGATCACTTTGAAACTTGATCGACTAATATGGTAATCATCAATGTACATCTTACATATTCTCAATGTTTTTAGAGAATTCTGTTAGTCACATAAGCGTTATTTAATCACAGCTCTGGCTCCAGAAAGCATTCGAGAAGACATGTAGCACACAATATTTGAAACCCACGCAAAAATGCCGATACACACACACCTGTCAAATGTATGTGGCAATATTTGTTAAATTAGGCACAAGCCGAGACATCAGAATATATTTGGCAACAATAGACGATGAAAGTATTTCAATGACATAAAATAAATGAGTAAAGAGAATGGTGAAGGGTGCTAACTGAGATCTGATGTTATGCACTGAAAAGAACTAGAAGAGACTTTCCCTTCTATGACCGACTTTCAGGGGACCATCTATTTAAAGCGGTTCCATCCAAAATCTGCGCTCTTCGTTTACTCATGTGTTAATATTTTGAGAGTAACAACGTAAAAATCCATTAAAAATTGTACTGGAAGGACTTTTCAGGTTACATCATGTTTATTTACCCACATTCCCCTACTTCCCGCTTGCTTTGCAAACAAAAAGGACTCCAAAGTTTGTGCATAACTGCACAACATAAAATAAACTTTAAAGAAAAACACACACACACAGAGACAGACAATTTTACATAAGCGCATTTTTCATAAATAACAAATGAAGCAGAAATCCACACAAAGCCGTGCCCGCTCACAGTGCGGCTTAACCCTTTTTGGGGAAAATATTTTTTAATCAAAATTCTCTTAAATAATTAATATGCAAATTGCTGTGTACAAATAACACAGCAACAGCAACAGCCATAGCAGCAGCAGCAGCAGCAGCATCCCTTGCCGCACCAGCGCGCACTTGTTCTCACTCTCCTCTGCATGCGCTCTGCTCGCAATTGGCACAAATGCCAGCGTAAATTACATGAGTCCTTTGTGGCGTATTCACTGGAATGGCAACAATGGCAACCAGATGACATTGTCAAAGTGATAATCGGGTTTTGGGGTGACGATTACTGCTCCACCTGAGCGTCAAGTGGTGGGGTGGGGGTGGGGCGTTCAGATGTGTTAAACGTACACTTAACCACTTCAAAGATGCACACACACACACACATAAATGAACACGAGCCGGAGCACACAAACGCATACACACAAATACCCACTCATGTGCGTGTTCTTGAATGAAGCACCTACGAAAGGGTGAAAGAGCACATGACATAGCGCTGCAGATGTGCCACTATTAGCATCCTTATTATGTATAAATTCGATACTGCGCAAAAGAGATTTGTAATGACGCCAGAATATTTAAGGACACGTGCTCATACGGGTACAAAGGCAAATGCAGGTGAATAATGGAGAAAAATATACACTTTGAAGCCAGTTAAGTTTGATTTTAATTAGGACAAATAAAAGGAGAGAATCAAGCAGATTTAATCTCTCAAACGTGTATATAAGGAAAAGTGTGAGTGTATTGTAAGGAAAAACGGGCAGTGCAACAATTTTGTTCCTGCACAACACTTACTTGTATTGTAAGTGATTATTTAAAAGGCGTGGCAGGCAGTTATAACACACCGGTACCGGAATTGATTGCACATTTTCAAATTTGGGGAATGCCACAGTACCGCTCACTTTTAGCACTTTATGAATTCGACTGCCGAGATGCTAGAAGCAAGACTTCTTAATGGGTAGCAAGTGGAGTGAAAGGTTCTCATAAGTGAAACACTTAATTGCTGCTCCGAGGCCGTGCGAAACACTCGTACCAATCTTGAGGATTTTACTTCTGCACCTTGTATAACTGTGAACTGTCCCCTCTCAAAGTAATTTCCTGGATTACAATCGAATTATACCACCCTCCCTTATTAGTAAAGCAGCAGATAATTTTATTTTCTTGATGCTGGCACACAGCAGACATTTCACCGAGGACATACATTTACATGAAGATCTCCATAACAATGCTTTAAACTTTAAAGCCACCCTCCAAGAACTGCAGATGGTGCCACAAGCAGCCATTATCCTTGTTATTTTCTGTTTCATACAATTTGAAATTGCAGGCTAATTGAAATTTACGGGCAAGTGGGCAATTACCTCGAAAAAATACCCAAAATTATGCTTTAAAGTCAAGAAGCGAATTCTCTAACTCCTCCGAGAATTCTAGAGTAGGTATTTATTTTCTGAAGCTTGCAAATATAGCCGAGCAATTGAGGGATGAATTGCACGACAAGTTGTACCAAATTAGTTTATAATGGCATGAAGCACATGCCGGATATGATGAGAACTAAACAGGAAGAACATGATAAAAACGGCAGTAGTGCTACTTGGGTGGTAACACATCGAACAAGGAATAAGCAGCTGCATTCTCATTACCAAAGTTATTGCTCTGTCTACGGTGGGGAGACTTATGTATATCCAAACAATATCGAAGATATTATTAATATGAGGAAGATAGTTATATAAAGTTATTGCAATCGGTTCTTATCCGGAGGCTCAAATTTTGGCACAGTAGAGGTCCTGCATATGTCATTACACTCGTATAAATTTTGGTGTAGCCCCTCACCAAGTCGAATATCATAACTCTTCAACCAGAAGCACCTGAAACAAAGCATTTGTGATGTTGCCAGTGGTTGTTGCTGGTCTGCGGGAGCGCGCACAAATTCGATCCGTTTGAGCGTAAATGTAATTTAGCGCTTTTAATTGAGGTGAGAGGAGAGTGCGATGCCGCTGCTGGAAGGGTAACATTCCGCTGGATTCAGTGGAGATCAAGTTTCATTGCTCAATATATAAGAGGGGGAAATACGAAAAAACTTGTGTCGGGAAGAAATACCGAAGGGACGATTAAAATAATATCCTTGTTACAAAATACCAGAACGCCTCCAAATCCTAGTTATGCTTATACTTACATTAGTTTCTTCTTTTACGGTGAAGTCAAACAAAAATTATAACATTTCTTTTGTAATTTTATGAAGCATCTGAAGTTAAAGCAAAAATGTGAAGAATAAATTTGAAAAATGATTTTTCAATCGGCTTCCTTTTCCTTCTTCTCGCCTTATGCCATTTAATATAAGTTTTTTAGCAGTGTAGGCGGGGTTTGCGGGGTGGGTTTTGTGCTCTCTTTTATCTCACTTTCCTACCGTTAATGTCACAGTGATGAAAAGCAAGGAGAAAATAAAAGCAATAAAAATGCAACATTATTAATCATCATCAATCAATGTCATCGTTTGTTGCTCTTGTTATTGTTGGTGTTGTTGTCTTGTGTGCAGAAGCTGTCATCATCAACGCCTTTTACCTTATACTGCCAGCGTTGACAGCCGACAGCCAAGCAAGGCAAACTAACGCAAGGCAGCGGGCGCAGTTGGCAAGGACTCGCCTTGAGCAGTAAGCCCGGAAAGCAAGCGCAGGACCAAGCAAGCTTTTGTAGCTTCAAGTGTCAGAATGGGCTGTGGCCAAACTGACAGCTGTCCACAAATAAAATCCATACAAAAATTTCCCTTGGAATTAAAGGAATCAAGCGAACTTAGCAAAAAAAAAACAAAATAAATAAATTACAAAAAAACTAGTTCCAAGGACCACAAAGCTCATTGAATATTTAAAACTACGCACCAATTGGACCTTTAATATGTCCACACACAGTCCACATAGACAAGCTTATTATTTGAAGATATTCCTGAAAAATGTTAACAGTCATGTTGCTCCTTTCACTGGTGCTGACTTCATGGAAATGCGCAGAATTGAGCAACACAACGGGACGATTAACCACTGCTGGCAAATTCAATCGTCGTTGACTGGGACCCCTCCCATTTCCACTGAGTACAATTTGTGGCGTCATGACGCGCGTCATTATTTATGTAAGAGTACGAAATTCCTCAAGTCTGCCTCCAAAAATATCAATCGGCAAATGACAACACAATAAACAGAGTCATGTTGGCATCCTCCCTTTTAAAGCTGTAAATGTGGATACCTGGCTGGAGGAACCACGAGGTGTTGTCAGTAGCTACACCAGTAATTGTCTGGAATTAAGGTATGTTCACTTCTATTAGGATGTACTTCATGCACATCTTTCTTGGTCTCCAGACGGCTTCTCAGATTACTTTGCGAATACATTCCTATACGATGTCACATTACTTCAAGTCAATTCTTCCACCAGTTCTTACACACACTAATAAACTCCAATAGCGAGAGTTTTTGAGACGACCCATATTGACCATCGGCAAGCAAAGTCAGCCAGCTATGAATGTTTTTTCGTTGATTTCTTTGGTGTTTACTTATTTGGACGTGCCCAGCACTTAGTATTGAAACACAAAGCGAATAAGTACTCGTATATTCAAAGGTAACGGTGGAATACTTAATCATACGTCTTCTATTTGTATGACCCGTCAGTAAAGGCCAAAACAAGCGTCTCACAATTCCAACATTCGAAAGAAGAGAGTTCAACGAAGCAAATGACACATTCCAAGCTGGTAATTTCTATTATGCTTATCAGTTGTAGCACCCATCAAAGGTTCATTCAAATCTAGTTCACTAACCTTAACATAAAAGAAACTGAACTGAACTGAAAAAAACTTAACAAACAATCAACAAACAACCACAGAACAACCATAACGACAACAGAAGAGATTCCTGCCACCTTTCTTTAATGTCTTGAATGCACTCTTTTTCTGTTAACGCAAACCGCTGGCACTTGGCTCTGGCAGCGTTCTGTGCCACTTTTGGTAATTATATGCGTGCCACGAATTTCCAACGGCACAGAAGCAGCAAGCGTAGAAAAAGAGAATAAATTACATCATGGCGTAAATTTAATTAGAAGCTCCAACCGAGTGTATTTAATGATTAACAACCTTTTCATTTGTATTCTGCCCAGCACCTTCGGCAGCACTCTTCTCCATGGCGCGACGCATTGTCTGCTTCCTCTTCCTCCACTGTCGTCATCACACAATTGACACACACATTTCAGAGCGCTTCTTCAAGCTCCGCGCAGCACACACTCACACCACAACTTCAACTCGTACTCGTATTGCTTAATGATGATACCAGTTAGTAACTGCTTTACATTTACCGTTATACGGCGAAGTGATTTTACGCCATTTTCTACAAGTTTATCGCCATGCTTAAAAGTTTATTAAACTTTTACGCTGCCGCTGCCTCTGCCACTGCCCCTGCCACTGCCGGTTCTGGAGGTGCTTGGAGAGATTCTCTTGCCTCTTTCTCGTTTACTTTCTTGGCACTGTCAACTTTTTCTATTGTTCTCATTGTGTTCTGTTGTTGTTGCTGTTACTGCTGTCGTATTTCACTGTAGTGATTACCGTTAGCTCGTCTTTTCTTCATCTTCTTTTAGAGCTGTTCACTGTTAACTCCATTTTGAGAGTCACCTGCATTTCATGCCCCTCCTCAGAACCAAAAAGTGAGCTGACAATTCGCTTCGATGAATTAGGTTTTAAATTTTTAAACAATTCGCACTTGGTAAACAAAGTTGTTGAACTGATGGATGTGAGGAGAGCTGCAAGGTGGATGAGTGAGTGAATCAAGTTCTCCATGCACGTCACATCTCGGATCATTGACATTGCACAGGGAAGCGGACCAAAGAGGGACCGGGACAAGTTGGCATTGTCTAATAAGGTGAGATAAGGTGCTCAATCAATCAGCAATCAACATTAATTTTCCATTAATTTGGAAATTTTGTTGCTGATGATTGGAAAAACTCTTTAGAGCTGCCGAGAAATACATTTCGAACAATTCAAAATCACTGCACACTTCAATCAAGGCAGTGCGAAATCTCACGCACGTTTTCTTGTAAACAAAAAACACATAAATATGAAATATGAGCATTTTTTGCGCGGTGAGGTCAGCATTTACGTTCTAAGCTTGGCTGCGGCACAGGGAAATGAGGCTGGTGAAGCACCAGATTAGAACTACATTTACTCCAATGCGTTGCACTTGAGTTCGATAAGACTTGAATAGGGACCATCTCCGCACATGCTAATATATGAAGATAGGTAAATCCGTAATCTGTTCGGGTGACGAAAGAAACAATTGACGCGTCCACTCTTCCACAGTTGACAAATATTTCTCGAATTAAGTTGGCTCAGAAAACAACGATACAAAACTTGGCAGAAGCGCCTGTTGCTGAATTTGTGACGCGTTCAGCTAATTAAACAAGTTTTGCGTCAACCTCAGAACCAGTTCAGCAGATTTCAGCCACTCTGCCTCCTCTTTCTGTACATAGCTAAAACGTCCAAATTAACCGCTCAACACCAAAGCAAAAACAAACAAAAAACAATGATGAGTAAAAAGAATTTACAACGAAGGCAAAGCCAAAGTTTGGAATTGGAAATAATTTCGCATTTAACCCAGTTTCTCCTTGGTCTCGGCGTCAGCCAAAGCCACTCGAAGTACTGCACGTAAAAACCGCTGGTCCAAACAGTGCAAATTAAATTTGATTTAAAAATACCAATTCAGCTCAGGCACAGAGCAGACGACCAAGAACATCAACACCAGCCGTCCTGGAATGCAACGCGCGAGTATACACGTATTTTAATGTGTGTATGTGTCCCGGGGAGCACAACTGCCAATGGAGCTGATCTGCAAAGAGAAAGCCAAACACCAACGAAGAGCAAATGGTCAAATGATGCAAAAGAAACCCGAAATATATGCAAAAGTGCAGCTGGACTTTCCCGCCCTCTACAATCATTTTCAATTTTTAAGTACTTCGAATTTGTAAGTGCTGCGAATTTTGTAAATACTTCGAATTTTGTAAATACTTCCAATTTTGAAAAATACTCCAAATTTTGTAAGTACTTCGAATTTTGTAAGTACTTCGAATTTTGTAACTACTTCGAATTTTGTAAGTACTTTGAATTTTGTAAGTACTTTGAATTTTGTAAATACTTCGAATTTTGTAAGTATTTCGAATTTAGTAAATACTTCGAATTTGTAATTACTTCGAATTTGTAAATACTTCGAATTTTGTAAATACTTCGAATTTTGCAAATACTTCCAATTTTGTAAATACTTCCAATTTTGAAAAATACTCCAAATTTTGTAAGTACTTCGAATTTTGTAAGTACTTCGAATTTTGTTTATACTTCGAATTTAGTAAATACTTCGAATTTAGTAAATACTTCGAATTTTGTAAGTACTTCGAATTTTGTAAGTCCTTCGAATTTTGTAAGTACATACTTCGAATTTAGTATATATTTTGATGAGATTTATATTATAGAGATTTTTAGTGCATCTAATCTATTTACTTCAAATGTTGTAAGCAATGTCTTAAAAGCAACCAAGCATTCGAATTAAGAGCTTGCTTGCTTCAGTACTATGCTTCACAGATTAGCAATGACTCTGTGCTCCACTTCAGACTTTACTGATGCATTTGACCCGCAACACTAGCCTCGGCTTGGACATATGTAAGTGCCATAGTTGGCAGAGTGTGGCATGGATAATCACACGCCATATGCAATTAACTCAAATGTGAGAATAGCTTATAAATGGTATGAAGAAAGCCCGAGCTACCATTGTAGACTCACAACTGCTTCGCTGACAGCTGATTGGATCCACGCACTGAACGTAGCGTACTATAAATGACACTTCTCAACATTGGAGTGCAGCAGACTGGTTTGCTTGGCTTGGCTTGGCTTGGATTGGCTGTGATTTGCTAAGTTCTGGCTTGGATTGCAGTATATGCATGCGCCGTTATATAATCGGTCAACATAACGGTACTGTGTGGCATACTTCTGGCATTGCCACTTATTTTTTCTGTCGTTTTCTCCATTTTTTTGTTTTGTTTCTGCGAAGTCAAAATCCACTTTAATACCTTTGCTGTGTTTTTATTCTTCCTCTCCTCTCTTCGGCTTTTTGCATTTTAATGCATTTAAAGACCGATTTTCTTTGTGGCAGGAACTGCAATGAATATTTGCAGTGTTGCATTTCTTTTTCCATGTGCCGTTATTCGTACCGCATTCTTTTTTATTGTTTTTTCCTTAGTTTTATTGCATTTGCTGACTTGAGCGGTTTAAGCTTAAAACTGTTGCCGTTGCCTCGTTTTTTTTTGATTTTGTTTTTGTTTTGTTTTTTTTTTTGTTTTTTGTTTTGTTTCTTTTCTGTTTACAAGTTTTGCTTTTTGACCTTAATTTGAAAAGAAATGCAGTTACGGCTTTAAAATAAAGTCACAGAGATGAGAGTTGTGTGCGAGAATGCTGAGGGAGAACCAAGCATTAAAGCAATAAAGGTCGTCACTTGCCAGCTTGCGGATTTATTGCCTGATCTTTTGACGCTTCTTGGACAAAAAGTAGCAAATAAACCAAGTTAATTAAGAAATAATATAAATATAAAACCAAAACAATAAAAAACACAGATGTAACGGAAATAAATGTGAGAGCAAAGTACGACATTGGATCATATCACATGGAAAGAAGCGGAAATCCCAGACGTAGAGGGAGGGAAAACCAAAAATTGGACCCAATATTTTAACAACAAGAAAACCAAACTCAAGAACAACGGCCGATTAATAACCGGAGCGATGTTCAAAACATAATGGCCCGAAGAAATAACCGAAGCTCACCGTTCCCTTAGTACTGGAATCACAGCTGAGCCCAAGGGACAAAGGGCGCGACTTGAATCTGTCCTGCCTCAATAGTCCCTAATGTTAAAAGCCTCGTAACTGCTTCAGCTGGTTGCGACAGCACATGTGTTGAAATCCCCAACTTGTCCACTTCATTTAGTCTCAACAATTTCTTTTACAAATAAACTGACTACAACAAAAACAAACATGCGGATCATGGCAACATTTTTTGCAGTGATTCTTTTTCAAATTTATTTATGAATATAATAAATAATTTAGAAATAAGAAAACAAATATCCTACACAAAAAGACTACACACAGCCATACATATAGACGGGCCACACACACGCACATTCGCACTCTGGCAGCTGAAGAAGAAACTCGTCCACCTGTCAAATGATTCTTTTCATTTTTGTTTTTTGTGGTGTTGTTGAATTGTTGCCAATATGTTTTTCTCTCTTTTTGCCATTTTTATATTCACATCAAATTTGCTGACAAATTTCGAACAGGTACATTTATTTAGTGACTAACATTGGTGTGCGTATGTCCCGCATCCCAGCAGTTAAATTCTGAAACGCCGCACAAACAAACTCTTCAATGAAACAACGTACAACAAAGAGTGGCGGCTAAACAAATTTTGAAATATATATTAAGTCAAATGATTTATTTGCAAAGACAATTCCAGATAAAATGGTGAAATGAGTTATTCAGTCGAATCGACGGAACCTGGAGAACAAATTATATTAGGAGTCCCAGTATACTAATTCATGTCGATTAACTAAGAAAATGTGTTTCATGGCTTTAGTATAATTGCAATGGACAATCTAAAAATTGAATTGTATAATTGTATATAAACTATCAGTCAGAGACGAATGACAATCGCGAATAATAATACTAATAATCAGTCAGCTGCATTCTCGTTAAATTCAAATGAGCATAGTCACTCGTCCAGCAGGCACCCTATTACAAACATATGAGTCACTAAATTATCCAGCTATAAACTGAACTATTTAAGATTGGACTAGATCACATCATTGTAGGGCTGTACCCGCACATGGGTGAGTTCCTGCAGGCATGCTTGTGTGCGCAGAGTATTTATGACAATCGCAAACTTCGTCAACGCTCTGATTCGACACTTTCTCATACATGAGTTCAAGCGAAGTGCACCGACAACGGCAACATCAGCAGTAAAAGTGGGTTAAAAGAGATTTTGGTTTTTCATATCTATGATGTTTTCATATTTCCGCAACAGAGAAACTTGAAAGGTTTGCACTTTCTTACGTTTTCTGTGAAATAATTGATTCCTCACGACTCGCGAACTGACCTGATCATCGTGTGAGTTGAACTGTGTCCGGGTACGTGCGTGTAAAGTTGTCCTTGGCACTGTGGTCGTTAAACTGTCATCGCCTTAATTTCATCCACTCTCGCAATTTGCTAATAAAGAAATGAGTTTATATAAAATTTAATGCAACGACTTTATTTTTAATGTAAGATGGCGAGGTCAGTCAGACGCGCGGCGGCACTTTAAGCACGGCTTGGCTTCAAAATGTCAAAAAAGGCCATTAAAAATCGCCGGACCAAAGGCAATTCGAATGCAAACGCAGCCATAATCGCCGTAATTTAGCACGACTGCACAGGGCTATATCTCACAATATCTCAAAATATGAAGTTTACATCGGAGTGGCGGTTCATACTTTCATATATGAAATGTATACCTTAAGGAGTTGAAAAGGATATAGTTAGAATTGTCGAAAGCAAGGATATAGTGGGGTCGATATCTTCCATTAAAATGTTAATTTCTGTGATCGGCGGAATAGTCGTCTGTCTGCAACTACAACACCACACATTAGTCTATCAGGCAATTTGTATAGTCCCTTGAAAAATTTTAATACGTTTAGAGGGTGATCTGCGCCTTGCGAAGTGCTGTTTCGGTGCTGACTATTCACTTTCGGCTTTTAAATCCGATTTCTTTAAATGTCTGCATACTCTTTTTACAGGCTCACAGGACTATTTCTTGAAAGCAAATTCTTTGTTCTCTATTCAATTGAATTAGTTTGAATTTTATACATTTATTTTTTATTAATACATTTATATATTTGTAATATATTATTTGGGCATGGAATGCGTTAACTTGTTTACAAAACCTTCAAGTAATGTAAAGCAAATCGTTACACATACGACATTCCACTGTGTAGGCCGGCCTATGCCCATGCCAACTAATGGACATGGTAACAGCAACAACGGCCAAAACAACAGCAACAAAAACGAAAATATTGCTGACGACATAAACAAAATTTATGCACGTGTTTGAACTGCTTTTATGAATTTTTAAAATTCAAACGAAATTATAACAAAAACACAAAGAGAATAATAAAAAAAAAAGCTACAAATGTGTCACATAAAGATACCAATCGAGATCGAGAAGAGCGAAAATTTCATTTTGATATTTTAATATAAACAACAACCACATCGGGAAGCAAACCTGTAGCACAGGTACATGGAATATTGAAACAAAATTGCCTTCGAATACTCAGCGTTCCATTTGGATATTGAAAATAAAAATAATAAAAATATTTTTAATTTCTTGCTCTAAAACAAAAAAATAAACAAATAAATAAAAAAATAAAATAAACCAGCAACAGCAAGCAAAGAGAGGAGAGGACCCCAAAATGACATTGGGAACAGGTCGTAAAGATCATGTCATGTTTGCTTGTTTCGGCTGCGAGCCGGCTCCTGACTAACGCACAGATATAGATCAACTAATTTTTAAGTTAATGATACCCCGAACTACTCATACTCGTATGGAGTTATTCTGTGTACGAATATGTGTTTCTTTCTTAATGGATGTTCTGTTTAAGTACTCGTATGTGGTGTATTAAAGATACAAATCTTGATTTAAAGATACTCGTATCATAAAAAAAGAATTCGGTTTAACATTTCGAGCCGGGAGCATTTCAAGCAACAGAATCGTACCAAACCTTCTATTGTTAAAAATGTGAACAAGTTTTCGGAGATAGTTAATTAAATCTGATGAAATCTTCAAAAACACCGTGTCATTAGTAGGACTTTCTGGTGACCTTGATCTGGTTTGGAGAGCGCAAATTAATATAACCTAATTTAACAACGCAACCAGAGATAGTTCGAGGTACTTTTATCCTTGAACAAAATTTGCCTACACAAAATTTGCCCCCACAAAATTTTAAAATGCATCATGTTAGGGAAATATAGGAAACGATTGAAAAAATAATTTTAAATATATATACTTATACAAGACTCGCCCACTAAGGCTTTGATCCAGGCTTGACACAGCTAAGACACTAGAACCGATATTGCTTTGGAGGAGTTATTAAGAAGCAAAACACAGCTAACACAACACACACATTGACGGAGCTGGGGGGCAGTTGGCCTACCAATGACTTTACCAGTCTGCTGGGAGTACTCCTGGAACGATCAGGATTGCACAATAATCGTGCGTCTCTGATTGCAACATTTTGGAGTTGCATACGAGTTTGCATTTTCAATCGGTCAGAAAGTACAATTAGTTATTGCCAATAAATAATTAATAACGATAAACAAATAATATTGAAAAGCAGAAAAAAATTGTTTAAATGAGCTCTGCAATAAAAATATCTGGTTTCTTATATCTCCAAAGAATTAGCAGGGTCGTAAATATCTGCGATAATTATCAAACCGCCTCGTATAGCAGCGAACATTATGGCCATTAAATGCTTTGTGTGCTTAGCTCGGACGAAAAATAACTTAATTAGTTGCTACAGAAATATTTATTTGAAATACACTTTAAAAATAAAAATAAAATTAAAATGAAAATGAAAAACAACAAAGAAAATAAAAAAAAAAATGCTCGGGAATTTGAGTGTTTCCAAAGTGTTTGTGTGTTTCAATTAAATTTTGAATATAAATTGGCATTAAAAAATTACTTGCCCACATAAACATTGTGGGTGAACGAGGGAGGGCGCGGGCGCGTCGAGGTGAGGGGCTCGGCTAACCTCCGAACAAAGGCGGCCGCAATTAAGGCAATTTAAAGCGAAAGCAAATTTTAAACACATCGAACACTTTGAAGTACGATGTGGAGGGGTGCGTGCGGCTAATTTACGAGTATAGCAATGTACAAAATGCATTTGTTTATACGAGTTTAAAAAGTGAGCAGCCGTAAAATTAAAAAGTAATTTCAAATAGTCCACAGGAGCACTTTGCCGTCGAAAGTGGCTGAGAGGGGGAGAGAGAGGGCAGAGCAGCTGACAGGAAAAGTGTCGCTATCCGTGTATAAATTCTCGCAATTAGACTGTCGCTATAAAAAGTCAGCGCTATAAAAAGTTATAAATCCATGTGGCGCCAAATCGTGGGTCCCTTATAAATATCTAACAATGATCCACGCGGTTACCAGCCATGAATGAAAAATACTGTGTGACCGACCACGAAGCAACTTTAGAGAAACTCAGTGCCGATGGAAATCTGATAAAACCAAGTGAATTTGGGAGACACCGTCGACGATTCTGCATGGAAATAGCAACTCAGAGTTGGAATAGTCGTGTATTTTTCTATCTGTACAACCGTTCTGGCACATGGCTCATTGGTATAAAAAGCAATCGCCCTGAAGCATATAAAATGCAAGTATACGCAGCAGCAAAACTGAAAATGCCAGTTAAAAAAATATTGAGCATTCCACAACGTGACCTGATCGCAGAAATCTTGTTATTATTGTTATGCATGAAGTAGTTCAAAATATATTTTGTACACATCAACAAGCGCGACATTTCTACATCTTATGCACGTAAGCACATTGTCACCTACCTGCAAAAAGCCACGGAAAGCAGAATGAGAACAAAAAGTACAAGTTGGAGATAAGAACAAAATAGTGAACTATAATACAGCAGACCCCAAAGTCGGAGCAGTAAGCATGGCAAAATGGTGCGTAGAGGGGTTCTGAGATTTTTTTTTATATAAGTTGACTAGGGAGAACAGTCATAAAACTACTCCAATCGACAGACGTTATTCACCGATCCCGCTCGTCATCAATTATAAAACTGAAATTGAAGCAATAAAGATCCACTTCGAAGCGTTTGCTCCAAATAAGTTGCCAACGTCGAAAATGATCCCCAAATACACAAAAGCAATACACACTGTGATGAAAGTGAAGAGTACCAAACGTACGCCATGTGCAAGCCGGCCACATCCAAGAACGTGAATGATTAGGGGCTTTTAATGGCACTTCCTCCTGATAATGTGCCACAGAGGTCAGTCGGCACAGCAGCGGAAGCGAGAACAATTTCACCACCCAGATTACGTTAACAAACACAAAATCTTACTTCCGCTACGGATTATTTATGAAATTTACTGCATAAAATTTTGCTATTACAGGGAAAAATGAAAGCATAAATGAACTAATGGAAAGCTGAGGGAAGGGTCTTAGTGGCCCGTACCAAATTTATATTGCTTTAGTGCCCCTGTTACAATAAAAATAGTTCATACTGACGATTGCGTTATACACCAGTGAAATGCGAACTGACACAATCACAAAACGAATAATTTGTTAATTTGATATGCAGCCACCACGACGCTGAAAGTGACGGCAAGGAGGGCGGTCAGAAGGGAACAAAATTTGCAAACTGAATTAAATTTCCGGCTGACCATTAAAGTTGATTTCCCCAACAACTACGAGTACAACACACATTACAACAAACGCTGCAACAGCATCAACAGCAACAAGAAATATCAGAGAACAATTTTATTGACACTCGAAATAAAATTTCATGACGCACAGAAAAAAGCACGCAGCAATACAGCATCATGTCAACACAACGAGCCTCCTCAGTCTCTTCCACAGCACAACAGAATGCCAGCGCCAACAAAAACTCCTTCTGATCTTCTTCTCTTTCCTATATACATGCATCACAACAGACCGACCGCAACAGCTTAAAGCGGTGCATGCCGCACCACACTCACCTACACAATAACACCCACCCAAACACCTCCCAAACAAACGGAAACAACAATGCCAAAAACAACGGCCTCAACCAGTAGTTGGGTTGGTGAACGGAAGGAAGGAAGGAAGGAAGGAAGGGGTTTGTTGGCAATTTTTGGGGTTGCGTACATAACAAAAAACCAAACACAACGGAACAAAACCAAACAAAACTCTCTCCGAACAGAACACAAAAAAACAGAAATTAAACCCTTTTACGTATTTTGAAGCACGCACTGCAAATGATATTTTCAAGTGGCCATCATCATCGTCAGCAACAGCAGCAACAGCAGCCAGAACAAGAACCGCAGCAGCAGCAGCAACACCAACAACTGCCACGGCGGGCAGCAGCGATAAATTTTTCACATGAATATTTTAATAATTCACTGTTTTGTAAATATTTTGTGCAGTGACCGTAGTTGCCGCCGTGCTGGGAGTTCGGGTGGGGGCGTTAACGGTGGCAAAACTACTGCTGAAGGGGGGGAGCTGGGGTGGGAAATAGTTCATTCGTTGTGTAAATGTTTCATTGTCACGCGTTCCTTTACAAGAATTCAAGTGTTGAAGTATTTTTTATTATTTTTACTATTATTATTTTCATTTTTATTATTTTTTTCTGTTCAGTAAAATAGTTCCCTAGAATTTTACTTGGGTCTCGGTCTTTCGCAGGCATTTTAATGTGCACATATTTCAGTACAGAGTCGTGTCAATTGCCAGTAAAAGAAAGAGGCATCGAGTAATGAAATTACGAGTACGCAACAAAATGTGAAAGGACACGACAGAGTACTATGCGGAAAATATGAGCCTTTACTGGGAGTTATTTAGATTCCCCACCACATGTGGTGCTGTAGCTCCGAGTCACTTCCATTTACTATCAGCGCAGATGAACGAAAATGTTGGTCTATGTACGAGTATGTAAGCTAGGTCGCAATTCTTTGGCTACTATAGGTGTCTAATCACTTTCCAACCACCTGGTATAATCCCATCATCAAACCGTAATCAACTACGAAAGCACTTGTAACTGACTCTCCAAATACGACACTTGTTTCCATGTAATGTGGGGGATTCAGGTGGCGAAACCATAACGTCCCGAAGTGTTCGAAAAGAACAGTTTGTGATTTTATCATAATTATTGCTTGCCTTTCGTTATATGGTCTTATCTGGTCCGTTTTTATTCCTCGACTGGTAGTTAGGACCCATTTACCTAACTTATTTCAACCTGTTTCTACCAAAATGAACTGAATGTCTCTTCTTACCTGCAGACATCTCAACTGATTAGAGCTGGCATCCTATCACAATTCGCTCTGTCCTTAATTACGAGGAATTTAATCTTTGGTTGAACAAAGTTTGCTTTATTAAGCCACGATAGCCGCCAATGATTGGCACTCCCACTTGTAATTCAATAATAAGAAAGTGGAAACGTTCCACTGTAAGTAGTTTGTTGTAATGAAAAACTGAGAAGAGGCGAGTGAAAAATGAACCAATTTACTTCCCAAGATATGCAGTTAATTCCGGGTATTTACACTTGTTCCTGTTCCTATGTACTACTGGCCGCCGATCCTTTGGTGCCCTAACAAGCGGAAGCACGGAATGCATTACCCGCACTGGCCACGCGGACGGGAAGGATACGGAAAGGTTTAAATAATTTTCAATGGTTGCGGTGCGTTGGAAATGGCCTTTCAGTGCTGACCACTGCACGACAGCCCGCAAAGCTGGCCAATATGCGCAATCACGGTGCCAGGCGTCAACCAACGGCCGCGCAAATAAAAGTGAAGAGCACACGACGGAAGTGCGAAGGCTGAAGGGTAACAGTGTGACTGCCTGGCTGTGTGAGTGTGTGAGAGTGACCTCAAACTGACGGACCCAGCAGTGCCACCACTAGCAGCAGCAGCAGCAGCAGCACCAGCAAATGTCATGCTCTTTTGTTTGTGATATGATTTATTAATACGTATTCGGATTTTTTTTCGTCTCTTTGGCCATTTTACAGACTGCAAAAGGGGCCCAAAGTGGCAAACAAAAAAACAAAAGGCAAACAAAAGCCATCAAAAAATTGCTTCCTTTTTGTTACACAAATGCTTCTTTTTTCGTCTTTTTTTGTATGCGGTAATAAAATTTAGGAAAATGGCACAAAAGGAACGCAATGCAGCAAATGCAGCGGCAGCAAATTTTCCAATGCGATGGCATGCAAATTTTGCCAAACCGTGTAAGATGCTCTGCTTTTCCTGTTCATTTCAGTGAATTTATGACAAACTAACTCAATTAGCTGTAAGATAGTACGATAGTGACTCACAAACTACACACACACATAACAAAATAAATTGAATCGGAAAATTGTCCGGTGAGTGTGTTAAAAACCAACCCAGCCAAAGATACAATACAATGGGTCGGTCCCCTTGGCGATCATAAGGCATAAGACAGAATCCACTCACTTCCTGCAAGTGCACTGCCACTTTCTTTGCTTGGATTGTTCTCATATTACCATCGCCGATATCTGCGCATAATTCATGTCCCTCATAATTTAAGTGACTTCGTCGAAATCGAAACCGATGTGCTAGCTAAAAGTCTCGATCCAACTTTTAACAATTTCCAGTCACTTTTAAGAAAAGACCTGAGAAACAAATTAAATTGAATAAAATAATTACCAGACGCAATTTCTCTCAAACATAACGAAATTGTTCCTTCGAATCCTCCCACAAACCCCCATTTAACCATTGAAAAGAACCGGTCCGGAGACTGCGCCACTATTCGTGAATTATCAGCGTATCATATCGTAAAATTATTGCTGGCTTCGTTTGAAAAATACAAAATAAAGAAAATGTTTTCAGGCAAATGGAGAAATAATTTTGGGCCCTGCATTGGCTGGAGTTGGGACTTAAAATTCCCTCGTAAGTAAACTGTGCTCAAGCATTAAACCGAAACTTCAAAAACATTTTTCGCTGCCAAATCCACTTGATTAAAAAGCATTCCATCTAAACGTTTTGCAAATTACTCTAATCGTCAGCATTCCTCAAACCTTCGAATTCCGCAAAGCAACAAAATAAAATCACCAAACTTTAACCCCGCTATCCGCCGTCCGCCGTCCGCCATCCACCAACCACCATCCACCTTCTGCCTTCAGCACGCCCTATCCACGACCCGCACAAATTTGTATTCATAATCGTACAAATTTTACACAAATTATTTCGTTGGCGGCGTATTCGCAACTTAAACTGGTGTCCCACTCCTCCGGGCAATTTGCACAATCAAGCGATAATGAAGTTTCCCGTCTTCTGGCCAAATATGTGATATTGAAAACTGGCGGCCAAGCAAGGCTTCAGTTTGCATACCACCAAAAGCAGAAAACTGAAAAAATACACGCTCGGAACGGATCAGACGGACGAGGACGAAGGCATTCAAGGCATTTTCATTTTCACAGCACGAGCAAAAAAACAGGAATTCCTTTTGTGTTCAAGAAATTGTATGCAGGCGGCGCAACACCGGCCGCGCTCTGGCCGCACCATCGGCTCGGGCTGTGGCGCCGGGTTTGGCAGCGGTAGAGACAGCGACAGCGACAACGGCCGCTTTTGTGTTTAAAACGGTTTTGCAGAATTTCGCCTTTTTTGTCTTCGTTTCTTTGTTTCGTTCGCCAGTTTTTCTTTTTGATTCCTTTTTGGCATTCTTTTAATAACGCAAACTTTAAAGTTTAAATTAACTTCCGCTTGTGGCGGAAAATATTAAGTAAAACTTTCTGTTCCGACAAAGTTGCTGAAATTAATTAATTTTTGCGCAAGTTTAGAAATTTTAAATTTGTATAATCGCCTTTGAAGTGGCTTCTGTTAATTTGAACCGCTTTTGAAGCACAACTCTCCCTTCTCTTCCCGATTTACAGGAGCTGCCGCCCAAAAGTCTTGAATTCCAAACGATTCAACAGTCTGGAGAGAGAGCTATATATCGAACCATTACTAGAATGAAAGTAAAATAGTATAATGAAGATACATAAATTATTTATACCGATAAGTAAGGTATGTATCTTCATTATACTATTTTACTTTCACTCTATTTTGTTTTAAAATTTTTGTATTTTTATTCAATTGTGTGTGTTTTTTCCTTTACAGAATTTCATACTTTGTTAACTTCCTGTTGCATATAAATAAGGAAACTCATTGGTTGGGAAAAGCCACAAATCCACCAGAGATGGATCGACCTGTCTACCGACTTTCTTATTAGACATTTCTAAGGATTAAATTCCAATCTTTGAACTGATAACAGAATTTCCAAGTGACACCGCCACTTTGCTTTAAAATCCGTTATCCTGTTCATGCACATTTCATGGCACTCCCCTCACTTGATTTATATCGTTCGCCACTACACTAACCCAACAAATTTTATGTCCACAAAAATCAACACTTTTTACCCCGCTCACACGTGTCAACAGCAGATGAACACAAGCACATGCACACACACACACACACACACACACATAAAGAGAGAAACACAAGTAAACACAGATCCTGTACATTCGTGACGCACCCTCCTCCTCTGTGATGCCCAGGAGCTCTTATCCTTTAGCAGCACACTTCATAAAAATTCACTTCTTAAAATTCATATCAGCTAAGATAGATTATCTACGCTTGCGCATCTAAAGCAGCAGCAACCCTTTTCGCTGCGTGTGAGGGCACCACCCACTGCCGCCCACACCTCTCCTATCATCCTGCTGCTGCTCGACAGACAAGCAACCGCCACCCACTTTGCTCAGATAATATTTTCAAATAAAAATTTTCCACTCTACGTGTGTCCATCAGCATCATCATCATCAATAAAGCATATGTGATGTATGGAACGTCCTTTGAGTACAAATGGCAAGGCGAGCCATTGCATGGAGCGGAGCGGTGCGGTGCAATAGGGTGTGGTGTGACGTGGCGTAGCGTGGCTGACGACCGTACGGAGGAATTGGAATTGCACTTTTACGTGTTGTTCTTTTGCGAGATAAAATTAGAAGGACTGCTTAGACATTAACAACGCACACACGTCGGCTAACTGCCTCCCACCCTGCGGCCACTCCCTCTTCGTATCTAATACATCAGCCATGGTCATACCGCCTCCGCCTTCGTCTGGACTTTCCGCAAGGTAGCGCGCCTATCCTTCAATTTTATTGCTGCCATCGAACAACAGCAATTTTGTGGTCATGTTTCGGGTATGTTGTTGTTGTTGTTGTTGTGACGTTGTTTTTGTTGTTGTTGTGACGTTGTTTTTGTTGTTGTTGTTGTTGTTGTGTTATGTTATGTTGTGTTATTGTTGTTGTTGTGTTGTTATTGTTTTCGTCGTGATATGACTTTATTGCGCTGTTGTGTGCGTGCGTGCCAGTGCGTACGTGTGAGTGCTCTGTGGTTGTCAATATATCCTCCACCACCGCCGCCACCATCGCCAGACCGCACCATCGCCTGGGTTGATGCCACACATTGGCCAAGCTCTGAGCAGGCTGATTCCATGCGTTGCTGCTGCAAATTTATTTAATGATGTCGCAGTTTTCTCTTTTTCTAACACTCGCAAAGACCGCTATTCCTGCTACTGTTCCTGTCCTTGCCCTGCTGATCCTGTGCGCTTTTGCCTCCTGTTTCAAGCACGCAAGGGAATCAGATATTCTTGCTCACGTTGTTGTTCTTGTTGTTCTTGTTCAGATAACTATTTATTAGAAATATTGCAAACCGAAAATAAAAACAAAAGACAACAACAAGGATTACATAAAAAGTTGCTACTGTAAAATGCAATTTTATAGCTGTCAAGGGAATTTAACGCTTCCCTGACTAAATATGAATCCAAAGAAGGAGAACAGAGGCGGCTGCTGTTGCTACCACCGCCACTGCAACATACTGCAGCATTTTGGCTAACGATGAAGTGTCAAGATATTTGCGCTTTTGTGTAGCAGAAGCATTTCAGTGAGAATGTGAGCACAATTGATGGTTTCGTTGGAAAAACGGACAAATTTTTAAATGAAAAGCTAAGGAATAAACACAAAGTAAACAATAGTGTGGAGAAAGTGGCGTGAATCAGCGAGAATCAGCAGCGAGAAACTAATGTTACTTAATACTGGAGAAGCCTTACAGAGATTCGCAATGCACACAATGAGTTCAAGGATTAAACCATTCTGGCAAATCAAACGTGACAATCGTTCCGACAGCAATATTAAACTACCCACGATGAGCTCTGGCTGCCTTTCATTACTTATTGGAGGTAATACGGGATATATCATCACTACAGTCCTCTATGGAAGTCGATGATTCCCAAATTGCTGAAGGAGCACTTATATATGTGGAGCAATCCCCAGACCCCTCAAATACTCGCACCACAGAGTATTGCCACACTTGTGAGCTTGCAGTTCTGGAGTTGTATCATAGAAAAGTTATCATTAAATGGAAGTTATTGAAAACCACCCCGCCCATTTCTTTGAGAAACCGGTTATTTCATGCGTCTAATGTTGTAAGTAAAATTACACACAAACACCTCCACGTGAAATATCGACAAAAACGTTTACAAACCTTCGACTGCTGACGTTAGGGGTAAATCTTCATAAGGCACAATCTGGGGACTCCGCTGGGGCAGTACAGAGTGAAAATATCCGAACTGTTTTTTATATACGAGTAGTTTTTTGTTCGCCCCTGAGTACGTTGAAACATTACAGAGCGGAGATGTGGGAAAATTTATTATGGAATATATGATTAGGGTAGCAATAGTTAACAGAGTACATTCTAGATAACTTTGTAATGCTTTGTATTGAAAGGATCCAACACTAAAATCGAATGTGCTCTTTCCCCGTCTTCGCATTCACGAATGGGTATTACCCCGAATACCTCATCGTGTGAGAAATTCTGAGTGCCGTCGAGAAGTCATTATAAACCTTTCTCTCCCTCCCCTTACCAAGAGTGATTGACAAATTACAATGGCAGCGAAGTGACTGCAAAGACACACATCAACGCAGATGCCCGCAGTGATGAAAAATCTGACAGCAAGCACACTTAATTTTCATTCGACACTTTTTACTGCTGCTCCGCGTGCCGTTCGCGTCAACTCCGTGCACCATGCTGCACTTTACAACAATTATGTTTACAACAATTAAGAATAACATGCTGCCATTACTTTTAATTAGCGTCATTTTCTTTATTGCAGAAAAACATAAAAATCTGACTCTTCCCTCCGACCGAAAGAGATCCTTGTTAACGTGCATTTCGGCTCCGGCTACAATGCTCGTAGCCGGACCATTTGCAGGAAGTGGTAATTTTTATAATGCATGAGTATTTCTCTTTTTGTGTTGTTTATTTTTGTTTAATTTTTTTTTTTTTTGTCTCTTCCCGAAAAGTTTGTTATTATTTTACACTGCCTGGAGTAGAACTGAAATTAACGAGGCGTAAACTTCAGCTTTTTGGTTACTCGAGTTTCGAGTGAATTTGGACGGTGAGTGTTTTTAGACACTCATACACCAGAGCGAGAAGACTTGCGGAATAGGAAGATATCCTTGCGTTGCAAAGGGGTTTTAATTGCTGCAAATGGGCATAATAATCGTTGGTGTTGCTTTAATGGCCGCACGAAAAAACGCTAAATTTAAATCAGATTTAATTAAAAGAAATATAAAATGCCAGCCATACTCCCTCCCCCGATCCTGCCTACTTAATCAAAGTGCGGTTGGAAATTTCCCTAAAAATTCAGTTCCTTCGCTTGCCAGAGAACGAACACCCGCCCACTTGCATTTCTCTCTATTTCAGTGAATAAATATGCACAACTTTCAGAAAGAATTATTGCACTCGTACTTGCTGGCAAAATAATAACAGCAGAGGCAGCGATTCACAAAAGAAATTCCCACACCTCGACTGCCAGAAATGCAAGCAGTATGGCTTGGAGTGGTACGCTGCGGAATTTGTATCAAGCCAAAAGCCGCAAGGATTTATCTGGGGCTTATTCTTTTGCGTATCATTCTCCTCCTGCATGTAATGCAATAAGAGTGCGAAAGATTTCTTACCGGGCACATATGCAACGGCGGTGCTCTGCAAGGAACAGCAGGCGGAGAAGCGGCAGAAGCACCGACAGGAGCTGCACAAAGTAAAAATATTGCATTCGACAATGCAATTTGTTAGAAATTGAAAATTGTTACAATTCTCCTCGTCCGTGCAACGCAGAGAGGTGGAACCCGGCAAGGATGAGATATGCCAGGGTATTCGAGAGTTGGTTCGAAGTCGGGAGCACAAAAGAACATCATGCTAAACTGGTGCGAACAAGTTTTACTTAAAATATCAAACTCAATAACACGTTTGCATAAAAATGATGTTTATCCTATCAAGTACTTTGGAAGTTCTCAAAAAATTACGTCAGCTTTGAATGACTCGGTAGAGAAAAGAGCACTGGCGCCAGTAGATAACCTCCAGTGAAATAAACGGCCATAAAATAATAGGTAATGGCCTTCAAAATCCATAAACCCCAAATAATTCAATAGTTTCTTGGAGGAAAATCAAGGAATCTCTAAATAACTCAATACTTTCCCGGAGAGAAATAAAACAATACACAAATATTTTCTATTTCATAATTTATACAAGATTTCTAGGATAGAAATGATATCATCCCCAAATAGTTCAGCATTTCTCAAGAGGGAAATGAAACGAACACCACAATTAGGGCTTATTTCATACTGGAATAGTTCACAGCTGAAACTGCTGTGGGAGCTACCACATTTCTAACAGTTTTGGGCGTTATTTCTTAATGAAATAATTCGCAAAGAATATGGTAGCAAACCGCAAAATTGGAGCACTAGAGTTCGAATTTTATCTGAACTGCGAAAAGTGCCTTGGAAGTGTTCGGGAATCGTTACTTCATTCCTCTGACAGCGCCGTGGTACTGAATTCTAGAAAAATCAGCGGAACTAAACGAGCGTATAAAAGTCAATGGGCATCCACAGAACAAGCTTAAAACGACGACAAATCTACGCGCATAATTGCCAAATACATTCTAAGAATATAGAAACTGGAACCAGCGGAGAGAGGAAACGACGATCGAACATCTTCCCAGCGAGTGTGGCGTGCATCCGTCTATTCCGATAAGTCAACTGTGAATTTCGATTCCCGCACGTTCTTTGGCACGGTCTTTAGTTATGCTTTGTTCGGCAGATATATTAATATTCAACATTTTTGATAATACCATTGCTGATTTTTTGTTTCTTCTTTTTGTGTGTGCTTTCAGCCCGACTCACGGCTCAAATAACCATTTCTTGTGCGGTTTTTTGTGCCTTTTTCGGTGCTGTTGGTCAATGACCCAGGCCGAAGAATATGCCTACACCCGGGGAGTGTGTGCTGTAATAGTGTCTTGCAATATGATTTTTGTTGTTCTGCTTTTTTCCATAAATGACTCGTTTTTGGGTTCTTTTTGTACTTATGATGGAGTATAATTTGTGGAGAAACAACAATCACACTCTCAAAAAGAAGGAAACGAAGAAATTATAGCTTAGCCGCAGCGCAGTAAGCAAATAAATTACGTTTTCATTGTGTTTGTTTTTAATGCCGACAGCTAAACAGTCAGTAAGTCAATTGCCGTTTGCCTGCAATTGTTTCAAGACCAGCCCATAATACGAGTATCTCCGGCAATTGGGACCGGTTCGCTGCTCTCAGCAGTCGTCTCGGGTGTCAGCAACGCCAATGGAGGACAATGCGCTGCGTGTCGTTGCGGCTGTTACCAAACCTACTCCAATTTTGTGTGCTGTGTGAGTAATGCCGTCATTACATAGGTTGAGTGTTGATGTACAACTATGAAAAGCATGCGGCGAAAATCGTACAACACAAAAATGGGTGCAGGAGAAAACACAGTTAGAAAGAAACGTATCTTTGGCGGCTCGAAGAAAATTATGAGTAACAGCGCAATGGTTTACAGATATATTTTCAAATAAGACTCACACCCCGAGGGTCGCAGGTTCAAATCCTGCCACGGGCTTGGTCTCCAAAATGCTTCTTTCTAAAAATCTTTTCCTCTTCGAGTCGAAAGCCTCTGCAGCTAGTACTCATTCCCCCAACACCTTGCACTCATAATTAATTAAGGTGTAAAGAATAATATAATAATAATAATAATAATAATAATAATAATAATAATTTTCTAATAAGTCAGTGGAAATTCACAGTAAGGGTTATTATAAGAGTAGCCATGAATTAAATTTCATTTCGGAGGACTGCCACAAACTTTCGATCCGCAAACCATTCCCCAAACTCCGTGGAAACTTATTTGCAATTACCCAACAGGTACGCGCCGGTCGCACCCATTCCCTACTAATGTTAATCAAATATGAACGGGTAAACAATATTGTTCCAAAAACTATTGAAAGTGCTTTCCACCACTGTCAAATGTGAAACTCTTTCCCCCACTCCACGCAGCGCACATTTTCTTACACTTAACTAAGGAAATGAATTTTAATGGATTAGAGCAGAACGAGCACCAGATGTGGCATGTTCTATTCAATTGGAAAAACTAGGTTAAATGTAATGATATGATGACTGCTTCTGTTCGACTCTGCTCTACTCTGTTCAACTCGGCGTTTCTGCGCTGTTGTATGCAACTTTGCCACATAGAATGTCACTACTTGCCTCTACTTGTAGACAATGTGTGTAGACAGGGCAGAAATTTTGCAAAACATAAAAGCCAACATACAAATTGACAATGCCATTTACTTGATAGTGCTTGGTTTGCAACCCAGTGAAAGTCGGGATAATGCTCGTTCAACAATTGCTCTTCAAATTGTGACTTCATTCACACACAAAAAATGGGTGAAATAATGACGACAATAAGAATAACAATAACGTAATACGAATAGCACCAACATAACAAGAATAATTACCTTAAAAAATACAATCACAATAATAATAATAATTATACCAGCCCTAATAATAACAATAATATTAACGACGATAACGAGTGCAATAATAATTAAAATTATAAAAATAACAACAGTTATGAAAACAAGAATGATAATAATTACGTTCAAATGAAGTTGGAAAACTGGCATGAACACAACAATTAAAGTTGTAAAGCAATCGTTTCATTATAATTATTACAGCCAACACCAACATTAAAAGCAACGTCAATTTAATAGAACTACCAAACACACTAGTTTAGTTTAAGCGAGCCCTTTAAGAACTATCCCGAGTTTAATCTCATGTCAAAATGTGTGCGACATCTGTTTCGAACTTAATAAATGTGTTCACTTCAGGAGATTAGGGATAATCCAAAACTACATCTAAAATCTACTCGAGAAATGCAATCTACGCTTCTGTCTTTATTATCCAGTCTCTAGTGACCAACAAAAAAGTTATTGTAGAGGTTTGATAAGAGATTACAATAAGGCCAAATGATAAAGCGCACAAATGATTAAATATGGCATGGTTAATGGGACATAATGTGGCGGTGGCATTATAATCTTCATATTACCCTGCTCTAAGAAATCGTTCACAGCACGAGTAATTCGAGGAAACCAGCGTCAATGCGACTCGCAGTGAAGCCCAGATATGCCAATCTTATGGAACACAAGTTTGATCACCTCCAGACATTTACTGGTGTTAAGAGCGCAACCAGCGTAGGAGTGTGATTTAAAGTGCAAGTGGAAAACTTCGTAAATCGTGCTTTGGGAGCCTCGACTTCCATGTGGAGAAACATGCAATTTCTGGCAATGCCTTCTGATGACTTATGGTTTAAACTATAAAAGGTCATTAATTTGCAGGCGCTTGGCTTTATTTATAGCCTTGCAGAATCCTAATTAGGTCACATGTATCGGGAAAATATCGTTTAGAGGCGATAAATTTTATGCACACTCGCATAAATGCCTCAAATAGAGAAACTTTTATGCTGCAGCCTGTGCACGGGTGTGTGTGATTGTGCGATTGTGCGGTTGTGTGCGAGTATCTCGTGCGTTTGGTTCCCTCGGCAAACTTCAGCGCACATTTTCCGCACATTCGAGCAGAAAATTATTGATTTTACAACGCCTGTCAAGTGGCTGCGACTCGACTCACGCGCTGCGGCAGCGCGCGTTTTCCCCCAAATATGCCATATGCCTTTTGTTTGTGTTTTATTATTTTTATTTGCCCTCCTCTTCTTTTTATATGATTTTCATATGTGGTTTTTATGATTTCTTCCCAGAGACTACTGACACACACATATTCAAATGTGGGTGAAGAGCGCAGCAGTGAGAGATCGGTTCAATAACCCGCATCCCCCCCCTCTATGTTCGGTTTTATGGCCCAGCAAGTTTTATGTGGCACACAATTGTGAGTGAGTGCGTGAGAGTCGTGGAAGTGCAAGGGAAAAAGTACCATTTGTCCGCAGACTCTGCACCAAATGGTTACGGCAATACTTCCGGAATGAGTGACTGAGTGACTGACTCGCTGACTGGCCAAGTCACTCCTAGTCAATCGTAGGCTACGCCGCGTGCAGCGACTAAGAGGTGCATCCGCTAGGCACTTGACGGCTTCCCAACGACGAGGCGCACAAAAATTGCTGTGCGGACAGACCCACGAGCAGATGAACAGAGAGGAAGACAGACGGGAAGACCGGCGGATGGTACGTGCACAAGTTTGCATTGATGACAACAGCACTAGCGTCAAAACAAGCGTAAAATAAGCGCGTCGCTATTTAATTTTGAGTTTTCCTATGAACGGAGGAGGCGCTGGCGAATTTTTAGAATACTTGTGGGCCCTGCCCCGCTGTTGGCCCACAGTCGCCCAACACACAACATTTTGTGGCGCTTATCATACCGAGCACGAAGTTTAATTAATTTTTGCAAGCTACGTAAAAACTGGCACAAAACATCCTCATTGACCTCTGGGCATGGGGATGTGTGCCGTTTTACGTATGCGCATGCAAGCGTATCAGTTGGAGTGTGTGTGTGTGTGTGTGTGTGGGAGTGTGAGCAGCGCCGAAAATAATACTTTAAACTTCCTCTTATTCCTTACTTTTCAAAAAAGGATCACATTATTTTTTTTGTTATTTTCTTTGGGTAATTACTGGTCACGTGATTCAATTTCGGTTTTTATGTTATCAGCACATTGTGAAGCCGTCCGTCCGTGCTCTGGTCGCCAACTGCGGCTGCCACTTGGCAAGACAATTCCGCCCGAAAATTGTCCTTTGTCATTTGCTGCTGCACCATGTGCTGCAATCGTTACCATTCCTTACGCATTGTGTTAATGACATTCCCCGATGTTGTTTGTAATTTCGGCAAGTTGAGACATTAAGGAAGCCAAGTTGCGCTATGTTGTGAAATGGCTGCGGTGGGAGGGAGGATTGCGAACACACTCTCTCGCACTTTTAAAGTTATCGGAGCAGCAAAAGTTTCGTATTTAAATATGTGGATCAAACAAGTCTGCAACTGCTGCTGCAATGCTGCTCTTCAGAACTCCCATTAACATAAATAAATCAATATAAATGCCAAATTAACGGCATAGCTAATTATCATTTTGTGTCCACAAAAATCGTGAATCGCCGCCAGTTGGCGAAAGGTTCACATTTTGTGGCAACCATGTGCGACCATATGCCTTCTTTGGCCACAGTGATCTATAAAAAAAATCGGAACTTCAAACTTCTTTCTGCGGGGTCGAGAACCTCCGAAATAAAAGCCCAGTCAATTATTGCATGTCAAACGTGATGATTGTTCCTCTTTTGCATTGGCAGAGTAATGATCTTAAAAGCAATGTGAAATCTGCAAATGTGCCACCTTTAAAAGCAGAAGCTTTTCATCCAAGATCGCAGAGAAAATATTGTTTGTAAGTGGTGACGATATCGATAGCGCATAAAAGTAGTACGAAGTTTTGCGGCTTCAACGCTTATTCCTTTGTTATAATTCGCCTTTCGTCCTGCTTTAACCGAATTTGCACCGATTTCTTCACAAATCCAATGACTGATTCAGAATATGTTTCTTGCCAAGTTGTGAGTTTTTCTTCAGTACTGTAATAATAATGTTCATGCCCGCCATAATCTGCCTTATTTTGCTGATAGTGTCTCAAATCGTCTTTTGAAATCAACTCTTTATACAAATAGAACGATAAATTGCAACTCCCCTATGCCACTTCTCATGAAGGATGACAAAATGCAGTCATAGTAATTGGTAAGGACAATTCTGCTTTCTCTTTTTCTGAAATTCAAGTATTTTAGGAAAGGATTAAGTAGAATCGTTATCACAGTTCCTGAAAAATGTCCCCATTTGCAGAATAGTTTGCAACACATTAATAGACACGTTAATAAATACGTTTCTTAATTTGAACAATTCAGTCATTAATCGATTACCTCCCATGTCTATTAAAGGATGATTGAAGGATGCAAGTAATGCATCCCGACATGTTTCCAATAAAAATTCAATCAAACTGCAAACTATGAATTGCAATTCAATTGCAAAATTTAATGCACCATCGAGAGAAAAAAAGTGTCTTTGTGGAGGGGAGTTTAAAAATAAACCAATTCAAACAAGAGAGAAAAATTTGCTATTTTCGTTAAAATTTTCAGCACATTTTTATATGCACAACAATTTCACGCGGCAATGTAAATATTTACAATTCAGACACATTTTCTTTTTGGTGGGCATGGAGCCTACAACAATTCAGCACTCAACACCTACTCTGCCCAAATAGAAACAATTTTCGTAAGTAGTCGCAGCAATTTCGAAAACGCGCTTAAAATACTTCTTGACAGAAATGAAAACACGATAAGTGTTTCAAACATTAGCTATATACAGGAAGAACACCGACATGAGTGAAAAAGTTCGAACACAAAATACAAGTGGAGGGAGTCAGGCATCAGCAACAAAAGCAACAACTAGGGACAGAAAAGAGCTAAAAGATGAAGAAGAATTCCCATAAAAAGCACATCTCCACCGCTCCACCCGGCAGCGTGAAGCAGAGCGCCATGCAAGTCTCAGAGAAAGGACACTCTAGCACTATTGCCAATCGACAAATCTGAGGGCGGTTGCGGCGGTGGTTGGCGGGTCGCACGGGGCAGAGCGGCCAGAACAAAAACACTTGAAAACATTGATTTCCCAAGTTTTTCGTTGCTGGCGCTTTGAGATACTTTTTTACAGTGCTGCTGCAGTATATTGCGGCGCGGAGAGCGGTGATCGAATTTGTGGAAATCACTTTGACGAGTGGCACTACTACTACTACCACTAGTAACAACACCAACAATATCAACAACAACAAAATAGCAACAGCAGCAGGAGCAGCATTGCTAAAGAAATAAAGTTTCATAATGAAATTTGAAGCAAGTTGCGACGATGTATTTTTTAGTTCTTCCACAGCCACGACTAAGAGCAAAACTCAAAATGAACCCAAATCAGTTGAATTCAATTCATTTGAAGAAAATTTAATAAGAAATCGTATAATGCTTATATTGTATGACAGACGAAGCGCTACGCCCCCGCCTGCCAACACAGCAACGCTGTAGTAACAGATACGTCCATGAACGGGCGTCCCTCCAAGGAGACAATGGAGAGGGTTGGTTGCTTTGCGAGCAGGAAATGGGAATCATCTTTAGCTGCTGGAATGGCAAGAAACTCGAGATGTGCACCAAATTTAACACAGGAAAATACTGCAAACTAAATTATATACCATTACGCAGTGAAGAGCTTAGAAGAAAGTTTGTGAACCAAGCAATTTTTATTCTACTCGAATTTTATTTGTTTTCATTTCAAAAATAATCTTCTTATTCTATCGCTAAAAAAGTGCACAGAGGAGTAACTACAGATATTTCTAACTTTCAGAGCCCTTTTTTGCAAGCTTGTTTGATCATTTTCTGGTTGACTGCCTTCACGACCAACGAAAATTTCCCAATATCCCAATGAAATATCAACTTCTCAGCAACACTTCCAAGTCCACTATTCACTAAAGTCATTCATAAGAAGATCACCACACAGCTTGACGGTTGGCATCTCTTACGAATCAGTGGTAAAATTTTCAATATAATATATGATAGTTTTTTTACAAGCTCTAATTAAAATAATAAAAAAGTGTTGGAGGTAATTGGCTGTTCAAAACGTGTTTACTGGCTTACAGAGCCACTTGGTGCTAAATGCTCAGCGGAATAAGTTCAAAAGTTGAAGGAGAGACGGACTATTTAGGATTTGGTCTGCGGCCCAATCATCCATGATGTGATAATAAGTTATCATAAATGGCATGATTATATCTATGAAAATAACGTGACAGGAGTAACGACAGTTGAAGTGGTAGTTAAGCTGTGTTGAACCAGGATAGTTTAAATAAGAAACATTTACTTCGAGCTTGAAGGGCAATACCAACCTTAACGACGCTCTACAAAAAGATTCGAGTAAGGTTCAAACAGCTTTTCTCAGAGATTCTATAATGTTATTATTTAACTACACCACGAGTAAAAGAAGAATGGCTTTTGGACGGTATTGGAGACCAAAAACGATCTGTCAATTTTGGTGACACAACACTTCTTTCAGGTGCAATACACACCCAACGCTTCAATAGAACCGAAAATTGGATCAATCAAAAGGATCCAATTTGCACCATTTCGAACCTCTGCTGGCACGCCGCTGTACGAAACCGATAAAATTGCGAAAACTTTTTCAATTAAAGTGTAATTTTTTCGCAGATAAAATTTGCGGTGACAAAAATTGCAAATTGACTTTTGATAGACAAAATGAAGAAAAACAGGTAAAGAAATTGTAAGGGTAGAGTAGATTTGGAGGCAGAGGCAGACACAACGAATGAAAATTAAATTTGATTATGTCCATGCGGAAAAACAATGCAACTGCAGTGGAGGAAAATCAACTCATGACCTGGGCACAGATGTGCATTAATCAAATCTTCATAGAATCCGTTAAAATCAGAAGAAAAACAATTGGCAGGTGGCTTGCAATGTTGACCCATGACTAAATTCGTGTTACGACCAGAATTATAAATTTTAGAACGGCAGGTACTCTTCACGTTATTAGATAACTCAGTATAAAACTCGTAGTGATTGGCAAGAAGTGATTTCAAAGCTTGCATGTTAGGCCTTTCCGACACTCTGGGTTGATGCGACCTAACAGACATAATTATGAAAAAATCGGATACTCGTAAATTAAGGTACTGTACCGCAAAGTTGGGAAGAAAGACCTGAACTACAATCTAATCGGGCTAATGCTCTAACACAGAAAGAACTAATTTCATTTTGCAAAAGGTACCAGAGGAAATTAGGAGAACTACTAATCCAAAATGCAAGATTCCCGTTTCTATCCTGACATACCTTACATGTGGATAAAGCAGCAACGAAGTAACATTATTACCTGCGACTTTATTGCATTCAAAATGCAAATGCCAAGAGAAAATGCAATAAAAATAGAAGAGGCAACAATTTAATATGTGTAATAAGCAGTAGAAATCAGTTTATAATCTCGTGCGCAAACACATAAATACACACACACACACACACACGCGCACACACAAAGAAACGCACACAGATGCGCATACATACACATTAGGGTAATCGCATTTATATTTGAAAATTGCATTTTGCAACAGCGGCAAACGTAGCAGCAGCGCCAGCTCGGCAGCTCGGCAGGCAGCACGGCAAGCAAATGCAGCAATTGCAGCTTATTATGTGAATGCTTTTCGAAGCAATTTGCAGAAAGAGAAAGAAAGAAAAATCATTGCAAAAGACTAAAATTAAATAAATTTAATATTACTATGAAATTTGCTGTAAAAGCTGCTGTTAACATGTGATGAAAACCGTGTCCAACTTCATTCACCATAATTGCAGTCATTTCCCTGTGCCACTGCGGCGGGGAAAGCTCTGCTTTATCAGAGCGTATGGGGGCGGCGAACACCGAGGGGAAGCAATTAGAAAATAAAAATACCCAAAACACACGAAATTACCTAAAAGGACATACAGAGAAGTCACCCACCCTTTCAGCAAATGCGAGACTTCATACGAGAGGCCCCAGACCCTCCCAAGCCACGCTCGTATAAGGAGTTTTTAGATTCCCTGGAGAACAATGTGCTACGCTTTCTTCAATCAAAACTAAATAGAGGAGCATCCCACTAGGAAAGTACTATTAAGAAGACCCTTTGACTTTGTGGGACACTTGCATTTATGTGGGAGGCTTCATATATTATTTAAAAATATTTCGCATGTGAACTTGATATACAAAGTGCAGCATATGTTTAGATTGTTTAAAATACCAGTAAGGACTGCTTTCGCTACACATCTTGTTAGGCACACAAGCAGATCGATTCCAGCATTTCTTTTCTGCCACACCCAACATGAAACGAACAACTTAGCTATTTCCGGGCGAGTTTTATTCAAGCATTTTTGTACCTGATTAAAAGGAAATTGTGGTTGTTTGAGGCGCTCCTCCTGATGTTCGAGAATCTGTTGACATTTGGAACACTCGAACAGAGGGTATATGAAAAGCGACTTGTCCAGCAAAAAGTAATTAAACAAGTTGCGCCTTTTCGACAGGAATCCGAAATTTCAAATGTACTTAACATCAATTTAAACTAAAATTCAACACAGCACTGACTCATCTACACAAGCAACAACAAGACCATCGGAGCACTTCTTGCCAGGCTGGGAGTTGGCAGGGAAATGGAAACTTGCAACAAGTCTACAAACTTTTTTCTTTGTCAACACTTTTGAACTACTCGTACATAATTCCCTAAAGCAATAAGACAATTTGTATATCATTTAAATGAACAACGTCAAGCTCAGCTCAGTGCCGGTGCTGGTGCACACGACAGACACAGCGGGGAGCGGTGAGCGGACCCCGTTCTAATGACTTTCAGAGCAGAGCGAAGCGAGAAGGCACCAACCAACCAAGTCTGCTGCCACCACAGCCGCTGACACGACCGCCAGGCTGAAGCGACAGTAACAAGCGCAGGAGACGTGCCTGGCAGAGCCAGATGGGGAGGGGCGGCTATAAAAAGGTTCTTGCGGGGAGGGATGGGGCGGGAATTGAGGGGCAGCTAATGCATATTAAAAATTCACAATGTTGCACACAAGTGCACTTTGAAAAGTGTATGAAAAGAAATTGTAGCCAAAAGAAGGAGCATGACGAGAAAAATCTTAAGAAAGGGAAATACTAGGCAAGCGTTGGAATACGGATTAAGGGGGAAGAAATAAAATGAAATAAAATAAAAGGCGGAAGAAGTGCAGCCAACTTAAAAGCGCACGCAGCGCACGCACGGACGGACGCACGCATGCAAGAGTCTAATGCAATCTTGTAGGAAACTTATTGTGAATGCACGCAGCGCCAATGAAGCATCTTCCCGAGCATGAAAAGCGTGAAGACACATAAAAAAATTACAAAAATAATAAAAATGCATTTACAGCCGGAGCATTAATTTCCAACAACAACAACAACAACAATTGAAACTATAAAAATTTTGCATTTGTATGCTGATTTTTACACTTCTTTTCATGCTGGCGTTGGAAAATTGTTTTTTTTTCTTCCATTTTATTTGTGTTCCATATGAGTGATTCCTCGAAAGCTCCACAAGACAATTTGCTCACATGTTGTTATTGTTGTTGTATAATAAACTGATGCAGTGTTGGCAACGTTGCTGTTGGTGGTGCAGCGCGTTCACTGCATTACAGCGAAGAAATAAGAAGTGAATTGACCATTCGATTGTCCGTCTGTGCAGTCATCCCATCCCATCCTAACCATCCATCTTTCTATACATCCATCAACTTCACTGCTGCCGCTCACACACAACAAAAGAACTTTCTAAAATCTAAAATAAATTACTCAGTAATAAATGTTTATAATTTGTTGTTAAGCGCACATCCAGCCAGCATCTGACTCCCTCAAGCGTTGCAACGCTGCCAATCGTCCAACCTCCCGGCCGCCCGCTCGCCCGCTTCCTCATCCGCTTTTTAGCCAGACTAGCCGCCTGCAAAAAGCGCATTACGAAGCAGTTTCTAGTGCACTTTTTACGCTCGAGTGTAATTAAAGTCTTTTACCTTTTGCATCGGAAAAGAAGAAGTACAGCAGAAAATGTAGCAGAAGAAATTAAAAACGTACTCGTTACTAAACAACAACGTCAACTTGCAGGTAAGGTGGGGTGCACACCACCAACACTACGCCAGAGTCCGCATATTGGAAAGAATATGACTGGAATATGAAGCTCCGCTAGGGGCCTATTTGGGAAGCCGAAATCTACTCTAAAAAAGGTATAAAACAATAAATAAAGTTGGAGTATATTGTCAGGAAGCATCAATTTGCATATACAGCGGGATCTGAACGCAGGAATAATGTTGAGAGCCCAATAGTTTACCCTCTCTACCCAAAAATAAAAATAAAAAATAAATTTAAAAAAAAATTTAAAAAAAACAGAACAGAGAAATCAGCCTCAGAAATGGATAATACCCTATCTGCAACTATCATCGATACACCCCATTCTGATGCTGTCGGAGTGCATTTGTACCCCTAAATGAGGAAAGAACTACGAAGCAGTTTGCATTATGAAACTCAGTTACGCGCATATTCCTGTACTTTTATGGAATATTTTCTGGCCACCCCAGTTTCGCGATGCCAGTGACATTGGTGTGTATCCCGCCTAAGGGTGCACAGGTAACAGCACGTAGTGGAAATGCTGTTATTTAAGTTGCTCTGTGATTATCTAGCTAAAAATTTTCTTTTGTGTTCTCGCCATTTGCAAACCAGGTACACTAAATTCTAGGAAATCATGTATCAAGTGTATTCTATGGTCGAGTGTGACGTATGAAGTGCATGACACTTGTTGTTACATTGCTCTGACATCAATGTTCACACTCGGTTGCACACTCGCAATTGAGCATGCTTTTGGCTGTTGGCTCGGAATCAGCTTCTACGATTCCATGTTAATTACTGTCAAGTGGCATTCGTTACAATTGCCTGAGAAAGATTCCCCCTCAAAGGCACCTATTCCCTCGTATTACTAAGGTCAAAGGTGGCCAGTTCGGAATTTTTACCATTTGCAATTCACACGGACAAAAAAAAATGAATTCAAATGAACTTAGCATGAACTCGAAGCAGACCTTTCAACCGTGATGTGTCCGTAACATACCCGTACGTACGGTTGTGATATTCGAGTTAGAGAAGGTATTTGTGGAATTTCTGTGGCTATTGAAGATAGAAAAGAAGAACAAAAATCACGGTATTACTGTAAAGTGGGTCACTCAATCGACTTAATAAGGAGCAAAACGAGATTTAAAGAAAATACTCACTAAATTAGAGAATAAAAGCACTCAAAGCAGTGTATAAATCAGACAATCATTCAATAGAAAAACGAGCGGTATAGTTAAAGAACAGACTACCTACAAGACTTATGGATTGTCCCGCCGTTGTTTGTTTTGTGCAGGATTCTGAGGAATTTCTCAAAATTAATTTACATTGTGTAAGAGATAATTCTTCCAAATAATTGCGTTACAAAATATTAAAAAGCTGCTATAATTGTGAAGAAACAAAAAATTATGATAGCCGCCCTCTGTGGTCCAGTGGTAAGCATGCTGGACTCAAACTCAGAGGGACGCAGGTTCAAATCCTGGCCTCGGGCTTGGTCCCAACAAATGTTTCTTTTTGCGAAAGCTTCTTTTCGATTCGAAGGCTTGGTTGATAGCATTCATTCACCCAACCCCTCCCCCTTGCAGTCATAATTAATTACGGTGTAATAATAAAAACTTGTAAATAAAAGCAAGTTAAATATACAGAATTGTCGAATACATGCAGCGACCAAAAGATCCGTCATGTCAGCGAAGAATGATCCCACTGTTGATTCAGAATTAGGAATGGGAACATTCTAGTTCGAGTCTTTTTGCGACAATCTATCACACAGAATCCAATAGGTTTATCTACGATTTCCACAGAAACAAAAATAGACTAGAAAAAATGATCGAATTTCCTGGGGAGCTGCAACACTCTTGCCCGGTCACTCTTTGCTCACTGCAAATTGGAAAGAAAACAAACAAAGCAATACAAATTGACAATTTCATTGGCAGTTAATCAAATGGATGTGAACCGAACGGAAATATGTCAATTGCGTATTAATGAGGCGGCACACCATTAAAAATTGGGTGTAGAAATCACTGCCAGCATCAGGAACCAAGTGCGAATCGAAGGAAACCTTGCGAGCGAAACTGTGCTGAAAATGTGGTGCTGTGTTGGGCACATTCGTCGAAGGCGAAGCAACCCAGTGACCACACTGAAGACAGCGACAGCATCCATCACAAGCGCTTAAAGCCGCATTAGTATCGAATTACTTGCGGCGATTTAAACAAATGCCCAGATGCCATGCCAACAAAGCTTTTAAGTGCCGCAATACATGTAAATGCACATTATTGAATCATAGCGAACGCAGTATACTCAGTCGTCTTTGTATATATAAGAATAAAGCGTCCAATTTGAGGCAAGTTAGCAAGAGCAACAACGAAGATGACGGCGACGGCGACGCCAACGCCAACGCCAACGCTACCACCACAAAAAAGGGCACAGACAGAAGCAATCAATCATGCATTGAAGCCGAAGCCTTCCTCAAAAACGAACACATAAAAATGCTGAAGGAAAAATCACGCTATATAATATGGGAACATATATCAATAAAGCGCACCGCAGCACGGCACCCACCCACCCCCATCACCCAACCAACACATTAATCAGAAGCTCATAAATTTCAAACGCAAAAAGCGAGCGAAAAGAATTATTATTTTTTTTTTGTTTTTGTTTAAGAAAAAGCAGAAAATTCTTGGAGTACACTTACAATATGTTCCTTCAATTCTTTGGTGCGTAGTGGTCCCAGCCATTGATGTAGTCCAATGTAACGTTTTTGTACCATTTTTAAAGCAGATGCCCCCTGCGCGTACGGGCCGCCCAAAAGGGCGGTGGCAGTCTCTAAAACCACCATGTTCTTGTTGTTATTGGTAATGTTTACAGATTGTGCTTATGTGGGGTGGTGTACCGAGAGTTTGTGTGAGTGTGTGTGGGTGACTTAAAAAGCGCGATTGTGCGTTTTGAGATTTTTGTAATTCGTTGTTACTCCTTTTATCATCAGCGCCTACTTCAACCAGCACGTCCGGTTCGGCAGATATGTTTGTGAGCAAGGAGACCGGCGGTGGGGGAGTAACCGAAAGAAATCACTTTTAATGTGCGTTAAGGAATACTTTACAATACTTTACTTGGTTTGCACAACAAAAATATATTTTATAATATTTTTCACTTTAAAAACTTGATAATTTTTTTTTTTAAAGAATGATTAACGATGCCCAGCAATTATTTCTGTATTTGTTATGATTATTTATGAAAATAATAAATTAGGTAGCATGGATTTGTAGAATTCGGCGATTTGGGCATTCGCTGCGGTATTTCCACCGACAATTCCACCGAATCTCACTTGTGTATTTCTTTATTTATTTTTTAATTGTATTTATATTTTATTTTTATTTTTGCTACCGTTTCAATTCGCAGTAATCCTCTGCACTGTGGGGCAGAACACGTACAAAAAATACGCGCGCGTACACATGAACGAGTCAAGCAGCCGCTGCTGTTTCGCGTAATAATCTACGTTTAATCCTTTTTAATCCACATAGACACGAAACGACGCTGGCTCCGGCTCTGACGCGCCTGATGACTGCTGCATCGACACCACGACCGCTGAACTAAGCTGAGCTGTTGAGCTACTGAGCCGCTGAGCTGATAGTGCGCGCCGTCGACAATCCAATTAAAAAATCCTTAAAAACAATTTTCCGGCACGTTCCAAGCGAGTGTGCGTGCGTTCGCTGGCACGGAGGATCCTTGTTTGCCTTGCGACCTGTGTCAGAGTCTCGAGGAGCTCTCGTTTACTTAAATTGCTGGCGTTGTTCGTACACTTTAAGAAAAATTGGAGTAAACACCTGTTCAAGCACAGCGCATCAGTGGATTCATCCAACAAGTGTGCCGCTACGCTGCTCTGCTTTCGGTGCGTCGTCGCTCTGGAGCAGACGACGGGGTTTGAGAAGAATTGAAAACTTTCCACTGCACAATTGGAAAAATTTAAACGATGGTTTGGGAATATTTCTACACGTAGATTTTTGTTTGGTTTCTGTTTTTTTTTTTAAGTTAGAGAAAAAACTCTTAATTTAGGCACTAATTTCGTTTGTTTTAACTATTTATAATAAAGGAGGTAGCATTATCTTTGCCAACAAACTTGGTCCTTGCACTTTTGATTTTTATTTATAAAAACTTTTTATAATTTTTTGGAAAATATTTTCTTTCAGATTTTCAGCTGCATTTGAAACGACACAAAACCGTTAAATACTTCACTTCAGTGCTAATCAAAATGACATCGAGTGAGAATACGATCCACAATGTTCAAAGTTCCATCGCGAACTGAACTGAAGTCGGTCGCAATGTCTGCCTTCATTTTTTTCTATTGCACGACGCAGAAGAAGTAAAATATCCAAATATTCAGCCGAGTGAGCCGAATAAGAACGAACGTACGACCGCCGAAAGTATCACAAACGCACACACACACAAACACCCAGAGTCACTGTTGAACACGAGAGTCAATTGCGATGAGCAAACTTCATGATGAGGTTTACTGAAAATGCGAACCATTAGAGAAAGAGCGGAGAGCGGCGAAAGAGAGTCGACTTTGGCAAAGTGGAAAATTTCTAACAAGTGTAGAGATTTTCCTTATGGGCTGTGTACGAGTGTGTGTTTCTCTTTTATGGCGGTAACACAGCACAAAACAAAAATCATCTGTTCCGCTCAACCAAAAAGAAAACAAAAGAGTACCCAAAAGAGAGCTGCATATTTACTTTGCAGTACAGCGTTGCCACACTTGCAATATGTTATTCACACAATAATTTTGAACTGGAATAAAGTTTGTTGATGCTGCTGATGGTCTGATTCACAACCGCCGGCCATATTAGGACTGAAAACATCAGTTGGAAGCTCAGTGGGTATGAAACATTTTCATCAAACTGCGAAAGACTCCAAAAATACATTTACAAACTCTTTACCAGCATTTTTCCTCTCACCACTCAAACTGTATGCGATCAAACTTTTAGATTTACTTTGAAGTCATGTGTGATTATTTTGAAGTTCTGGATTAAATTAATTAATTCTTAATTTGTCTTTCCTATTTTTTATTTAATGGACTGAAGCCACGGAGGGACTTTTATTACCCAGAATGTAGCAAAATTAAAAAATTCATATTATATCGATTCGGGATAAGAATTTCTAATTTAAATTAATAAAGGAGAAAACTGACGGCATTACATATAATAATATTTTTAATGGTATAAATTTTTTTCATACTTTTTATTATGGATAACCTTTTCTTGTAGCGTTGGTTTTGTATTGAAATCATTTTGATTTTTATTAAATCTGTTTTATTGTGTGTAAATTTGATACGTTGTTTTCTTAATTTATGTTATAGTTATTTAAATCTGGTATCGATAATAAAACTAAACTATTATTATGTGATTACTTTGTTTGTAACCCAACAAAAATATTTTGTACTATTTTGTTAGGGTGTCAGGAATATCGTTCATAACGAAGTACATAAATATGGCTTTCAGTTACTTCTCTACTAAATATTCAAAAAAATATTTGTATAGTTATTCTGACGAGTGACTTGATATACTGGTCCAAAAATGGCACTAGATTTATATATACCACCTCATGGTTTTTTGAGAACTTAGAAAAAGTTATTAATATATTTTAAAATCATGATAACTAAACGGCTGAAGGCAATCAACATAAAAATATCGGTCTCGAATAAGGATATGTACGCACAAAAAATTTGGACTTATCACAGAAGCATATTGTTCGGCAGCAAACATTATCTACTTACAACGGATATCATTATATTATTCGAACAGAAAACTCCGGAACGGGACGAAATATAAAATTAACAAAAGTCAACATTGGTACGTACGAAGTTTACTTGATGCCTTTACTTGAAGAATATACTTTACCTATTGTTTCTAACATATTCCATACAGCTTCGCATCAAAGAGCGAAAAGGGACAAAGTGGTCACTATTTTGTATCTACTGGTGAAATATGAGAATTTCTATCTCGTCCTGAGGCTAAAAATGCCATGTTACATGAAATAAAATTATTGAATTATTATCTTTCGATAATATTGCTCTGTCCATCTGGCAACTCTGCTGCGGTGCAGAACTTTGCGGCACACCCTCTCTCAAATTTCTTCTTTGTAGACTTCTGCTCTTCGCTCTTAGTTGGAGCATGCTCGTTTCTTCCGCTATGTAAAGACGAAGAGGCATTGCCAACTCGCGTCCCCAATTCTCCAAAATTTTCCCACCCCACTCGCGTGGAATTGAGCAACACATTCATTTATCTGCTGCTTTCGAAAGCAGCAGATAAGAGTTTCTCCATGGCACCATTTGAATTAACAGGTTGGTGGAGTAGCAAAGTGGGGAAGCGAATTATCTTCAGGTTTTTTAAGAAAACTGCCTGAGAATTCTTTCGCACTGTTTGCTGACGTCGCGTATAAACATTTCAAGGTTCACAACTTCGGCAATTTACCAAGTAGTATGTATGCTTTCCTCCTCAGATTCAGGTGCATTTCCAGTCACTGTGAGCCATGCACACATTTGGAACATCTATTTCATCTGTTCATTGTCTCATCTTTTCCGCGGCACAGTTTTACAAACATTTAATATACATATATTGACAGGAAAGAAAGCCTCGTTCCTCAAGTAATCGAGTAAGTTAAGAAAAGCATCGACAGTTTGATCTAAATGAGGATCAAGGCGAGTCAGTCATTTCAAAGTAACTTTAGCGCGGAACCGTCGACATCATAATAGATGACGTATGACGTCACACTTTTGGTTTGTGAATTGCTTTTAGCGTATTTGGTTGGTTGGTATTAACCAAATACCCAAAATGCAACATTTTGAATGTGCAATTGAATTTTTGAAGAATTTTAGAAAACATCATTTACAGTTTTATGTAAAAGAAATCATAAATTCTCTTCTGTCGTGAGGTTTTCAAAGCCTACTTTCTTCCTTATTTCATGTCGAAAGAGTTCAAACAAGTGGAATAGCTATTTTACCACTTACTTGTAAAGTCAAACATCTTCTCAAGGCAGCTGTAGCCATGGCATAACACTAAGTCAAAACATGCCAGTAATCCATCTGGTGTTTATCAGTATCTGGGGGTTCAACGAATAATATTTTAGAACTATTTTGCTACCAAGGTACAGCTCTATATGTGCGCGTAGAGCTGTTATGTAGTTCGCTATATAAACAAACCTTTGCAAGATCGAGAATAACCCAGAGAAGATCCTTAAGTTCCAACTACACCCACAACTTCCTCAAATGTTTGCTTCTGAATCAAAATAGAGTGATTAGGCCTCAAGTGTCTTGTGAGTAGGCTATTTAAAAACTATTCTGCTGCATTAACAGTTCACATGTCTCTATTGGTTGAAAATCTCATGCAAATAGAGGTAAACAATACAGTTTTATAGGTTCCACACTAATTTCTTAAAATCACAACAGCAATGATGTGATCCAAAGGCTGCCAAAAATGGCCGTGAAGATTTCTGTTTTCATATAAATGATCCACGCTGTATCTCTCATTTACCTAATGTAATGTGCGATGGCGATGCTCTTAAAAGACACTTGCCTTGTTCCACTACGGGCCCTCTGGGATAGCACACAAGCTTCGCATCAGTTGGCTGCAGCCCGTCATTCTCTGCACTTATAGTGCAGAACTCGAAGCTAGTCATTCCAAAGCAAAAAGAGCCCTTTCCAAACAAACCAATAATGCTCAAATTACACGCCACATTTGCAGCCTTTACATTGTGGCCAATTTGTAGAAGTGCACAGACGTCGCAGCCGAGAGGCCCAACCACCCAATCCCCCCGAAAACCCTTATCCGCAAATTACAACAAACCGAAGCAGAAACAAGTGTTAAGAAGAGAATACCCGCCAGCACTATGGGAACGAACTTACAAATCATGGCTTGAGTTATGACGACTTCAAAGGCAATTTCAAAACCATAAAAAACGGCAATAAGCTTAGCAGTGGATCTTTATTTATGGCGGACTCCAGCACTTAACAAAGAAAAACGAACAAAAAAAAATATATATATAATAAAATAAAAGACAGCTTCACTTGAAAAGAAATGTGGAAAGATTTATGGCGCAGCATTAGAAGAGGAAAACAAACGAAGAGCTTAAAGGAAGGGATGGCTTAAAGAAAATAGAAGCGAACACGAACAGAACCAAGTTTGCGAGTAACGGTAAATCGCGACTTGTTTTTCCAGTTCCAATTAAATGGCGGCAGCGCCTATTTTGAAGAAACTTTTCAGCAGACACGGGCACGGAAGACACTTGCAGAAATTCTCAGCAGTGCAACAGATAATAATCAACCAGGAAGCAAACGATCTTCTGAGCTATTCTCTGACCACGAACACATACACATACATACTCGCAGATACGCAGCAGAGCATTTCCACTTGGAAAAGAGTCAACTACCTTGCGACCGGACCGAGCAGAGCGCCAACACTATTTGGCCACAAAGTAGACCCCACTTCACTTCAGAGTTTCGTTAGATTGCCGGTAGTCTGCCTCGCACCTCCCTCCTGATGCTTGTATTAACATCACAATTAAGGTCGCTGTACGGCACAACAAACAACAATAAACTTTCCACAAACTTGTTCAGCCTGACTCTATTTGTTTGCTGTAAACAAGAAGAGAGAACGAGAAATTGGCACAAAAGATCGCCCCACCAACAACCAACGCAATCGCCGTGTTCTTGTTACTTTTGTTGTTGTTGTTGTTGACTGACTCGAATATGCAAACCGAGCAGAAACTGTCGACGCAAATCCACTACCATAACTGGCTGAAATTAAGGCAATGACATTAAAGCTGTTTATTATGCCACTAAAGCCATGTGCGCTCTCCCTCTCTCTCTCTTTCTTTCTCGGCCTCTCTTCTAGAACAAGCTCTAACAGCATGCACTCTCTTCCCAATGCTGCCTATTCATATTTGCCTCCTCATCCAACATTTCCCTTCCAGTCAGACTACTTTAAGTTCGTTCACCGCGCTAAATACCATATTTGCCCCAACCGCCGCTCAGGCTCACACTTCGGCTGGCTTGGAAATGGAAATGCTTATCCAGCCGCCGTGTGAGCTCATACGCGAGCTTGGCGTCTTAGCATACAAATGGAACTGCCTTAAATGCACAGCAAGCAGGCACGCAGACGTGCAAGCGATCGCAAGCGCTCTCACCTCTCCTAACATTTCGGTCGCTCCCAATAGGAAACATCTGCGAAATTTCAACGTTTCGGCAGAATGAGTCAAGAAACTGTAAAGAGGAAAAATATTAAAACCGAAATTTGGCTGTGATCTATAAAATTCGGACAAAGTTGAATGTGTTACTATGAGATCGAATCAAATACATTCATATAAAAATGAAGGGCATGAAGGACATGAAGGACAGGGAAGTAAAACAATGAAAGTGTTGATCCAGTAAAAACATGCGCATTTCTCCATTGAAAGGGATCGACTTTTAACATTAAATTAAAATGGTTGTTTAGGAGATTTCCCCTGACTCTGTATTTCGTATTGAAATACACTCCCTGTGCCTTTCTTTTAACTACAAATTTAAAAAAAATAAACGTCAATTCTTATATTTCCAGATATATAATTAAATAAATACAATTCACCTAATTTTAATTTCATTGGGATTACAAAAAATCTTAACGAAGTCGCTATATTTAACGAGAGCAGACTCATTTCCTTATGTTATTTAGCCACTTGGAACGAGTTTTATGGCGTGTGCATGGAATAGGACTTTTTTCATATAAACATATCACAATTGACAGAACATTTGTGACCACTGTTGCCATCTTTTTCGCAACATGGACTTTCAGACTTCGTTGGGTCTTTTGATAAGCGAATAACTCAGGCGGGGAGTCGTACTTTGATGCAAATATACTATACTACTATACTACTTTATCACATATCTTCTGATTTTGTTCTACTTATGATAGAATCGAAGCAGCGGAGGAAGGGGATCTAAGATATTTCTGCAAACAAAACTTTTTCAAGTCGAAGAAATAACGTCGACTAATATAAGAAACTTTGTTTATCTTGTTGCTGTTTCTTAGGAATCAATATTTCAGTTTAGCAACTAACTCACTTGTCGAAATGTCATAAAACTTATCTGTGGCGACTAAGTCATGTCGACTGCGATTTCCAGCTGGGTGGCTCCGCACCTGCGTATGATCGAATGCACACACACACACACACACACACACATAGGCATAGTGAGAAAAGCTGAATACCGACGTATTCTGGTTTGGAACCTTTCTTCAGCTGAGGAAGCAAAGAGCCAACGGAGATCGGCGGTACCGCTGCTGCAAATTGCCGGGCATGCTTACTTGCAGTTGTTAGCCATTAGAGTTATGCGCCAGTTGAGTTTTACGATCGGAGGCTTCGTTAGTTCGGTGTAATAAAACCACTGCTGAGGTGGCGTTTGTGGTGGTGGCCCAGGCGGTGGTCTCATCAACGCATTGAAGCCGATTCTGCGCGTACTGATGTGCATCAGTCAGTCGTCAGTGAGCCAGCCAGCAGGGGATTGGAATTGCCGCTGGTGTGATATGTTGGCGGCTGCTTATGGTGGGCTTTTACGACCTCCAGTATGCAGTTTCTGCCAATTTACCGCCTCTTTTTTCTGCATTTTAAGGTGCAATGAAAATTAATGGAAATTGGTTTTTAGCACAGAGTTAGTGGCAGTTTGTAAGCAGCCGCTGCAGACACAACTGCGATATTTACAGTTTTTATGAGCAGCGCAACAGCATCTGCGGAAATTTGATGACGGGCCTGGTGTACGAGGGCACATAATCCCATATTTCTATGCTCCAATCCAGAATCATGTTACTAAATGAACTGACCTAGTCAAGTCATACGAATACGTGTTCGGAGTGGAATTTCTTTTGTGATGTAGGAATGAATTCTTGCCAGATATGGTCAGTGAGGTCCTCAAAACAACATTTATTTTCCCGATTTATGCAATTTTACGAATTAGTTTTAGTTTTCCTATTCTTGCATTTTCCTTCCTTTGGTGTTTCATTTTCTAAGTTTTCGTTATTTCGCTTTCAATCCTTCCTTTTCAGAATTTCATTTCTCTTTTAACTTCCTTTGACTTTTTGTTTCATTTCGAATGTTTCCTGAGATTGCAGCATCCACTTTAGATTTCCATTATTGAGACTGTACAAGGAATTAAATATAGTTTTGTTCTCCTATTTTTCCTATCATTGGTGTTTTTGTGCGACTTTAAATTAAATAGTTCCTGGATATGAAACGCTCTGGGTATGTATATACCGCTTGTTCGCCTCCAATCCAACCTCCAGCAATTCTGTGTCGTTTTGTAGCCGCTGAGGTGCCGCTGAATATTTTTTATATTTTTTTCTACACACAAAAATCAACTACGAACAACCCATAAGAAGGAAGCAGTAGCATAAATTAAGTTAGCTTTCAGATAAGATCGCGGAATCATGTCTGACAAGTGCGCCCATCAGAACTGTCCACATTGAAGTACTTCACAATAGGAGGCGGGGGTGAATCGCCGCTTCTTTCTTCCGACATTAAAATGTATTTTTAATTAAATGATTGTCTCCTTCGTTCCCCCTCCGGAAAGCAATGAACACTCTGGTGATATCTTGAAAGCCATTACGATTAAATTTTAATTTCATTATTTAAGTCGGTGAATGGCGCATCAGCTCGCAACCTCACACCTTAGAAAATTGCATAATGTGCATGTTTACCGAGTATCAGAGCCTATAAAAGGGACGGATGCCGGTGGAACTAAAAGGTAAGAAATAATTGGAGCCGGGAGCAGGTATCTTAGTAATTGCAATACTTGAATGCAGTTGCCACAGGCAGGGAAAGACAAACAGATAAACAAACGGAGAGAGAATGAACGATTGTAACGACGCAAATAACAAATAGAACGTCAGAATTTTGGGGAACTGTTTAATAAGAAATTAATCACTAATTAAAGCAAAGTCTGGCGAGGATAACAAATAACATCAAAAAATCTCCAACAAAGTAGCAAAAAAGTTGCGCCAGGATATAAAAGTCGAAAAGGGAACACAAATGGGAAAAATTTGCTTCTCTTGTTTGATGTATAAGAGATTATGTTCACCGGTCTTTTTAACACATATCGGCTATATATCTTAAATCTGGGTGCGGCGGGAGCTACTGAAAAATTTAAAAGAAAATAGCGATGCCGTGAATCCAACAATATGCACGAAAGATTCTTATATCGTCGCAGAATCAGTTCAGCGTCCATACTGAACTCTCTCCAGAATGATGTGAACTAGTAGCAGAATTTGTAATCGGGAAGATCATATTGCTTGTTAGAAAACGATTGTCGTTGGATACGATTGAAGGAATTTTAATGAAGAAGATGTATGTACTTATATTGAGAATGGCGTCATCCAGAAAGATATCTGCACAAATCCTTACAATTCGCAGACTACTTTTAGGGGCACCACTATCCTTTGCTCGGGAATATAAATGTCTGATTCACATAATGTTATTGAAAATCATGTTAATGACTGGGAAAATTGCACTGCAAATTGTAACTGGTGTCCAAAGTGACCAATAAAGCACAACTCATTACTTGTGTATCCCACATGAGAAATGGCCAGGCCAAAACGAAGGCTTGTGCAGTTCATATAGAATTTAATTGAAAGAAAGCAGGTTGAATGAAATATGAAAATCAGCAAATATCAATTGATTTCAGTTGACTTGCAATTAAAGCGACTTTCAATTGAAAAGTTTTAATCGCAATGCCGGCGACTTTTTCCAATTTGCTTTGTTTTCTTTTATTTTTATTTTTTATTTTTTGTTTCAACCAGACATTTACTCTGCTTGCGTATTGGAAATGGAGCGTGTGTGCAAACAAAATCGATATTTCATTTAATTTGCACCTCTTTGCTATGTTTTGATTACTTTCAAAGCAAAAAATAGTTTTTAAATGTTATGTTTCTGTACCCTCCCCCCCCCCCCCAAACTTCAGAAAGTCGTACTACTGCGCCGTTTAAAACATAGCATTGTCTGTCTGAGTGTATGATTGAGAGTGTGTGTGCATGTGCACTTGCCTCGCCTTCCGAGCGGCCCGTCAATGTGCAATAATGGTGGCAGTGACAAGTGCTGTGCGAAGTAATAACAACAACACTGGGAGAATTCAAATAATACTTAAAATGCCAACTATAAAAGTACCTATACAAATCGATTTTTGTGTTGTCTGTACTCGATTTTTTTTCCATTTCCGACACGATTTCCGTGTACTCGCATGGGGATCCAACGCACAGCGAGCACCTCAAATTGTCGATGCAATATTAGTAGTACCCCTCCACATGTAAACTCCACATGCTTGAGCTCAGGAGATTCACTTTAATGCGCATCCGAGGTGTTCAGCCACTTATTTGGATATGTCATTGTATAGCATATTTGAACAATAGGTGTGGTGCGCTTGTTTGAGTGTAATATTTGTATAAGGCATGACCAGAAATATTTGTAAAAATTAACAAACAGTCGTGCAAACATCCGAATGCAAACAGTTCACAAACCTCTGCAAAATGCTCTCTGTTGACGAGTCTGAAATAGTGAACCATCCAGGCAGACCACTTTCATTGCTGGATACTACAGCTGCGTTTAGGACAACGGGAACTTTCAGATTATTGTTCTCATTGGAGGTCCTTTGTATAAGGCATGACCAGGAATATTTGTAGAAATTAACAAACACTCGTGCAAACATCCGAATGAAAACAGTTCACAAACTTCTGCAAAATGCTCTCTGTTGACGAGTCTGAAATAGTGAACCATCCAGGCAGACCACTTTCATTGCTGGATACTACAGCTGCGTTTAGGACAACGGGAACTTTCAGATTATTGTCCTCATTGGAGGTCCTTTATCAAAACCCTAGCAATTGAACACATGTGTCCAAAGCTCTTTAAACAGCAATTACATTATTATAGATTAACTTCTAATTATATCCAGAATATTTTTAATTTTTCGATCTTATTTTGTTCTTCCACAATCGAAAAGGCAAAATTTAGTGATGTTTGAGATTACGGATCATTATAAAGGAGACGATGTAAAAGAAAACACACCGATTGACACACTCATGGACTCATTCGGGTCTTCTTCGATACACTGCTCCGCAGCAGCAATAGCGTCTTCGGTGCGCACTGTACGGCGTCTCTGAGGATGCGCATTATCCATTAGAGTAAACGTGGTGCGAAACCGATCCATGGTTGCTCGAATTACCGACTCTGCTGGGCGATTATGTCGACCGAATATTGGACGCAGCGCGCGATGCGTCGCGCGAACCGAACCATTATTTTGGTAATAAATTTGCACGATTTGCAAACGTTGTTCAGGAGTAAGTCTATTCATTATGAAATGGCAAACCAAGCTTAGCATAATCAAGTGTCAGCTGTCAAAAAGACCAACTCCGAAAAAAGTTTTGCCAAAATGAAAACCACACGTCTAAAAAAAACACCCCTTAGCTGTCTAAACAAAGGATATTCTATAACATCAAATTGTCAGCATTATTATAGCTGTATAAAAAAAGTATATTCTATAATATTGTACTGAGTAACAAAATATAATGGTGATATGGTATGAGGAACTGTGCAATTCCCGTATTTTTAGAGCAAAACTGTTCCACAATGTTTGCGAGAGTATGAAAATAACAAACTGGAATTGTCCACTTCGACGGAAACAACGTTCAAGAAAAGATTTTAAGTGCGTGACTCACTAAGCAAGTTGGACCAGCACCTTAATTCTAGATGCAAGTGCAATCTCTACTCAGGTAAAATTTAAGTGAACATCTTCTGCACGTGAAAATGCTCAGTGATTGGTGAGGAAGACTTTTTGTTATACAATCCTTTTCAGTTTAAAAGTTAAGAAACCGGCGAAATAAATAAAATACTCATTGAACTCAGAAGTGTAACAATATATACAGCCAAATACCAGAGAAATGTTGAGTGGTGTGGAACTCTTTGAAAAAGTTGCTAAATGGGGCATCATAATTTATAATGTGCAACACTTCAGAAGTATATATATATATATATATATATATATATATATATATATATATATATTTACTCCTATTAGTCCATTAAGGAGCAAAGGGCCGTAACTTCAGAAGTGTGTTATCAATATTTCTTGATAGACCAAAAAACACTGACTTGTGATCAAATAATAACTGGTTGTTTGTAACACGGTAACATAGGATTAAGTCAACAAGCATTTGAATCCACCTTATGTCACATAGGATTCAGAGTCAAGCAACTTTTATGAATAAAACCAACCGTACCACAAATTTAACAATATGTAAAATGTTGTTGTTTTAACATTTTTGACGAATTAAACCGGGTTAGTTTATCATAAATGTTGAATGGCTGACAACCTGGCTTCATACAAAGAATAGTTGGAGCTTCACATCTGCATAAGTCTCTCTTGATGACTTGAAAGCTATTCGCTTCCAGCCTATTTTGAGCAGTTTAAATTCTTTGAGAGAATCCGACTTTTTTAGTTTGATTGTCAGTATCATTGCAACAAAATCGCAAGTGTCAACTTTTAATGTGCTTTTCAGGTTGAATAATTGAAATTGTTATACGCGTTTATCTTGAATGCCGTCAACAATGAATCACGTACGCTACGGCCCATGGACACATGAAAACAAACACTGGAAGTGTTCCAAAAATTTGGCAAAACAATTATCTGGCGTTTGTCACCCACAGACAGCCACCACCACCCACCACCCCGCCCGTCGCTGCTTCCACGAAAACAACACAAACGAAACCTTTGCCTCAATTCAATGAATTGGCACAGCCGGCGAAAACAAACATAGAAAATACAAAAAAGTTTTACACAAATCGCATACATTGAGTGACCATCTTTTAAGGCTTAGTCCAGGGGCTAGCCCCCTTTTCCATTCTGGCCAGTGGCTCGCAGTGCATGACACATTCTTAACGCGCGTCTAAACATTTGCATACGTGCATATAACAGCTGAGCGCGGGAGAGGGACTAGGAGCGGGAGCGCTTAGCACAGGTCGCTAGTCGCAAGGAAAACTTAGCTGTCAACTTGATTAACTGCGTATAAAGAGCGAAATTGACATTCATGTTGTGTGCTTATGGATCTTTTGTGTTGAAAACTTAAGCGCCGAGACAGCCAGTGCCTCAGTTTGTCGGTGGGTCGGTCAGCCGATCGGTCCGTTCGTCTGTCAGTCAATAAGTAAGGTGCTAAGTTTGGCATACGTGTCCGCAATTATGTCACGCTCCGATAAGCGGTGCACTGTTTGCTCTTTTTTCTATGAAGTAAGTTTCTAGTTTTTTTGCGACTGTTTAAAGTGAATTTGTCGAATATCTAACTTACACGTCAGTAACGTTGTTCCATATAAAAGGAGGCTTACCTGCAAGTAGAAGATAAAATGCGTGCATTAGTACCAAAATTGCATATTTATAATAAATGCGTACAATAAAAATTAGTATTACCATGGTGAAATAATATAAGGAGCCGTAGTAGGAAATTGTAATTTTTGTAGCGGGACTTTCCGCTCTCGTATTTTCTTTCACCACGGACAAATCAATCAAATAAAAAAAACGAATAACTAACATAAATATCCCGTTAAGATAGAAGAATACCCTCATTATGCAACACGAACCGAATGTTCATATTTTTATTCCACACGTTAATGTGCATCCTAAAACTGTATTTGTATACTATTGTATTCCGTCACTATGACCCGACCATGACCCAGACTTTTGCTTATTTAATTTGTTCCTACAACCCCACGAGTAGATAATTCGACCTAAAAGATGACCAGAATTCTGCCTTACATTTGGCTGCACTTTAACCAAGGATGGTTGTCAAAATATACCAACTTAACCAGACTACAGAAAGTGGCCGAAATTATTGTCATCCCTAAACCCGGGAAGCCCTTGGAGGAAGTCACTTCTTATAGACCAATTAGCCTTTTGCCAATTGTTTCCAAAATGTTTGAAAAGCTCCAGTTAAACAAACTTAAAGGAGATAATACCCAATCATCAATTTGGATTTAGGGAACACCATGCCACAACAGAACAAGTGCACCGAGTGTACATCATAATAAGAAACGCTCTTGAGGAAAACCGTTATTGTACAACTGCTTTCCTAGATATAACACAGGCGTTCGATAAAGTATGGCACCCTGGCTTTCTATTTAAACTGAAAAAGTTACTACCTTAGACGTTTTATGATATCTTAAGATCATATCTGGAAGAGCGGCATTTCAGAGTAAAGGCCAATGAAGAAGACACTGAACTGTTCTCCATAAAGGCGGGTGTACCACAAGGCAGTGTTCTAGGTCCTGGGCTCTACACTATATACACGGCTGACCTTCCACTGACGGAGAAAACAAAAATCGCAATCTACGCGGATGATACTGACATAATGGTTACAAGCAGCAACAACATAATCGCTACAAATTATCTCCAAGAAAGCTTGGATAAGCTCCAAATATGGCTAAATAAATGGAGGATTAAGGTGAATGCAACTAAGTCTGTGCAAGTAACCTTCAGCTTAAAACAGAAGACTTGTCCTTCAGTAATACTAAATTATTGTCAACTGCCCCAATCCGAAGACGTCAAATATTTAGGGCTACATCTTGATCGACGTCTGACATGGCAGAAGCATATTCTTACGAAGAGAAAACAACTTGGAATCAAGCTTACTTCCTTATATTGGCTGTTGGGGTATAACTCCCAGTTATCGCTTGACAACAAACTGCTCGTTTATAACACAATCCTAAAACCCATATGGACATATGGTATACAGCTATGGGGTTCAGTGGCAAAAACTAATATAAAAATCATTGAGAGATTCCAATCAAAAGTATTACGCATGATAGTAAAGGCTCCATTGCTCGTCAGAAATGATATAATACGTCATGACCTAAACATCCCTACTGTCGATGAGGAAATATCAAGATACAGCATTAAATACCTGGAACGACTAAGTAAGCATAATAATATACTAGCTTCAAATCTTCTGGAGAGGACAGGCACAACACGGCGACTGAAGCGAGCAGCACCACTCAATTTATAATAATAATTTTTCTAACGCAATAGTTCTGAACTAACCTTATGGGAGATTAGCACTGGCTCCTCTTCCTCATGTTGATGTAAATAACTATTTAAAAAATTACTTTGTGTATTTATATATGTAGTTGTTTAATATTGTTATTTAATTTGATTATTGCCCCAAGGGGCAGAATGCAAATAAAACTGGAGTTTAAAAAAACCCCTTAAAAAAAAAAAAAAAAAAAAAAAATATCTGTTTTAGGAAACTTCAAACAAAAGAACACAACTTCAATATTTCCCCCATTTGAGATAGGATTTCACCATGAATAAACTGTAATTATAAAATTTCATGATTACAATAAAGAAATTATGGAACCCGAAATACAAAAGTCCTTGTACCATAGGCACTAATTCTGAGAGCGATACTGACCACTCAAGTGAAACTAATGAATTAGTTTTAAATTGCATATGCACATACGAGTAATTTCGGGGCATATCTTCTGGTTGCCTGGCAATACTTCACAGCAAGAGTTGCACGAATTAGTTTTTATACTTTTAAGAGCTGAAACGAAATGTTACGCCTCATTTTCTAAATTAAATGTAAACAAAATTTGCAATTTGTTACTCCCAAAGCGCCGAACTCATAATCATACTATCATAACACTTTACAACCTAAAAGTATGCTTCATTAAAAGTTATATTACACTGTGTAAGCAGAATGCGGGCATACCCACACACACACAAGCACAAATTCATGTGGGCGGGCATGAGTACAAGTGAGTGTGTTTGTACTTTCACTCACACACGGCATTAGCAATTTGCGCAATGATCATAATCGTAATGAAGATAATATGATATCACACACTCGCACACGACGACAGACACCCGCCTACATGCATGAGCGACACGACACGACACACCACCACACAACATGCCACGCCATCCAGGCCGCAGATCGTAAAAGCGGTGGCAACATGAGCAAGCAGCTTATAATTGTGTATGAAATACATATTTTATATAAAAAGTTTTTTGTTATTTTTATTTTAATAGCAGCGTTCAAGGAAACATATGACGCGGCGCATGTGCGTGTGAGACCCTGGAGGACGAGTACACTGTGTGCGTGTTGAGTTGTTTTTAGTTTCAGTGCGAGTTCGAGTGTGTAGGTGCGTGTACGTGTGTGTGAATTTAATACAAATTTAGTGTAACGGAAACTGCTGTGATAAAAGGAAGCCCAAATTGTTTCAGAAATTTTAAGTGGCGCAAATATTGAATCAGCCAGTGCAAGCTGGTTTGCTTTCCTCTCCCATAGGTGAGTGGGTTGGTTGCCACGTAACTCCATGCATATAACTTGCATAACAAAATGCTACAAAATATATAAAAATATAACAGATAAGCGCTGCGGCCAAAAGGGAACTCTCCGGTTAGGGGGAATCCCAACGTATACTGTAACACATTTTGAAGCTACGAGAAGTCAAGTCAACACTCCGGTAGAAAGTGGTCAAAAGAGAGACTTCTTTGAAGATTTAGAGTACACCACCTTAAGGGGATCACCAGGAAATTCGCCAAGAAGCTCAGGATTATTTATACACCCACTTAACTGCCAATAAAAACTATCGTGGGTGTGGCATGTAAGAAACAAGCAGAATACATACTTAATTCATTATGTGTCGGGAACAGATGCCAGTCTTTTAGAGAGAACGGTCTCACTAATCCAATCTCACCTTCATTTTCGGTTTCCTTACTTTACTCCTACCAAACACAAAGGCAATCCATTTTTAAACCATATAATTATCGCTGATATGAAAACATAAAATTTAGCGTGGCACTTCTCCTTCCTGGGGCATCCGGTTTACTGCACAGCTGATATAATCTCATTAAAAGTCATAAACTTCAAATATAATTGAAAATGTAAACGTTTGCTGCAACTCTGCACCCCTGAAAGTATGCAATGATATTTGTTGAAGCATAAGCTTTGAGCTGCAAGCCGCAATTGTGGCGATTTCATTGAAGATGATGTCATTTATTATACAAACACTACCACTATCATCGTCATCATTGTCACGCAGACCACCATTCACAACCGGGCTAACCGCTTCTTCCTGAAAAAAAACCATTGAAGTGTCCGTTCGCTTGCTCGCTCATTCGTCTAAAACCATGCATCAAAATATGTAAACAACATAATAGACTCTGCCAGACTCATACTGCTTTGAATACATCATGCTTCATTAGCACTTGAAAGTTGCGCTCACAGCTCCACACACAAAACACACACATACAGACACGCATACAAACACGTGCACCTACACAACTGCACAAATTTGTCAACAAACATTTTTGCTAAATTTACACTTTACAAATTGCCTTTCCTTGTGTCTCGTTGTGAGTCACTCTATAAATATTGACTCTGTAAGTCTTTTGTGCTCGTTCTAATAAAAAAAAATAAATAAAACAAACCCTCCTCCCTCCACCAGTACACACACACACACACGCACACACACACACACACACACACACACACACACACATACACACACACATTGGCAGGCAGAAAAGGATTTGCGTTGATAATAAAAAACATCAAGGAAAAAACCGAAAAACTGAAACTAAACACAAACTTGTTTAAGGGAGAAACTACTCCAGGCACGTCCGGCGACGTGCAATCGTGCGTTCGACATTCAGCACATATTCCTTATCCCTTAATAACTTTAAGCACTCTCGGTCAATTTAATTTCAAACAATTTGTGCCCCAAGTAGCAGGGAGTGACAAGGATAAGCATACCGCCAGAGAAAATGACACATCCGCACACCCACACCCACACACTCACACGACGCCAATGCATACACATATGCAGAAGAAAAACTGTTTGGAAAAGGATACACCCAACAACATCACCAATAGAAGGACCATGGTGATGGAAAAGTTGATTATAAAGCGATGACTTCACACTTTATATCTTGTGTAAATAATTTTGTTATCCTTTTTGCTAGGGTAAATATTATAAACACACACGAGCACAACAAAAATTGCTGCACGTATGACTGTGCTTCCTTAAGATGTGGCATAAGGAGCAGCTGCACAGCTGCACAGCAGCAAAGCAGAAGGCAGGAGCATATGGCCAACAAAATGTGCTGCGATGCCGTTGCAAATTTAATCCTTTATACGAGTACAGCAAAAAGGAGGATACAAACGACTGTCTATTAGATTTTAAGCTAATTGCACTGCGTATAGTGGCATGCGCATGGAAGTATGTGAGAGAAGATAAAATGTATGCATGGAGGCTCTGTGAGAAACTCTTTAAATGGAATAACTAAATATACTTAAAAGAATGCTCTGCTATAATAATTGCTTTAAGCCATGTATTTCCACTATTTTCGAAGCCTGAAAGAATGCTCTCCTGGTCTAGCAACATTGACAATTATAATCAACCAATAATAAAGTTTGGTTTGAGCGAGTATGAAGTGCCTTACGACGTAGGAGAATGTATCGAGAGATGGACATAGAAACGAAATAGGCGTTTAAGTCAAATAACTTTGTTGGCAACATTATGTTCTACAATAACTCATAGCTGGATACCGCCCATTACAGGTTGAAAGATTTCTGTGACCGTATGGAAGGTTTCTATATGAAGGTTAATGAGACAACTCAAATATTATTCAAAATTAACTTCTACATGAAATAGTGAGCGTTTTCGACAGGCCTTGATCTTACATAGATATCAACTTATGAATACGGCTGTTGGGCTGTCAATGTTTCCTACGCATTTGGCATTGAACCTTTACTACCAAATTCTGGAAGTACTCGTATATCACAATAAAATCGAAGTGAATGATTTAAAATGAGTTCTCTCTTTGGCTGCATAGTACTCTAGTTCTGGTAGCTCTGCCACCTACAAATAAGTATTGGTTTCATAAATATTCCAATATATAATGCCAATGTATAATATAGAAGCTCTGTAACTCGACTGCAGTTCAAGTATTCAATGATGACTAATGGGGAGATGTTGGACTGTCATCAGAAGGAAAGTCTTTATACACTAAACGTTATGTACCATGCATGACTATATATAAACATATGTCTCGGCTTATTCATCACAGGATTTGCAGACTGGGTTCTGACAGTGGTGCTGTTTAAGAAGTCGAAGTCCTGTAGTAAAACGTCTTGTCGGCCGCTTATCGGCGTTAGATATATATGCAACAAATTAGTATCCTCTCCTTAGTATCAGAGTTTAAAAATGAATTCCTCAGCCTAAAAGCACTGTTTTAAGCAAAGTTTGGTATAAATACCCCAAGCTATAGATTGGCAATGAATTGGTGCGCTTCTTGTCCAAGTGTGTTTGACGATTGTTCGTATTATATTATAGAATACTTCGCTTCAGTTGTGGACTGGGTATTTCCCACAACTCACTGAATCTAAAGTAACGATTTTACCGCAGCCTCTGTAGGAAATCAGCTCTGTGGACTGATATCTTCTATATGGACCAACGATAGTTTCAGTACCCATCACTTTTTTATTGGCTGGAAGCAGATTTTTTATCGTACTTGTCAGTGTAAATTTCTTTTCTCATTGGTGCCCTTAAAATCGTAATGTAAAGCTTTCAAGAGTAGGTGGGATTTGTTTGGTATTATTTTTCCACTGAACTATCTTCAAAGGTTCTAAGGTACTCGTATATAAAGATATATGTATTATATATCAAACACATACTCTCTCGATAGAAACCGTCGTGGCAGACAAAGAAAAGAAAAACTTAATTTCACACTCTTAAATGAAGCCATGTATTTACTCAATGTGGCTCCTCTCGAGTTCAAATCCAACAAGCATGTAATATTGACATATTGAGCATACGTGCATCGGAGGACTCTAGGAGGAAAGCAAAACAACAACTCTGACGACGAAGACATTAAAACAATAGCAACAAAAAATTATACACAGAAAAAAGGGAAAACCCCTTTTAGAAAAGCTGCAACTTATTTGCAAAAACAGCTGGCAGCCAAGAGCTCCGCACCATCCAGTAATGTGAGCACATCGTCGATTTGAAGGCACTCGTCTTGGCGCAAGGAATTGTCATGTGTGGCAAAGTAACACAATTTTCGCCGTTCGTTGTTCCACGTGTGCGGCAGCTAACAAAAGAAGTTAACTGCATCACACACACACATTATTGCCGCTCTAGACGAAGGAAGCCGAGACCTTTAACCAAATGCGCATACTTCCACGTCTGCAACGATCTGGCGGGCAATAATGTGGCAACATTTTCTAATAATGTTTCAGCGTCACGTATTAATGCGATGTTTGTATCTTCATTTTCCCCGTTGGCATTTTAATGTTTTCATTTTTTTCTTTTTCCTTTCTTAGGAAGCGTTGCCAGCAATATCAGCGGTTGATGAGAGAAATAAAAGGAAAAGGAAGCGTGCTGAAGAAAGTATCTATGTGCGGAGCAAGAGACGCGAGAAGAAAAATGTATCGTACACTGAGTGGGGTTGGTATAAGAAACAAGTACAAGTATTTTAAGTTCGAAAAAATATATGGCATATTTTTAGGCTTGTCAACCAAGCCAATTAGTGTACGTACAAATGTGTGGAAGTTGGATACAAATACATAAAATTTTACGGTATAAAATCGAATTAAATTAAAATACTAATAATGCAGTATAATTTCAGGCGCATCATTGGTCACATTTACACTGAATGCTGATAATCCATCCTTGAATTTAATAAGTTCTTGACTTCTACAGTTCAAGAATAGCAGTAAATGTAAACTTCTTAATACCTAAAATCCATCCAACTTTCTCTGGAGATTCATACAAACTTAGCTTAAGGTTTAAAAGAAAGAAATCAGAGACAGGCTAAATTTATCAAAGCTTCTGAGATCAAAATGCTCGTCATATGGCAAGCTCTCTAGTTGATGAGGACAGACTTCTTTCATTAACGTTGAGCGCCTTTTCGGTTAAACCGATTGATTCGATTTCTGGATTTAGGTATCAATTGGGCCCAGAATGGCTTAAGTCACACACGATTTTCAAATTCATAAGTTTCATATTATTGGAAAAAGCAAGCAGAAGAACTACAGCAACAATTCAACCAAAATATTTATTTTGAATCATTCGAACCCCGAACAATGCCAGGTAGGGGGGTTCAGCCAAGTTATCTCAAGAAGGTGACAAAAAATAACCGTTTGTTCAAACAATCCACCAGGCAAGCTATGAGTATACTTTGGGTCTTACTCTCTACGACGACGGGGCAACAAGCGCATACTGAGGGCAAGTATTATTTCAGACCTATAAAAGCAAAAGCCCCACCGGCGCAGCCGCTCAAATATATTTTTAAGTGCAACCATGCTTATGATTGAAATAAATCGCAGCACACTTTTAGGTGTTTTTATTTATTGCATATAAATTTAGCCATAAGCGTTTAAATGTTGCCACACATTCCCATACACTTAAAAGCACGAGTATTAACATCGTTCTGGCTTATCTCGAGTAAGGCAACAGAGGACATAACAACGTTTTATACAACCGCCGCAATTCCCCTGCCATATGGTTGTGTAATGATAATAAACTCCTAAAAATATACTGCGTATACTGCAAACACAACATATCAACAGTTTGTGTATTGTTGGCAGGAGTGGGGACTGGCGGCGTCGATGCCAGTGGTGGTGTTGATGGTGATGGTGCTAGGGTGATAGCGCTGGCGACGGCAATGGCGATGGCAAAACGGCAGTTTGACCGGGGGAAATGTCGTCACATTGACGGGAGTGAAAATTCACACACACACACATTCATATGCAACCCACACACATATACAAGAATGCATGCATGTATCTAAGAAGTGCGCGTCAACACTTTCTTTTGCTTACCTATCCGTAGGGGGAAGAGTTACGCAGCGCTGCGTTACGTTACGTGCTGTTTTTGTGTCCTTTTTTTAACGCCTTATCTTAAGCATAAGCCACTCTTTTTACCCTTAACACCACGCTTGCCAAATGCTATGCTTTTCTTGAGGCATCTTTTCGGCGTGTCTACCCCATTCTTATCATTACTCCTTCTTCTCCGTGTTATATTTTCCTTTTTATATCAATTTTCTATTTTGGCGGCTCCAGCAACTTTAATGGAGCGGCTGTTGCTGGTGGTCCTTGTGGTGTTGATGGCGGTGGTGTTGGTCTTGGTGGTGTTAGTGTTGGTGCTGCTGTTGGCAAAGATGAAGAAGGCATCTAGAAGTGACGAGATTTTAAAATTGTTCGCCTTCTCCCTGCTGCAAGTGGAGCTGGATGCATGTTGTTGTTGCTGCTGCCGCTACTGCTACACTTGTTGGGATCCCTCCTCTTGTGGTTCAGGATTTTTACGATTTTTTATATATACATATACACATACACACTTACACACGAGTGCAGATACAGTCACATATAAATATATATCTGCTGTACACATTCCCTCCAGCGACCAGCATATTGAATTTTAAAAGCAATTTGCAAGTAATACAGTCGCTCAACGCCAAAATGGACTTCTGGTGTTGATTACATGTGCTGGGAGTGGCCGATGGGAGGGGGTTTTTGTGGCGAGTGGCGCTTTGGGTTCGTCGTAGTGTGTGTGCGCGTGTTGAGTGGCGGTTTTTGCGGCGTCCATGGCGATTCCAGTGAAATTAATTTATGTTCGCATAGTGCAAAAACATTTTCTCGTTGAATTTAGTTACAGCTTCATTAAATTGATACCGAGATAAAAGACTGGGCCAGAACGAAACATACTTTCAGGGGATGAAAGTGGTCTTCGCATAGTGGTTTACTTCTCATGTGCGTATGCCACTAATTGCATTTTATTAACGTTCCGTTTCAATAAAAACTTTATGAGAAAAATTGCCAGCCAATGTTTGTGCAATGAAATCAATCACACGCCCCCGGGCACCATTGCAAAGCGTGTCCAAGTATAAACATGAGATTTCCTTTGGATACATCCAGAAAATATTCCCAACTTCGTCATAAAAATAATTCCAAGCCATTGAAATAAGGCGAATGGGTTGAGCTTTGAAATATCCTGTTGTGGTAAGTGCGCAATAATAATACGAAATGAACCGAAGTGGAGACTTTGAGGAGCAAAATCAAAGTAAATTGTATGAAAACCAATGAAACCGCGTTTACGTGGAACCGAATCACACGAAACGAAACTCGGCAATCTGAACTGAATCGATTTTTATGTATGTTCCATAAACTTTCCCATTTAACATACGAGTATTACAACGACCCGTTCAGAGCAGTTACGGAACTGCACGCTGTACAGAAAATACATGGTGAGAAAAGTATTGGAGTAATTATTTTATCCAATTTAGTTTGGAAACAGCAAGCGAATAAATCAACAATCATTGATCATCAATTTAATCAGATCGGGTCCATAAGAATTTCAGGACTTTTGTCTATTTAAACCATGTTCCTAATAAGAAAATCGTAAGGCAGACTACGGGTACATTAATGCTCCGTGGCAGCCATCACAATGGACTTCGAGTAGGTTTGCTGGACACATCGAACACCATTCTTGAGTTCACCGCAATTCTCTGCCACCTCCTTCTTCTCCACTTACAGACCCCTTTTTAAAAACGTTTTAGTTACTCCTGTTTCTGCTCCGTAATAGTACTAGTTCGGTCTAGTCACACGATGGCAGTGCCCTCAATCTCGTCTCTGCGCTCTCCCTGACAATTCGATTGTTCTGTGGTTTTGCTCGTTTTTGTCACTTGGCAAGTGCCGCTTTCGTGGCTGTTTTGCTTTTGCTACTTTATGCATTTTATTTCCACTTTGTTTTATTTCGGAGTCGGGCGACAAAGTTTCTTGTTCTACGCTCCCAAATATTACTGTCAATTCGTATTGTGGGAAAGCGACTTTTTGTGCTACAACAGGAAGTTCAATTCAGGCTCATCACGTTGCATGAAGTTCAAGTGTTGTTTTAACAAATTGTTAAGGCACTTGCACTTTGGGAGTGGTTCACAGAAGTTACCAAACCATTTGTTTTCGTTCTATTTTCAATAAAGTGTGCGAGGAGTAGAGTTCATGTAAATTGACTGGGGGAAATTGAGAATAAGTTGTCGCCGACGATGACTCTTTTGAACAAGCATTCTACAAGAACCCTTTCAAGGCCTTCAACAAGCTACGGAATCATATTTTTCGAAGTTGCTACTTTTTTCAACCTTTTGATCATCTTTTGATCCATGATGCAAAACAATAAGATAAAGCTTCTGCGTAAAGAGTAAACTAACCAGGACGGGCAGTTTGTGAGAATTTCTGGGCGTTACTTAATTCAACAGCTTCAATGCTGAATGTGTTAGAAATATAGAGAAAAGAGTGAAACAGAGACAGAAGTAGAGAGGACCAATGGGGACCCCTATACATCCTCTTTAACGAATAATGAAAATGTCAAGTATTCAGGAATGAAATATATTTGTGTATTCGTGAGGAGGGCAAAGGAATGATTATTGCATTCCAATTTCCTATACTCATAAAGATGAATTCTGTTCCATAAAATGTATTGACACTAAATTATAAATTTCGTAAACTAAGGGGACGGCAGTCTGAAACTTTGTACATTTGGTTCCATGAAATTTGTGGACATAACAGGCCGATCTCTGATATGCAAGAGCCCAACGGGTTCTTCCGTTTGCATTTTCCCCCAACTGTGATGATTCAAATAAATCTGATACGGACTTAGCAAGTAAAGAAAATTTCTTTTCTACCCCTCAGGCAGTGAAGACAGTTATTGACGACTTGCTAATTAAGTTTCGGGACAATATGTGGAGATCTAAATCCAACAATCCCCCTATGAATTCATTTAGATCGCAATTGTTATGCACCAGAACCGGGATGATGCTTAGAAGCATCAACATATAATAAATAAAATTTAGAAATAATTCTCGGCCACCCGCGAGCACCTTGTGAGCGGGAATCACAATTACTTATGCAGCTCACATGTCAACAAGGCAACTTATTAGAATAATCGCTTAGAAGCCTTCACAAAACCGTCATTAAAATTATCGAAATAATCCTTCAGACAACGTGTTGACGTGCGAACGTGTTAAGTGGATTCTGATAGGGCTCCGCTCAAGGCATGTGAGCTGATGTGGTAGGATGAGAGCGCGAGTGCATGGAGCCGGATCAGTCTGCTAGACCAGAAAAGGCGCACACTTCGCTTTCCACACAATGGCGTCAGAACTAATGCGACAACATTATTAACGCCATAATTCGGCATAAATTTGAATAATGTGCAAATTATGCAAGGAGAATTTGTTGTTGTGCGTTAATGTTCGAACATTAATAATCAGAAATTTGCTACGGTTGTTGTTTGGGTGTTTATGGTTGTTGTTGTTGTTGTTGTGGCCGTAGTTTTGTCGTGGTCGCTGAAATAGTTGGCAGACTGGCAGCACTGCGATATAACAAGCAACAAAAATAGCTCTTGGCGGTTGTCAAAGCAGATCATAAAGCGGCGGGGGCAGCGGAGCAACAGCAGCTGAACTGAACAACATTTGCAAAGCCGCTCAATAATGATGACCTGAAATTATTCATTGCTAAATTTATAATTACCAAAATAAAAAGATGCTGATTAACAAATTTCATATAACGACAACCATTTACGCAGCAGTCAGAGCAATCAACACGTTGTGTACGGCAGAGCGGTGACCATTCATTCATAACCACACGCTTGGAACTCTTTATGTTTTTCTTTACAAAAGCACCCATGAAATCTGTCACAAAGCACGCAGCATAGCTTGAGACTTTAATATTTACCAGTACTCGTAACATAAGTAATGATCATTGCCAGAGCTCGTTCGAGCTTCCTTAAATATTCAGCTCGTATCGCGAATTTGCGACACACATCTTTTTAATTGATATTTGGAATATCCGTCCTCAACTTTGTCAAATTCTTCAGATTATGTTCAACTATATTCAACTCGGATAAAATCACCAGAATGATTTACTGGAACCTCCTCAAAGTAATTGACACTTTTAAAATCTCTCCTGAACAACTTGGGCAATTTCTTTGCGTCATATTCACATCAATTCCAGATTGGTTCCCAGTTAAGGGTTCAGCCTTAGCGCAGTTGCTAAGAACTCCATCTCAGCCATTAAACTTAGAATACGCATTTAAATGACTTTAAATCACGCTCAGCGGCAGTCCTCCCCACAGCATTTCTGTGATTTAGCAATTAAATAATGTAATTTTCCGGCCCCCATTACAAAAGGGAAACTTTTACTTCCTGATAGTAGCACAACTTTTGCAACCGCACGTTACAAATTCCCCTCTTTATTCTTTTTCGCATTCGTTCTAATAATCTGAAATTCCAAATCAGGCTGAAAGTTGGCTGAGCTGCAACCTGGTCGCAGCTTGCAAATGTATCCCATGAGCTGCACTTTTATCATTCATTCATTCATTCAATCAAGTCAATGACCGAAAGTCGACGTCTATGTTTTTCAGTATTCTTAGTGAGCCGCAGGTAAGGGTGTTGGTGGTGGGGGACGGCAAACTAGATTGAAACTTTTCTCGTGCACTGCTGACGCTAGCGCTGATGCTGCTGCTGATGGTGCTGATGCTGGTTGGTTTGTTGGTACGTTTGCTTCCCTGTTGCCTGGCATGCGGTATGTATGCAAAAGCCAAACGGAGCATATCGTACGAGTACTTGCACTGTTCGCAACAAGTTTTCCTCCACAAACTTGAATTTTTCACTTCTTGGATGCCTTTGGCTGCACTGGGTTCTGTGGGATCTGTGAAAAGCGTTTCTAAGCAAGGAAGTTCGACAGTGCCGTGAACTTGAATTGCCATGGCTCAGATAGCTTTTCGGCCAGTTTCTTTGCTTGGCGGCTGCCTCGCTACCTTGCAGCTGAAGGCAACGACCTGCCTCCCGACTGTCCATTTGGACTGCCGCTCATAACTTATTAACCGCTTTTATGGAAAAGTAGTTCCTTGATGTGTTCTCCGCCTGCCAACACTTAATTGGGTGTGAATGTAAACTTAATAAACAAGCAACACGCACGCATTCAAATGGAATTCCAGTCACTGTGGAGGCAGAGTTCGCAGAGCAGGCGGCGGCAATAAAACAATTAAACACCAATTGGACAAAAATTCCAACATTGTTCACTCAACTCGTATCACTTTCAATAATTTCCAATCGTAAATGCCTGCGCAGAGGTGACCAAACACTGGGTGCAGGACCAGGTTGAACGGCTTTTAATAGGCCGTTGATTAATTGAATTATTAATTTTGATAGCCCTGCAAGCTGCCACCTAATATTCGTATTTTCGTTCGTTTTTATCGTTTATTTGTGTGCAGGCAGGCACCAGGGCGGTTATAATGACTGTAAAGAAACAATTCCGCAAATATCCGACACGCCCTCTACCAACGACAGACTAACAACCAAAAATTATTAATTCATTAGAGCCATTAATAAAAATTTTATGTAAGGGTTGTGACAGAATAGAAGCGTTCTAGAACAGGGTTCTGGACAATTGTTTAAATCGACTATTGTACAAATTTCAAAGGTCACTTTCCAAGTTTATTTTCGCTTCATCGTTCAAGTTGAACCGCGTTAAGGGCACAGGAAAAGAGCCAAGAAAGCATCACGTTAGATGTAAGAAGCTGTGATGACGGACAATGTTGAAGACAAGTCGATGCGAAGTACACTAATAATATAACTCAATAATAATGTGGAATAAAATGCCACGTGTTACCGAATTAGACCCAAATTTATAATTGAAGCAAGCTAAGGCACGTTCAAGGATCAGTAAGTGTAAACCACTATGGAGGAGTCAGCATGACATGCAGGAATTCCAACGTCACACTAGTAAAACAAAAAGTCTTAGTGTTCTTCGCTGGGTGATGGTAGATAGTCACTAATGATCACAAGACACAATACTGTTACTTAAGCAAAACAACTTTAGAAGATTACCAGTTGCTTGAAAGGATTTTGTAGTGAGAATGCAATAGAAAAGAGGATGCGTCAAAATACAAAGTCAGAGTGAGAGAAAGAGATAGATATAGAAAGGGATAGGATAGATAGACGCAGAGGCAGAAGGAGAACAACTGCGATAATTTGTTCCGCTCTTACTATAAAATGAAAACTATCAAATCAGAAAATCACTGTGTCCTGATCGGGTTATTGCATTCCTTAGTAGGCTTTGTGAAGCTAATGTTATACTATACTATAAATGCAATTTGGATTCACCACGAACATATTTTACCATGAACATACTTCACCACGAACATATTTCACCACTGTTCGGAGTTCAGTGGTGTAGATAATGATCCACTTGAAATCAAAACACCTCAATTATATGTCAGGCAATTGAGGTTGGGAGGATCTCACAGCAGATTGCATCCACGGCTGGAGAAACGTTTGGGGAATGCGGTTTCAAGTCTTCGCCTAACGTTGATAGATAGACGTTGTTATCAATGGAAAAGTCGAAATCCATGGATGTACTGTGGAGACAAACGTTTCCTTTTCTATCAAGACGATAGGAAAGAAGGTAGTACCCGGAATTACATTCACTGAGCCTGTTACATAGTGATATGAGAGAGGTACCGAGTAAGGATGGCATTACTATCTGAATCAGTGGAAACTTCAGCGCTTTGTTAGTTTCTAAACTAACAAAGCGCTACTAGAAACAAACGTAGAGGAGTGACAGTTTAAAAGATGCATTCCCCGCGATAAAAATTCAACGTGTTGCAACTAAGCTGGAATCTTGTAAAAGAATTGGCTTTCCACTGATTACAATTGTAATTAACTTTTTATAGAAATTTGCGCATAGTTAAGCAAAATAAATCCGAAACGTGCTGCAAGATCTGGGAGAGGCGAATGTGAATACCCCATCACTCCACCACAGGAGGTACAATGACCGACACAAGCATGGACGATGGAGACAGAACGAAACAACGCTACCAACAACAACTGCAACGGGAGGAAACAACATTTTCCGCGCGAGAAAATTCCACTTAAATGTACAACTACACCAACAATAACAAACCAACAAAACAACGAACCGACTACAACAAAAACAAAGCAAAACAAGACAAGTGGTGATGACGACTACAGTGATGGTGATGGTGATGATAATGACGTTCATGATCACGTGAAATATTAAGCTATTCTGTGCTGCGATACACGAAGATCACATCATAAAAACAACAACAAAAACAGCAGCTGCGGTAACCGCGTTAGTGGAAGCTTCAATTTCATGTACGTACGTAGACGCAAACAATAAACCAAGAAACCGAAAACGTCGGTAAGAAAAAAATTACAGAAATGGAAAAAAACTAAAGGAAAACAAAGGCAAAAACTAATTTCATAGAAATCGCACGCATGCGCACATGAACTTGGCACTGACACAACACTCACACGCCGGGTTATTGCCAGGCTGAACTTGGCAATGGAAATGGAAATGGAACTGGTGCTGGTGCTGGTGCTGGTGCATGGTGTATACGACGAATACGAGTATAGCATTACGTCACGTTACGTGGCCAGAGCAAACGAACCAAGAAAAAAGGAAGCGGGCGAGGAAGGACCGAACGCGTTAAGGTCACGTTAAGGGTACTCTGCGAAATCGTATCAACCAGTGGCATCCTTAATGCTGCATTGAGTTGAGTTGCGTTGCGTTGCATTGCATAATCATAACCTACTACATAATTACCACAGTCATAATCATGTTTATCCACCAACATCATCACCAGCGACGAAACAGCCGCAGCATAGATTTCCGTTTCACTGGAAAAGAGCTTTTCAGAATTTGTGAGCGAGCTCGTGGGCAGGTAAGACGCCTCACTACTCCGATGTATTCTTTTACCATGACTTGCCTGCGAGGCTTTTGAACTTGGAATTCGTCAAGAGGGAGGAAATCATCGCTTCAAAAATAAATGCTAATTGCTTCTTCAAATGAATTTCAGCCGGCTAATCATGACCGCTGAATCTTTACACTGCTACGCTGTAAAACTAGTTTCTTCTTCGTTCATTCTGCTATTCCTCGTTCTCCATTGTTCTGCGCACTGGCTTTCGTTGGAAGCATAATTGCAGCCTATAAAAGCAATACTTCGAGGAGCAACACACGCACCACCGCATCAATCCCAGCACAAGCACCAATCATCTCCAACCCCTCAGCATGGGCAGCTGGCAATCAGAGGCACGTGTGCAACGCGTTTGTTTAACTAAGTTTTATGAACCTGGGTGGTGCAGGGGGGGAGGAGTCGGACCCGATTGCAGCTGATTTGATTGAAAGGTTTCTGATTGAAATGTTTCTATTTTGCACTGGAGGCGCGTTCTTCCTCGCACATTGTGAGTAGCGTGCGACAAGGCAGCTGCAATATTTACAAACTTTGGAAGCTTCGTTGGCTTCAGTTGCAATATCGCAGGATTAGAAGGAGCCATAGTTTCACATAATCCTTGCAGCAGTTAAGGGTCAGTTTCTGGTCGCGACAACCATGAAAGTCGGCTGGGTCGGATTCTAAATGGCTGCCGTAGCAAAGATAACCAGGAGTAGAGAAGCAGGAAACTCAATTTGTGAGGCAGACAGCATCTCTATGCGAGAATTGTCTTAAAAATATTTGAATCGGTTGATCTGGAAGCTCCTCTTTTAAGTTAACAAAGGTTGAGAGGAATGTAACCGGTACAACCCTGATGGAAAGGTTATACAGTATTTATAATAAAAGTAAACCAAACTGTGAGGGCTTCTTTGATAATGATTATGCATTGACAGGCTAGATTATCATTCCCCTTTCACGTCCTTACTCCAGGAATGCCTTCTCAGATGGATTTCAAGTCTGGGTTCAGATATGACGAGAAGTAATTAATTTGTAGAGTGTTAACATCGAAAGTCATCGTGCGAATGCCTGAGCGTTAATTGCAGCCAGAGAGCAATTCTCTACGGATGGAGTGGCAGTTCCCGCTGGCACCTTTAGCATGGCTCTTCCACCTTTTTATATTTCCCCGTTTCACTTCCGTTACTAGCACCTTATTTGGAGCGTCCCAAGAGCACAGTTTCTGAAAAAGGGTGAAGGGTGTAAAACTTTTTAAAAATGGCGTTAAAATTATAAATCATCTTCCTCGACCTTGAGCCGCAACAGCGTCCTTTCTGCCGCAGCCGGAAAAGCACGTAAACGGAAAAGCATTTCCAACTAAGTTGCTCACTTCAGTTGTTGTTGATTTTCTTATTATAGAGCTGAGCGCTGTAGTTTTCCACGAAATATTGTGTAAGCACATTGTGTGCCCATCCTCCTGCCTGGCCGCCCAACATTTTGATGTGCATAACTCAAATTTTATAAGTTGGAGGGGAGGAACTGTATGGGTATGTAAAGCATCAACAAAGGCGTCGCCAGTGCCACCGCCAGCGCCACTGCCATCACTGTGTCCGCCCCAGCCACCTATGCCATTATCTCGGCAGCGGAACGCAAATAAAGAAAGACTGAAGTGCTGCGTCGTGATTCTTCTTCTTTCACAATGAAAACTTTTCACATATTCCCCGCCTTCTCTTCCCCTGATTTCTTCTTACTTCGCACACACACTCGCCCACGAACACTCGCCCATGAACACTCGCCCACAAAAACACGTGACTGCGATGTAGCAGCGTAGGTGGCGGGGATGTCTGTGGGTGTGCTGATGTTTTTGCTGCCACAAAAGGATTTCGCGGAGATGGCTCGCCACGCTTAAGGATATTAAATGAGTTGGCTACAAAATAACATCAGATAAACAAAGTTTAAGCGATTTTCCGAGCGATCTTCGCTGCATCGCGCGACTCCGCCAACGCGGCACATTTTTTGGCACTCATGTCGTTTCACGCTTTGATCCCGCCTGGCATGCCTCCTCCTACCACACCACAAAGCGGCGATGGAGCGGTGCAACTTTATTTTTATCCCCTCTTGTTGGCGCTTTTGATTGTGCGTCGTGGTTGTTGCTGCTGCTGCTGTTGCTGTTGTTGTTGTTGGTGATGGCAGCAGGTTTCCTCTTTTCCGGCTCGATACTTCTTTGCAAGAGGTTCTTGCTCGTAATTTTCTATTTACAAACATGTTGATTTTTATCCATTTTTGTGTGCTCCTACAACGCTTCGCTGAAAGGTCTGGTCCGTTGGGTAAAGTTGGCAAAAGTTGGTCCTTCGATTTTATTCTATTTTCTTTGCTTCGCTCTCCTCTCCTCCCTTTTTGCTTTCTTTCGTTTTGGCTCTTTACCAGTTGACAACACTTTCTGTGGTTTTGCACCTTGTTTTTTGCCATGCTGGAGTGGCGTACCGACTGAGTGGTTGAGTGGTTGATAGGGGGAGACACACACACCCATAAAACACCGTTAAATAAAATTGAGTTTAAATTGTTTTATTGAAAAGCTTTTAACTTAAGTGGTGTGTGGAGCAATCATTTTATAGGGAAACGATTCTGAGCAAACAACGGAGACGTGCTATGTTTATGCGTTTATGCGTTTACGCGTTTCTGATTGGCTGACTTCAGTGGCGCGCCTCGCTTCTCAACGACGCACATGGAATTTGAAAATTATTCAGGAAGTCAGTCGTCTCCTTAAAATGTGAGCCTCCGTCTTTTTCAGTTCATTTGCGGCAATTACAATTTCTCAAACACGAGGCTCTTCGGCAGCTGCACTCACTGACTTTCCGTCAAGGTCTTCACGGGTCTGGAGCAACGTCTCCTCGTTGGCATTGAGTTCGAAAGTGAACGAAATGAAATTGAAAAAGTAAGAAATACGTTTCGTTCGCTACCCATGCGCAGTGCACCTTTGAAGCTATGTGGAAATTCAATATCTTGGACCAAAGAAGACGAAGTTAGACTGCAAATGTTACACTGTGCAAAATATAGCCCGAAACGGAAATGGAAACACAAAAATGGAATTAAAATTGATAACTAAAAGTCACAGCAGTTCCCTAACGAATTGACATTCCTCAATGTTATATCAGAGCAGGCTCAGAAACCTTGAATTAACCAAGTTTAGTGAGTACAGCTCCTCATTTTCCTCCCCTGTACATTAATTTCTTCCATTTCCCTCATTTTCCTCTGCTTTACTTTAATTTCTTTCAATTCCATTGTTCCCAACGATCTCTTTACTTACACATGTGCCACAACTGTATATTGCCGACTACCTCCTTCTATATCTTTATATACTACATACGAGTATAATAATACTTCCTACCAACTTCTGAACCAAGTGAAAAGTGTTAAAAAATGTTGCTTACCTTTGATCATATCTCGTATAGTTCCCCCGATACTTTTATCACTCGGTACATTCTCTCTATTGAATTTTTTACATCGGCTCTTCCATTGCAATCGATAGTCTCTATCGCTATCTAATGGCTACAGAGCTTTTCCAACCTGCCCTACCGTTTTATATTTTCATTTCATATTCACTCTGCAATTCTACCACTCTACATCTATTTATATATATTATTATAGGGAAACATATTTTTCATCATTATATTCATCTTCAACCTCTATCGCAGCTCTTCCTGCCCTATCCTATTATTAGCAACCTAATGCTACATGTTCACATCAATACTTACTTTCATTTCTATATGCATCTATCGATATTTATATATTTTCTGCCCATATATTTCCGTATCTAATATTGTATGCAGTAATATTAAGATCTCTGTCCCTTCATCTCAATCTATTAGTTTATCTCTCTCTGCATCTACGAGTATCTGAGTCTGACTAGTTATCAGTATATTGCCTAATCCTTCTATATCTCTCATATACCTCTCTCTGTCAACATGAACCCTTCCTCTATACCTGGTTAATAACTAAAAACAATCCCAAATAATGAATTTCGGATTATATTCCTTTCGAAGGATTACCCCAATTAGTCTGGGCTTTCCAACACTCTCATCTGTCATGTTACATTTCAGACTTCGGTTCTAATTCCTGAAATAGTAATATTTTTGGAAAGGGTCGAATCTCCTCGCCAAAGATAGGATGTCAGGACACATACATGAGGTCTAATCTAGGATGCGGGAAGATTGCATGCGGCAAAATTGACCCAAATGAGAACCTCAAATACATGGCGCTCCATCAGAAAACTCCTTTTATTATCGGCTCATTGAGCCTATAAGCGGCCTGCTTCGGAGCAAAAGCCATATTAATATTTTACAGTGTATGACAAGTTGGTGATAGTGCGTTCATTCACTGTTCACTGAGCAACGAACGAAATTTGATCTTGTGAAATGGAGCAACGTTGAATGACAGACAAAACGCTGCTTCGGACTTGGTCTTCGTCTTGGACATTGGTCGTGGTCTAAAGCTGCGTCCCGCTGAAGCGATGGTGCGTAGTGAGCTAAGAGAGTAATAAAAGAAGCCACAACGATAAGCGAATGGTCATAACGGACGCGTGGTCTAAAGTAAACAGTCGCAAGGATAATGTAACACGGTGTTACGAGAGGCGCGTGTGTAAATTGTATGTAACCCGATAAAATGTTAAAGCGATTGTTGTGGCTGACGCTGTGGTTGCTATTCGCATTAAAATGGAGTGCGACAAACGCGGCTGACGAACGAGAACAGTGAGTGTCCTGTGTAGAAATCTTATTGAAATTATATACTTTGTCCTTTATCATAACTCCTTTAAACTCTCTCCAGTGTACACATTAAACTGCATATGCCGAACGTAATCAGAAAGCACACACACTACCAGAAGGTGCAAAAACACAATCACCAGCGTCCCATTCATCATCCCTACAAACATCACCTGCCACCGGCTCCGCCTTCGTCGCCGTCACCACATGCCAAGAAGGTGCCATACAGCCCCATGCAACTGGACTTTTACGCAGCTGAACAAATTGCGCCTTACCACAGCGCACCCATACTACATGAAGCAAACTTGGCTCCGAATTACGGACCCGTCCTGTTCGACAATGACATCACCATTCCACCCACCATGCAGAGCATGCGTATACAAGCTCCGCCGGCGACGACACAAATGTCCATGAATAAACAATTAGTGCAGCACATCTTCTCGCCGGAAATAATGTCCGCCTTGGCGGGTGGTGACACCAACACACTCGTGGCCGATGACTTCTTAGCCGAGTTACAGCGCGAGTACAACAGCAACTACGCAACGCTCAGGGCACGGCCGGAGCGACTGACGCAAGCGAAAGTACACAAACGTAAGAAGTATGGCGGTAGCACGGACATGTGGGACAGTTACTTAGCCACGACCCTGCAGACGAAGCCTCAACCGCAACGGCACCAACAAAACACACAGCGACAGCAGCTGCAACACTATCCGACTACAAATCAAGTCTACAGAAACAACAACAATTATTATTACAATCAGCACCAGCAACAGCATTACAAAAACAATAACAAATTTGCCAGTACGGGGGATGAGTATGACGAAAGTACTGATGACGATACTGAGGATGATGATGATGATAACGATAATTATAAGGACAATCATAACGATAACGATGAGGACGACGGCGCCAGCGACAGCGAGGATTCTGCTGAGTTCGCTGTCGGAAACACAGCACACCATGGTGCTGATGACTTTGAGGAAGACATGAAAGACTTTCGCGGGTTCTACCCCGTCAGCTATCAGGACATGTATGGCGCCTTCGCAGTGCCAAAGGAGAGTCTGCCTACCTCGCCAACACGGCTCAAATGGTGGCAGCATCAGCGGCAACGTGACCAGCAGCAGCAACGTGAGCAACAGCAGTTCGCTATGCCCAGCGTGCGCGTTTCATCGGCAGCAATGCACGGCATGTCAAGCACTGCAGCCACATCCCCACTGACTACTGACTTTCAACAACTGCGGCTGCACCAACCACTGCAGCAGGAACCGCAGCAACACCACCAACGACGCAAGCAACGGAAAAATAGGATTAAAACAAAACGGACACGAGTGCAGTAAATGTCGGCTCCGTTAAGAGTGCATTTCAGACAGCTTAAGATGTAAATATATTAGTCCTGTCAGAAGTGGCCTGCAATAGGAGCTCGTAGCATAGGATTAGACATAATTTTTAATGGATGATTCATAAACTTCTTTGAAAAAGCTGAGACTTATTTATAAACTACGCGCACACATATCTTGTGTACCCTGAACCCTCGTCTTTCATTGTCAAAAAAAAACAAGAACTCTTCCACATGTACTTCAAGGACCACCCGTGTTTAAGGATGTGATAAATTCGAGCTTCGGTGTCTATAATACTTATAATTACGTTTATAATACTTATAATTATATCGCTATTTTCATCTCTTTCAAGGTGTTTATGTGTATTTCTATCTCTATCTCAATCTCTCGCTGCATCAGTACTTCAATCTCACAAGATCTCGCTAGCTCGCTTCCATCTGTTTCTAAACCACTATCCCTATGTCAACATCCATCTGCATCCACATGTGCAACTTTTACTGCATATTTACTTGTATATACTCGTATGTCTGTACATCTACCTCCAACTTCTTCTCATCTGCATCGATATCTCTATATACAACTATTATCAATATCCAGTTCTCCACCTTTATTTCCGTACACATCTTTACCTGTTTCGGTGTTCTTATGAATATCTATATTTATCTCTATCACTATTTCTTTCTACTCCTCTATCTCGATCTTTGTATCTAAATCCATACATGTTTCTTTATTGATCTCTATCTTTCACAATGAGCCATTACATGTGCTTAAGTGTGTGCGTGGAAGGCTGCCACTCCTACCTACCTCTATCTTCGTAACTATTTATATATCCATATCTAACTCTATCTCCACATCTACTTCTATATGTCCATCTATCTCTAGTTTTCCCTAAAACACGGTCCGCCCCGAAGAAGTGTGTTGAATAAAGTGTGAGTTTTTAAGTAGCAGGCGTTCAAACAAACTTATAGAATCAAAATTCCTCACCTTTCAGTTATATATATAACCACACCGATCATGAAACCAGAGCTTCCGAAACTTGTAAATACTATTTTAAAATACTTACTTTATTTATAAATGACAGTGTTGCATTTTAAGATGAATAATGTTCTTACCTGCAAATAAAGAAAGGAAAAAAGTTAAGTCAAATTATTATATAAAAATTACACGGAATTTTGGAAGAAATCTAACAACTGAAAATGCACCCCTTCTGGGGTTTCATCCCTTTGCATAGAAACATAAAATTTCAAATTAAGTGCGAAAGTGAAGAAAGTCATTCCCACGAATAAAAACACAAACGTAGAACCAGAGACAAAGACAGAGGACGCGTTCTGAAACAATAAGAAAAGCACAAACTGCTAATAAAATTCAATTAAGTGTCGAAAATGGCGTTGGCCCAGAGCGCAGCGCATGAAAAGCCAAATTAACGACTCATTTGGGTAAATTGAAGCCATAAACAACTCACGTCACCAACAAATAAATTACACAAATTCCTGCAGTTGTGCTTTCGCTTTTCGCTTTTAGGATGCAAGCAGCAGCAATAAAAGTGCTGCGGCGACACATGGCACCACACCCCACACACCCCCACAAATTAACCACATCACATCACACCACAAGGCAACGCACCCATGTCCACCCATACTTCTAAAGTCCTCCCCAACAATTCTTAGAACTACAGAAGATTCCGTCCTTTGGGATGTGATGATGACAACGCGAGAACAGCAAACACAGCCCCAACCATGTGTCAGCGCCGCAGCATATGACAGCTGAGTGATGTCAGCGCTCCCAACGGGCGGTAGTGAAAGGGGGATGGGTTGGCACCGGAGACGCAATGCTTAATGCGTGTTGACCAAACCTAAAAACTTGCGATAGTGAGTGGGGAAATTCAGCTTCCGTACGAGAGTTAAAGCAAAGAGAGCACATATTGACAGTATTAGCATGCCTAAAAGTATACTGCACATTATATCATGCAAATAAAACCGTTAAAACTCGAAAGTAACTTTTTGAAAGTTATCTTGCATCTAAGCATACGGAGTTTCACGCATTTCAAAAGTGCCTGAAATGACGCGCAGCACAAATTTAGGAGTCTAACCCAATTACTTGTAAAGCTTACAACTGGCCTGCTTACATGAAATGTGCGGTGTCGAAAGTATTCCCAGTCTAATTACAATTTAATTTGTTCTAGTGCACCGAAATGTGTGCTATTACTTTAGCAGTCAGCTTCCAGAAAAACTTTCAAGTCACGCATACAACTGCAGGTGCAGCCGTTAAGCTGGACAACAGAATTATACACTAAACTAGATTAGCTTCCGCCCCTGGGGGCAGGGCAATAGCCGCACCTAATGCTATATGCGGTAGTAACACTCCACCGCACCACTGCATCATTAGCAGCACGGCAAAGCAGCACATGCCACCATCGTACTCGTCCACTCTCCACGTACGTGAAGTCCCTTGCGACTCGCCAGCACAACGCCCAATAGCTGCAGCAAGGCTCCCGGGAGTGCGCGGCACACAATGCTCACTAAGTGTTGAAACGCTGCCGCCACCGTGACGTGCCGTAGCGTGCCACGGCGTGGCTGAGGGAGCACGCGCACTTACCCGTCCATTTTATTCCCTTAATTAATTAAATTAATGAATTGTTTGCATATGCATTTTTATCAGCACGATTGTCATTTATCGTTCGCCTGCGTTCCCTCCTCCCGTTCACCGTGACGCCTTGCGTTCTCTTGCGCGGAGCCAGGCCCCACTCTCTGTTTGGTGTTTCCTGTTTTTCCTTTCTTCTTTTCGACCATTTCTTTTGTTTCGCACTTTTTGGCAGCAAAGTGTCAAATTAGCCTCGTTTGTGCGCTTTCACTGAGCGCAAATATATGAACACATGTTTGGAATTTACACAGCAGCAGCAGCAACAACAGAAGCAGCAACAACCCCAACACCGATAAATTGTAAACGGCGACAAATTACGCCGGCACAGCATGACAAATTGTTTTCCCATTCGCAGTAGCTGCAACGAACGGTGCTAATGATGATTGGAACCACGCCGGCAGCACACAGATCTATTCCATTTCTGTTCCACATACTCAACCAGGAGATGAGCTCACTTTTCACAACGCTGAATCCATTCAAATTTTTAAATGGTCTCTAGGAAATGCAGCTGATCCATACACCACAATCGTACCCTACATTTTTACCCTGAATACTGAAACACATGCACGGGGCGGTTCCAAAACACATATCGAACCTGGATTTTGGAAATCTCGCATTCACCTATTCACGTTTCCACTAAGAATTGCACCCGAACCACTTTTTCTACTGACCTACAATACTTTCGTTTGCTCTCTTCTGTCATTGCATCAGCTTTTTCCCTGATTGTCCCCACACTACTTCAATCTATCAAAAACCTAATTTCTGCCACATGCTTACAAGGGTTCCTGAGCTGTATTTTTGTCGACGGAGAATATTGGGCTCCTTCTAGTAACTCTAAACATTGACGTTTGGAATTGGAGGTATAATTATACCAATTATACCAAGATCTAAATGCATTCCCTGTTCAATACCCAGCTGCGTTCAGTGGTAATTCGTGTCGAGCCATTGTGCTACCACCGTTCAAGTGAAACTAGACCAGATGCGGCGACCTTTTCGACAGTTAACTTCGTAGCTAAATTCGTTAAACATCCAGAAAATCGATTCCCTTCTTACCGCAGATATCTGATCAGTTTCATACTCAATTTTGTTCGCACGTTTCCAGATACGTTTGATGAACCTATATAAATCAGATCCCGAGCAGACAAGGAAATATGCCTGTGATCTGGCACTTAGAACACTACACTGCTGTTCCCGGCCTCGGTAATACAAAGACATCGATTAGGGATTTCATCAGATATATCCGTAACCAAGACATCAATCATTCAGCAAAATCCACTCTTGAGTCAGTATATGAACTTACCACCAGCTACGAAACCGCGAAGCTTAATAGAAAGTGCATTACTTGAAGAAGAGTTCAGCAGATATTTGGAATACTACTACCTGGGACTCCGACTGGTAAATGTGTGACACCAAATCACCTACGGATACGACAATTCAAATAGCTGTCAATTATATCCCCAGTCATATTTCAACCGTCAACGCGGTCATTAAAATTAAATTATGACAACACAGAATTGCCCCATTTATATGCCGTGTGATTATCACACGCGTTTGTGCGTTTCTGGTGCATTTCTGTGACGCAACTTGCAGGAAAATTAAAAACGAACCGAAACAAGCAAAAGCACAGAAATCTACGTCGTTGCTCATTCATTCAAGTCTGTTAGTGACACTATTATGCCACTTGTGATAATCCCATGCGTTGATTAAGATGATTGCGGGCATTGTGACGACGTTGATGATGACAACAGTTACACACAATCAAGATGACCCATATTAAATGACCATTGTTTAAAAGGAACGAACGTTGGCTCAATTGTAAGTGACAGTTGCAAATGATGCTCGTGGTGCCACAACTCACCAACAAATTATTATGCGAAAAATCATGGCAATAGAAGATCTCACGAATCCAAGGGGGTAACTGAATAAAGAATTCACAAAATCTGTTTCCCGGATCGAGTTAAATTGACGAGAAGGGTCAACTGCAGGAAAGCAGGCAGACCAAAATATGTTCACAAAAATTAGTTTGTTGCTAATACTTCGGAATCATTGCTTGGTATTCAGCATTAACTGAAGTAGTTTCGCGATAATTGGCAAAGACGAAATGACGGCAACAGTTGAAGAATTTTAACTTACTTATCCGCCGATGTAACACTCTTGCACTCAATTTACGATCGAGATCTGTTGTTCCGCTTTATTCCTTTCTAGTCGCACTCCGTTTTTCAGAATACACCCGATTGTACGGGAAAGATGAACATTAGTGCAAACGACAATATACACGCCTCATACTATTACAGAAAGAAACAGAAAGAGGCAACATGGTATATGGCTTTTCACAGATGGCCATATTAATATTGACCCATGAATATTGTAATACTTGAATCTCCAGAATAACTTCAAAGATTAAACCCTCTTAAACACGAAATCAATTTAGATTGCTAGACTCAATTCTAAGGACAGAACAAGAGTTAGTGAGAATGATTGACGAAAATTCACGACTGGGTCCTCGCTCCATATACCTTGGATTATGCGTGGTTGTAATAACTCAAACCGAATCTTCGACACAGATCCTCTTATAATTTAATTTACTCAACTGACATTCACTATCCTCATCACAGCCACGTCATTTCTTCTGGAATTATTCGACTTCTTATAGAGTGGAAGTGTATTATAATCCAACTTTGAAGGTCGGGCTACTATTGATGGTGGTATCAGGACGAAAAGGGCACAATTTTAAAAAAATATATATCAAACAACAAATAAATATCTTCTCAACTTTTTGCAATGAAAACCTATTTTGTACTCCCGAGTTCCTACGAATCCTAGTAATATGCAAAATCCACACACAAAAAATAGCTCCTTCAATCATTTTACGCCATGAAGAAGTCACTGTCGTTGGTGCCTTCAGAAATGTTTCAGATAAAGGCACCTCCGAAGTGGAATTTAAGTGTGCATTCGTTAGTATATGTATTTAAATACAATCATAATTTTCCTCCCCCACATTAAAATGAACAGCCGAGCTTAATACAAAAAGAAAACAGTACTCAAGTTTTGATTGATAGTCTCTAAGAAGAAATATCACGAAGCAATAACGATATGAGTCAACGTTGTGATATTTGTAAAGACATCGATATATCACTGAAGATATGATATAGTGGAAATAATTATGGGAGCAAACAAGGATACGAGAAGCTGGTGTGTCAGAACCCATTAGATCCATAGATTGTCTGTGTCTGTACGACAAAAACTTAAGTAGACAACTCTATCCAGAAAACTAACACTCCCAGTCTGATAGTCATAATAAAAAAGAGGAGTCAGGTTGAATAATTCTGTGTGGCAAAACTATTTTTCTAACTCCGGCAGGATCCCAATGTAGACTTTATTTATACTTTGAAGACTTAGTGCGATGAAGAGACATCATGACATGTCTAAATTATGCCTGCGTCATCAACCAACTTTACCTAACCTAATTTTATTGTTATTATGAACAATCGCATTAGATTTGTTTTTGAAAAAGGACTTAAAAGATCATCATTTCTACGTTTCTGAGATACAAAGAAAGTCTCTTTTCTGTTCACTGAAATATTCAGTTGAACACAACTCATAAACCGGGGCACATTCCAAACAACCAAACGGCTTTGGAAAACAAATTTAAAATCAACAATTTAAATCGAAAATAGTAATCAATATTGGCACGCCTCCGAAGAGAATGGCTAATTGGAAACTGTTTAATTGAAGAAGTGCTCAAGCACTCCATCGCAAACATGCTCGTACCTTAACCGCAGGATGCTTCTGCAGGAACTAAGCAAATAGTTATCTTCAAAGTAAACAACAAAAGCAATTGCTCCTCAAATACTATGTAGCAAATAAACAATGTTTGGTGTTTAAGTGTTGTGGGGGCGGGAGACGGGAGGTAGTATTGGTGTTATGTTTGCAATTTTCATAAATTCACGAAATTGAAGACAACTCCACCTCGCATGGCAGGACGTGGCGTGGCATTCTATTCTGCCAAGCGTAATCTACACTTTTCGACAAATATTGAGATGCAAATACACTTCAGCACAAAGCACACACGCACGCACTCACACAGCCATACATGCATGCACACAAGCGTTTATGTGGCTTTACGTGTGTGGGTGGGTGCGCTTAAATGCACAGACGAATGGTCGGGCCAGTCGAACGACTGCAAACACTTAGAGCGACTGGCGAGGCAAGCAAACATTGTAAACAATTCAATTTAATTAAGACTTGCAGCTCAGCTCTAGTTCTCTCCGCCGAATCCTATGCCACAGCTTGCATGTCGCAGCAATTTTCTCACAATGGCAAAACTTTTCTTATCGCTTTCATGCTGAAATTATGTTTATGGGACGCCAGCGGCGGAGGCGACATGGAGAAGCGCTGCATCTCTGTGGCGTTTATTGTGCAGTTGTTGTACGCAATTGTTAAATATGGCCTGGGAACATAAATTCCGAAATTTCCAAATTTATGAGCTCGAAATCGTTTGTTCGCAACTTCCAAGCATTCAGTTCACAATTAAATGTGGCGTGTGTGATTGATAAGAACCACAATGAACAGAAACCACCCCAAAAATTGACCAATAATTTAACTCTTCTTAACGTCCACTTCGGAGCAGTTAGTAATTATAGAAGGACATTGGACAAGAGTGAAGTGAAACGGAGTCTTAGTCAGTCACACGTCTTGTGGCGAGAGGATATTCTCAAGAGCCTGGTTAAGTGCTCGCACCAATTGCTGATTGTTGAGTTCATAACACCGTGAAATCCTAATTTAGGTATTTTGAATTGACTGATTAATGGTTTAGTTGCAGATATTTTCAGACACTTGTTTCTGTGGAATGAAATAAATGCATTCTAGCAGTGATCCCGCTTTCGTCGTTGTGTGAACGCCGCATGGAAGAAATATGCTCAGCTTTACGTATCATTACTAAAGTAATTAAATTTGATAGCAATGCTTCAGATATAGTTCAAAAATTAGATGCACTGCAAATGTTTAATTAGTTGTTCTTCTATATCATTCGTATCGCAGCTGCTCCCCAGTTACAATTGACTTCTACGCTGCCTTCTGACTTCCAAAGTGTTTGCGAATGTACAAAAAAGGTGGTCCATTAGTGCAAAAGAGCATTTTTGCCTCATATAATATCATGAATAAACAGCAATATTGGTTTACACTTCAGGGATAGAGATATAGCTATAGCAACGCATATCAAAAGTTCTAGGTACATGTTGAATGTAATGATTAAATTCAAAGGCATTTATTCTTGTTTACTCATGAATACTTAAATGGCTACTTCATTCGAAAATGAAGTAGGTATGAACTATCAGGTAATAGAAAGTAGGTTTGTTTTGTTATCAATTGTTAATATATCTCAAACGAGGATTATTTATATTCGGAAGGACTATATAATATAATAATGTATTAAGAGAAGACACGTCTGTTTCAAATATATATACAACTTCCTTTGAAGTTAAACAGATTGAGTTGATATTATCCAACTCAAAATATGGCCCTTTGCCACCATCAGAACATTGAGAGGGTACTCATAGAATCAAACATTCTCTAAAAGCTGAAGCTAATTAAAATTTCATATGCCTGAGAACGAATAACTTCAGCACCATTTAAGTTGGATAATGGCAATACGAGAACATTATTTCATATACCATATTATCCTTTGCAGACATCTCAAGTTGAAACAATTCAAGTGATTGATTTGATTGGCTTCTTCCACATCCCCTCTTTGGTGTGATCAAACTGTCGAATGAAACGATGTGGCATCTTGGCGAGGGATACTTCACCATTGCTGGATTTTTTTAATTAAGTTTCAAGTGTAAAACAAATATTTATACTCCTGCAATTAGGCACTAGCTCTGTTTATGGAAGTGAGATTGTGGCTTCCAGGCAGTGAGAGCACTCCTGGTATCATAGCAGCAAAGTGTGAAACCACAAAATTATACAAATATGAAAACAGAAACTTTAAATAAGCACTTCGGTTGAGTGTGTTTGCAAACCAGTCAATTGATTGGGGTACGTAAACACACACACCCACGCATTCACTAACACGAGTACAAGACGCCTTCCGTAGTTGAAATAACCGCAAAGCAAATACATGCCTGGAAACAAAATAAACTAAAATTGAATCGAATTAAATCGCTTACGAATTGTATCATGTGCGTAGATGAAATTGTGTGGGCGTAGTTGTGCATTTGTTTGTGTGTGCAAAGGGATATATAATCCACAATACTAATTCCAATAAAACACAGATGCAAGGACTACTCACACACTTGCATGTGGTTTTATGCGGTGCCATGTGGCAACAGCCACAAAAGAAGACTCCTTGCTGCAGGCAGGCGAACGGAGCCAACAAAATCCTTGTTACATTTTACTTGAAGTTGCAAAAATATGGCCAATTAATTATTATGAATATGCCACTCCCACGCTGCAATAAGGCCCAACATGGCGTGAGAGTATCGTTGCATTGTTGCAAATTTCCACACACACACACACACAGTCAAAAACATACGAGTATACGCCGACGATATGTCGTATCCTATGAACTTGTGTGACTGTGTTGGTGAATTAGGGATGATAGTTCTCGCTACTTATAGATACTTCTGTCAGCTGCGGTTATTTTTACTTTGACGGATTGGATTCATCATTCTCGGAGCAGACTGAATCGCTGAGTAATATCTCGTCATTCGTCAATTTTCGTAATCGAAGAATCTTTCAGTACCAAGTCACGCTTCGTCAGAATGTCGATTAATCCCCGAAAAGTGCCTCGACACTGACGAATAATACGAACAATGTTTCATCCTTGAGAAAGGCCACTAAGAAAAGAGAGACACTAGTTACTTTTATACTTCGCAAGTATCGGGTAACGATAAGTTACTTATTTGACATCTCTAGTGTGAGTGTGTGTGTGAGAGAGCAACATTACAACTTCCTTAATGCCCAATGTTGGCACACAGTACGTCTGCTGCTTTGTCGCATGTGTGCTTACATAACAATTTAAGAAGTCTAAAAGGATATGAAAGAAAGGATTTGTTTGTTTGGATGCTGTGTCTTACGGGCATAGCAACAACACCAGCTACAGTCCTAGTCCAGCAGCTGTGGCACTTCGGATCTAGCCCTGCCTTATCCCATTCCGTGCCGTGCCATGCCGTCCTCTGCTCTGCACTACTGCAAATAAATGCATTTACAGTAAAAACTGTTTTTGCCAGTTTGGTTTCGAATTTACTTTGCCCAAAGGACATCTCGTTTCCCACCGCGGCCACCCGTTATCACCCCATGCCTCCTCCCATATTCATGAATACTCGTTTGTGATAAAAAAACAAATACAAATTTTCCTTAAATGCAGCATAAAATAAATCGGTGCTTATTTTGTCACACAGCTGCTCTGCTTCGTACTCGCATATTTCAACTGCAAATTTACAGCATGTCTTAAAGCTAACGAGTACCATCATCATCCGCCAGGATCAACAATCAGCGCAATTAAATCTGAAAATTCCCAGCTAATATATGTTAAACCCAAACTGCAGCATCCGCTGCCATTGCCGCTGCAAACTTTACGGAAAGTCTTTCCAAAGTGCAAATAGAAGCGCGCAGTTGGAGAATCCCTCCTGCAGTTGGCGAAGAAGCAAGCATCCTTGCTGCCAGCCACAATTTAAATATGTACCTGCTGCAGCGTTGCCATTTGCACTGCACCAAGCGCGCCAAGACGGTCTCCTTTTCATTTGTTTGTCCTTTGACTGCCAACGCCAACTGCCAAATCACGCGCTGCTCCAGTCACATTTCGAACCCAACCGAACCGAAACGAAACTGCCACTTGGCAAATTGTGCGCCGCCTTGATTTTCAGCTTCTTCAGTTGCTTCGTTTTCCTGTTGCCTCAGCTGCCTTTTCACAGCTCCCTCACCTTCGGTGAAGTTGCTGTTGCTGCTGCTGTTGTTGTTGTTCTTGTCCTCGTCGTCGTAGTTGCTGGTGTTGTTGTTATAGTTTTGCTGTGGCATAAATTAGCTGCAATTTAATCTGTTTTTAATTTGAAAACTGTTGCAATTGGCACTGGCTGCGAAATGGGCACTCAGTGGGTAAGTGGCAAGCGATTTATGCTCCTTTTGATACGGATTTTTGTACGGAGATTTATTTCCACCATAGCAATAAAAGGATAAGACGCCGCGTAAATGACACTTGAGCTGAGCACTACGAAGAGCAATACCACTCTGTGTGGACAAAGCCAGAGAGGGCAGAATCCCAATACTCTATTTTACTATGCTAATGGCGAAATGCAAATTTCCAAGGCCACCAGATTCATAAAACCAATCCCAACAAATCCACAACAGATCCCCATCTAAGAACGCCAAGGATCGAGACTCGAATTAAGTAGCGATGCCGAGCAAAATATGAGATGTAAAATATTGAAAACAAAGTCTCGTGTACAGAAAAATATACCAAATCGGAGTGCGAATATGGAACGAAAGCAGAGACGCTTGGCTCAGCGGGATCGAGAATTTTCAAAGGACGAAACTGGTCGCTGAATGACAAGGAAACTTGGCATCTTCTAATGGAGTGGAGGTAGAAGTTAAGAGAGATAAGGGCAGAGAGTTTTGTATGCATGTGTAAATCGAGCCGCTTGTGTCTCTGCAGTTCTCTCAGAGCGTTAGAACGGAAAAACGAGTCAAATTGTGAGCTCCCGCGCTACCAGCGACTTCAAAGCACAGATTTATATGTTGTCGACGGCACAAATGGCATGTGGAAAATTCCACCGATAAAATAATGTCGTCATCTCTCTTCGTGTGGAAGGGTTTTTTTTTCACAACACAGAGAATCACACGCTTTTATATGAGTCTATGGCACCAGTACGCAAATGTATTTGACTTTGTGGGCGTGTGCATGAAGCTAGTGTGTGTGTCTGGGAATGTTGGGCCAACTTGCGCACAGCAGAAATATGAATTAACTCTGTGTGAGTGCGTAAGTGAATAAAACTGAATTTCAAAATGAATCCAGGACAATTCAAATTCCAGAATTTGCAGAGTGTCGTCTCCATATGTGTGTTTGAAAATGCCATGCATGTGTGTGTGTGTATATGTGTGTGTGGGGATGTGTGCATTTAAAATAACATACGTCAGCACAAGCACAGTCGACTAAGCAAACAGCACACATTTGCGGTGAAGCAAATACTTCCCAGTTGGAAAATTGGTCGTAAAGCGTTTCCGGTCTTATGGAATATGCCGCCTCAAACACGATAACAACATTAATGCTAGATTTAGGTTGGAGTTACAGTAGAAAGCTCACTCAGGCAGAAATAATGGCCCATTGTGGTACCACGGATGGGGCGCTGCACACGTACTGACCACCTAAGCCGAGTATAGTTACCACTCAGGCGGCGAGCGCCTATCCAGCACCTGAGGCAGCACGACTCCCCCGATTACAACCAAGCTGACAGTTTCATAAATGAGGCTACGTCCCAAATCTTACAGGTTGCGAGCTCAGTCTTGCTGATTAAGAAGATGTGCATTCTTCGTCTGGCTAAGGACACATAAGGTGTAGCACTGTTTCTTCTTCTTCCTCAGCACCACACCCACGGCATAATAAATACTAAGGCAACATTAATATTTTCCACTTTGTCAGGTAGTTATAGAAGAAAGTGTGTCTCGGCCTTCCTACAAGAGGTTGGTTTAGTGGGTTTCGGTTTGCATTTAAAACAGGACCACTTTATCAATTTCATTTTCAAGACGTACCTTCCTCTTGAAAGCACAAAAACTTCTCGAAATTCATCAAGAACGCCTCTACAACACACCGACCTCGTATCGTTAAAGTGAAAGATCCATTCCCGACTGGGATATGCATGCGACTATGCATACACACTGTAAAAGCTGCCGTCCAGTGCCTAACAATGTCTCTTGCAGGCCACCGGAAATACGCAGTTTGCGAAATTTTCCCCAAAAGCGGAAGTGTTGATAACCAAAAATGTTCTTTCCTTTGTTTGGTGGTTTTGTGTTCTTTAGGAACAAAAGTTGGGCGAAAAACATACCTGAAATGGCGATGACATACAGCACAGATGCGGAAAATGCACAGAGAGAGGATAATTGAAAAATTCATACAAATTTGTAGTTTAATGGAATAAGGCAAAGCAAGATTTTCGACCAACTGAAATCTTGAAATGCAATATGAATGGCAACGATACGGCCACAAGGAATTTGGATAGAAGTTCAGAAGCTGTTGTTTCTTAATCTTTTAACCGACTGAATTGAAGAATAGGCGAGAAGAGAGAGGCCAAGAATGATTTGTTCCAAAGGTTTTCAAGACATTAAATATCGAGAAACAACTCGAATTTCTCGCAGCTCAAATACAAATAATTTCATATTGAAACATAAATGGTTGCATACTTTTAGGGTTGCATACTCTTTTCGTCTTTTTCACCGCAAATACACATGCGTGGAAGCATGCTCTGGAATCTAAGAAACTTCTTTCGAAGTATAGTGACAATTCTGGCATAATCTGGTTCACCACCCGAGAGGTATATAAGCCGCCACACAATTGAAGTCGAGACAGATGAAAAGTGATCATAGCAGTGTGTACATCGTGATAGCATTTTAAAGTTATTAAATGAATAAGTAAATAAAGTGGAAAATGGTAAAAAGTAAACTTTAAGCCTAGAATTAAGAGTGTCAATTTCATTAATTTAATAAAGTTAATTATATCAATTTAACCAATCGATTGTTTGATTAATGCACAGTCCAGTGGTACGAGTCCGAGTATTACGAGTTAGAATAAATTGTCAGAAGGCAATTTCGTAACAACATGAACTACAAATATCAATATACGTATATACTCGTACATATCGACAATTGAGTCATCAGTATCTCTCTCCCCATAAAAATTGTATATATCGACATCTAAAAAAACCGATTCATGTTTTTGGGCATCGCCAACAGGGATGAGAGCGAACTCGCTTAATCGAATCAACTAATCGATTGAACGAGTATAAAGAACAATCTGCGATCGAATGTTTTCTCAGAATATGGGAAGGCGGAGGGAGTGTGTGGCATGCATAAATCTATACATAGTTAATCGATAAATTTCTGTGTTCACCCATTTTTAATTGTGAGTATAAACCTCTTCGAATTTAAGGGCCACAGCTCCGTCGTCCTCTCCAGGGATTGGAAGTGACAAAAACCCCAACTTCGAGAGACAGGTTCTCCAATTTGCTTGAACGATGGTGAACCACCACTTTCGCGTGTTGCGCAAATTTACAAAATATTCAACAAGCAAATTAATGCAAATGAAATTTGCAATTTCTGCCGCCGAATCTACAGAAGCGGGCAACGTCCTTAAGCAGAGTGATGTAATAGAATCAGTTGTTGAAGTGTTAAGTGCTCAAATTGCTTAAAAGAGCGCAAAAACGAAAATGCAAATACAGCCCGAGAACCAAAAGGAAGCCAACTAAATGCAAATGTGCACTCAGATGAGCAACGCACAATAAAAAATTAAAAAATAACGTACCAAAATATTGGGAGAAACAGACCCGAACAACTGTTGGAACTGCGTTGGCGTTCACGTCGCCCGCACACCCCTCAAACTGTGGAGCGTTAGCGTTATATGCAGCTTTAATCAAACTGTCAAAAAGTTATGCAAGAAAAAAGGCAGCAACAAAAAATTACGCCATGCAAATTCCACGCCCAACAACTGCAAAACGAAATAAAAGCTGCAGTTTTAAGCCGCCTGCTCCGCGTCCCCAGCGCTTTCGCTGCGTGATGCACTGCTTTTCACGTCAGAAACTTCAGCATTGAAAATGCATAAATGTCAGAATCTTTCAGCAAAACAATTTTCTCAATTTTTCTCAACTGGCTCTCGAACATGACAGTTCCCACTCGATCTTTCGTTCCGCGCACTTGCAGTTGTGGGCTTCTGGCTTCTGGCTGCTGACTGCTGGCTTCCGCGGCTTACAGTTCCTCCTCCCACATTTGCGTTTTTGTCAATAATTCCTTTCAATTTACACAATTTACACAATTTTTCCAATTTGTTTTTCCCGCTCCGCCACATCCATTCCTGCCGCTATTTTCCCCATTGTGTCGCATGTGTTGGCGTTTGACGTCGCCTCGCCCCGGCATTGTTGTCCTTGTAGCTGTCACTATATCGCTTTAGCGAATGTCGCCTTGGCAGCCATTGATACATAAATAATAGCTGCCAAAAAAGAAGGAAGCAGCAAAAATGAACTCCGGATAGGCAGTGAGCGTGGCTGCATTGCCACAATACTGCGCTTCCTACAGTTCGATGCTGGGTGCTGCTGTTGTTGGCGCTGCTTATGGGCATGGATGTACATGGCAAGCCACAACATGCAAATAGCACAGTCTTCCATGTGTTCCAATAGCAATATGCACATCACCCTACATTTGATAGTTTCATTGCCCAATTGTGTGTGTGTGTGTGTGCGTGTGTGTGTGTGTGTGTATGTGTGTGTGTGTGTGTGTGTGTGGGGGGTGTGAAGCGCGTACGAGTAACTCCAATTTAATGGCATATGTGGGAAGGCGGAGGGAGTGTGTGGACTTGGAAACAACGTCAACTATTTGCAAATGGAACTGCTGTTAAGCAAATCAAGCGGATTCAGTGGCACTTTAGGTACATATTGTATCTCATGAAAGCTTTGCAGGGAAGTGGAGTAAAAGTTACTCTACCCAAACCCTCCTTAGCTAGTCTAAACTGGTTGACATGTTCTCCGGTGTCTTTACCCTAACCACTCGGGAGCCTTTTGGTTCCTACAAATACGCTCCGTTTATAAAGTTGTTCAACGTCTACAAATGTTGATTATATTAAGTGGAGAGTCTTTCACCATCATACTTGAGAATATTAAGGAAAACCCAGAACTCTATAAATCGGTTTTTAATCAATACATCAAAATTTAACTTCGGGCAACAATCTACGACGATCAACGATCCAAGTTTTTTTAATGTCTTTATGTGCATTTTCGAGTGTCTCATCCGAGCACTCCTATCCTATAAATACAAATATGTAGTTGTTACTTTCTTGTCTGGTCGCAGATAGTAGAGTTTGTCTAGCGTCTACGTCTATTTTGGCATTTGTCTTCTTCCTGGCAGTGTACACATTTATAACCTCTTCTACAATTTCGGTTCTCATTCTGATCCATTTCTTGCCTATATTTGGCCCATTCATTCGCATTGGTCCCCGTTACCCGGGCATCGCTCCAGACTACTAGTCTTTCAACTTTGGGTCACACTAAATTTCATCAGAACTCATCGGCAAATCCATCGCCAGCTTTCATTTAAATTGCTTTAAATTGCTCTTCATAAATGTCGCTAGCGGCAACACTTGACGCTGACTCACTCACACATCGCCTCCAACACTTGAGCTCTTTCACATGCCTGCAGCTGAACTCGCATTTGCACAGCATGTAAATGATTTATTTTGCTGTGCTCCGAGACTCATCACACCTCATCCTCATCGGCATCGACATCCAAACATCCTCATCGTCATACCCGCGCACCATGCACAAATTGCATTCAACGTGACTGAACACACTTGAGTTACTCTCCTGAAGCAAAATGGATCGAAATGACGCTGGTAGGCTTCCTACACCTCCTACAAAGCGCGATTTTCCGTGCTCAGCGTGAAGTTCAAAATTCCAAAAATACACATTCTAAACGCATAAAAAGCCAAAAAAAGTGCAGAGATATTCGCGGACTTGGTTGAGGAACTGCAGCAAAATAGTGACGGAAGGAAGCGACTGAGTTGAGAGCACAACCAGGCACTCCGCATTCTACATCAACTGCAGTGCCAAAGGCGCGGAGGGAAAAAGGCGAAATCAATATTTTTGCAATGTTTCACATTACAGTCGAAAGGACTGTCAAAGCAACAGCAACAGCAACAAATGCAAAACATTTGAAGACATTTAAAAATGGAGTTCAAAGTTCAGATGTCGCCGTTCTAATGACGCTCAGTCCACTTGAATTGTGTCCAACGGGCAACCAATATATTCGCACCTGTACCGTTGCGTCCCCTCTGGAAAATAATTGAGAATGGAATAACGATAAAAGGGAAATTGTGGATAGTACCGAAAAGGGTCTGGCATTGGAAATTGTAGTGCCAGTTGTGGAGTTGCCTCCTCCTGAACTGCATAGAAATATTTAACGTACAATTTAAATTGCCAATGAAAAACTTCTTAAGACAACTCGAAGTTGCACAAATATTTTGGCTATTGGACAGCACTGGTTCGAACACTGCATTTAAATTGGAACCTCCTGTTGTAAGCCTAGAAGTCTTACTGACCTTATGCGAAATTGTCCCTGCTAATGCGGCATAAACCTCAACCAACTTACCCAGAAAGAGACGCTAACAAACAGTTTTGAGTATAAAAATACTTTCCTCATTTTTTTTACACAATTCCACCATTATCGCTACTTTTTATGTATAGGAAAATGTTGAAATATAGCTTAAATTGCTAGTGAGGGGAACTGGACTAATCGCAACTCCTGTGACTCCTGCGCTGAGTCCTCCTCAACCAAGTCGCTGAATGCTTTTAGTAGTGAATCTGAGCGCATTTCTCTTCGAATGGGTGCAACTTTGATGTCATGTAATGACCGTAAAGGGAGCAATAACTCATGTTATGACTCCCTAAATGTTGTATATGGGTACGTATGTGTACGGGTGTGTTCGTGAAACATGAACTCCATTTTGGGCAAATCCCCTACGTGAGCGTTTCTCATGTTGTTCTCGTGAATCGTGGTTTAGAGCAATCAACGCAACTGTCATTAATACAGCCACAAAGCCAGCCACCCACACCGCCCCTCCAGTAGCATCAACATCAAGAATAGTAGCGGAAGAAGCGAGCACATCTCCTCCATCGGTGTGATGCAGGATTTTATGGCCCGAAATTCTGAGTGCTCGCGGCCACCATTTTAGCAAACCTATCGCAGACTTTCTCCAATTTACTGGCACTTTTATGGTCATTTCGGATTGCCTATGTGTTCATGTCGAGTGAGTGTTAGTGTGAATGTGTGTAGAATTCGTGCTATTTGCATCCTCACATCTCTTGGCCATATAAAATATCATCAATTTTAAGTTATTCACTCCAAGCAAGCGCACGGACCAAGTTTTGTGTTTACGCTCAGAGCGAGAAAAAACAATTTTCAATTTAGCGATTTTCACTCCGCGGGCGTTTGTTTAATTCAAGCGGGGCAACATCCTCAACCAGACGCGTTTCTAACAGCGAATGGGAGTTGCTTTAGTCTGGACTTGTAATTTACGAGCGTACTTCTGGCATCATAATCCCGACGCAATTCCGTAGTGGTGGTCACATATGGAGCAGGACACGCAGCACTGCACCGCAAGGCATTATATTTAATTATTTAAACTTGTTTTTTCTATTCTTTCCTTAATTTAATTGAAGAAAAAATGAAAGGACGTCAAACAAATGAAGATGGAAGAGTGTTAGGCACAAGTTTGTTACTATCTGTTTCGAAATTTTTCAAACCTATCACCTCGAAAACTGAAGTGACAAAAGTGCTCACGACAGCAACAACAAAAGGAAAACAAACCTTTGAAATAGGATGTAAAGAAGAGAACAAATAAAGGAGAAATACAAACATGAAGAGACAAATTTAAAGTGTATCGGAGGCGGCAACATTCGCACAACCAGCCTGATTAAGGCATCGGTAAATGGTCTTAAGATACGCCAAGGACAAAATACCAAATAATTGTACAATCCTTCGGTTAAATTTGCTACTACGAAGAGGAAAGAGAGTAACATAAAATAAACAATCACCATAACTATTAAAACAACATCAAACGCATACCATACTCGATTTCAAGCAGTCGAATTTCCTCTGAATGAAGACAAGTTTAGTTCGATGAAAGAGATATAAGAATTGTTTGCCAAATGATTGACGGGTAAAAATATCTTCAAAATGTTTATTGCACTGACATTGGCAGAATAAAAACGAAATTATCTCTAATTTCACGCGTTAAGACAGCTGGAAGGATTTGATTTAACATGTTCGTGTTAGTGATGTTCACTTGTCACAGATTTAGAGAGTTGACAACCAGATTGTCCAATTTTCATGATAAAAAGCAAAACAACAAAAGTCGACGTATTAATGATACGTCGAACGAAAAAGTCGACGTATTAATGATACGACTCGCCAAATAATTGAATCACGTCAGACTTTGAACTCGTTTAAACACTTATGAGAACCTTATACATACCATCCATACTTTATTTGTGAATGCAATAAAACAGAAAGAAATGGCATAACACTTTCTTTTCTTTTGTTTTGTTTTGTTTGAAACTTCTCAAAATTCGCTAGTAAAGTTGGAGCAAAGTTTATAAAGCATTGAAGAACTACTTGTGCCAAACTCCACAGAAGAGCGGCCCTCGCCTCAGCTACTCGTAAATACCCAACTCACTTGAGAAATGCCAAATTCGACGAGGCGCTTTTTGTCCATCGAGAGCAAATGAACGCCACAGCCACAAGCATTTCATCAATCAATAGGCCTGACCCTCACCAGGCTAACGATTGTGTTTATGAATTGCGGGGGCGCGGAGGATGGAAAGTGGCACTCATGAAACCCAATACACCCAATGCAGACGTCGCCGCAACAACAATAATAATCGAAAAAATAAAATAATTGATCCCATTGTGTCCCGCTGCCATTGTGGCGAAGTCAGTCAGTGCATTCAGGAGGCTTCCGTAACGTAAATTGGCTTTTGTGGCGGCGCTCGCAGTTTTCCTTTTCCCCTTTCCTTGTATTTAATACTGTGTATTTGTTGCCGGCCTTTGCCGTATTTTTCGGGTTTTACAGGCACATTGAAAACTGCGGCGTGGTGTAGGGTAAGAGTGGTGGTATATTGATATTTGGGCCCCTTCCTTTGTTGATTTCGTGTCCCATTCAGCGCAGTACAAAAACTTTGGTTTTGACATGTTTGATGTTTTTATTGATTTCTAAAGTGGCTCTATTTTGATTTGGTTGAGGTTTGCTTTTAAATTGACCGAGAGTAGTTAACAATGGGCTCCACTTGCCGTTTGCCAATAAACAGGAAAGAGAAGTTTATGAAATAGGTCAGGTCACTTTAATTAAGGAGGCTCAATTAAGGTGGAAGAAAAAATCGTGTTGGGCAATAATGGACGCAAAGTTAAGATGGTCATGGTAAATAAACCAATATGAGACGGGAGCAATGCTCTTATAGAACCATAACATTAAAAGTGAAGTCACAACTACTCTGGAAGATGAAAGAGTCACAATTGTGTCTGAAAAATTGCTTGACTTGCATAATACTCGTAACTAATAGATCCACACCCACCTGTAGAGACAATCTTCGAGGACTCGTTATAAAGCTCGTAATTTCAAAAACTCACTAACTAAATGGTGTTTCAGTCCTCACATCCCACTCGATCAAGAAACAAGAGTTGACGGTAACTTTCTAGTGCATATATCATGAGGAGTTGCGAAACTGGACCCCCGTTTTTCGATTCAGAAGCCAGTGTAAATTTCTAAGCTTTATTTCCAGCGCCTTACGTTTGGTGAATATATGAATTTCCCATGTCGAGTGCATGCCCAGGTAGTTAGTCACATGGCACTGCGGTATATTCACGTCGTTGAGTTTTACGGGTGGGCAGGTGTCGCGTGTAAGAGGGAACGTAACCTGGACAGACTTAGTTTCATTGGACTTGATTCGCCAATCTTTCAACCATTTAGTGATTTTATCTAAGCCCCTTTGGAGTTTAAGCGACGCCAGTCCATTGCGAGTACAACAGTATCGTCTGCAAATGTGCCAATGATAGTTCCTTCGGAGACAGGTAAATCGTGTGTATAAAGCAAGTATAGGATGGGACCCATGGGGACTGCCTTGGGGTACACCGGCCGAACTTTCGCACATTTCCGATTGTTCTTCACCTTGTTTTACAAAGAAGTATCGATTTTTAAGGTAGGATTTGATAAATATGTAATAGATTAGTGTTGCCTTATTTTGTAGAGTAATCCACAAACGCCGCTGTACAGTATTTTTTTTTTGGCTCGAATGCAGTGTGCATGCAATTTACAAGTCTATGAACCTGTTACTGTGTTGCTTCCTGAAGCCGAATTTGTGATTCGGAATTAGTTTTCGTTCTTCTATTATTGGGCATTCATCTTTTGAGGAAGAGAGTTTCCAAAATTTTAGAGGCGATCGGCAGCAAACTGATGGGGTGATATGACTCAACTTTGTCTGGACTTTTTCCGGGCTTAAGGATCACTTGAGCCACTTTCCATTGAGGGGGAAACAAAACCAGATCATAAAAGAGCGTTATACATATATGTCGGGTTTTTCAATAAGAGCGCTACAAAAGTTTTTTTAAATAAAACAAAACCGGTTTTAGATATCAATGAAATTCTTTATTCCTGTGAAAGTACGCTCGATGCCATTATGTATGGAACTCGATTTCTTTTGCATGGCCACCACGGGCACGCTTGCAGAAGTCCAGACGCTGAACCCAATTTTCAACGGTTTTCAAGCATAAATCGGCCGATACTGCTGCAATTTCACGTTCGATATTCGTACGAGGTTCATCAATCGTCGCTGGCTTGTTGGCATAGACCATAGACTTGACGTAGCCCCACAGGAAATAATCTAACGGCGTCAAATCGCACGACCGAGGCGGCCAATCGACTAGGCCATTTCGTGAGATAACACGTTCACCAAACTTGGTTTGCAGTAAATTGATTGTGGCATTCGCTGTGTGGCTTGTGGCGCCGTCCTGTTGGAACCACATGTCCTCCAAGTCCATATTATCCAATTGGGGCCAAAAATATTCGGTTATCATTGAACGGTAGCGATTCGCATTCACAGTAATGTGCCGGTCTTGATCATCACGGAAGAAGTACGGCCCAATGACGCCGCCGGCCCATAAACCGCACCAAACCGTAATTTTTTCGGGATGCAATCATGACTCATGGAGTACGTGTGGATTGCTGTCTAACCAATAACGCATATTTTGCTTATTGACGAAGCCATTCAGCCAGAAATGAGCCTCATCATAAATTGGACGTAGCGCTCTTAAAGTTGAGACGACTGACTTCGAATTTCAGTAGTAAATTTTAATAATTTCGACTCGTTGTTGGCTCGTATATCTTTGCATGATGAAATGGCAAACCTTACTGAAGAGAAATGTCAAAAGAGCGGAAAAAATATGGCGTCGTTTGCTGTCACTATCGATTTACTTTTGTAGCGTTTCTTTTGAAAAACCCTTCATAAGTCAGGAAAGTAAATCCCTCCTCTTCTGGAAGCTGTTTTAATATTTCTCCACTAATGAGATCGTATCCGTGGGCTTTAAGATTTTTGATCGCTTCCTTGACTTCCCCTTGTGAAAATTCCATATGTTACATGTGTCCCAAGTCTTTCTGCAGTGATTGGAGAAGATTCGATTTCGTGTGGGGTAAACACTTTTTTTATATAACGTGCAAATGTTGCTGATTCTTCAAGATCACTTTTAGGTCATTCTTTGTTTTCCATTCTGATGGCAGATTGTGCCAGAGTTGGCCTCTTTAACCGTTTTGTTGCTTTCCAGAGGGAATAGTCGGTGGCAGCATTTGCATCAAGGTTACTGAGACAGTACTGAAGTTGAGAGTTGTGTTCTGTTTTGAGGAGGTCCTTGAGATCTTTTGATAGTGTATTCAGTTTTTTCTTGTCCCCAGGATGTCTCCTCTTTTGCCACTTTTTTCTTGCCCTGCGTTTTGCTCCCAGTTTTTCTTTCACTAGAGGAGAGATATGTGTGTATTGACGCTGGATCAGGGGGGTGTAGACTTTCAACCAGCCTGTTGGAGACAATTATTGAAGTGTCCGAAAGCTGTCATGATACCTTAACTAGACTTAAGCGACTGCTTCAGGTTAATTGTTGAAGATATTGACAGTCGGAAGTAATTTCAATCAGTTTTGCTCTTGTAAAGTCGACATTCAGAAGGTACAAAATTGTTAATTATTGTAAACAATACTGGAGAATGGTCAGAGGATAGATCATAGCATGATCTAGTCGATATGCCTTTCATTGTGCAAAAGTCTATTAAGTCGGGAATTTTATTTGTATCGGTTGCCCAATACGTTGCTGAGCCTGAGGAAGCTGTCAGAAACTTTAGATTTGTTATAACCGCCAAGAATTGTCGGCCTTTGGGGGTAGTGATTCGAGAAAGCCCAGTATGTATGTTTTGCATTATTGTCTCCTCCAGCTAAAAACCTGTTCCCGAGGGTTGTGGTTTTCATACTCCTCTGTCTGGATTATATGTTTGATTGGGTTATATACTGCCGAGATTGTAATTGGGCCTTTCCAATCTTCAACAACTATATTTCTGGCTTGAATAGCTTCTGTGCAGTAAGATTTAATAGAAACGTGTCTAATATTCTCTTTTATTATAACAGCTGAACCGGCATGTACTTTTTGTCGGGGTGCATTGTTTGATGGAGCTTATAGTTTGGTATTTGAAAGTAGCTCTTATCGGTAAAATGAGTTTCAGATATTAGAAGAAAATCTATGTTTTGAGTCTGGAGTAGTGCTTTGATCTCTACTATGTGTTTGGATAGCCCATTTGCATTCCATAAGAGAGTATTTATGGGATTGAAGAACTACTATTTTTCGTCGTGAGAGTTACGAGTAGATTCGTCATAGCTGTGATTTGCGGCATGCCTTGCTTGAGAAGCATGATCATTTCTCGCATTTCGTTTGAAGACTCGGAGGCGATTTCGTTAGGATGTGGGGATGAGATATTCTCTCTCGTGTCTTGTGTAGTGTTTCTAACTACTTGGGAGTATGAAAGTGAATTCGAGCTCTGTCTGGATGGTTGGGAGATAACAAGCGTGGAATTGGGTTCCTTTTTTCTCAGTGGTGAGCCTTTATAATCTGCTGGGTGATTGCCTTCACACAATCCACATTTCACGTCATCAGTTCTCGTCTTAAGCGAGCAATCTGCAGACGAGTGAGTTCCAGTACATTTAATCTGATCTAATAAGAAAAATGTTGCCGCCATATATGACACACCAATCCCAGAGTGTCATCTTACTTTGGAAGACTTAATCCGACTAAATCTGAACCATCTGAGTTAAAATGGAAAAAAATATACACAATGCACAAAATATACGACAGTGAAAGGAACAAGGAACAACAATGATTATGAGGAATTAGTAATCAGTCGACTCATAAATAATAAAAGCAAATAAATTTCATCGCAACCATTCACTTTCAAAATATTTGAAAGAAATGAATAGAAGAATAAAATGATTCTATAATTTATCGAGAGAGATCTGACAACAACCTTCATCTGTCAAAGTCCATTTAATTATAAAGAATTTAATGAAGATATTGCTGCAAGGTGACAAATCAGAACGCTTAATTAGACTGCCACACGTCACACGCGCCTGCCCTGTCTTCTCTTCTCTTTTTTATTCGCAGAGACAAACACAGAATTTGAGGCACATGCTAAGATTGCAGAATTGGAACGAGAAATGCTTTTTTATAATTTAAATTTTAAATTGGCAAATATGAACAGGTGGACGGGGTGAGAGCGAAATTCGCTGCTGTGGACACAAAACACAGCAACAAATGCTAATGACACGGATGAGTAACAAGTTGGATGAGATGGTTCTTGATATTAGTCACGCGGTATATGTCTCATTGTACGAATATTAGGAATTTGGAAAACTCGTAAATATTTTAAAATTAAAGAATGTTTTCATACCTGGGAAATTTCATGCCATATACCCTGGAAACAAACTATTACTATAGAAGAGAATAGACCAAATTATTACAGGTAATGTTCCTTGTGGTTGTCTGACGCAAACATAGTTAAGGGAAGTGAAGTGTCAAGTTGGGGAATGTGGATCACTAACCCTTCAAAGTTAAAATTTCTAAATGATGATAAAACAAAGGATTGAGACATAAACGATAATCTGTTGAATTAATTAACTTAAATCTGAAATATACGAAATAACCCTGAAAGAACCAAAATATACAAAAAGGAGATATGCCGATAGCGTCTTGGATGTAGAACAAATAGCAGTGTTATTGAAGTAAAAGTTGAATTTATCTGTGTAGTAAAACAATCTTTTTGTCTATGGATTAAGTGAAATTGCTTGAAAACTGAATTATCAATTCAGTGTTCTTGAACTACTCGATTCAGAGACCGAACTACTTGCAAAACCACGTAAATAGGTGTTGCAAATAGTTCGATCTCTGAATCGAGTACTTCAAAACACTGAATTGATAATTCAGTTTTCAAGCACTTTCATTCAAAGAGGGAAATGATGTTCGGAGCATGCAAAAATGACAAGAAAAAACTACAATAGTTCCGCAACACTACCAACGGAAACTAACCAGGGCCAACTAGGAACAAAGCAATCATGGTGTAAACAGATGGTGATAAAGGTGCAGGTGAAGAAATATATGTTTGCATACAAGCGGTGGGTTATAGGACATGATTTCCTCTACTTATATTCAAAGTTTCAAGATAAGTTATGCCAACTGAGCGCAACCGGCAAAAATTACAACATGGGTTGCCACTAATAAACGCGGAATAGAGATAATTTTTCGTTTGCCAACGATCATTGGCATGGAAGTAAGCAGTAGAAACTACACCAAAGAAGAGGACAAGATTTTTAAAAATTCCAAATGAATCGTTTTGTAAAAAAACAGATTTTTCTAACTTGCACAGACTTGGTCGAATCTTGCTCAAAATATAAAATAACGCTTGAACAGGTTAATGGAGGATTTAATGAAGAAGTATAGTCACAGACAAAAGATTCGAAACAAAATCAGCCGTAGGCAAATACACTGGATATGTTTCAAAACTGAATTTGGTATTTAGAGTATCCACAGTTGTCAGTCATCCATAAATCAAGGGCACTAGTCGAAATGAAATCACATTATTCTCGTCCTTGTTTAGGCGTGTCGCGCTACAATAAAAAATTAAAAGCGTCGCTTTTAGCCACAGCAAACTCGATGGAAGGCAGTTGCGAAGGAAAAAATTCTTTTAATTAGAATTTAATGTGCTACAAGATGTTGCACATTGCGTACGTAAGTGATACCGATTCATCAATCAATGTCATGTCAGTTTTTTCCACTTCCATCTTTTCCACTGGCGAAGAATGGGAAGCATAAAAAAGGAGCCTAATGAAATAATAATTTCAATAAGCGAGGAAGGATATGCTTCTGCCACAAAGGCATCGCAGCCACTCCTGACTGCCCCACCACCATCGCGCCTTCTTTGTGCATAAAGGCCCCACTCGCAAGGAAGACGGCACGCGCAGGAAGAAAAGAAGAAAGCTCTTTCGTTGTTTAGGAAGAAAATCAAACCCGCTGACAAGAATTCGAAATTTGTACGCGGTAAAGCGTAATTTAAATGGCAATTAAATTTGAATTTATCTTTTGCATAATCTCCGTGATAAATGGGAGGGGGGCTGGTGGGGAGCCAGGCGCAGATTATGCAATAAAATATGATAGAACCTGCCTATGGGAACGAACGAAATGCTCATAAATTTTTCGACGCACAATACCTGCGTGCGTGCGTGACGTCTTTTGATTCATTCTCAGAAATAATGCACACATACACTTAGTACTGGGGAAGGGTAGGCGCAAGTGGGTGAGACAGTTCGACTGAAGGTGCCGCAGAGAGACGCTCCAATATTAAAATGTGTCAAAATTCTCGCAGGGGCTTTTGTGATTTAATATTTGTTTGTGTCAGGCAAATATTATTGATGCTCCAAGGCAACGGGAGGCGACGGAGACATCTTCCTTCATATTAGGTGTGTGTGTGGAGGAGTGGCACAGATGGGATTTAAATATTAAAACACTAAATTAAACAAACAAATTCACTTGTTTAACATTAATTATAATTTATTAACGCTTTTACAATTATTTTTATTGCTGTGGCAATTTTGCTTTAAAAAAAAATCGACGAAAAAATGAGAAAACAATAAAAATTAAATCCCCACACACGCATCACACATTAATCGAAAGAACGAAAGCCACAAAAAAATCAATAAATAATTTTAAATGTGAAAAAATTCAATGTTAATTAAATAAAATGCTATACAAAATTTATACAATAATAATGATAATTAGTTGCCCAGTTAAGCAGAGTGGTTGACCCTTCAGTAAACAAGAATATGTCCAGTCCATTCATCCCGTGAGCGTCAACTGGTAACTGACGCCTCACTGCAAGAACACAGTGGAACAAATGGCCAGGCAAGCGGATGAAATATAAATTTCACGAGCCATTTTTTTGGAGTGGTGGAATACAAACAATCAATATAGTGGTGAATTACAATTCCGTCTTAAATGGAGGTGTGTTTCTATGCATACACACCCATAACCCATACGTCAATAAAAGGTGTCGATACACTATTAAAAGTAAATGGTGAACGACGTTTACTGTGGAGAGGTGCAAATCAATTATAGTTACAAGCAGCAGTGGTGAATTTGAGCTACCAATTGAAATAGGAGCTGTGAGCAAGTCCACCAGTCAAACGACCTTAAAGAAAGAACGATCAATGGTGATGGAAAACACGCAAACAAATTCCTTGGAGTGGTGAAATACAGTGGAAGTAAAACTCAATAGTGGAACTGCGGAATTACAACGGAAACTTAAAAGTTGGTGAGTTAACTCTCCTAAACTTTAACACACAATAAATATTTTAAAGCAAGCTCAAAGAGGGCTAGGGCTAATCGCGTCATCCTTGTAAAATGTTGGCAGATAGCAGATGGCCGCTATTTTGTTCCACTGTGCGTCAAAAAGTATCAGGTGTTAACAATCAATGAAATGTTTAAACTGAATTTAAATTATGAATGCGAAGCGAGAGTTCATGATCCACAACAACAGCAAGGTAGGAATTATGCTGGTGGCAAATTTAAACCATATCAAGGGATATTCGAGGATTGTAGTAAAGGTTATCGAGGGAACAACGCATTGTGGTATTCACATTTAATTACGGGTATATTCATAAAAAACCAAAAAATAAAAGCAATTCAATTTTAAGTGGAAATAAAAACCAGCGTAAATCGACTGCAAATCCAAGGATATAATTCCATGACATTGAATAATGACAGCCATAATATAGGAACACACATTTAAAGCCAGAGTAAAATTAACAATACAACCTTAACTGGCATGCGGACTTCGACCAAGAGTTGACATAGTTATTGTTTCGTATTCAGCGCTGCCATGAAATACTTTAAGAACACACGCCTGGAAAAATAACGTACGAATTCAGTGCTAAAGATCTCTGGGAGTCATTCATCAAACTATCATTAATACTTGTATAATTATATTATCATTAATTGAGGTCTGATGCCCAGCAACTAACACCAAGTTTCCTCCCGAATTCCACAGAACGGCAAATAACAAAGAAATGAACTATGGTGTAGTACTTCGCATTATCTGCAGAACCTTTCATTTCAGTGGGACACAGGGTCGCTACTAATCACACTTGCTTAGGCTCAAACGCTCCCTCTCTATGATTACATTACGTTCACGTATGGAATTATCCTTATTTATATGATGAAGAAAAAACTTCTTAATTGTAAAGGAAATCAAAATCGCACCTTAAATTATAATTATTCGAGGAGACTCTAAAAGCAAAAACTGTTCTTCCAATCTCCATCTGCAAACAAACAGCAACAGAAACAAAAGCAAAAACAAAGCAACACGACTCCGTATGCAAAAAGCAGCCACAACTAAGAGGAGACGGGAAGTTGTAGGAAACCACTAAATACAGTATTTCTATTTCAACACTATTACAAAAATAACAACCATAACAAGCACGAGAACAACTTCATTCAAAGGATTAGCAACTGAAAAGTAACTCACAAGATTAAGAAACTCGCTTCCATGGAAGCCAACTGAAAACCGAACAATGGCAACAACAACCAAAACAAACAACAACAACAGCAACGACTACGATAACTGAAACCCACTTCCAACTTAATCATCAACCTGGAGATGGTTTTGGCACAGACTAAAGGCAAAGATGGAAGTGGAGACGCAGATGAAGACGGAGATGGAGATGGAGATGGAGACAGAGCAGATACGAATACAACCAAGACAACAACTTCATTAAGACCAGACAACACGTGTATGCGTGTAAGTGGAAGTGGGAGTGCCAGAATGAGTCTGACTCTGTGTTGCGGCGGCGTCTTGGATAAAGCACAGGAAAACTTTCCGAGTTTTAGGAAAACCACAACAAAAGACTTAAATGGCAGCTTATGGCTTATGAGTGTTGAAAATGGTAGGAAAACGTTTGTAAAATAGGTTCCCCTCGCTAAGTTGCTGCCACGATAGAAGGAAATATGCGTGCATGTGCTCTGTTCTGCTGGCAAGGCCCTGCCGAACAATCGAATGGCTCCAGCTCTACTCGCACAGGAAGTCTAAGTTTATTTAGCAATTTCGGCGCAGTAGTAAATGCGACAATTCGGTTGCAAGGCAGGTGAAACGCTTATGATTACGTATATATTTATTTTTCTATGTGTGCCGTGTACGTGTATGTATGTGTGTTGGCGTGTGTGTGTCTCTATGCGGTATATATGAATGCCACAAAAAGTTGCCCAAGAAAAAGGACCCCAGATGATGGGGAACACGTTCACCAAACGTGTTTCTTGTTGAAAACTTTCCTCATACTACAACACGAGCGGATGTTTGCTTGATGAGTGAGTAGGAGGGCCGGCGGGCGTGGGACGGTGGAACGCGTGCGTACATCTGTGTTAGGCTTGTAGTTGTCTGTTTATTAAAGGTAATAAAAGGGATAATAGACCATTTCAATTGAGCGGCCCAGCGTACTTCAGTTAATAATAAAATTTCGTTTACAAATTTTGGGCAAGTTTTATGTGTGCACTCATAAAGCAGTGGTGGCCAACTGGTGGTGGCGTTTTAAGGAGAGTAAAGAAAGAGGAGCATTTAATGAGGGCAAAGACAGGGAATATAAAAAGGTTTGTGATGCGTACAACTACGCGGGAAACGCACCAATGAAAATACGGAAATTCCGGAACCACTGAGCAAGAGATTCAACTCTGCAGTCTATCTATGTGTGGAGGAAGTCTTGAGCCTTGAGCCAAAGGCACGAAGTTATTCACGGACTTCGAACTGAAATGTGTTTATGATGACAAATGTCAAATAAAAGATAAAAAGAAAAAGGTTCAACAACAAAGGTAGAGAAGATTTCAAATGGTCTGGAAATGTTCTCCAATATGTTTTGGTAGTGTGGAAGACTTCTACTGCATTTGCCGCGAGAAACAGTGCATGTCCATTATTAATGCAGGGTGAATTTTATTATTTAACACTTTGTTTTTGGGATGTTTCGAACGCCTTCAGTATTGGAAACAATATGTAATGAATATCAGTGTTCAAAGTTGGTGATGTTCCCTTAAACTACACTCTTACGAAGCAGTGAAGATCTGAGTATAATGAAGTTAGGTCGATATATCATCAATATTTAACATCAAATAGGGAAAATTTATTTTCAATGTTCTGTGCAAAACTTTCGGCCTTGTTGAAAGCAAATGTACTGTAGGCTCTCTCAATCAAATTTGGTCCAAAATACGTCCAACATGTCGCTGTAACGATTATTCCTAAGAGTATTTTTCTTAGAGAATTAGTAGTAGTAGTTTTTCTTAGCGAAAGTTAGTAAGGTGTTGATAGAGACAACAGAGTATCACAACAGATTTAATTGATTTGAGTTTTATAAAAAATCCTCTATCGAGTCAAATGGAGGTGTTGTAAGGAATATGAAAAACCAAAGAAAATATAAAATTGCTTGAAAAAACTTCTGAACCATGTTAGATGCGCCATTAGCACAGAGGGAGTTATCTGGCTACTACTTGTGTTCGATGAACAGTCAAGCATGCATTATTATAATGCGCTGAAACAAGAGACAAAGCTTCTAGAGGCTAAGAACAAGACTGCTGGCTCCGGATATTTCAGACCGTACAAAAATGTCTGCCAATCATGTGGTTGATTAAATCGAAGGCGATTCGAGTGCCCTCTTCACGCGGCAACTACCGAGTCGACGAAAGCAAATTGGTTTTATGTTTTTGTGACTGATCGAAGTGACAGAATCAATTAAAACGCAAAAATTAATTAGAATAATAAGTTAATTAACAAATTAATCAAGTCGTTAATAACTCGCAACAAGGCTAAACGAAATACAACACCAATCCATTTGTCAGCGGAGTGACATATAACCAAATATGATGCCAATCGCGCTACGGCCGCGATGTAGGATAAATGGGGTGTTGGCTCGCCAACACAACGCAAACAAGCAGCATACAAGCGACACAACAACAACAACAACAACGAATTCCTACAAAAGCAACAACGGTGGCAGAAACAAATCATATCCATTGCAACGAAAACAAGTTGAAAATAGTTTTTAATTGAAAACGCTTTCATTATGGCCAGAATGGCGCACATGGCACAAGACCGGAAATCGACCAAAATGAAGTGAAATCTGATCAGCCATCGCCGGCCACATCCACCTCCGTCCATCCAACCCAGCGGTCTGCAGACGGACCGACCAAATGCGCTTGTTTTCCAAAATGGCGCTGATAATGGTGGCTTGCTGCAGTGGTGGGCTGATGCTCGGATTGCAATTGTGTGAGTGCCCCTCAACAGATATCGATGAACAATTTGCGGGCGCACACACAATTTGTAAATGCAAACAAAAGCAAGAGAAGCCAGAGCAAAAAACACACAAAATCAAGGGGGAAAACACGGACTTAAATAAAGGAACGTTTAAAAATTCAATTGAGTGGTAAATAAAGTACAAATGTTGCCAGTGGAATGGATGTGCGACATGAACATAGAGCATGGCGCAAGTGAAAAGATGCGGATGATAGTTGGTGTTGTTGGTGTTGTTGGTGTTGGTGTTGTTGTTGTTATCTTTGCTATTTCTTGTTTCACTCCAAGCGGTTGCAAGGAGTCGAAACCTGAGTGGAACGATGGTAGCCATAAAATGTCTTAAGTCCACAAGTTCAAATGGCGACTGACTGCAGGACAGAAGGACTGGAGGACTGACTGTTTGTGTTTTGAGATCTTTGTGTGTATGACTGTGTGTCCGTGTGTGCTGGCATGATTTCCTATTATTGTTTGGCTGCTGCAAGTTCCTGCGTCGTGTTATTTCAAAGTGTTGCAGCCACTCCGTATCTTTTAGCGATGTCATGTCTTATGGTGCACCAGAAGCCCCTCTTCCCATCCCCTTTTGGACGTCCTTCTCCAAGGATTTATCAATTACTTGTGATTTCACTTTGCAACTGTTTTTTTATCTGTTTTTTTATCTTTTTACTCATTGTTCTTTTTCTCTTTTTTCTTTGCTGCCTTTAACACGGTTAAAACATTTTCTATCATTTCCGCCGATTGTTCCGTTTGCAATTCTTCAGTTTGCTTTTTCATTGATAGTATTTCCTTTTTGCTTCCCTTTATTTACATTTGCACATTTTTCCTTCCTCCCTTGGTGGCTCTTTGCTGCCACCAGAAAAGAAAGCACTCCAAACGCAAGCAAGATAGGTGCAAGTAAGTAGAGGGACCCTTAATTAAGTTTCCATTATCCGCATTTGAAGTCCTCTTGTACCGGTAACTAAGTTTACAGTTTTGCACTTCCGTTGGCGATTCTCTACGGTTCACTTTCATTCTTGTTCTGCTGATTAGAGCGAGTTGAAGAAAATAGGTGAAATATGTACTCGGTTTATCTTGGCATGGTCACTGCCAAATGTCGGATTATTTTCGTGCCAATTGTTATAAAAGTTTTGCTTGAAGTCCGGACACTTGCTCCCAAAAACGATTATGACGCCATAAAATATTCGAAGTTAAGTGAAGCAGAAAGAGTTATCACCTCGAATGTTGAGTACGTCAAAAACACACAAAAAGAGAAGGTGAGAAAAATTAAGGATAAATTTATAAAATGCATGAGTACAGAAAAATACTAGAAAATTACCGGTGACAAAAGAGACGAAGATGTTGTTAGTTTAAATGATAATGAATAGAATCGAGGCTAGATTCATATTGGACACATTTGCATTGCCAGGTTCAACTGCCAAAATGGCGTACTTCGCTAACGTGTCCTGTAAATATTCTGCGGAAACCACAGTGTCATAAAATGCTCACATGACCGGCAATTCTTCTTAATCACTTTCTTCACATCTCTTACCACAATATTTCTACCGTTGAAATAGACGCTGTGCCACACCGCCGCTGAACCGGCGTAGTTATTTCTAGCACCATTTTTATGGATTAATAATATTTGTGAACCACATTTCGCAATTTATGCCACATTCTTCAAGAGACAAGAAAAGGACGCTACGCAATCCTTCTAAATTTGAATATCTTCAGCGAGCCTTGGCTCCGTGGTTACAGTGCAGGGCATCTGCCACGGCACTGCCAACCACATACTTTCCAGATACGCGAATGCATGCAATACTCACACAACTGCGGTAATATTAAGAACGAGAGACAAGAAAAGGTTCAGCAAGCTAATATAAATACTTGTGTTGCTGTAGCGGATGCGAGATCCTTTATTAAAAAGTTTTCCAACTCAACTTTTTTGCTGCATTTGGTGCAACGACAACAACAACGAACGAGCACGCGTACAAAAGCTGCAAATGCAATATGCACAGCAATAGGAATCATAACAACAGCAACAACTTTAGTGCATCACATACTCAGGAGGCAGCCCTGAAAGAATGTTGGAAAAGAAATGCCTGCATCCACGGTGAAGTGAAAAATTGAATTGGAGGAAACTTCATTTACAAATTCAGATTTCTGAACGGCGACACGTGGTGGCATCGCTACTAGAGATGGGACATAATATAATGCTATGGGCGGTATCGAATGTACCTGGGCCACGGGGACAGCACCGCGCTTGCTCAGCGGCCGTACAATTCGCATTCTTTGACAATTTAAACGTTAAACAGAGTTTACGAAACAAAAGTGTTTCGAGTTGGAAAAAATAATGCAAAAAATTATCAAAAACAGCGATCATTTTTAAGGAATTTAAGATCAACCTACTGCGTCACAAAGACAAAAGGCCACATCTTGCGACAATGTAGAGTGGTCATTATTAACTTCAGTAGTACCAGAATTATGGAAGATCTTCTAGAAAGGCTCGTCCCAAATCCAATCCAAACTTCTTCGTGCGTTTAGCTTGTCATAACAAGTCATTGAAGTGACGCTTAGTAAGATTACCCTAAAAGCCTCTTCTTGGATGTGGGAAGTAAAAAGTGAGGAGGCATGACAGTTTGGGGTTTTAGGGGGAGTTCTCTATTATTATTATTATGTTGCTATTATTTCAAGGGTCATATCTCCAAACCAAAGAAGCTGCTTTGGTGAAATTTTCAATCATGTCGAGCTTAGACAGCCGTATAAACTGAGTCAAATTTCCTATTAGTGTGAGTCACAATAAACCACACCAACACTTGGTTGTAAATCAGGACGACAATCTGGGCTCCAATGAATGGCGGCTAAGGGAGCCTCATGGTATCTCTGCCGAAACCAAACGGGAAAATCTGAGCACGAAAATCGGTCACGTCTCCGTACATTCCGAATTGTTATACACATATTTCCTTTTACTACTCAAAGGCATCCCGGGAACTACCGCAGTTAGTTCCTATGCATTCAATCAAACTTTTCAGTCGATTGTTCCCAAATAGTTGGAGAAGCCCTACAATCTATTTGCAATTTATCGATTTCTGGTAAAAAAAAAAAAAAAACATTCTTCAAAATATAAATGTCAACAGGAGCCAATATCCTGACTACGAATCGCGCAAAGAAATTGTTGTTTGTGGAATTAGGGCAATTTTATGTAAAGCAGTTCGGAGCAGCACACGAGAGACATTTCGGAAAACAAACGTATTCATTAATTCACCAGTAGACCCATTATCCTGTCATAAGCAACGACCAGAACAACAACCAGAAAACACTGAACCATCGGTTATTACGATTGATAGTGGTTTTTTACGACACAGCCACACTGATAGGGGTGATTATTCGTAGGTGGAATATGAATTCATTTGAAGGCTTCTTAAGCGTAAATATAGCACTGCCGACTGTAATTAATGAACCCATAAGTACATAAATATGTTAAGTAAATTGATTGTTAGACCATTTTATAAACACGGACCATTCGAACACATTCCAGCAAATGTAATCCAAAGGCCCACTCCAAATATCCTGTTGACGTATGGACAGGACACGCGGGTCGACGCAAAGACAAACAAATTTTCTTAAGTATAAGCACAGACATAAGGCACTTAGCTAACAGGTGTAATTAGGGGCCATTAAGGACACAGTTTCGGGCACTTCCGAACTTCAATGATGAAACACAGTACAAAAGTTGAGGGAATCTATGAAAATTCATAATCCCACCAATTAAAAACTGCAAACGGCGTAAATGTCCTATTGTGGCTCCAACGAAAATGAAAGCGAAAATGAAGCGAGTGTTCGCAGCGAGGAAGTCTCCAATAGAAAAATATAGTAGGTTTAATATTTTAAGGGATATGCAATCATCGGGAGAAACTCTCTTACACCATAAATTAAGAGAGGGCTGCACAGGGTGAGACTGAAACTGAGAGATGCAGGAAGGGGTAAAGAAGTATGCAAATGTTGACGAGTGTAGAGTTAAACTGTTGAATCGTTTGTGGAAGAAGTACCTCAAAATAACATTTACGCCAATGCGGTGAAACTGGGAAGCAGTGAAAGAAGAACGGCTTCAGTAGGAACGCAGTTGTTGTTGGCGAAGAAAAATACTTCAAACCGCAAAAAGCAAAGAAAATGTTTTTGAATGGAAGAAAAAACGTTACGTCATCCTCTGTCACTGTAGACTTGGAACACACCCGGCATGAGTCTCTTCATTATCCTGCACTCTTCTGCCAATCTTTACCTTACTCTCTTTTCTGCACATGCGCCGTTATAATGTTTACTTTATTATTTACACTCGTTGCAGAGTAAGGACGCAGGTTCAGTTCTCTTCTGGTACATGGTCAGGATTTCTTTCTAACGGAATTGGCAACAAGTAGTTTCAGATGCCACCACTCTGCCTCGCCTCTTTTTGTGCGTCCCTTAATTCGTATTGAAGGTTCTTTCGGCTGGCTTAGAACACATTCAAAATTACGGAAATGGCAGGGAAGAGGAAAATATGTTCGAAAACACACAAAATGCCACAAGAATATTGACTGAATAATATTGAAATTAAAATACAACACGAATAAAGAGCATTCGACTGAGTCATATGGAAGTAGCGCTGGAGCTATAAAGTTAACTGTAATTCAGCCTACAGTGCTCCGCCCTTAGTACAGCCTACGCACGACATTTTCAGCAGCAAATTGCTAGAAGGAAACCTGGACTGAGAAGGGAAATATATGAAGTACTTAGATTTGAAATATACGAAAGAGAGAGTCTGGTATTTAGATGTGTCCGGTGTGGCAGTGATGGCTCTGTTATCAACCCATGCCAAAATTTTCGATCTATTAGAATTATCTTTTAGCATATCAATGACAATACGAGTTCTTCTGCTTACATTCGTTTGTGCTAATTCTATAATCTAAATTTATTAAACACTGCTGAGCTTAGTTGAGGAAAGTTTCGAACTAAGACAGAATTGTTCCCAGAATTCCCAGAGTATCCTTTGTCCCTAATCACTAGAAAGACAATGGAATTCAATAGATATTAAAAAAAGTTATTATTTCCATAAATATCATGATGGTCTATTTTGACCTTTTGACGCTACATGACGTAGGTGAGAGAAATAGACTGCTGCTAACGGCTGGAGAAAACGGAGAAATTCTGGTGTTCTTCTCTGGTGTTTAATAATCTGTCAAGAAGTATTGACATATGCGAAAAATGTGTCGAACAACCACTTGGCAGTCTGTATATAATACAAAAACAACCGGACACATTTGGGTAATCAATATCAGTCTTGGAAGGAGAGAGTTCATAATAATGAGAGTCCACTCCTTCTTGCCTAAGATAATATATTCCGAAACATGTGTCCAATAAAGCGTTTGTTAAATCAACTGCAATTGTTAATCTTATTATTCAAAAACAATCTCTGGTCTTGTTCCTAGAATGTCTAGCGCAGTGAAATTCCGAAATTCCCTCTTCACCTCTTTTTAGTCCTATTATAAAGTAAGCAGAATATGCACAAAATAGTGTCTGCTGTCACACATTCTGAACCCTGCATTAGACTCGGGGACTCTTCATGCAGAGTAGTTGTCCGCAAGCGAACGAGCTCCTAGCTAAGACAAATGGACACTTGTATGTACAAATTTATCACCCACAAGAAAATCTCAGCACTGCAATTTACCAATTAATTACACTAAAACCAATTCTTCATATCAAAGGAAACAAAATTAGTACAAGTGGCGGAGGAAGGGGGCAAATGCAGACACAATCCTCTCCACAGCCAGTGCAAGGATGCATAATGCAGCTTTGTAGTCATTAAGGAAATAATTGCACAGTCGAGCAGAAAAGTGAAAGGGGCAGCGGAGACGAGCAATAATGACGAGAAGACAGCAGTGTTGTAAAAGCTGCCACAACAACATTTGTAACAACAACAAAATACCAATAATGATATTAACTTAACGATTATGACTGCCACTTGCACTGCGGCGACTAATAAATGCAGTCGTCGTATAGCGAACTAGCAGCGATGTTGTGTGCCGAGCTCAAATTCAAAACTTAATCCAATTAATAATTGTTTTCTTTAACGCCTCAGCGAGCAATTCCATACGCTCGATGTTCGATGGACCAGTGGGCCGGTTCAGTCCTGTGGTGAAGGATGTACAGTTCAATTAGAAATTTACAAAATTACGTACAGCGGCGCCCGGACAAATCGCTGGTCCCCGATTGCCACGGCCCCACCCGCGTCCTGTGTTATTACCACATCGTAGTGATTGTGGTTGCGCGAGGCATCGGATTGGGTGCGTCCGAAGTAACACACGCGGGAACAGCAAATGTCACAATACGGTTAAACCACGACGGGCTGCATAACTGGGCGGCTGGTGGTTGACTGGCGGACTGACTGACTGGGAGAAAGCATGTCCAATGTTCCAAATGGTAACTGGTATCTTCATGCATTTGTAAACAAGTCACTTAATGTTGATCGCCACAAGCAGTAGCTTCAGCGTCGATGGGGCGATGCATACACTTTACATTTGTCAACGCAACATGAGGAGCTGCAGTATTTGTGTGAGGGGACTATGTGTACGTGACGATGTGAATGAAGAGAGTGCAATTGTGGCGTTAATTAGAATTGATTTACGCTGAAGCATAAATTTGAGCTCTTCCTATGCATGTGTGGGAAGAAAATTGTGTGGGGTGTGTGATTTGTAAGTGCACAAAGCGCTGATGTGGCTGCATTCGCTCAAGACGGAAATGCTGTATTTGCATTTCATGGACAAATGTCATTGTTTCTAATTGAACTGAATAAGCGATACTAGTAATAGCAGTAATAATAGTAATAAAAATATTTGGTAGTAATAACAGCTGTAATACGAGGGGTACTATTTATATTTCGGGAATAGCAAATAACAACAAACATTTTGAAATGAAAATGGCTTTGTTGTTTTTCAAAATATTCCCCTTGATGATCAATACACTTTTGCATTCGTTCAAACCATTTGTCATAGCAGTTTTTCCATTCCTCTTGAGAGACCTCCAAAACATGGTTTTTGAACGCTTCAACTGCTTCTTCGGCGCTCGGAAATCGTTGACCACGCAGTTTACCTTTGATATTCGGGAACAAGAAGAAGTCATTGAGTGCCAAATCAGGACTGTACTGAGGATGAGTCATCAATTCGATGTTTTGACTGCTCAAAAATTCACCTGTTTGACGAGATGAGTGAGAGCTCGCATTGTCATGATGGAGAATGATCCATCTTTGGCGACTGGTTTTACGAATTTTTCCGAAGTCTTCCGGCAAACAATTGACCGTCGTACGTTGCTCAAGTGGAACAGTGGCCACATGACCCGAAGAAACAGGCACCATTTGATTCGCTGTGTTTCTTCCACGAACAACTTTTGTCGGGTTTAGCTCGTCTTGATACCCACACGGTCGATTGTTTTGTTTCCGGCTCATACGCATATATTCATGATTCGTCACCTGTTACGATTTTATGCACGTCTTTTGAAGCACCATGGTCGAACTTTTTCATCATTTCCTTACACCAATTGATAAGAGCCTTTTTTTGAGCGATTGTGAAATTATATGGGATCCAACGCGAACAGCCAAATGTTCATGCAATATTGAATGTATGGAAATGGAAGTAATGCCCAAGGTGTCCTCTGTCTCACGATATGTCACATGACTATTTTGCAGTATCAGTTCACGCACTGCATCGATGTGTTGTGGCACAGCAACCAATTTTGGACGACCTTCAAGGAGTTTGTCGGCGACCGAACTACGACCACGATTGAATTCACTATACCAGCGATGCCCAAATTCGACGGACCCATCTGGCAACGCCATAACTTTTGACAGAGATGTCAGATCGCTTAATGACATACCGCGTTTGAAGCGTCAGTCCAAGCAGATTTTTACCATGGAACAATACACGCCACGCGAGCGCTCTGAAATAGTTGAAATTTACATTCAACAGAAGAAGTCAATTGTGAAAACTCAACGTGCTTTTAAAAACTTAAAAAATGTGAGAAGTGCGCCTTCTAAGAACACCATTAAGCGTTTATACGAAAAATTTTCGACTGGTGAGGCTCTTTCTAATCCGAAGAGGCCAAATAAAAGTCGACCAAGGCGATCGGCCGAGAATATCGCTGCCGTACGAGCCAGTGTTGAGAGGTCCCCAAGAACATCCCAAAAACGCCGTTCTCAGCAGTTGGGGCATGGCTCGGTCCACTTTACAACGGATTATTCGCGTTGATTTGCATTTGTTCCCGTACAAAATTCAATTGACGCAAAGATTGTTGCCTGCGGACAAGCCTCGTCGATTGGAATGGGCCCAAAGAGTCATCGAAATGGCCGAAGATGACGAGCAATTTTGGAACAAAATTATCATGTCCGATGAAGCCCATTTCACATTGAATGGGACCGTAAATAAGCAAAATTGCCGTATTTACGCCACTGAAAATCCTCAGGAGATTCAAGAAGTGCCTCTTCATGACGAAAAAGTCACAGTTTGGTGCGGCGTTAGTGCGAAAACGGTCATTGGGCCGTTTTTCTTCCAAAATAAAAATGGCCATGCTGTTACCATCAACCAGGAGCGTTATCGCGACATGATGACCAATTTTGTGATGCCAATTATTCGTCGAAAGCGTATGAGGCAGTTCTGGTTTCAACAAGACGGCGCTCCACCGCACACAAGTCGCATAACAATCGATTTTCTGAAGAATTTGTTTCCGGGCCGTTTGATGTCGAAAAGTGGTGATTTGGACTGGCCACCGCGTTCGCCCGATTTGACGCCGCCTGACTTCTTCTTGTGGGGATATTTGAAGTCAAAGGTTTACGTTAACAAGCCAAGGACCGTAGAAGAGCTCAAGGACAACATTCGTGAAGAAATAGCCGCTATTCCGGCCGAAATGTTGGCGAAAACGATGGAAAATGCTGCAAAAAGGGCACAATACGCCATCAACGCCAGAGGCGGCCATTTGAGAGATATCATATTCAAAAATTGATGTAAACAAATCTACTTGGAACAAATTAAATGATTAAGATTGCCAACCGCCAAATTTTTATTTTTTTCTTTGATTTTTTTAACAAAAACATGGGTCCGTCGAATTTGGGCAACCCTGTACTGTGGTTTTTTATGGTGCGTCATCGCCGTGCAAAGAACTAGGTTCGTTCATCGACACATTCTTGTTGAGATAATCCACGTCGAAAGTTGTGAAAAATAATCCAACGAAAACCTTCTCTTGAAATTTCCATTTTTTGGCCAAATTGATTTTCTTAACTCAGTGTAAACAAAACAAATAGCACTTGTACATCAACACGTTGTGAGTACGTTTATGCTAAAAATGTCAAACTTTATTATGGTGTTGCCAGATTTTAGCTATTGACATTAGTGTTGCCAGTTCCCGAAATATAAATAGTACCCCTCGTAATAGTAGTAAGAATAGAGACAATAAGGGTCAAATTTGTAAGAATGGTATAAGTAATGCCAGTATTAATAGTAATAGCAGTAGTAATAATAATAATAGTAATAGTAGTAGTAATAATAATAATAATAATAATAATAATAATAATAATAATAATAATAGTAATAATAATAGTAATAAAAGTGGGTAACAGCTGAAAACGTCCACAAATACTGTTAGAGCGTTCGGAAGAAGACACAGTTTGGTCAGCATTGTTAGTTGTAGGCGTCTTCGTACTCCGCAAACGATTAGCTTCGAGCACTAGCCGTCAATGGGAAAAGGTAGCAGGCCATAGTTAAATATTAAGATTCTATGTCAAATAATCGTTGGACTACGTAAAAAGTTCCCAGATTTAACTCCTTGGTTTATTTTTTCAGTGGCGTTATATGAATATGCCAATAAGCCAAGAACAAGACAGGATCTAAATAACAACACACCAGAGAAACATTCAAGCAACAATTCACAACCGTGCTGGACATCTGGAACGATTAATTTGGACTTTCATCACAAAAATACCATATCTTTTATTTTGTGTTAAATTTTAAATTCCGCACAGTGAAACTAAAGAAATCTTGAACAATTCTCGCAAATGTCGATTGATAGACAAATTAAAAAGGATATGGTACGAATCAGCTCGGAATGTCAAGAAAATAGGTTTGTAATTCTCCTAGATCTGTAGCAAGAATACAAGAATACATGAATCAGCTCGGAATATCAAGAAAATAGGATTCTAATTCTCCTAGATCTGTAGCAAGAATACATTGTTGTGCCAGGAAGTAGCCTGAAACTCTTCAGATACAATCAATTCTATTCACTTCACTGGTATCAAATCTCTGTACCTGGAAACGAAAATAGATCTGCAAACAAATGCGAGTAAGGGAAATACTCCAGCAGATTCATGCAATTTCTCTTCGGAATTTTTTTGAAGAGTCCCACTTTGTATTGTTGCATATGGCTCGCCTCGCGCCTTCTCCCTCGTTATTTTATTTAACACAAAAAAATGTTCTTTAAAAGTTTAATTTCCCGGCTTTTAATTGCTAATTGCTCGCTTCCTCTCTTGCATAGTTTCTGTGCTTGTGAAATGTAATTAAGAGAACGCGTAATCCAATCATTTCTTTCAAAGCGATTACTCCCGCCCTTGGTTTGATATGAAACGACGTGAGATCCAACTGCTTCTACTGACGAGGGCGGCAGGTGGCTTGAAGTGGGTAACCGTTTGCGTCCCCGTCTTGAAGTCAGTAGGTCGTGTCCCGTGTTTCCCGTGCTTGCGCCCTCAACAATGATACTTACTTACCCCAATTATTTTTGCATTAAAATGTTTTTGCATGTCTTACCTGAAAGAAACGAAAATAAAATAAAAGCGAGATTATTAAAATGAATGATTAAAATTTAATTTAAACCCAGCAGAGTAATTAATTCCGAAATTAAATTCAGGTCACGCAGAAGTAGCAAATAACAAAAGGATTTAAATGGAAGCCAACAACACGGCGCAGACAAATGAAACGGCGAAATGCGAATTGCGAATTGTAGCAAGAAATCACAACAACGATTTCGAGTTTCCAAAAAAAAAAAATATATATATATATATATATACATATAAAATAGCAACAACAACAACAGCAGCAGTAGCAAAAAAGAAAAAGAACAAGAACAGCAACGACCCGGAAAGAAAATAATGTGGAATATACGCAACCAAAGAGGACGGAACAGGACGGAACAGGATCGCAGCGCCAACGAATTCCACCACAAGGTTAAACCGTGCAGCGGAGCATGTGCAAGCGAAAAAACAACCAGAAACCAGCGAACTAGGGGAAGGGGAATGCTGGCAGAGCCAACTACAACTACAGGAAAAACTTCATGTAACTACATAAATTGGGTGGTGGTCGTACCTACCGACATGCTGCCATGAAGCTGCGCTTGTTAGCACCAATGTTATTTTCCAAACGACTGAGGATTATTAAAGGAAATTATTGCAGCTTCATGAAACAGGAACAAACAGACAGCCCCAACTGCACACAGGCCGGCAGAACAGGCGGGCGGTCGGGCTGGGCCGCCCAGGCCAGGCCAGGCGTGCGGCGATAAACAAAATTGCAAAGCTAATGTACCCGAAAAAGACTGTACGAGTGGAAGTATCAAAAGGAGCAGGAGCTCCAACAGCTAAAGTGCATTAAGTGAAGGAGAAGTGGCAGCAGCAGTGGTCATCATCGTCAGCGGCAGAAAATTAGTCCAGTTCAAAAGCTAAAAGAGAAAGAAAAATGACTGACAATAGGGCAAGTCAGCGAAGCCGATGCCGACTGCCCAGTGAAATGGCTGCAAAGCAACAGCGGCTGAAAACTTCTCCCAGCATTTCTTTCCACATTAACCAAGTAAGTAAGGTAACCTAAATTCTGAAGCTGTTCAGCTGTGTGCCAGGGGAGCTTTTCTTAAATGGCGCGCAAAGAAATTTACATGGCAGATATATTTAAAAAGGGACTAAACGGGATACAAGGAGGGCCTTGCAATTGCCTTAAAGAGTGTGTGACAGGGAAGGAAGGAATAGTGAAGGCACAAGGCCCAGAAAAAATAAATATACCTTGGCCTGGGAGAACTACCGAGTAAGACCCCCTTTGGAGTACGGATATCCACAGTATTAACCGAGTAAGAGCCTCTTTGGAGTACGGATATCCACAGTATTAACCGAGTAAGAGCCTCTTTGGAGTACAGATATCCACAGCATTAACCGAATAAGAGCCTCTTTGGAGTACGGATATCCACAGTATTAACCGAGTAAGAGCCTCTTTGGAGTACAGATATCCACAGCATTAACTGAGTAAGAGCCTCTTTGGAGTACGGATATCCAAAGTATTAACTTGCTAATATGGAAACCCCCTCATTATACTAGGAAAAAGATTCATTTATGAACAGGATAATGACAGTGTAGATTAGGATTTAGAATTCTGACATCTTTTTGTGTTTTCCCATGGTTACTTTTACAGGAAACTCACTCTACCCGCAACTTAGTAGCCGAGATCAGTCCACAACGTGAATGCAGAGAACAATGTAATGGGATCAGGATCATATTGTGTAGTATAACAAAATGACCCCGTGTTATATTGTGATGATTCACCTTTGCAGGCACGCCCACAATTCACATGACTGCTGTCCACCTACGAAGATTACGATGGGTATTCATTATAAAATCATTTTTTTTTTTTATAAAAGTATCTGTGAAAAGTTTTTCACGAATTTTGTGTGCTTTTTCTTAAACCAGTCGCATTTAATATGCACAAATAAAACCAAAGCCAATGAATATTCCCATATTCATCGCAGTCTTCGGATGCTGTTGTGCATAAGTACCTTTTACTGCCTCTTAAAATGCATCTCGAATACAACTCCCGAGAAATTAAAGCAAACACAGCGAAACAGAAATTCTGAATTATGAATAAAACATGCGCATAACATGAACACGCATACGCGGAGTTAGAGGAGCTGAGCTCTTGGCAGGAATTTGTTGCACAGCTCAAGGCTTTCAAATGAAAAATTATTTAAAACAACAGCAGGAGTAGCAGCAGCAGCAGCAGATATTAAACAACTGCACCCAACTTCTGTAGCATACGAGTTAATAAAAGAGCTCTGTACGCACATATGCCCCCGAAACCGCTTCCGTCGCTCGCACATCCTCTCAGACCATGCACTGCTGGCAAGTCAAGTGAGGCAGCAAGTCAGTGCATTGCTGAAATTTGCCTTTATGGTTTCTCTTTCCTAGTGTAAGTTAATTGGAGCAACTTTGAAATTTTTAAAAGCATTTTTATTGAAGACAAGCATCAATACTTAATTCTTTGAAAATATCAATCACTGTTTTTTTTCTGTCCATCTATGGAATAATATCACTTGGTTTACGAGTATCACTCAAAAGCTCCGTTTTTAATGCGGCCACAATAAATAAATTAAGCACCGCATCAACACACCAACCACGTACGTTCAAGACGCAATCGCCTCCACCTCAAACACCTCATTCTCGCGCGACCTACACCAAGATCGCAGTTCTTTTCCAGTTGTAAAGCCCGTGTCTATCGGCACCAGTTCTAGTTCCGTCCGTCTCGAGTGTCTGAGTGCCGCCGTACTCTGCCACCGCCTGCCATAATGTGAAATTTATACAAACTCTGCTGCAGCGGCAGGAACAGTGGCAGCAGTGGCAGAATTGGCTGCGCAAAAGTGGGACTCCCCACAGGAATATCAAAGTTAAATTAAATTGTAGTTTGAATTAAAAACTTTATCGTTTCGCATGATGTTATTCATTTGTCGCAGTCGCAGTCGTCCTGGAGTCGGCGTAGTTGCAGTTTCACAAAACTTGAACCTGAAGTTCTTCCTTGTTTGCTTGTTGCTGCTCTGGTTGATTGTGTTTTGTTGTTGTTGGTGGTGGTGTTGTTGTTGTTGTTGGTGTTGTAGTTGCTGTATAGTATAAACAGCTCCTTTTTTCAGGCTTAGGGTGCATGTTTTGTGTGTTCCCTTTGGCTGCATACACATTTAAAGTCACATCAACGTAAAGTTGAGTTTGAGTATAAACTTCAACAATTGCTACTGGTGAGGAATTAGTGTCGTCGTCTGAGTGTTTTCCAGTACTTCACAGTGCTACTACATGCATACAGGCATGTGTTTCAGTGAAAGTTGATTCACAACTCAAACAAGAATCACTAGCAAAACTTTCTTTAAAATATGCTAAATCGTACTTGTTAATCCTTCAATTTATGGAAACCTACTCGTGGTGGCTTTAATTGGGATACTTGCATCCCGTTTTTATTTATTTCCATATTTAAACCAAGTCGTGAAAAAGAGATATCAAAATTTATGAACGTCGTATAAAATATAAGATATGACTGATGATTTATCTCTGATGATTTATCACTGATGATTTATCACTGATGATTTAACTCTGATGATTTATCACTGATGTTTTATCTCTGATGACTTATCTCTAATGACTTATCTGTAATGACTTATCATTATTGACTTATCAATAATAACCTTACACTAATGAGATCAGTAAAAGTTTATAGCATATAACGTTTATACATGTCTAATCCTGAAACAACACAATTTCGTCTCAATATTTCAAGAAAAATTGTGAACGATGCCTTTCATCGAAACGAAATACTCATAAAAGCGTTATTGTACTGGACAAAACCGAACTATTCTCGAAACAGAGTAGGTGCTTTAATGCGCACTCAGACAGGACATGAAAACCATCTAAGAGACGTCTCAGATCGGTAAAACCACTTCAAATTATATATAAATTCGCATACCACCTAACTACGCAATCTGTCTGGGCTTATTATAACTTTCTTTACATGATAATAACAACATTTTATGTTGTCCGAATACTCACTGAGTAAGATGAAACCTGAGGAACTCTATACCAAACCTCCACTATAGGTATTCCACTAAACGCCTGCAATTTGAATAATTGAGGATAAGGAGATAGAAGGACATCAATACTAACGACTACTATGCTTCCTTAGCTTCTACGACGGGCACAACAGAACTGGTCTGGTCTGGTCTGGTCTGGTTTAGAACTTTGCCACAAGCCTGTCCAACTTACACAAAACGACGCTTTCAAATGTAGGACGGAGTTACACTGATCATTGAGGTCTGGGTGATAATTCAATGAATTGGTTGACATTTCTGCAGACACATGGAGGAGGATTAATCAATCCTTTACCTGCATGATGAGGACTCTGTACCTGTTCTACCACAGAGACTCTGCACTCTGTTTCTACGACGAGAATATTCCACCAATAAAAGCCCAGATACGCCTCACTGTGAGCAGAAAATAGTTCCAAGTTTCATATTTAGGAAGAAGTGAGATTACGTGGTCTCATAACGAGCCTGAGGTTGCTTCGCAGAAGAAGTTACTCTTACCGCCTTACGCTACTCTCAGCTGCCTCCAATATACGTTCTCCAAAGATATGATGGTATTTAATTTCTTCCCGGCGTCCACAATTTACAAGACTTATTTACTTTGCGTTAGATATTCAGTTATTGCAATTACAGAAATGCAGCATAACTCCGTCTCGCAACTGAAGAACGTTGGTTTAAGACAGCCAAATTGCACGAAAAGCGAAGTGCAGAATCGCCCTTGTACAATGGGACCAATTAAACAACCGCAAATAATACAGCAAAAATTTACATGGAGGAGAACCCCTTCGAAATACCGAAACCTCATTAACAATGGGAGGGGAATGGGCACATTCGCCTCTCAACGCCTTCACCGAGAGCTGCTCTGAATCTTACTTCCTTCTGTGTAGCCAGAGAATAGACACAGAACGCTCAGAAAATCAAGGTGAATTACAATATGAAAACAATAATTTTGCATGCATTTGGATTCGGAGCTCGAGGACACCGTTAGCAAGATGCAAAATTCTCACAACATAGTGAAAAACAATTAATGCAGAATTCTTAACGCTTTCGAAATCAGTAAAACTGCAGCGAAACTCAAACGCAGACGATGATAAGAGGTGAATCGGGAAGCGGCTGTGTTTGGGAAAGTGCCGAAATGAATGCAAACAAGTGCAAACTTCAGCAGCGCAACTTTAGGAATACATAATTTTGAAATGCAAACAATTAAAAGACAAAGTTTTGTTTATAAATCCAAACGAAAATTGGTGCCTGGTGCTCGTGAAATGCATAATTACCAAGCATATCAGCCCAGAGCAGCGGAGAACTTCCTCCCAGACGATTGGAAAAACAAACACAAAATACATGCTAGGCCAGCCACTGAGATAACTGGGAAAGTACTTCCAGACATGCTTTTCGCACATTGAAGCCTCGCAGGAAAGAACTGCGCAGTTGTAAGAACTTCAAACTGTGGGAATTTTTGGAACCGTCCTCGAATTTCATGTAAATTGCGCGCTTTATTTAAAAGGTAACTAATAATTCCCAGTTCACGGCTTTGTACATAAATAAACTGTGTCGGTGTGTATGTGTGTATGTGTGTATGTGTGCGTGTGTGGGAAGGTGAATTTTAAGTTAATTAAGGGCTAGTTTCAATTTAATAAAGCTATTTACCGAATTAATTGTTTATTCCGTGATACACATGCAAATTAATTGGAGAAATTTTGTTTACGTCCTTTTTTTGCTTTAATCATTCAATTATTGTTTCCATGGTATTGTTGTGCGTTTCCATGAAAGCAAATTAACAATTAATTTATTGTAAATCCTCCGCATCGGCGCGGTGCAATTTTCTAAAGCAAGTGGTGAAAGCAAGTAAGTAAACATGAGAGACATACTGAATGATTTTCTGAGGTGTCTAAAAGAGTGGAATAATGGAACAGGGCGTTCGGGACTTGGTACTCGTATAACTGCCTGAGACTCTGAGCCGTGCATCGAACTCCTCTGTCAGAGGGATTCGTCCTGAATTTCACGTTTAGCCAGTTGATGAATATTAATTTAAGAGGTCAGATGCGAGTTGAAATGCATAAGTAAACAAAAAAGAAAGAATGCAATGAGTACACTCGGAGCGCTACTATTATAGCAGCCCCACATTTTGGAGAACTCATTTCCATTCTAAGAGTTTGATTACGCCAATCTATTACACACGCTAGAAACGATTTACGGAGCAAACAGTTGCCGCACATACGAATTACGACTGCGTAGGTGAAAAATTGTTTGCCACTTTAGCACCGAGTGCGGCGGCAGCAGGCGGAGCGATTCAGCAGAATTTTTTCAGCATTTCATTACACTTTTTGATTAAACTTTTGCCGCTAACAAATTAATTTGATTAATTGCGTCATACGAGGCTCTCTGCATTTGTGGATTGAATGCTGACTCAGATGCCTCTTCAAGCACCACCACCACCATCACCATCAGAAGGAAGTGCAGGAATTCAAGTAATGGGATATGCGACATGGTGTAATAGCGAAAATATACACGCAAGGACCACGCCCACGCCCATCAGCGCAGTCCACACACAGCCCCAACAGGAAGATGCAAAAATGTGGCAGATAATTTTTTATTATGCCCATATTTAATTAGGGACCGACTCGTCACCACTGCGTCTGTGCTATTTGCAGTTAATGATGCCAGAATGTTAATTAAAGGCAAATTATTTACAAATCCCCGCTGACTGTGGGGCCTGTCAACAAGCCAGGAGGAGTAAGGAAAAACAACAACAGCAGCAGCAGCACGAACAACAACACCAACAACCTCAACAGGGGGGACACACACAAATTTTGTACTATTCCCCAACGGAAGAGTGGACACAAAACGAAATACCAAGAAATTCTTTCACCAATTCATCCGCATTAGAGCGGCGTCCACGCCTCCGCTGATGCCGCTAGTTTGCTGTGTCCTCTGGAGACCCACTTAGTTTAGTTGTTGTTGCGCTTATGTTGTTGAGTTCCAAAATACCCAGCGGATATGTTGAAAGGTTCCTACCAACACCCACACCCATTCATTTACATATCCATCCACCTATTTAGCCGTAAATATATGCAAAGTTTCCTTTCCTACTTTTTATTTAATTCAAATGCCGACAATATGTACAAAAAAAGAAGTAAATAATATGAATACAGTCGGATTAAATGAACTACAAAACACCCTACACTCTACCAAAATGTATGAAAACTATTCTTCTCTATGCAAAGTTGGTTAAACGGCGAATTTTAAACCCAAATTATTGCGGGTTTTGAAATATTTCTGAGATCATGTATCAGGGTGCACTCCACTTGGCTTTTGAGCACCCTAATTCAACCCCCATTTTCTTATATGTGTTGGTCTAACCTTATTGCGGCCCTAAAAATCAAATTCTTTTCACAACTTTCAAGATATCGATGTCTGATTTTTGGTCGTTGAAAGTCGCTCACATATAACCGGCACTTTTTTGTACACTACAACTATATCGATTTGTGACAATACTGGGACCTTTCAACATATGGGAGTGGGTGTGTCTTGTCACTGATTTGGTTGTTTCATCAACCTGTTTGTCTCATAGTAAGGGTCTGCCCTGCATATAGAAAATCTCTGGCGAAAAGTAAGAATGCAAAAAGTGGTGCTAATCAGGATACTTCCATGGGGCTTCTAAAATATTCACCCTCAGTGCTTTTGTAGGTGTTGTCCTGATTAGGGTATAAGAAACGTTACAACAAATGAGGGCCCGGAAAAAATATTCCTTAAAAATGACAAACATTGCAAACTAAAAGTAATTTTTTTAACAATATCCAGTCTCTGCTTCTTGTTCCACACTCAAATACACACACACACACACACACACACCAAATCATAAGTACAAGAACAGTTTCATTAATAGTTAACAAGGTTCATAATTAAATGAAATACGCTTGCAACTTGTGATGAAAAGTTAAGTTTTTGGTACTTCTCGCTTTCATTCCACCCAAAACCCCACCCTATCGTACCCAATCCAGCCCCAATTCCTGGCGAAAGGATAACCAACTTTCCCCAGTGGGTTCTGAAGCGGTCCCTCTGCAGCCTTCCACCAGCTAGATTCTGAAGTATTGTGGTAGCGACCAGTTTGGTTGTCTATCCATCCATCTATCCGTCTGTCCACTCTTAACCCCTCCCCCCACTCCTTTATGGATGCAATCGTCATAGTCTGCTGCCATTTACAGTTGCTCTTCCTTCGGAGACTGTGCGGTTCAAGTTTTTGCTTTAACTTTTGCATTTGGAATCGAAAAAGTTTTCCCTTTTCTTTCGCCTGCGTTCGTGGCTCGTGTTCGTCCGTCGTTCGCTTCCTTCAACTGTTTCGACTTTTTGTGCGTTTTGTCAATTTGTGTTACTGTTGTTGTATTGTTGTTGCTTTGTTGTTGCTTTGTTGCTGTTTTGTTTTTCCTCTTTTCTTTGGCCGTACACAAGAGTGCAGTGGTCATCAAAGCAGCAGAGCGTTCATGCTTCAGCATCAAATCAGTGCTCGCTCAGTATGCGTGGCAATGTTTTGCACAGATTTAGTTTTTTCCTCGAGTTTTTCTGTTCTGTACGCCGGAAATAAAAGTTCTTTGGTTTTTTGGCGTTGAAGATGTTAATGGAAAACATTTGTAAACTAATTACGAGCAAAGAGCAAAAAGTGCTTGTGACTTTGCTTACTAGCGCACCACCCCACCCTGCGCAACCACCGCACTCATTGGAGCACTTATTTTGAGGGAAGTTGTGCGCTCTCTGTATCCTTAATTAGCAGAAATTTGATTTTAATATTAATATTTTTTGCCCAGGGTGACATTCTCAGTTTCGATTTAGAGGTGCAATTAATGTGAATGGAAAGGAGTGGCAAAATTAATCAACAAAAGGAAGCAGAAGTGTTTCTCTGACAATAAGTGAAAAGTTGAAGAACTTTGAAGTTCTGTGGAAGAACTTGTTTTCAAAAAGGAAATAAGTGTGATTACGAAGCACCCTAACAGAGCAGCCTCATAAGCGGGAAAAGGTGAGAATCTGTTCACAGTTGAATGCAAAACCTCACCAGAAGTGCTGCTGAAGCGTCTGCATATGACAGGACACCTCCTTGCCGTGAATTCTTATAGTAAGTAAGGAATATATAAGAAATATATAAAAAGATATTGATCCGATTCTCCCCAATAAAGGTATCATTCCTCTGTTGCAAACAGTGGCGAGTTAGTATAGGAAACAATTGCTGAGCTTGTCTGGCGTCTCCTATTTCCAAGCAGAAGTGGTGGTTAAGGTAAGACTTGTAAAAGGGATCACGAAATTCTTAAAGCAGTTTCTTTGTGAGTTTACAGGTAGATCTGAAGGTTGCTCCCTTGCGCCAATGCTCTGCAATACCAGGTTATTCCGGCGTGAGCGGTATTGGGTAAAAACTTTCTGAATTTAAAATGGTGAAAATTTGGAGCTTCCATATAAAAAAAACAGTATACGCAGATCCGATACATCCTAGATTGGAGTTAGAAGATTCTGTTTCTTCACTTCCAACTGCAACGCCACAAAAAAAATCGTACTTGGCGACAACCAATCCATCAATTTCGGGAACCTGTGCACTGACTTAAGTGGAATTTTCGAAATAATTTATGTAAGATATTTGCTGATCTTTTTGAATATATTGCTATTAGTACACCGCCCACTTTGGGCGTAGGTACACATAGAATCATCAATTATCTCCTTTGAATAATGCAAAAATATTATTTTTTATTAACCAAAAGGAAACTGGGAGGCATATGGGGAAATTATATACATACCATTGTGTACATGAGGTTGCAGTGTAATTACTTAAAAACAGATATTAAAAAATGAAAAAGTCAACTAATTGTGCAAATGCGTAGTTGCGTTCAAAAATTAAAAAAGTAGTTGTTGTGGCCCGGAAAAACCCCGATCTATTATGGAAACTAATTGTTGTAATTTTGATTGTCGTTTTTATGAATTTATTTAGATTTTCGCAAATTTTTGTGATATTTTCTTCACGCGATGAATTGTAAGTAAATTTGTTGAACTCGTCTTGTTAAAAAAATCTTTCTAATCTCTTGTTTTCGGTTTCCTCAATTGGCACGAGGCCAACCCCAAATGTCAATCGAACCCGCAACAAAGGGAGGCAGAGTTGCACCTCAACTGGTTTGCTAATTAATTCCGTGTAGCTCAATATGCATTAATAACGGTGCACTGCGCATGCGCTCTAAGATAACTCTGCCGCCAATATTACCAATTATACAAATTTCTCTTTCTTTTGCTATAAATAGTGTAATAAATTCAAAGAGGATGTCTCAGGATCTTTCGCCTCATCTTTTCACCTGCAGTTGCTACTACGTGAAAGTGCAACCATGTGTCGTTCAATGTCAGAGAAGATGATTTACATGTGTGTGGGAGGTACATACAGGACAGAAAGTCTTCAGGGACACGTCAGAATTGATTTTAGTTTCAGTTTTTGCACTCAACCCAAGAAAATTCATAAAAAAAAATTCTATAAAAAAACAGAAAAAATAAATAAAATTTCTTTTCAAAAATTCGCCACGTTGGATACATTTTGCAATGCATTTGCACAAATCGGGTGCCTGCTTACTTAATCGACATTTATCACGACTCATTTGCAAATGCATGCAATCGAAAGGAGAAAAGAAAAAGAGGAAAATGTGCGGAATATTGTGGACCTTCTCAAATGTTGCCTCTGCTGCTGTATGGAGTTCCGCTAAGGTTCTGCGCCGGTGTCTGTGCCCGCGCATACGCCCACTCATTGTCAGCGGAACTTCCTGCAACTCTCATTTACAATATTTTCCTGTATATTTACAACGACAGCCGAGCCTGCGACCAACCGCCTCCACACTTATTTGGAGCAAAACCAAGCGTAAAAATTACATGCTCAGCCGCACGTTATGACTGCTTCGCTAAGCCGCTGCCTGCCGCTGCCTGCCACGCGAGCACAGCAACAGCTAGAATGGCAGAAATGGCAGCCAGCAGCAGGGGCAATGGTGAGGGCGCTGACGGTACCGGTGCCAGCAGCAGCATTACTGCAGGAGAAGCAAAGAAAACTGTTGCCACATTTAGGAGCAGAGCAGTCAGAAAGAAGTTCAGTTCAACAATACTCTGTAAGGAAAATATGTCACGAGATGCATAAAATTATGTTGGCGGCGCAGGATTGCAGCTCCCTCCCCACCCCTTCCTTCTGTGGCGGATTAAATAAATCAAAACGTTTGTGTCCGGAGCTACGCCGACCACGGTGTTTAAGCCAGCCACGCAGCCAAACTGATTTCACATCGAGAACAATGAGAGGGCGTTCTCGAGCACATGTTGTGGCCTGGCATAAGTCGCAGAGATGCTGCGTTGCTGCAGTTTCGCTATTGTTGCAGTTGCCAAAACAACCACAAACTATCTGAAATTGTTTTTGCTCGACGCTCTTGTGACCGCAATAAAATTAATAACCAACAAAATTGAAGCCAATTAGCAACAAATATGCGCTTCATTGCAATTTGTCGGTGTTTTACTAGGTACCAATCCGCCCACAATTGGAAGAACGAACAACAACAACAGCAACTGTTTAAAAACGCACTCGGCGAGAATTTCATCTTCTATCGCCGCAGACGCCGCAGCCGCTTTTCGCCCATTAACGTTAATTAGCGTTGCCGAACGTGTAATAAACCATTGAGCCAAATAATCTGCTGTCAGCTAAAAGTGAAAAAATTCACAAATATATAAAATATACGACAACTATCCAAAATTAGGCGATTTGTTGTTGCTGTTGTGAGCACCACGCGCTGGTTTATAGAGGGCGCTGTCATCGCCGGCCCGCACAGGTCCGGCAAATGTCAGAAATGGTTTCGTAGACATTTTTAATGGCGCATCGCAATTGTCCGCCCGCATCTATTAATATGGAAAATCGTTAACGGCGAAGCGTGTTTGTTTAGCGGCATTGCGCAGTGCGTATTAATATTATTATTATTGGCGCTCTATGTGATATGTGTTACATATTTTCAGGCGGTCTACAAATTCAAAGGGAAAGAAATTGTTTTTGTATATTCGTAGATTGAATGCTTCGCCAATTTCAGTTTTGTTGCATTTTATTGTTACGCAGTGACCGTTGCAGACTTTCAGGCGCATGAACGCTGATAATTTCTAAAGACGACCGGTGTTGACGTAAACCTAAATGTAAATATGGGTAAGTCTGTTTTGGAACTGTATCTACTTCTACATCTCCCTATACCCCTACATCTGCTTCTACCTCGACTTTTAGCTCCACTTCTACTCTACGTCCACATCTACATACAGATCTTCTTCGACTCTGCCTCGTCCTCTCACCATATTTTAAATATTTCCTGAAACTACGTAAAATGGGTCACACAAATAATATTCATGAACGGAGGTCACAAGGAGACAGTGTGTTGCCATTGAGGCAAAGTTAGGCCAAGATACAAGTTATTCATTTAATTGAAATTTAACACTTAGACAACATCTACCAGCGATATTAGAATACGAGACATACGTGATTCAGTTCCACCGAATTTTTAATCCCAAGCAGAAAGACTTCGGAAAGCATGCTTCCATTTATGCCAGATTTGTAGAGAATATGTTCTTGGGCCTTTTGGAGGCACCTGCAAAGATGCTGCACTTCTTCACATACGAAATTCATGTGCAATTGGTACGTAAATCAATCATAGTTAAGAGGTGTGTAGGGTGAATAAGGTTAAATTAATTGCATTAACTGCGTATGTTCGTGTCAGCTTTCAGGCATCCAACAAAGTAAAAATGTTTCAACTTAACATTTAATGCAGAGATATAGAATTTTATACGGCAGCAATCTTCAAACGAGAACATTATTTCATTTGTCACAGAACATTTTGTGCTGAACGAGGCAAAATACATAATTTCATTCGTGCGTCCCATGGGTGTTTGAGAGACTCCGGATCTTGGCTTTTAATTAAGATTCGATTTAATTGAATTTCAAACAATTACGGAACAACTTTCTGCCAATTTACTGTAAATCACAAATGACAATGGCAGGAAATTGATGCGTAAAAAGTTTAGAGAGAAAAAACCTTTGGATACTTTCAGGCTCTTTGTGTCGTGTGCATATGCATGTAGTAATATAATAAAAAGCTTTTACCGTTGCTTAATAGTAAATAAAATGTAATTAAGCATTTTACTTTGCCATGCTAATGGAATGAAGTGGGAATCAATGCCAAAAGCCAACCCGCTGCAATGGAAAGAGAACCAACAAGGAAAGTGCGAGCCGCCAGGGGGAAGCAACAAAAAATGGCGTCATCTAACGGAAGATAACAGCGGAGCAGTATAAATTGATTACGGGGCTTTTGCCAGCGAACGCTTTTAGTGCTCGCTTGCCAAGTGAACTTTGAATTGGCTCATAATCAATTTAAAAACGATAAATGGAAAAAATACAAAAGGAACTTGCATATAGCGCCAACACATACGCAGAATTATGTATGTGCACGGCGAGCGTGTGAATTTAAATGTATTAAAAAGGTACATTGCGTGGAAGGAGGGCATCCCAATAGGGACTTCAGTGGATCTCAAAGTGCACTATGATGGTAAAAGAGTCGAATGTAGCTCAGGTTAGCGTCATCTCAACTCCTTGCCCTCTAGAATGTTTTAAACATCGAAGATGTTGTGATGGTAAAACGAGCATGAAGTTCGGGTTTGGAAACTGAACGGCATAATGAACATAGTATAGAGTTGTATTCATAAAAGCAAAGAGTTCATAATTGATCTCACCAAGAACATAAAGCTTTTGAGGTCTCGTAGCACATGCTATGGGAGGCAAGCTCAAAAGGTGATGTGTGTTCACTGAAAAACGAAAAATTATCTTCCAGTCAGAAGTGGGCGGTCTTGTTTTATGAAAATAACATATTGTTACGAAATTGTCCCCCTGACAATTTATTCAATTCAACTCTCAATACTCGAATTCGTACCACTGGATTGTGTAGTAATCAAGCAATCGCTTGGTTAAATTGAAATAATTAACTTTATTTAATTATTGCAATTTACACACTTAATATTAGGCTTAAAGTTTACTCTATTACAAATTGCACGTTATTTAATAATTCATTAATCACTTTATTACTTCTTAATACTGTGACTGCTGCAAGTGAAATGCACGATGTACACACTGTTACGATTGCTATTCAACTGCATCTCGACTTTGTGTGGTGGCTTATATACCGTTCTTATGGTTCAGAACATTCTAGAACCTTCCCTACACTTCGGTAGAAGTTCGAGGACATTCTCGAATTTCATCTACACTTCGGAAGAGGGTTCATGAATAAGATTTTTTTCGAATAGATTGATCTTGACTTATATACACCTGTCTCGTAGTAACTGAACTTAATAGAGGTATCCTAAAAGTATGCAATCTTGTATGTTTCAATATGTTACATTCCCTATAATATATTCTTACACGATCAGATCGTGACGTAATTCGAAGCAGAGATTTTTCTCGTGTCTAATAGCACTGGTGAAGGACACCAAACAGGTATACATATAACTTTCATTAGATGGATATTTTAGAAGAAAGCCTTTGCTCGCCACAAGCACCGTGTTTCCCGCATGACCTTTGGGAATCCACAAAAGTTTCATTTCTGGAAGTGTCAAAATTCAAGTTTCTGCTTTGAGCTATTAAAAGTTTGCCAAGCAAACAGTGCTTAACTCTTTGATATTAACTTAAATCCATGCAATTTATGTGGTTTCGATCCGACCCAACATCCGAGTTTTCTTAAAAGTTTTCACTCTCAATTACAATTTAAGCCAAAAAGGACACAGCAACAGAGTAGCATATTAAATGACGATGGCGTAAAGTGTTAAGTCAGAGGAGGAAGTTACAACCGCACTGCAAGATTTTTCCCAAAAGAATTTCAACGGATTCCACATTAACACCAAAACCACACCGACACTTAATAAAATGTATACACATTCACGCCAAACACAGCACTCACACACATACAAGTATGCATGTAAATATAAATTGGCTCATTAGCAGTACCAACAGTAGAAACAGCAGTGCCAGAGCTTGGGAGAGCAGAACTGAAAAGTGAGCATTTTGGTAAGCAATCCTTCATGCAAGCGAAACCGAACCCAACATTCACACATACATCAATAGGGAAAACTTTAATTTCACAGTGCAGACTGAGGCCACACACACACACACACTCACACACCCTCAAACACGTGAGGAAAAGTTTCAATGAATTTGGAGAGGTAACCGCAGAAGATAAAAAGTTTTAGTGATAAAATGCTTTGTCGACGACATGGCAAACAGTTTGGTGGCTCACACGTACACAGAATTAAACGCATCCCAGCAACAAATTGGCAGCGGTGACCTACGAGCATATCAGCGACAACAAATACATACGAGTACAAGTAAATCGCGGATGAGTCGTGCGACAGTCGCAACCACCATTTTCATCACACTTTACGCCTGTTAAGAAAACATTTTGTCATAACATATCATCAGAGTTGTCATCACCGCCGCTGACTCTGTAGATGACAGGTCAACTGCGTTTAATATACGACGGCACACACACAATATTGTCAGGATCAGGGCTGGATTGATCCCATTTACTGCTGGGTTGAATGTTATTTTAATCAATTATACATAAGATAATAATTTAAGATAATATTTGGTTCCAAAACTGAGAGAAAGCAGAATGAGAGCGAGAAGAACAGCTTTGTGGCAGAACAAAACAGAGCTGCTGGATCCAAGCACTCAGATATTAGTTTACTTTATTCTACCGAGTAGTAAGAATACATTCTCAAGTATAAAATGGTAACATAAACTAAGTTTGGTAAGTCAGTTGTAAAACGGAATAGTTTCAATAGTGATTCACTTAAGTAATAGTCCAAAAATTTGGTTTAACCTTATTGGGGAAAAGCATCGCAACTAAACTCTAGCTTCATGACGTATACGCTATTTATTCACTTGGGCTGCTTTTGAGGCAGGGACACTCGGGCAAAAAAAAAATGCATCCAATCATAGTAAGAGCGACTTTTGTCTCCTACTTATGTTTGTTTCTACTTAATCACTTAGTGACCTCTCAGTATTTACTTCTATCGTTAACCGTTGATACAGATTTAGTCATGAATATTGAGAATACTATTTTGTCACATTATATTGCTGTATGTTTGAAGTCAACACTCCTAAATTATACGAGAACCTCATTCTTTATAAACCAAATAGGCCTTGATTGGTTGCATCAGACTTCATCACTCTTAACAACTCTGGAAAATATCTCAGAAACACACCGTGACAGGTCTGGAAATTATCGGACGATGACTGGCTTCGCTGGGACAACACACCTTCGATCCTTACAAGAGAAAAGAAGGGAAAACAGAATTTACGGGAGGAGTTTATTCAAAAACTGCAAATATTATTAAAATTGGAATATTGTTATTTCGATCTTCACCTTCTGGAAACGTTTGCCTTGACTGTATGAATACTGCAGAGTATCGCTTGTGTGTGAACGTCCAGCGATATTATATATAAGATAACAGCGACCTCTGCCCAACTCTGGACAGAGAATTATTTTGTGTAGTAAATCTCGATATGATGCGAGATATGAGCTCAAAGGAATCCGGCGAATAAAATTTTATCATTGAGAGATCAATCCCTTAGCCCTACAGATGGAGACTACTACGACTATCATATCATGCTGCCTTTCTTCAGAAAGTTGAGTTATGAGTGATTAAATAGAGTTTAAAGAAAATACTTCATATTGCACTTAAGATCCCACAACTGGTTCTCTTACTATCATCGAATAAATATATTCAGAGTCAGAACTACGAACCAAAAAGAGTAAGAGTATACACTTACCTCCAAAACTACCCTGCGAACAGGCCAAAAGTGTACCCTACTGGAAAAAAAAACTTATATGAACACGACACAATTAAAAGAGCACCTGACGAGTTCATGACAATGTAACAGCAAGCTATGATTTCATATATCGCACAAGGAAAACTACTTGGGAGATCACTAAGAACACATCCGAGCTTAGGTTTACAAAAGGAATACGATTATTGTACGATGGTAGGAATAGTATCGCAGTTGTAAACGGGGTATTATGAGAATTTTAGGCAACAGAACCAATCCCATAAGTGTCCATTCCACCCTCGCTGTGGGTGTGAGTGCAGTAATTCTGTAATTTATTTTTTCGCATGCCTTTCACTCTCAGTATTTTTGTTACAGTTATTATTATTTTCCTTGAGAGACCATAATTTCGCACTGCACTCTCATTAGGAGCGGGCGCAGCAGCGAGGACGGCCCATGCAGCATGGCACAGCGCGGCACGACATCGTTTTAATTTGCATTTCATTGTAATTTCTGTATGAGCCCTGCTAATTCTGAGATGGCGCAGAAAGAAATGAAATCCCTCGAAGGAATCAGCGCAAACAAACAAAGGCGAATCATTAGAATTTGCATACCCCACTGAAGGAATATGGCGCGAGGGTGGGCCGGCGAACAGACGGATGGGTAAACGCGTAGACACAATGGGTGTCATTATATCGCATAAAAATGTCCTCATTCATTGGGGAATTGCGGGTTTGTTTTTGTTTCTATTTTCTCTGCTGCTGCTGCTACTGTTGATGCCGTTGCTGCTCCTATTCAACGCATTTAAAAACCGCTCCCAAAACAGCGTCATATACATTCGTCCTCGTCGTCACATTGGCAGGCGCACAATACTTTTCATTATTAGGCTTTTGTCGTGGTGACATTTTCTTGTTAGGCGGCAACTGCACTGGCAACGAAATCCTTCTTTTCATCATGAATGCAAAGTGCTGTCTTGGTGCTCCAGTGTCCTGTTTCACAATGCAGCACCACACAGTGTGGCTCAGGCGGTTTGTATGCCTATTGTAAGCCTGATAGACACTTGTCAATCAAAATTAGACGTCTCGTTTGTTTCTGTGTCGGATTGCGGCGGTTCAAAATAATGAGCAAGTTTTTTCCCCGCAAGGTTCAAGAATGAATGCTAATGTGTATGCCGGAAAGTGGGCGCTCATCTAAGAAAGGACAATAAGTGGAGGCGCACGGTTTTTACCATAGAATAATTTTGAATGAAGTGAGGCGTAATACTCGTATATGAGGTTATAGCTCAATCAAAAAGGTGGGCGTGGTGGGGTTTCGTATGCATAAGCACCTTCAGGATTAGCATTACATGGCACGTAGGTAATTGTATTCCCATTTGCATATGATTTCCACGGATTTCGTGTTGCGCATGTGGCCCACGCACAACAGTGGCCCTTTGCTCCCCCGCGAAACCGTAGGAACTAATTAATTAAAACTGTGTGTAACTAAAGACTTTCAGCTTTCGTATTAAGTAAAATTTTACTACTGAACCACAGAATTTCAACGATGACGATTACATAGAATTGATGGTAACTTGTAATCATATAATATGGTGTAAAATGAAAGGAACCGAGCGGTAGAAAAGTCCTCAAATTTCGATTCAAAAAATGTGACCATATTACAGAAAATAGTAGTCTACTTTTAGGGTACTCCGCTGTTCTCCTTTGAAAGGCATGAACATTGGTTACGTTTTACAAAGTCCGATAGGATCAATACACATCCTTCTCAAACAAATAATATAGACGGTTTCTGGAAGGTTTCTGGACACACCAGAATAGTTAACAGAAGACGGGAAACAACTTTCTTTTGCTTATGTTCTTGTATACTTCTCCGGAATTTGTTCAGAGAGCAATTACAGGCAAGTTTTGACTATGAATCACCAAATTGCTGTTTCTTTACCTCCTGTGACGGAAAACTGCATGCACTCCCACATCGGAATCTACTTCGGTCCGCTGGATTTAATAAATCTGCGCAGACACATTATTGCATTATCGCCAGGCCTATTACAGCCAATTGGAGGTGGCAAGGTTGGAATATCTGGTGCGAAAGGTGAAATCCATTTACTCCTTGGTGTGAAAGGTGAAATCCATTTACTCGTAGACATTGGAAAGCACAAAAAATGCACTACCGACCTTTTTAAAGAAATAATAGTCAGATCGGCCGTTCTCTAGTATATAGAACTGCACTCAGATGTGGCGAAATAGGAAAGATTCCTCGGAAAAGAGGAGAATAGATATTTTGCGAGATTTGTTAGGACATAAATGCAAATCATGCCAAAAATATTCTTTGTCAAACTGCAGGACTTGAAAATATAAATTAAAAGTTGGGGAGGACTCCACACCCCTTTCATACCGCCCGGTTTGGTTCTGACCTTTCAAACGTTTAACACTGACACAAACATACACGTAAATAGCTATTAACATCCACGACTAACAGTATCTTTTGTGATAATTATGTGTTTGCAAGGACAACATAACTCCACCCAAACAAACAAACAAACCAACAAGAATACACAGGGAAGGACACAACACCGAGCCAAGGATTAATATCAGGGTGAATCACCAGAAAATCCAAATGAGAACAGCAATGTCTGTAAAACTGAAGTATATGCGGGTATTGCAGAGAAGCAATGGTAAAAGGTATAAATTGTGGGAAGTAGAAAATGGATGCCAAAACTGTCCCTGTCTCCAAGGCATCTAGTCGCTTTAGGGAATATAGTATAATTGCAGGGATATTATGGAGAGGTTCCTGAATTCTAAAATAATCGTATTAATACCGAGAGGAGCGGAATAGGCCCGATGGTATGAGTGCACCCCGAAAAGTAACCTGGTTTTACACTGAAGTGCCTCACTTGAACCGTTCGATGCGGAGCACAGTCGCACTTGCAATAAAAATATACCGACTATAAATCTACCCAGCTTGTCCGCCTCCCCGTCCCACCCCTTCTCGTCACGTCGGCAAACTGCATGCATTAATATTTAAAAAGATTTCCAAGTTGGCAACACTTCACTGACTTCACGTTCGACGTGTTGCGGCGCTAAAAATAACGCCAAAGGAACACACTCAACTAACTCAGTATCTGAAGTGGGCTCTACGCTGGGGAAAAAGAAAAAATAGAGGCGAAAAAAACCCAAAATAGGAGTGTCCTCTCCCTGCGTTTTGGTGCATGTCAAGCCACATTTAGTATCAGTTTCGTTTCATTCCATTTCAATGCATTTCAATTTAACTATTTTTGTTTCCTTCGCTTGGGTTTTGCTGTTGCTTTTGTTTTGATATGTTTTCGGTGTGCAATTTAAATATTTTTGCATGTGACACGCAAGTATCGGTAAATATCGCACTTTGGCTGGTGCTATTCGGTAAATTTATTAAGTCTGTTGATGGTGTGCACCCCGCGAGAGGCGATGGGACAGAATAGTGGCGTTCTGCGCCGTCAGCGTATTGACACTCGATACGGAAGGAATAGAAAAATTACGAATATAACAATAGCAAAAACGCAAAGCACCAAACACAAACACTGCTATAATTTTGCAGTTATTGGTAATGGTGAAATGCCGTGGTCGGAGTGGTACAATGGCTCCGAACAAAAGCAGAGCAAAAAAGTTTCTAAACAAAAGCATTCTAATAGATTGTACAGATAGTGGAACAACTGGGTGGGGGATCCGCGGTTTACAATTACAACGGAGGTAGTGGCGACAATGCTTGGAAAAGCCGTGACGCAGCGACAGTACTTCAACAGCTGAAAAGCTTCTGTGACTAATTTGATGGCCTCTAAAAATATTCCCCTAAATAGAATGCATCTTTGCAAGGATATCGGTAACAGGGCCATATCTTCCACTTACGATCCTATCTCACTGAAAACAATAATTAAATGGCCCGAGGGAGCGGTTCTTATGACATTTTAGAAGTGTATGTGATAGTACTATATCAATTCTACTTCTCTCTTTGTACTTTGAGGGTCTTTATAAGGATCGCCAGACCAAGTCATTTGTGTGTCCTCAACTAATATATCGAGTACTTGAAAATTAACCACAGTTGTGTGGGCGTTTATTCATCAGTTGATTAGTCATAGAATTTTGTAGAAAGCGACCAACTTGTTCGAGATATATTTTTTCTTTTCAATAGAAAGAAATCACTCATCACGTAAATCGAAGCAGATGTTAGTATAGTGCAACAGAAAATAGTTCTGAGAAGCTTCAAATTGAACATTTTTACGGAGGCTTTATTAGGAAACGGTCCATATTTCTCATTTAGAATGTAGGGCATTAGGGGAGCGAGGTATTTCTAATGTTCGAGTGTGGCATTTTACTTAGACTCAAAAAAGGAAGCAAACTGAAAGTATATTGTTCTCCCCACTCCACATTTCCACTGTTTATCCTAGGCTCTTCCCCTCCCCGTCTCTGAATTTAGACATCTAAACAGAGATGCCATAATCGAAGACACTTTTCTAGTCAAAGCTAAAGTGCTGAAACTGTGGAAGTGTTCGCCAGTAGTCCTGGCAAGATAAGCCCTATTTAATTAGCTGCCGATACCCACCAACGCGAATATGCAAAGAAGCAGATTGCGGATTAAAAGTTGAAAATAATACGATACAAAATATAATTTAGAGGCAAATTTGTAAATGAAGAAAATGGTAATGACTTTTATGTTAAATTTATAACGTGGGGGGTAATTACAATTGTTTTTTGTTTAGATTTGGAGATACACACGTAAAATTACGAGTATCACGATTATTATCCACGCAACGAATATTTAATGAGCGGAAAAAATTCTGATTCCGAAACTTTGTATGCTTTAATCACAAAAATCATAAAATGCCCGAATAGACCAGAATCGAAGTACATCATATTGTGGCACAACTGCAGAGACCGACAAGCTCGGTATTAACTGTCAGGTGAACAGGAGACGACAAGCCTCAGACAGTCAAACCCAGTCAAAGGTAGTCAAAATACAGTCAAAAACAGTCGAATAGAGTCCAATACATCCAAGATAGTCAAACAAAATCTGAGACGGTCAAGGATCAAATACAGTCAAAGGCAGTCAAAAACAGTGGAATATAATCAAATACATTCAATGAACCCAAGATAGTTAAAAACACGGTCAAGGATAGTCAAGTACAGTCAAAGGTATTCAAAGATAGTCAAAAGTAGTCAAAGAAAGTCAAAGATATTAAAATATAGTCAAAGACAGCCTGATACGGTCATGGATCGTCACACACAGTCAAATACAGAAAAATACAGTCAGAGACAGTCAAAGGCAGTCAAATACAGCGAACCTTGGAAAGGTAACTACAAGAAGCACACCATAAAAGACGACGTGGGCGGACCGAACCCATTCCCTTCCCATTGCAAATAAAATACAGCCACTCGTGTACCTTGACTCGAAATTATATTTCATTTAATTGGAAGCCTTTCCCCTTGAAAATCTCAATGCCGAGTAGCAGACTCACCACCTTTCATTTCGTTCTACTTTACCCCGCCGCTTCGGTTTTCTTTGCCAGGATAATGTGGGGAAAACTTTTTAATGAAGTAATTATTATTTGTGCACAAGTTTTAAACTGATTTGAAGTGTGAAAACGACGCTGCTGACGCGCACAAGTTAACTAACGATTTACTTTCTTTTTGCATTGCAATTCTTTTCCTCTTTGACTGGGTTGTCAAAACAAATCATTTCGTACTTGAGTGGGTTACGACTTCACTGCACTTCATCAGGTCGCCTGCTTGCTGGGTTGCTGGCAAAGATGTTTCGCAGCCAAGAAGGTATTGACAGGGGAAGTGGGAGGAGGGCGCAAAACCGTTAACGATTACGCTACTGCTCTGCACCTGAAGTGAGAAACATGAAGAAATGCTATTTTTATGAACGTCGAGCTACGAGTAAAACTGTTCCATGGAATTACTTGTATGGGGAGTTAGGAGAGCATGACTGGAAGTTCATTAAATTGTGCACCCAAGCGCAAGTGAATAGTGGATTAAAAACCCACCGAAGTACTCGTACTCGAGCAGTACGCACGCATCCAATGCAAATGCACTTTTTATGGTTTTGCAATTGGTTTTAAGGTAAAGTGGGTTAACCGCCAAGTTACCAACTGGAGAAATCGAATGTAGAAAAAAATTGAAAAAATAAATAAATAAATGCGGCAAAAACGTTATTTATTAATGATAATAATTATGCATTTATGCAATCAAGAAAAACATTATTAAACAATTGTTAACACTGAAAGCGCTGTTTATGCTCTGCTGAACTGTTCATTGCAAATCCGCCGCTTGGCAATTTGCTTTGTGGTATTTGAAACGTCGAAGGTAGTTAAAAAGGAACGCTAATGGAAAACTCCACAATTAATTTAAATTAAATGAGGCAGTGGGAGAAGACGCAAGTGCTCCCACCCTTCGTCTCAGTTTAACAGGCCGATGTGATGCAGTATAACAAACTACGCGACATTGACAAAAGGCGGCCCAAGGAGTCCGAAAAAATCCAATCAATTGAATGGCAGCTTTAGATTCAAAATTTTTCTGATTTTAACACCATGAAAACGACTCGAACATATGAATTTCAAGAATACTGAGAAAACTTGGCTATGATGAATATAGGAATATCACTATTAAAGTATTGTTGTGAATGCAGGCATGGTAGAAACCAAATTGGAGCATGCACACTTCTAATCAACGTTGAACAGTTCATTTGAAATTTTTATCATACAATAATCAGTGTAATTGCTCGGAAATGGAACAAGAAAGTAGCAGCATGGCCGATAGTAGTGCCACGAAGGTGATTTTCTGAAAATAATCACACCACTGAAACAAAATCCTTACTTCTTTAATGAAACAGAATTTATGTTTGAAGATAAAACAATTGTAAATAAAACAAAAGCAAAATCAAAGAAGAGTCCTTGTTATATGTTATGTTTGAAGATGGGATGGTGTGGGAGCGGGCATCTACTGCTCAGCGATGGGAATTAGGCAGCCTATAAAGCTACCTGACCAGAGCAGTATCCTTCAAGCGGAAATCTTCGCTGTGAGGAAAGCCGCAGAGCTCGCCTACACCAAGACAGGAAATGACTCAAAAATAAACATATACATGGACAGCCAGGCAGCGATAAAGGGGATTAACTCATATAGTATAAAATCCAAAAATGCCCTACAGAGCAGGGAGGCCATAGAAAGGCTAGTCGCAAATAGAAGACTGCATATCTATTGGGTGCCTGGTCATAAGTGCATAGAAGGGAATGAAATAACAGATGAGATTCCAAAACATGCTGTCCATTTACCACTTGAACAAGAAAACGACGTACAGAAACCTCTTGAAGAACTATTCAATGAAACAGACGGACACATGAGTAGGCAGATGAAAGCAAGGTGGCACAGTTTAAACACCTGCAAAATTGCAGAAGTTATGTGTAAGGTCAACGATAGGAAACAAACCCGATTTATGCTCGCGCTCTTACGAAAATACTGTAGAACTATCATAGGTACAATGTCAGGCCATAATTTACTGGCGGCTCATGCCCACAAGATAGGAGTTACGGACAATGACGAATGTAGAAATTGGGAGTAAGGGAAACTCTAGAACATCTCCTTTGTATTTGTCCTGCGTTATCAAAAACACGCTTAAAATGCTTAGGAGCCCCACAATTTGGGAGATTGGAAGACATCTCAGGAATGGAGCTGACAGCATTGCTTACATTCGCAAAAAGCGTTGACATCCTACGAGATGTCTATTGAAAATCTGCATAAAGGTCAAACCCCATCTGGGATCGCTAGGGACCAATCGGTCTATGCGTGGCTTTATGGCAGCCGGGTTAACCTAACCTAACCTTAAGTTGACGTTTGAATTTTGCAATCACTTTTTACTAAAGATTAACAACACCTGAAATTGTGAACTCCTACAAATATACCTTCCTCAGTCAGTCTTCGGTACACCCGAGAATACTTTCAATTTAAAAGTGAACCAATTTAAGATTCTATCTCTTTGCGCAGATAGAACAATTCCTAATATTCCTAATAGCTCTCTTTGGTCTTCGTAGCCAACGTCGTCTGGTGTAGCCAACATTAAAAGCGGATCTAAGTTGGCTGGAACAGTCTCCCAAATGCCGTTCCAAGGAACTTTGACAAATGTAGCTGCAATCGGAAAGTTGAATTGTGTTCATGGCATAAATTATTTCTTTGTTCGGTCAGTTGATTGTTCTATAAACAATAACTGATTCGAATGTCTTCTAAATGGAGATACCAACAACAACTCTGATACTTTTGGAGAGTTGTCGTTGTTGTATCACAATGATCGAAGGGGGGCCGACTTCAATTTTTATTTACGATCAAAGACAACACTCCCCCACTACATGATGACTGAGTGCAGTATTCAAATATATCCATAGGAACAAAATATTGACGGGTATATATAAATGTTCTATATATATACAAATTTATATATATAGAACATTTATATAAATGTTCTATATAAAAATTAACCAGTAGTAAACGTCATAAACAGGACACAGCGAACAACCAAACCCAGTCATAAATGCTGGCAAAATTATTGAACTCAAAGGTAGATGGATACAAGAGCGAATGCAAACGAGCATCGTAATATTCCATTTTCAAAGTAATATTGCTAAAATTTGTTTAAAACTGTGAATTCAGCAAATACTTTTAACCATTCTATGCTTTAAAAGTAATTGAGAAATTTTTTTTAATTACTTTGCACAATCCAGTGATGGAACTATTAGCTAAACTATATTACGTAACAATATTTTATACGGTAACAGAAATATTGAGATATCATGAGGAGGAATTGGGAGTTTGACTACCGTACTCGCAGCTGTCATTGCCGTCTGCTTAGCGATGAGACAACTTTCATACTAAGATAGACGCGTTTAATATTATTTGCATGTCAATAAAACGAAAACCTTAAAAATAGATTAATTAATGTAAATTCATAGGGACCATCCAACGTTGCCTTAAACATTGTATACTTTCAACTATACGAGTATAAACAAACTCCGAAGAGGGATTGTGTCTGAAAAGGGACACGCAATAAAACTACTTAAAAGCATTTCATGGCGTTGGTGGCCCTGCTCTAAGGACGTAGCGGTATTTTTTCGCTGCTCATATAAGCGAAAAAACGTGTGCACTCAATCGCAACCTTTCGACCCCACCCGAACAGAGTTCCGCATCAAGTGCCGCACTATTCTCACAGAGCCACATAAACACACAACAACGACCGCCTCTCCCTCTGCTCCGACTACACTGCGACATTAACGCAAATCACGAAAAAAATCCGCTTTTATTGGCGGCAGAAGCAGCACACATTAAAATTTGTGAACTCCACTTGCGAAAGGGGTCCGCCGCCACCCACAGCCATTGTCCGCCTTTTTGCTGTTTTGTGTGACGGTGTAACGTGTAAAATAGGTGGAAATATTCGTAAATAAACACTTTCCCAATATTTGTGTGTGCATAAAGGAAACGAACGAGCGCTTTTATTAGTTTCGTGTGCGCAAGGATAAAGCAACAAATTATGGAAGCGTCTGTGTGAGAGGGGGAATTGGGAACGCTGAAATTGGTCGTATTCGGAAGGGCTCCTTTTCTTGCGCAATTGAAAATTTTCTCACAGCCACACAAAGGGCCACGTTTCGAGCACACAAATGACTACATATTCAAAGCGAAATACGCCAATTCCAATTTCTGAAAGCGGAAATTTGAGAGGCTGTGAACAAGCGGAGAACGTTTTCAACTTTATTTATTTATTTGTTTGTTTGTTTGTTCATTTTTTAGGATTCTTCCGAAAAGACGTTGAAATTTCGTGCTACACTCCTTCTCTTTAAAAGACGAAGAAATGGAAAATCGCTCCGCCGCCAAGTGTCACGGCGAAGTCGTCTGTTATGCTTAAGTGTAAAATCTGTCCATTTCCTTATGTCGAGCAACAGTCGGATCAGTCTGTGGCCAGGAGTGCTGGTTGTGGTGGTGAGTGTGTGCAATTGCGAGACATGGAGTACAAAGTGAGAAGTGCACATCCCAACAGCATAATCGTAGAGGAGCGTGTCACAAAGTCACACCTATGACTATTAACAGCGGAGCCGGAGCTCAGACTCAGAGTCAGTCAGTGTCAGCGGCAGTGACGATAAGATGACAGCGTAGCAGCAGCGCAGGGTTTGAAGGTGCTCCCTGAAATCGGAAAATCGGACATGGGCTACGACGTTTCCCTGCTACAGAAGCACTCATTTCTGACTTGCTGGAGCAAAATAATCTGCAACGGTATCAGGAAAAATAAATGCTTTCTGAAAAGCACTATCAACGAGACTAAGAGGAGCACCCATAAATCAAAAGCACAAACACGGGAAGAAAGCAAAACGAAGCAGAGAGCAAAACGAAGCAGAAAGCAAAGAGAAAACAGAAACGAAAACAAGAAAAATCGTAAATAATTATAAACAGAACGAAGAAATCAAATTTTAATTGAACTTTTTAGAAGGAACGAGGAGGAGAGATAAAAACATAAGAAATAAAGAAAACAAATAAAAAAACAAGAAAATAAATAAAACAAGAAAATAAATAAAACAAGAAAATAAAACAACAATAAATAAATTAAATAAAACAACAAAAAAAAAACAACAAAAAATAAATTAAATAATTCCAAAATATAAAAAGAACGAAACAACGTACAAGAAACGCAGAACTCGGTCACTCCTAAAGCTCTATCCTGTAATTCCCTAAATTCCTTCTTAAGTCCGTACAGTGGGAGCGTAGCTACCTTTCCACCAACGTCACAAACTTGGAATAAAGAACCCTGCGCTACGCTATTGAGATTTCCCACAACTCCTACAATGACGCAGCCTTGTCAATGAGAGTAAATTCCCTGCTACCTACTCCACGGGCATTTTGCTTCTACTTCCTGCTACAAGGACTTTGTGCCAAGTAACTTTTTTGGCTGCTGTCATTCACTCTGTATGTTTGGCGTTTCTAACCAAACACCAACCGCAGACAAGAGTTTGAAGAAGAGGAGAAAGAGGAGCGAGGAGGGAAGAAAAGGAGTCAATGTCTCACACGTTGACAAGTGACAAGTGGCATTGTTGAGCAACTCAGTATTTTAGATTGCTTGCAATTGGATCTGTCCCGCATGAGAATGTCGTACAGCAAATTAACATCCCATAAGGCCGCACCGACGACACAGAGTTGACTAAGTAGCAATATTTCTGCTTGCAGCGGAAGCTTGGCCTACGGGCCCCTTGTATTAGTATATGTAGTCAGAGTTAAGAGCTCATGACCTGCAAAAGATAAAAATGAATAAAAGTCGAAAAAGCATTAATGAACTCAGTGTGGACGATGCTGATGGAAACCGTACATGCCACTAAAGCCCAGTGACAAGAAACTGCATAAAACCATAGGCGAGTTCAAGTGGTCTCTTTCTTCCTATTATTCCCTAACGTGCTTCGTTGCAAATGCTGCTTAGTTGAGGAAGCGTGAGTATCACAGGAATACGAATTAGTCTGGTAGTAAATTGTCGCTCTGCGAAGAAAACTGAGCCTTAATCCTTAAATGAATCGCCGCTATTGTAAACTGTGATCATGACACGGTTTGACTATTTACCAGAATAGCTGTTAATTTGCGTGGACACACACACAAACACACACACATAAACAAACACCAGCAAGGACAGAACAAATTTAAAGACTGAAACGGGAGAGAAATACTCGCATTGCACCATTCCAGCGCTGACAAATTCACATTCATTCACACTGCACAACGCCAGTCCGCAGCGATGGCACACTCCACACACACTGTGCACACACATATGAGGAGCCTACACGAGACCATTGAAAGGAGAAGAAAAGCTTAAAAGCATTGAAAAGCAATTTTGCGGCTAATAAATCCGATTTCCGTTTGCAATAAATTGCGCTTTACTGCAATGACCACGGCACTGGCACAAAGCAGCCAACTGGAGATGGAGGATCATGCGAGATTTTAGCAGAGCAATGTTTCCTAAAAAGAAAGCACACACATGCACTCGGCCGACCAAATACGGACTCTAACTACAATTCCGTCTCCGACTCTGCCGCTGCCTCTGGCTCTGATACAAGCACAAGCACCACCACCAGCAACCAAGAACCAGCCGCCAGCACCAGAAGAGGGAATTCGTGTATTAAGAGTGCAAACGGAAACGGATATCAAGTGTGCATTTGGGATAAGTTCAAAGTGTCACAACGAGGATGCGGCGAGGAGATGAAAGGGCAGCATATGGCATTAGTGAATTTGAGTGCTGTTTCCACCACCTAAACAACCATAAACGCCATAAACAAAGGCATTTTATGCTAAATTACAAAACTTGACCTCATTTTTCGCCCAGCCAGGACCCTCTCAACTGGCAAGCATACCAGTTTAGCACAGACGCGATTAAAGTAAATTAGATTTCGGGTTTCTTTGCAAATCTCTGCTGAAGTCAGAGTCCTTTAAGGGTTTGAACTCACCTGTACATCAAAATTTGGTGGTTGCTGCTGCAGCAAGTTGCCCGGAGATTCGATCTGATTCGGCCCTTGGCCCTGGTGATTCATCATGGGACTCTGTACAGTAAAAGAAATTTTGTTAAATATATTTTAACCAAATTGAACTGCGCCGGGCGTGATCGTTGGGCATCCGCTGTCTACAACGTACCTGAGACATTTGCATTCCTCCCACGCCGTTCATGACTGGCGGCTGTAATTGACTCATTGGCGGCATCTGGTGATGCGGATACGAATTCATTTGTGCGCCAGGCACCTGATGGTCCATGGAGCTCAGCATGTGGTTGAAGGGATGGGGCGCGAAACCGCCGTGCTGCGAGGGATCTAGCAGTGTAGGTGGGCGTGGCAGAGATTCCTCAGCCGGTGAGGGTTGACGTGAGCCAGGAGTGCGACTGAAAAAAATAAAGTAGATATTCTTCATTGTTATTCATAATTCTTATTTTTAGTTTACAAAATTTACAGTTCACAAAATTTAATTGAAAATTTTCAAAATATATTTAAAAAAAATAATTTCTATTCTATTAAATTTTTATTATTCTTTAGCATATTATTTTATTAAAGTATGAATAGAAATATGATTGAGTATTTATCCTGATTATAAAAAAACGCTTATTTATTCATATATATAATAATTTAATTGAAGAACATGTTTTCAAATAAAATATATTTGTTGTAAACAGTTTGAGAGCCATTGGCGGCATATAACCGCTCTTAGCAAAGACACTTGCGAGTTGTACTAAAAGAGAAATCGGACACAGGGAAATTCAGACAATTTTCCCAATTGTGTACGCTGGTTGGTGTCTGTGCTTATAGAAATGCTGCGCAGACTATGGTTGTTGTACTAAAATCACTTATTGTGAATGGACTACGTGGTACTACGAGACCGGCGAACTCTCATAAACTGCTTAAATAAATAAGCATATACACCGTACAGAAATTATATATTATTAAGTACTAAAAGAAACAAGCAAAAAAAGGTGCAAACTGAAACTTTTATAACATAAACAAAAAATTGATACCAATTCGTAAAAATACGAAAAAACAAAGAGGCGGTGTACTCGGCAATCCCACTGGGAGGCTTCTTAGAAAAAGTCGCCGAAGGGTTGGTGCTGGTTTACTGAAGTCGGCTGACGTTTATACAAGAAGTAAATACCAACAATGATAACACAACAACAAAGAAGAGGAATAAAATTAGCAATAACAATATAATTGTTATTAGCACCTTATAACACAGTTAATACTATTATCAATGCCCACAGAACAGCAGAACCCGCATAGAAACGTTCATAGCGAAGTGGCACATGTGCCTGCAGGGCCTTGCACAACAAAATCGGTGACGATGTCGGCCAGACATTGAGGTATGCATGTGTTCAGGTCTTTGAGGCAATTAATACTGCCAAAGAACATCCCAATGGATATAGATAGACACTTTTGGAGTCCGTGCTCCGTGGTCTCAAGCCGGGCTGGCGACCACATTAACTGCCATGCTAGCAACAAAGAAATCCGAACGACTTAAGCGCCAAACGTACTCCTTCTCTCCCCAAGAACATGCTGCAAATGAGTCATGATCCCCAATTGTGGCTCTCATGGTTTACAGACTTTTGAGCGCTTTTTTTCGCATCTGTGATTGTTTTTATGTGTTTTAATCGTGTTATTGGCTGTCTGTCTGTTTGCCTGCTGGATATGTGTGTGTGTGTGTGTGTGTGTGTGTGCGCGCGTGTGTTGGTTCGTCTGTCTGGCTGAGTTTTTGCCGTTTCACATGCTATAAAATTTCATTGTTGGGTCATTAACACACCGTAAGAAACAGAAGTACAAAAGAGGGAGAAGAGCAATATTAACAGCACCAAACAAAAACACACATACTCGCCGCTCACACTCACACACGCTGAAGAAGCCATCATCAATCGGCTCACACGTTTATATACGGGTAATCCAAGAGAATCGCATGGGCTGAGCGAATGAGTCTCACCGCCTAGTGCAATCGTTGCACCAATTGTTGTTGTGTTCTTGTTATGTGCAGTTTTCGTTGCTTTGTTTCTGAAACAATGCAGACTTCGTATTCCTTCGGCGAGTCCGGACTGCTCGGTTTAGTTGTATTGACATAAATTGGGACAATAATTGTTAGCTCAACATTTTCCAAGATTCATAAACCCCAACTAAAGCAAAGAAGACACAATCCTTGGGACTGCCTTTGTTGTTTGAAATTATTAACTTCAGAGAACGATCTAAAAGAGAAATGATTGCACACACTTCTTGAATCAATTTCCATTGTTTTTAATTGAAAATAACCAAGTTCAGGGAACAGAAGTTCGTTGATGTTCAGCAGTGCCAATAATGGGGCTGGGATCAGGCCATGTCCAATATTCATAATAGATCACTCATAATGGACAACTTTTTAGTTAAGTCCATACTGTATACTACAACAGTGTGTCTTTGGAAACTGTTTTCTATGGTGATTTACTTAAATCCTGTAAATTCATTTGAAGTGCCCACAATTAATCAAGATCTCACCATAATTACTGATTCCAGCATAATTACTGATTCCAGCATAATTACCGATCAATTTTGAATTGTTTTATCCAGATTTTAAGAACCTACTCACACGCCCCTGCTTTATAATCTAATGGGTTGTTCATTAAATCTAATTTACGTTTGGAAATACGAAATAGGAGGGTTAGTAAAGAATGGTTAGAGAGATGGTCAGAGAGTTAAAGAAAAACAAATGGCAAAATATTGAGGTAATAGAGTCCCAGAAAACACACGATAAGAGTTCCCAAGATAAGCAAAAGCAAAACGTGAATAAGAAAGCTTTAAGGAAAGGTATATCTGCGCAGACTGAGCCCTTTTACGGATTTGGTGTCAATTTGTCAGTCAATCAATATATGAAGAAATTCTATTCACCACAAAAATTGTGGAGCTGTTTCAAATGTTCTTGTTCTATTTGTTGAAATGTGGAGATATAAATAAATCAGAATAATGAGACGGTTCACTAATGGAACAATTTTAAATGCAAACCACATTTCATTTACCGCCTGGAATTCTATCGTTCTTGGTGTAGGTACATGGAGATTAGACCCCGATAAGGATAACAATCCCAATAAGAGAAACATTATGTTGTAGTAATGTGATAACTTTTTGATTCTGGCAAATTTCATAGTGTGTGAAATGATGTAGGAACTCTCTCTCTCGGTTCCACAGCAATGAACGAACTTAAGCCGAGATGGGTTCACAAAATTTCGGTCGAAATGGGCACATAAAATAGCATTCGGAATCTCTGGTTCAATCCCTTAAAATGTCCCCAAAGTATAAATATAATTATTCACATGGAACCAATGAAAAAATTTGAATCCCCATTCGTAATTGCCAAAATGCATTTGCGCCTATTCCAAAGTGGTTGCAGATGAGGCAAACTGGCCACTTTTCTGTGCAATACGACTATTGGAAAGATCCTCCGAAATCTACACTGAAGATAAACATATAAACACTTGGCTCTAGTTAAGGCAAAGATCTGCGAAAATCGCACGAAATGAAAACTGCTTAATTGTCAGGCCTCGGATGTCGTGGCTGTCTCATGTGTTCTCAACCATCACCTTTGCAACACTAACAGACTACGACAACCTGTGACCACAAATTGGTGACCGATATTATAAATCATACTCCAGTCCACCGACAACAAGTGCACCTCTCCTGAGAATCCTTACAGAAGCTGCAGCTACGAACCAGTCTACAATCATGAGCTATCCACAAGTATCCGAAATGGAAGCCATCTCTTTCAAATAACAACCGAACTGTTCTCATAAACCTAAAGTACGTCCCCGTAATGCTATTATATATAACTAACCCAACCGCTCCATATTCGCATTCCAGTGCCCTTTGCTCATTATTCTTGCAGGTCAGTCTCCAAAGTCAAAACTTGATCGCGAAATAATTACTTAATAAATTTTCCTACAATTTGCAACTCATTTTTATGAAAAATTAAAAGCTAAACAACAAAAAGAATAAAAAGAGAAACAAATTTCCATTTCACTTTTGCCGTCATTTCTTCACTTTCATTGGCGGCAATTGGGGTCAATTTATGCGCCAAAAGAGGAAAGTAATTATGAGAAATGACAGCGAGCGAGAGCCAAAGCCGCCGGGGCGCAATCGGTCTCAATAAGCATTCAGTATCTGCATAGCGGCTGCGGCTGTCGCTGCCTCTGCATCTGCCGCCACCGGTGCAATACAATTATGTTGCAAATTTTGTAATGTTTATATAAAAAGTACAACAACAGCAGCGGCAGCGACAACAAAAATTACGGCATTTGTGGCCTGGTTGAACTTACATCATTATTTCCCTCCACTCCACTCCACTCTGCTCTGCTGTGCTGTGCTCTACTCTGGTCTGGTCAACTCAACTCGCCTCGGCATTATTTGGCGCGGCGGGGTTTGGTTCCGCTCCGTGCTATTACGTTTGGCATTGAATTATGCCGGCAACGAAAAAATTGCATGGAATAGCAATGGTCAAAAATGTTGGATAAAGTGGTCAAAAGAAACTGGTTATGTGAGCATAAACCGTGAAAATGAGCGGCCAGCACACTCAGACACTGGTGGTACTGGCGGTGGCGGAGGCAAAGGAGGAAGTTGCCTCGGACGGAATGCATTAGGCAATTGGAGTTTTAAATTAGTTTAAAAGCGTTGGTTACGTTAAACTCAAACCACTGTGTAAGTTTCCCTTGGAAATATTGCAAACATGCCCTCACACTCCTTCCGCCTTCCCTTAAAAGAGCGAACATTGTCTTTACCACACTTTGGAAACTACATTCATCCCACCACTATAGTCACCATCATCATCACATCATCAAAAAGCATCGACGACGATATTTACACACCCGTCTGTCGCCCCCTCTTATGACGTCTTTGTAGTCGCCTCTGCATGCAGACACAGCTGTGGCTGCAGATGCAAATCCATTACGCCGACAACTCCACAAATTCTCAAGTGTGCTCCTGCTGGCGCTTGAGATATGTATTCCTTTGCGGAGCGTTCGAAAGTGCTCTCTTCAACGCTTATTTACAATGTGCTTAAGCGGCAAGAAGAGGAATCGGGAAATAATGTCAGCGATTGGGAATGTTGCCTGAAAGATTACATTTGATGTTTTTATGGTGTGATTCCGTTTGTCCTCGAGTCAGTTTTTCACAGCCAGTGTAGTAAAACTTCTGCCACGCTCCCCAAAGAACAAATCACTCAAAATTTAATAGAAATGAAAACTATATTTGGAAATCCTTGGCTGAAACTGTGGTGATGGGTTTGTTTACTCAGGACTCTTCTGTAGAACTCCTTCAAGAACTAATTGGTGGCAAATGGTGGGTTCTATGTAGCCCAGCACGACAAATGTGAGGTTAATCGCGTTTATTTTACGACACTAACTGTTGACGACTTCATTTTATAGTGTATCCAGATCGTGAATTCGTTTTACTCGTATGTCTGACGTCTCGTAATAGACCCAATTGGAAAGAGTGAATATGATTATGAATGGTCTGATAGGAACTTGATCGATCAAAATGGAATGACTTTTGAAAGAGCTGCTGAAGGGGGTCTTATCAATTAGAAAAAATGAGGCATCTCGGAGGCTAAATTCACCTTGACGTGCGTATATCAATGTTAACAGCCTCCCAAATTTCAGTTAAGCACAAATGGTTCAATAACAAATTATCTGAATATACTCCTGGTGGGACAAAACAAGTAGTCCGAAAGTTTGTTCAATGGTTGGATGATAATTTCAGCTCTGTAACTGACTGTTCGCAGTAAACACTCCCTTTTGTATACCCGGAGTTCCCCTGTGGCCGAACACGGTCTACTATAATAGTAGCATACATTTTGAAGGGAACTATGATACACCAGTGCAGCCACCGAACCGTCTGAAGTTGTCTGATATAATGGAATCATGAATTTTAATTTTATAACGAATCCTACGAATCTTGACTTAGATTATGCAATTGCATCATACTGCCACATTATCTCATAGAACTACTTTTCGATCCGAAAAAGAATCGACTGAATTTCTGAATGCTAAATAATTGTAATGACGCAATTGAACCATTGAGACAACCAATTTGACAGTATCTGCTGCAGTTCCGAGAGATTTTTCCCGCGCTCCAGTGTGGTAACTCTAAATTTCCGCACATGAAGTTGGAGAGTAGAAAACATCTCCCTAAAAGAAAACTAAATGGAAATGAAGGGAACAACAAAAGCGGAGTAAGTAAGTCTCCAACGCTAGCCGCAAACGTTGGTGAATGAATATGCATGCACAGCACACTCAAAGGAAAACATTTTCCCAAGCCAACGCACGCTCTGCACCATTCGCTGCAGCATGAGTCACGGTAAATGCATGTCTTGAGAGCTGCAAGTTGCACACACGTCTTCCTTGTTCACGGTACTGTCACTACATCAGCAGCAGTACCGGCGGCGGCAGCGAGTAACAAGTGCCAGCGCGATTGCTGCTGCACTGACTACGGTCTTGTTTTAGTCTGGTGGTGACTGGCATTGGTGTTGGTGTTGGTGTTGGTGTTGGTGTTGTTGGTGGTGCTGCTGCTAGTATGGCTGTGTTATGACTTCAGCCGCGATGGCATTGACATTAGAATACTTTAACTGGTTTCTTCAAGGTTCTCCTAGTTGGGTTACCAACGATGCAAGAGACACCAACACCAACGGCACCAGCAACACCAACAGCCAGCAGACAAACACGAGAGCCCGCTGTTTCAGTCTCCCTCGTTCGTGATGTCGCACACTCGGTCAGTCGTTTGCCTGCTTCTCGATTCGTTGCCTGGTTAAGTTGGTGGCTTGCCCCTTGTGTGATGTTTGCACCAACATTCCCTCTGTGTTGCACTGAGCACCGCACCCCTCCCCCACTCGCACAGTTTTCACTTCAACTTGAGTAATATTGCTATAAATTGTGTGGGTAAATGAATGAAAATCGGTGAAAATTACACACTTAAAAGTCCAATTCGCAATTTTTCTTCTTCTTTGTTGTTCGCTTTTATTGTAGCAGCAAACTGGGGAGGAGAACTAATGTGGCAGGCAGCGATTGGGGACTAACGAAGAAATGAAAAATGACTCGTAAAGAGGAACAAAGAAGAACTAGCCAAAGAAGAATGCAGCGTTTGCGGATCCGTGAATGATTGCCTGGTCGGATCTGTCAAGTGAATGGGCTGCGATTAATAAGGAACACACACGCTGATTATGGGAATGCCGACAATGAATTTCCGCACTCCAATTGAAGCACTTTTAGCGAGCTTTCGATTTAGTTTTTAATTTTAATATACGAAAACAAGAACAAAAATTCAGCTGGAGAAACTCAAAGATTCAGTACATCGAAACACATTTCTATCTAGTGCTCATTATTACCCCTTCAATCTGGGAATATCGATGGGGTTTGAGTATAAAAATGTCGTAGTAAACCATGATAATATAGAGTCGTTTTTTTACTAGGGTAAATCTCGTTCTTAGCACCGACCTGCGCTCTCCAAACATGTTACTGAACAAAGAACTGCACATATTTTGCTCTATTACATATTCTATGCCAACTCCTCCCTTCCATCTCCAACCTCAGATACTCTTCTCCAGATTTTTATTCAAAATGCAGGCACTACAACTACAAAGTGTCAAAATTGTGCAATATACTCACTTAAACCCTTTATCATCATCAATGCCATTGACGACACCATTTGTATTTGTGACTTCGTCCTTCTTCATGCCGTTTGAGTCAAACGGAGAGTTTGCCTTTTCCTTGTCCTCATGCGACTGTAAATAAAGATAAAGTATAAAAATAATGAATACGCGTGTAAACATGCGGGAAATAATTTCAATTTTTGCCAGCAAAGAGGACGAATTACAACTAATTGTGTTTCCCAGACCTAATAAAAGATACGGCAGCTGTAAAATCGATATAAAACAAACAGAAGATCTTAAATAAGCTTAACGGAAGCGGAAGAGCGCCAGTTAAAATTATGATGGCAACAAAAACCCTCAGAAATGACCAAGAAAAAAAGCCTGTAATAGGATTAAATCCATTCATTAAAGGAGAAAGGGGAGTGGAGGCGATAACAGTAGAATTCGAGCAAGATTCGTGGAAATCAGACTCTTTCTCGCCTGGCCCACCTGCTGTGTGTCGAAGCAGAACTACAGAAGAAAAGTAGGAGTAGGAATCTTTGGCTTTGCTGCAGCTAAAAAGTCCAAAAATAAAAAGGAAATGGCTGAGCATCCCAGCAGAAAATTAAGTTTCACGAATACTTGAAACCATTTAAGATCTCAGGATAATGGAATGCAGTTCCAAGCTGTGTACACAGAAGCATACTAGAAAGGGTAAAATCACTTTCAGAGCAATTCGAGTATCGAAGTAGGCGAAACCTTTTTGAGGAAGTTGTTGGTTTACTGAGTTTGCCATGATTTGGTCCGATTTGTTCATAATTGCTGAACCAAGCTAGTTCTCCATAGTTTTCAAATAAGCCGACATTACAACCGACATTGCAACCGACATTTTCAATGGAATGACTTCCCAAACAGCGAACGGAAAAGTTGCAGAAGCAACTTTCGCACTCTTTCAAATAGAACTGTTTTCTTTGCCGGTGGATAAACTCTTGTTAAATATCCACGGGATGATTTAAATTCATTTTACTGATTCGTGTTTCTCTACGTTGACTGGATTTTTATCCATCTTATAATTGGCACTCGCTTCTATTATACGAAATGCAGTATATTCCACAGAACAATAAATTCCATATAGAACAATAAACACCACTAATGAAAATTGGTCTATGGATCACCGGGGACGCCGAACAATATATTTTCTAGCGACACTCTTATTAGTACCTGGGTTTCTCTCTATTTCAATATTATCATATTCCGTTACTACTCAAAACTATATTTATCAATAAGTTTCTAATTGAAACAGAATTATATCTCACGTCGATCTCTCCAACATATTAGAGTTGTACCATATAGAAGAAATTCAAAGTATGCTAGGGGCATAAACAAGAAGAGGAACATAGGAAGTGGTAAAAGGGTTGGTAAAATTGTAGTAAAAACGAATCGAAGAAGTTAAAACATTGGGGAGGATGAACAGACTTAAATATTCCTCTCCTCTTTGAGCACCCCTTTAGTAAATACCTGGCTTCTCGAAAGGAAGATTGACCGATCGGAAACACTCCCAAATGTTCAATTATAATTGCTTACCTTATCATTATCATCAAATTTGAGAGCCCGTAAGCGCGGCTCCAAGCCGGAGAGTGGACTTTCTTTATTGGTAGGAGACCCACCCAAAACATATTCGACCATTTTAACGCCCAAACCACTTGTAGCATCCCGAGGACTGCAAGTAAAAGAAGAAGTAAGTCATAAGAGGGGATTTTCGGTAATATTCATTTAAGTGTGTTTTTATCTGCCTCATTTGATTAATTTACCTGAGTATACCAGCATTAGCGCCTGCGTTTGGATCGGGTGCCTGTGGAAAAGTTCGTGGCCTGGGTGGGGCTAAAATGTTTTCGCCGTGTGTCGACCAGGTGGAGTCTTTCCAAACGGGATGATCGCCCACTCCTGGTATATGTAGCGGATTGAGAGGGCCACCGGTGACGCCACCGGATGTGGTACCCTTGCCATCGGACTTCTCCCATAGCTTCTTGGCAGTAGAAGTGGTAATCTGTGAAAATACGAAAGGAAGATTGAATTTAGTAGATAAGTGAGTAAGCACGCGAATTTCATTTTTCATTTACAAAAGAGATAAAATCATTTTAAAAAATAATATATCAAGCAACTCAGCCCAGTCTGCAGTAAACTTGATGTGAACAATTTCCTAACTCAATTGCACGGCGAGCAAGTAGAAAACGAGACAAGAAAAAATGGCTGAACACTTTTGCAAACGATGAAAAAGCATCCTTACAAGTGTGTTTTGCTACGCTTCTTACACAAAAACAAGAAGCACAAACTTCCGCCTTCCGTTCACCTGCCACAGTTTGCGATAGCCGCCCACCTCCCCACCAGCAGCCGCTGCTCGCAATCTTGATTATGCCGGGCGCAGTCGACTCAATTGCGACAGGATTGAGAAGTGGCGCTGCCGCCATTAAACACTTTCATGGATGCGTATTATCACCTGTGAAAGGCTGTCACCACCTGAACCCCTTGAGGTATAGTGAAGAATATGAGTGCACACAGCTGTGAATGCGCAACAAATTTCATTAATCCACAACTTTACTTTACGTTAAGAGCCCTTTAGAAAAAATAAGCTCCCATACAAACTGTTGTAAAAGAAGTCCTTTCTAACCCTTTGGAAGTTGTACACTGACAAAGACCGACAGGCAATCAAACAATCAAACCAATCAGTCAGTGAACAATCGCTCCTAATTAGTTAGTGATAATAGTCCAATCATTTCGTCATATCAGGCTATCGAATAATTGACGTGGGGTTTGAGCACTATGAAGACGGATGACCTAGTAAACGGACCGGCAAAAAACGTCTTATGGTTCTACCTGGTTACTAGTGACTTTCATCGCTATTAATAAATGGCAAATAAATATTTAAACTCTCAGTGGCTTCGAGCGCTTTCATCGCTTTGATTTCAGAGAGTTCATCGCTATTTAGTTTTAGAACTTCTTCTGATGCATGGTCACACTCTGACCGAGAACAGACCAAGTGGGTAAAGAATTTCAAACAATGGACCAAGTAGAAAAAGGTTTTTGTGGGGACTATTTAAATCAACGAGTACCCCTCGTCGCTGTTAAAAGTACTGTCCCCAAACCACTGGCACCCAACATTTGCTGTTCTCGCCGTACACTCCTACACGGAGCAGCAATGCGGGCTGAAATCCGAAGAGAACGTGTACCACAGAAAGAATTGATTTAAGTTAAAAGTCGGAATTTAAGTTTTTCATAACTTTTATTTTGAGGGATTGTTTCAAAGTACTTTTACAACAAACAAAAAAACTTTTATAGTGGATAACTTCCCGCAAAAGTTATTCAAACCAAGTCCATCAACCAGTCAGTCCATCAACCAGTCCGTCAGTCAGCAGCCATCACCACCACTTCCAGACCGAAAGCAACCCTTTGCAGTGTAAGCGGAATTTTGCGAAAAGCTAGTCAGCTAATCTGCCAGTCAGACAATTTGTGGTGGGCATGGAAGCGGCGATAGATGCAGAGTGTGTCCCCCCCTCTTTAGTTTTCCTCTTCCGCTTGTTGCAACACTGCACATTTCTAATGTCACTATTGTGCCGTGTGGACAAGATTGATTTTAGCTCGACACCGGCAAAGCAAAGTAATTTAAGTCCGTATTATTTTCAACAATAACAACAACTGGCAAACCAAAAACAAGAACGATGGTAAGCGACAGTGTTGTTGCTCGTGTATGGAGTTGCACTGCGCTTCGTTCTGCCGAGTCCGAGCTGTGGCTGGATGGAATTTTAATAGGCATTTTACAGTTTGTGCGTCTACAAAAGAGAAACGAAACCAACAATCCAGTTTACAGGTTTGCGGAAGAGTATTTGACAAACGCGATAAGCGTCTGCCGTAGGCAGCCAGTTAAGCAGGCACACAGACAGACGGACGGACGGACAGATAAACGGGCACTGGCAGCCTGATAAGCAGAAATTCATCTCCTACTTCGCCGCGCTGACACCTGTTTCGAGTGCTCCAAGAGTGACGGCTTTATGAAGTGTGAATCCATTGCATACAATTTAATCTCATTAGAAATCTGAATAGTAACCGAATTGAATATTGAATTGTTCTTAAAGCTTAAAGATAGTTGCTAATCCGGCTATCGTTGTGGGCTATAATTGAAAGTTAAGTTCAATAATCCTCGATTGGGAATTGTTCAGAATATTTTAAATAAATGTTAAGCAGGGTTTATCTTCAACAATGAGTATTATGTAGAGATGCAGACGAAAGTTGTAGAAGATGAGTTCGATGTATGAACATTGAAATTAACAATGATATAATGACTAAATTTAAATTTATGTGCATAATTGTTGTAAATCACAAACAAACCCATCCAAACGAGGAAACGGCCTTCTTCAACTTTAACTATTCCAAATCTCCTACTTTTTGCCAACCCAACAACTATTCTTTATTACAATCGAATGGTATGGCACACTTCTACCATCGTTGGTATCAAATTTCATTTTTAATGCGGTCTCTACAGTGCTTATAGGACGTGGGCGTGACATTTGTCCAATTTTTGTTCACACACCAATCGGGTTCTGTCTTCAGAACTAGGCAAGGACAATGATGATGTGAAATCTCATTGGGCTATCTCCAAAAATTGGGAAAAAGTGTACATACAAATAGGTACGAAATCGATTGAGAAATATGTATCCATATCTGCCAAACCTTCTGTTGGGCGTCACCAACACAGCTCAACCTGCACTAACTCTGTTTATTCTTTATTCCCTTTTTAAATGAGACAGAAGAAGTTCATAATATGTACGGGGATGCGGAGTCATGTAATGCTGAAATACTTATTCCATAAAAAGTCGGTAGAGCTAACCAGAGATTCTGTGGTAAGACAACGATCCTGGCGACCTCAGTAAACCTCGTTTGGAGATGCCTGAACTTGCGTCAGTTTCGAAACTGATTTTTACTCAAAAGAATGTTAATCTGCTGCAGTGAAGGAAAACGTTCCTTATGAATTTGGAATAATTCGAAATATCTGCTCAATTCTTGTTTTAATAAGCGTTGTATCAATGAATATGATTGCACCCGCATGCTGCGCAGACACGAACTGGGCATTTGCCCGCTTTCATCAGCATTACACGAAAGGATATCTCTCGAAGGATATGAAAGTATACGATCCAATATGTCAAAACACACACATACCAGTGCAAATCTCCACTGTAATAAAATCAAATGAAATGTAAATAAAAAGATACCAATTTAAAATGCATAACAAAACTGCAGGGAGCCATTCGAGCACACACACAGAGAACAGTCGGACGAAGGATACACAGGCGTTGGGCATGAGCACGAGTAAAGGAGTTCCAGCAGCGCCACAGCAGCAGAACGGAAACTATAAAATTTAAATTGAAAAATTTCGTTGCTCTCGTCTGTGATGTTGGGGAAAATCTGTTGTAAAATTGGAAAGATAATTTACAAATGATGTGATATGAAGCGAGAGAGATCCCGTAATAAGAGGCGAAAGCGCAACCAATCAACACCACTACGTAGACGACTGGCAGCTAAAACATGTCTGCAAATACCACAATGTCCGCTGGTGGCGAATGAGCGGACACGAATGAAGTCACTGAGGAGTCAGAGAAACACCACGAATCGGCGGAAAGTGGTAGAATTGCCAGATGATTGACGGCAAAGACTCAAATTGTTTCCATTTTTTCCGCTTAAGTGGAAAGAAAACTTCATGACTCTGGTGTGCTGCGGCAGAATGCCACACAGTCCATGGCAATGGGGAGTTCTGCGCGAATCTCAAACATCATAAATATGCAACGCCGTCATGGTGAAGAGATATTAATTTTAATTTCAATGCCAGTTAGGTGCAGCTAAGGAGACAGAATGGCAGGACGGGCAGGATTGTGCAAAACCAAGAGGAGCTCCTTGCTAGCACCATATCATCACAAAACAGCAAGAAACTGGAAGCCCACACCATCCAACCAAACCAAAAAAACCAGCAGGAGCAGATAGAGGAACGCTGAACACCACGCACAATGTACAAGAAAGAACAAAAGCACTCGTTCAAGAGTAGAGTGAAATATTGTGTTAAGACTCTTTCACAATTCTCGTAGCTACAGCCACCACCGACATCCGCAGCAGAATGAATTGGTCCTGAGTACTGAGAAAAATGACGCTAAGGACGCTAACAAAAAGACAATTTGCATTAAAATGGTTCAGTATCTGCCTTGGAGACGTACTTGTATATATTTTGATTGTAGGATGCGTGCTTGAAGAGGGCGGCAATGCCAATTTTGCGCACCCTTTTATAGAAAAATATATGAGTCAATTTGGTTCTCTGGCCATTATTTCTTCCGCTATATTTTGCAATTTTGTTTTTCGCTCTGGGTAATTTTGATCAAAAACTGGACCAGTCCAGAAGATAGAAGATGAAGAGTAAAGCTAAAAGTGCCCCAAGTTCGTTCAGTTCAAGCGTTCTTCAAATGGTCGTCGTAAATATAATCATCGTGAATGCAATTTACGAGTTGTCCCCCTCTTCATATTCTTCTATCGTTTCAGCCAGAAGCACCCTACAAAGCTAGAAATAGTCCACTTTCCACCAACTTTTAAAGTATCTCTGTCAGAAAACGATCTACTCGTAACCTCTCTTATCGATTTTGAGAGGGAGTTTTTTAATACGTATGTTGTACGAGATCCCCTTATAATATCACATTAGATATTGAACAATTTCCCATTGCAGCTCTGCCAGGAAAATATGGCTACTTTGAACAGTTAGAAATAGTCTATGTACCGGCCAGAAGTGTAATTATAGACCTCTGTTCTAGACCAAAAATGTCGGCCATGCAAGTACCTATGCAGAAAATGTGGAGACAAGGATAATGAGACCATGTTTCTGTGCTGCCTAGGGGATTGTCCTGATTTGCCCAGCAGAAGGTTTTTGGTTGAAGGTATGCCTGGGTCTTGACTATTATGCATTTAAAGACATTATAGTAAAACATGAAGAGCTTCTATTGCTAATGCTACTTCAATGCCATTGAACCCTGGTGGGACAGTAGACCGTAGAATTTCTTCTTCTTCTTATGTGGCCATTACAACCCGTGCTCAGGTTACGGCCGATTTGAGCACCTCTTGCCAGGCGCCTCTACTTCCCGCGCGCTTTCTCCAATTAGTCACACCAAGCTTGGTTAGGCTTCCTTAGCTTGGTGTATCCACTGGAGGCACGGTCTCCCTCTTCGTCGTCGACCTTCGTCTCTCGCTTCGAATACCTTTTTCGCCGGAGCTTCTTCATCCATACGATGGACATGATCCAGCCAGGGTAGTCGCTGAATTTAAACGCTGAACTACATCAATGTAAGCGTAGAGCTCATACAGCTCGTGGTTTATTCGACCCGAACAGGACCAAAGATTTTGCGAAGAACTTTCCTCCCGAATACCCCAAGAGTGGCTGCATCTGAGCCACAAAGAGCACTGGTGACAAGAGCATCTTGTAAAGTGTCAGCTTCGTCGATCGATGGAGGGCTCTGCAACCCAATTACTTACTAAGCCCATAGTAGCACCTATTAGCAATTGTGATCCGTCGCTTTATCTCCAGACTGACATCATTATTGGTGTAGCCAAGGTATGTAAATTGCTTGACTAGTTCAAAGTTGTAGCTGCCCGCTGAAACATGAGAGCTTAGACGCCGCGCTCCCCTGTTTGCAAACACCATATACTTCGTTTTGCCCTCGTTTACCGTCAAGCGCACTTTGGCTGATTCCTTTTCAATAGCATTGAAAGCAGCAGCAACATCTCTGTTGGTCCGACCGATAATATCGATATCATTAGCGTACGCAAGGAGCAGGACACCCGGTGCCATTGCGATGCACACTGGCCGTTCGTAGAATCCCCTCCATGAAGTTGAAGAGATCGCAGGATAACGGGTCTCCTTGTCTGACACCTCGTTCAGTATTAAAGGTTTCGGAAAGGTGATTTTCAACCTTGACGAAGCTGCTCGTTTTGCTCAACGCCATCCTGCAGAACCTTATCAACTTCGCAGGTATCCCGAACTCTGACATTGTTGTGTTTAGGCAATTCCGCATCGAGCTATCGAACGCAGCTTTATAGTCAACAAAGAGATGATGGATGTTGATTTGATTTTCGTGGGTCTTTCCCAGGAATTGGCGTAATGTGAAAATCTGGTCTATGGTGGATTTACCAGGTCGAAAGCCGCACTGATAAGGTCCAATCAGTGTTGTTGTATGCTCGACAGCACCTTATATGCGATGGAAATGAGACTGATAGCCCGGTAGTTGGCGCAGATTGTTGGGTCTCCTTTCTCCAATACAGGACAAAGCACGCTGAGATTCCAATCGCCGGGGATGCTTGCCTCTAGCCATATTCTGCTGATGAGTTGATGCAGACACATTTTCAATTCATCGCCGTCGGCTTTAGACAATTCGGCTGGCAGGCCGTCAGCACCCGCTGCCTTGTGGTTTTTGAGTCGGTGGATAGCAACTCAAACCTCGTCATGGCTAGGTAGTGGGACTTCCATTCTGTCTTCGTCGATTGGTGGTAGCGCACTGCATGCCTCTTGGATGGAATTGGTAGAATCGTCAATCGTAAGTGGATTTGAGAAATGATGTCTCTATAATCTCAGTGCACACTGCGTATCTACAACCAGGTCTCCATTTTCATCTCTACAAGTGGATGCTCTGGTCTGGAAACCTTGAGTTAGCTGCTTAACCTGTCGATAGAATTTTTGTGGGTCCTTCTTGCTGGTACACCTCGAATTTCTCACGCTCACGTTATTCCTGCTCTCTTTTTTTACGTCTGAAAAGGCGCCGTAGACTTTGCCTGGTTTCAAAGTTCCCTCATTTTTTGGATATAGTGTTTTTTGGCTCTCGGAAGTGTTTCAGAACAGACTGAACAGACAGGGGCGTTCACATTGATTGTTTGATCTGTCTCACTGCGTGGATTATGATACTATGAATAATGTTTCCACTGCAGGCGCTCAAACCCGAACGCTGATGCGATACTCCATACGCATTTCCACTTGACAACGTTCGTCTTGACTTGGCTGTTTCCCCAGCAACTGTGTCAAGTTGACAACTCCTTTTACGGTAACCAGTCTCGAGCAGCGAATCGATTAAAAACCAGATAAACATGAAATCGATTGAATTATGAGCACAATTCCTCAAGGGAGCAATGAAATTGAAGCATGTTTTGCACAATTTACAAGCAATTGCCAAATAAAGCCACTGACTACCCCCACCGAATCCTCAACACCGCTGACTTTTAATAGGTCATAGGTATTTCAAGTCGTCTGCTACGTGGGTGCTTCAACATTTTAAGAGAGTACTTCTGCACTACTCACGAGGAATTTGAGTGGAAATGAATTTTACAGAAAGTAGAGCAGAATCAGGTAGAAAAGGCGTCATCTGAAAGCGTTGGAACACCTTCGACTTTTCTGCTGCTCTGCTGCACGGCGACAATAGCAACTGCCACTTTTGTATATGGGAACAAAAGCTGATTTCTTGTTTCATGCAGAGCCAAGTCGCACCGTTTAATTGATAAGAATGCACACTGACACACTGGAATATTCGATAGCAGCAACTCCTGCACGATAAAAGTGACAACCGCACACAAAAACATTGAGGTTAAGGCTGCCGCTGCCTACCCTTGTCGTGCCTCTCGGCTGCCCTCAACCACAGCCGCACAAAGCCAGCAATGAGAAGCATAGGAAACCACGATGTTGAAAAAATGGAAAATAAAACAAACCAAGCGGGAAATCAGAATTTTGAAGAAACGTGCATCGTGACAAATAAAAAAGTAAATCGAATGTGATACGGGAGCAAATGGCAACCCTAAACCACATCCCCAAATAAAAGTTATGGTAAAATAAATCAAGAGAGCTAAAATCGGTTAACAGCGACTGCGATAGAATTCCCACCCCAGCGGAATGGAACCCCTGCGAGGAACGACGAACACTGACCATGCCTATATATTCAGAACTAATTACAATTGGTCAAATGAAGATGATGGCGAGAGTTATAGCCTTGTGCTACAATGGATGACTGACTATCTGCAGGCAGAATTAAAGAATTAAAGTAGGTGGCATGTTGACAATGACTGGGAATATAAAACTAGACAGACATCGGGGAACATATATTTGTGTATATCAGGCTTTTCATAGGAAATGGCCAACCCTGCATATTTCGTCGATTCTTACTTTTGAGATACGAGTGCTTCGTTGATTTCCATCGGAAGACTCTGCAATTTACTTTTTTCAGTCTTAGGGACGTTTGTATTTTCAAAGGTAGATGGTAATAGTTTCGAATTTACGATCGAGATATAAATCCTCTTCACCTGATTCCTTTGTCTACTTTGCAAAGTGGCAAACGCATGCATGAAGTTAATATGGCCCTCACAAAAAAGGTGTAGGGTATGCCACCAGTGACGCCAGCCGCACACAGTGCAATTAAAGCAAAAGCAAAACCACAGCGCTACAACAACCACAAGTGAGTGCCAGAACCCCAGAGTCACACATGAGTATGAGGGTTCGAGGTACATTTAAATAGTTCACATGCAGTGTCGCCGTGCCGTCTTTCTTTAAATCTGTCAACATGATTGTGTGTGTTTGTGTGTGTTTGTGTGTGTGTGTGTGTGTTTGTGTGTGTCGAAAGTTGCTGTCTACGGGGATTAAAGTTCTTTCTACCCATAATGATGCTTCTGTTACAAGCTGAGAGTGGGGCCCAAAACTGAAAAGTCACTCTGTTACGTTGTGATGCTGAACGGCGGTTTAAAAGGACATAAGTTGAGGCACTTTGTCATCCGATAAGAAGTTATATATGCATGTGTGAACTGTACAAAATTACGACAAAAATTATGTTAGACACACACACATGCATACACACTACTTCATTTATACAGCTGCGGTGATCCTGGACACCAGTATAGATACCTTTCGTAAGCAGTTCCATTTAATATTTTCATTGCTTATCTTAGGATGTCAATCTAAATGGTTACAAAAGTAGTTTAAGGAAATCTCTGTCACTGCCGCTTCTGATTAGAAGAAAATATTTATGATGATGCTTGAAAGAATCACTGCTACTGCATTGTCAAAATGAAAGATGAAACAACTTTGAAGTAGTGTTTGCATACTTGAGGTTGGAACTCATTTCTTAAACAAATGTTATTCAGAAATGAATACAAAGTGTTAATATGTTCGAATGATCCAATGGAATGTCTCGGTGATTCATAGAGACAATGAGACATTTGTCGTTTTTAAAACTCCGAATAACTAACAGAGACCATTCTGAAGCAGTTAGATACGTAAAAGACACTGAAAGACTGGGACAATTTATCTCGGATCACCCTTTTGACTGTAGGTTTGAGGAAAGGATTCAAATTCTCGCTGTTAAAGTTATAGACCATCCACCCTACTACTTCGAAACATGTAACGAAAGAGTAAAGGGACAATAATATAAAAGCAGGTGAATCTGGGTCAGGAAGTAATGTAGACGTAACCGATGATATAAATGTGCAAAATTTAAATAAAAGTTAATTTGAAATTGAAAAAATCGACACATTTAAAGTGGATAGAATGTAATTGAGGAAGGAACAGCCATGAAAATAATACCCTTTGTTGATTTGCAATTGCCAAGAATTACAATAAAATAAGATCTGGTTAAACAAATGCATTTCATCACGTGGAGATGGCCAAGGAAGATAAGAGGATCCGGTCCAGGAACTTAACACAAACAAGTTATCTTACTCAAACGTTTGGAACAATACCAATTAAGCGAAATGCATCCGTGCTGGATTTGCCTGACATCCCATCGGACGCGTCCCCAGGTGGCGGATAGGGGGACCCTTGGTAGGAAAATGACATTACTTCTGAACCTCTTAGGAGGGGCGGGAGTTATGGCTGTCTGTCTATCACAATGATGGTATAGAGAATGGGTACCATCCGCGGACCAAACTGGCTAGGGAGGAGTCCCGAACAAAAACCACTGTCTGGCGATGGACAACAATAGGTTAATTACTTCAGATGGAACCCACGCATGTGGAAATCCACCCGGCACGGATTCTGGAGGCCCCAACCATCGCTAAAGTCTCTCGCCTTTATCAGCGAAAGCGCATCCTGGAGGAGACGGGGATTGTTATCGCAATCTCTTCTTCTTCAGAGACGGAGGAACGTACCCTGGATCCAGAGGGCCTGCGTCGGGAAGTCACCACAGTGGCGGAACGACCGACCAGTGGTTCTAGGGCAACGCGAACTCAAGCGAGGAGACAGAGAAAGAAGCGGCTTGATAGGCTCGTGCAGGAGAAATCCTCACGTGGCTCTGCCGGCCCTTCTGTGTCGAATCCCTCCAAAAGGCCCCGGTCGGCGGAAGTGACACCCACGGAAGCCACCGAGCCTGCGGAGGGATTGACCGCTCCGAAAGCTCGCTCGCGAGGTAAGCGGCGGAAGATTGTTGCTGAAAATAGCATTCCCACCTGCCCTGCAGCTGTTACTGCTGGTGGCGCCACGACCCCAAAGGGTACGAGCGAAACCTCGGTGGCGGCTAATGTGGCAGGGAGGAATGTTGCCAATAAGCTGCAGGTTGCCCAGCCCCTCGTATCCAGCAAAACCATCTGCCCGGCGAAATCTCTGCCAGTGGCGGGTGGTGAGCTGGACTTTCGCCCAAGCACTTCCAAAGGTGCAGCCAAGCCATCGTACAGCGAGAAGGCTAACGGCCCGCAACCAATGGCGGTGATTGGGAAGCTGGGGCCTGACCATCAGCTAACTGATGCAGAAATAAAACACTGCAAAGGTCATCTGATGCGTCGCGTCATTGCCTCCGGTCCTGAAGCTAATGCGAAGGGCTATGAGACAAAGGACGGCACTCTACAGGTGTCGTGCGCGTCTCAGGCCAACTTTGATTGGCTCAGGGGTGCAGTCAATGACGTGCCCCATGGGGACCACTCGCTTCGCGGTCTATAGCGAAGCAGGCGTGTCCCTCAGGAAGGCCATCTGCTGGATTCCGGATCCCGATCTGACGACCACAGATGTCCTTTCTTGTCTGCGTGCTCAGATCCCTGGCATCAACACGAGGCTTTGGAGAGTTCTTTCGCACACCAGGGGTAGCAACCGGGATGGTAAAGAAGGTGCTAGTCTTGTGGTGCGAGTGGATGAGGCCACTGTTGATGTCATAGTTTCTCGGTACCGGAGCCGTCTGAGTCTCTTCTTTGGGACTGGAACCTTTCATGTCTTTCCCAGATGAGTGGCTCGGACGATTCTCGTAGCTATCGTCTTTTCACGGTAACGCAGATCAACTTGCAGCATTCTAAAGCCGCTACTGTACTCCTAAGTAGACGACTCACCCAGCTGCACACATCACCCCACATAACAACAGTACAAGAGCCCTGGGTCTTTAGGGGTCGCCTCTGTGGCTTGGCTTGTTGAAAGGGGCCACGATATTATATGACAGAAACTCGATTAGACCTACAGCCGGTCTTATAATATCATCCCATCTCGCAGCGACCTGCCTTGACGCATTCTGTTGTCAGGATCTGGTTGCGGCAGAGATTAGTTTTAAGAGTATGCACGGATGGTCGAGGTTTGTGATTGCTTCTGCTTACTTTCCCTACGATGCTTTGGAGGCGCCACCACCAAGGAAGGTCACTACATTTCAGCATGCCTATCAAAGCGAAAAATCCTGCGAGACGGCTCTGCAAAACCTTGTTGGAAGGATAGAGCGAGCCATCGACAGGAAAGAATACGCAATAGGCATCTTTGTGGACATAGAGGGTGCGTTTGACAATGCTACTTTCGACAGTATGCGCGGCTCTGCTAGGCGGCATGGCGTAGACCGGGTCCTAGTAAATTGGATATGTTCAATGCTGGCCCAGAGAATCATAACGGTGCGGGCGGAGGAAGATTTGCTGGTGTCGTCTGGGGTTAATAGAGGCTGTCCCCAAGGTGGCGTACTGTCTCCATTGCTCTGCTGCATGGTAATCGATCCCCTGCTTAACGCCATTAATGACTCGGGCGTATACGCTCAGGCATATGCGGATGATGTTGGCAGTCTTGTGACAGGTCCATCCCTTATGATTGTCTGCAGAAGGGTGCAGAGAACTCTGGATATGATTGACACTTGGTGCAGTGCGAATGGGCTATCGGCTAATCCTGTCAAGACTGGTATTGTCCTCTTTACCAGAAGGAGAAAGCTTGATGGACTTATTCTGCCTACACTAAAAGGAGTCACTATCCAGCTATCCAAGGAAATCAAATATCTTGGAGTCATCCTTGATAACAAACTTCTTTGGAAAACACATGTCGAACTGAAGACATCCAAAGCACTGTCAGTTTTCTGGCAATGTAAGGGTGTTTTTGGTAAGACATGGGGTCTTTCCCCTAGTAAGGTCCTATGGATCTATACAGCTATGGTAAGACCTATTATCACCTATGTATCGATAGTTTGGATGAGCAGACTCTCTCTTGTAGGGGTCAAAAAAGCTCTATCAAAACTACAACGTGCTGTGGCCATATGTTGTACCGGAGCATTTCCGACTACTCCAGGCCCGGCACTTGATACTTTGGTGAATCTCCCGCCACTAGATGTCTTCATCCGCGGAGAGGCCGTTAAGGCCATCTGCAGAGTGAAACATAGTGGCCACTGGTATGGGGTGTACTCGATATTGGACGACGGCGCAGGCACTGACATCGATTCTGCAATCCTGTCTATACCCCCGGACTCCATGTCGTCAACCGTCATACTAGAAAAGCGGTACAATGTGTTGCTGCCAGAGGCTCGTTCATGGTTAGATCCCGAGAACGAGCCCGGCAAACACTGCTGCCGTATTTTCACTGATGGCTCCAGGACTGAAGAAGGTTCATGTTCTGGTGTCTTCGTGGAATCTTGTGGGACCCGTCGGTTCTTTGCCCTTGGTCTGCATGCGTCTGTGTTTCAGGCGGAGGTGTATGCGATACTTGAGGCGATGGACTTTGTTGTGGAAAACAGGTGGAAAGGCAAATCTATTTAGTGTCTGCAGTGACAGCCAAGCTCGGCTCAGGGCCTTGGATAGTCCGACCACTACTTCCACGATAGTCAGGTCCTGCAAATCCAGGCCAAATTGTGTTGGAAAACATAATAGTCTGACGCTGACTTGGGTCCCGGGACACGCTGGCATTGCGGATAGCGAGACCTCTGACTCTTTGGCCAGGATGGGCTCCGAGGCTGTTTTTATTGGCCCTGAGCCTGTTCTGCCACTCCCTTCTGCTGCCATCAAAGCCACTGCAAACAAGTGGGTTGTTTCGACCCACAAGCGAGCATGGGGGGCTGAGAGAGACTGCGGATGGACGAAAATTATGCTACCTGCTATCTCTGACCGATGGTCACGGTTCCTTCTATCTTTAGGTAGGAGGAACTGCAGGCTGTTGGTGGGCGTGATGACAGGACACTTTCTATGGGCTAGGCACATGGAAAGGATTGGCATATCAGACAGTGCGCTGTGCCCAGCCTGTGGAGAGGAAGACGAGACGGCGGACCATTTTCTTTGCGTCTGCCCTGCCTTTGCTCGAATCAGGTTTGGGATTTTTGGCACTGATGTGCTGAGGAGTAACCAACTTGGCTCCTTGGCACCACAGGATCCACTTCTACTTCTTCGGAGGTCGGGTAGATTTAAAACCGAGTAAAAGGGAACCTTAAGTGCAGTACAATGGATATATACTCTGTCTGGGTGCTGCGCTTACTAGATTGTTCCGACAAAAAAAAAAAAAAAAAAAAAAAAACCGAAATGAAGGAGTTCAACGAGGTTACAGAAATTTAAGCGCGAAACAGTTGACGAATCATAGTTGATCAACAAGTCTCAGAAGTACCATGGAACCTTGTGCCATTGAAGAATATTGCTTCCAGAACCAGGTGGAAGTAGTTGAATGAAATCGATTGATAAGAACTAAGCTCCTTACTACGAACTTTTGCGGTGAGTAAGTTGCTCCACCCACATTCCAAGTGCATGCAAGCAAAGACAATATACAGAAAGACCTTTCATTGCGCTCTTGAGTGAGAATCAACATATTGAAGTGTATGGCAACCACATTGGAAAAATATTCGGCAATTCCACGAAGCAATCGTGAATATGTATCCATCGTTCTTGTATCAAACACAATAACCACACACATGGCTATTGTTGTGTAGTATACTGCCTTTGATGCAAGCTGTCTGCTTCGAATCCCGTTCACGAAATCGATGGGAGAATAAACTATATTGAATAATACAGATTTTTATTCGAAAAAATACAGATGTTTCATATTTACTACCCACATCTCCCGCATTTAAATTACTATTTTTGTGCAATTTATGATCTTAAATGATTTATCATACTCTTTATGATATCAGTACTCTTAATAATATTCTCGAATTATTTGTGTGAAATGACGTTAATATCAATGGATGAAGTCAATGCAAAGAGCAGATGCGACTACAACAAACAAACATATTATTGCCATTGTTACGAGTACTGTAACTACTATATATTCCCCAATAGCCCACTGATTCTGCTGGGGAAAAGCCAATCCAAGAGTCCTTCGTAACTATCATTTCCTAAGAATGTATGCCAACAGCCACCTTCACCAAGAGTTTTGGCCCCGTTGCTTGCAACGAAACTAACTACGAAAGAGGCAACGACACAACAACAACGCCGGGAACGGACACTTTGGAGCGGCGGCCGTCGTAAACGTTACGCATTCAGAAGCCAACAATTACGGCTAAATGCAAGAGCCTCAGTAAATATTAAATTACTGAAACGAAACCTCGAAAAAAGTTCAAAGAAATCAAAGTAAAAATGTATTTGTTTACAATGTGAAAATGTCTCCGCCTTTTATCGATTGTACGAGTAATTCAAGCGTCAATCCAATTAATTAAAATCAACGATTGCAATTTCCATGGAACTCAATTTAGAAGAATCAAAGTTTGTATAATTTTTGCGCGTTTTCGAAACATTTTTCCCCACCACGCCGCTCTGAACACTTCGGAGCTATAGTTGAGAAATGTTAAAATATTCGTAGACATTTTAGCGCACGTGGAAGCAACGAAGGCGGCAAATCAGCAGATCCGAGGGTTAAATGAAAGCCTTAGCGGAGTTCTACTCAGGGCCCGACCTAATGTAAATTTCAGCTTAGTTCAACCTTGAAAAAAAGGTCAGCTCAAAGTCAATTCAACTGTAAGCCTACAATAAGGCGTCATTGTGATCTAACGAATTGTCCAAAATTACTCCTGCCGAAGAAGTCTCAATTTTAAAACCGTTCTGGATAGGAGTAAATTGTCTGATGAATATGTAATACAGAGTAGTATGCGAATATATCCCATCAGCAATCCTCTTCCTAGTAGTGATAAACGATGTTCTGATACTGGCATTGCTAAATAGTGTAATTCCTAGGACTTTTGCATCTTATCTAAAACACGCCGGGTCGAAACAATAAACCGTTTGTATTATTGCATTAGGTCGGGTAAAGGTGGAACCAAACGAGATCTGGAAGCTGCAATATATATTGAAACGTGATTGTCTACTCTTAGGATCCCATCTAGAGTTTGAGAATGAGTAAACCACCAGTATTTAAGCCAAGACATAATCCATGCAGATAAAAACTATTCTTGGTGTAGAGAATGTTCTCGAAAATAAAAGCTTACTCAAGAGCCCGCTTCGAGGTGTATATAAGATTCGAGAATGATCGAGAAACTTCTTTAATAGTGTAGAATTTTCTACTTCAACCATTCGAAAGGTATATAAGCTAAAGAAATTCACAGTCGAGAGCAGTTGAGCAGAGATCGTAACAGTGTGTAATATTTGTAATTGTGATTGAGAAATAATAAAGTGATTAAATTAATTATTAAATAAACTGCAAATTGTGTAATAAGTAAACTTTAAGCCTAGTATTAAGTGTGTAAATAGCAATAATTAAAATAAAGTAAGTTATTTTAATTTAACCAGCGATTGTTTGATTACTACACTATCCAGTGGTACGAATCCGAGTATAGAGAGTTAGAGTAAGTTGTCAGGAGGACAATTTCGTAACAGTATAAATTGTCAAGAGGCAATATGCACAACTCTGCAGCGAAGCGAGTGGGAATGGATGGGACACACTCCTTTCTGCAGAGTGTGTCCTGATTATTGCAAACGCTGTCGTGCAGTCACGAAATTTCGTGCTTGAATTGAAGTTCGAGAGTGTATACGACCACCTCAGCGTTCAAATACACTCTCCAAGAAGAGATTTCCTAGTTAGGTCTTTATTCGCTTATTTATCGTGCCCTAATGCTGTAATATCGTCTCTCTCTCCCTCAAACGGACAGTAATACAATATGTCCTGAATGATGATATCACTTTATGTCACACACCGGAAATGATGTTGCTATCACTTCCGTTGCAATGGTGCTTCCAAACAAAAAGCGGATGAATGAAGACCGTAAACAGATCACTCCACTGATTGAGTTTATAGCTTCAGTGTTATGTGTGAATTGTATTCTCGAAAATATTCGAAACTTTTTCTACAATCAATAAAACTAATTTCATTGTGTATTCCCAAGTAAACCTATTTTTAAAAATAGATATTTATTGGCAATTGAATGTGACTGAAAAGAATCCCTGCCTCTTACCTCGAAATTTCATAACATTTGACCTAATAGAAGCGGAGTTATTGCGTCTGAAGGGACAGTATGTTTATGTCAACGGTACAAAAATGAGCATCGAACAAAAAGCTGATATTAAGTTTTGTTTTAAACTTAGTAAAACGTTTACCGAAACGTTTCAATTAATGGAGCAAGTTTATTGATAGGATGATTTATCCCGCGGCAGAGTTCATGAGTGATATACGCGTTTGAAAAACGGACGGAAGGATATAAATGATGAGCAACCTGTTGGCCAACCTCAATCCGTGATCACCGTAGATTCCATCAAAACCATGCGCGTAAATTCACCAAAGATCAGCCAAAATTTCATTGAAATTCATGGAATTGGAATTGAGCATCTCAAAAACATAATTTTGACCGAACATTTGAGCCACCGAAAAGTGTTGGCACGGTTTGTTCCGCACAAGTTGACTGGCGACCAAAAATTGCTCTGAATTTAGCATACGAAAGGCATCATAACGGAGGTTAAAAAAGACAAAAAATACCTTTACAACATTCCGAATGGTACTGAAATGTGGTCTTTTTAATATGATCCAAAAGCCAAGAGCCAAAGTGCTGAGTGACAGGCACCACACAAACCAAAACCCAAAAATCTCGTTTCGAGGAGTCAAAAGTGAAGCCAATGTTGACCTGGGTGATGGGGTAGCATTTGGAATGAAAAGTGTCTGATTACATTCCACTTGAGAGAGGTCTGCAGGATCCTTGCAGGTGCACCTCAAGCATCCCACAACCTCCACGTGGTGTCACCTGGGCCATGACATTTTAGCACCCGATAAGTGTTAGCTGATGTGAGTAAGCGGAAATCCGTCATCTCTATCTTTGGCGCCGTCTTGTTCAGCGTCTGTTTCCCATGTTGGCTGAAACGAAGTGGTGAAAACTGAAAGCACTCCCTTAATCCGCGGTGCTACGCGAACCGGCCGACTAATATCTTTCCAGCGGAGGGATACGAAAGCTGTATTTGAACGGAGACTCTCCGATACTGGTCGCCTCGGTGTAGAACTATGACCTTGCCACATTATCGGCAGCTATGATGTAGTGGACATGCAAATTCCCTGCACTCGTGGGAATCAAATGGAAAACACAAAATCAAATAAAAAAACACTAAACACCAGATCATCGACTAAAGCAATTAATGGTAACGACCTTGTACAACTCAAATATACAACGAATAATCATGCGGAGACATTAGGAGAGCCGATCAGTTACTCCTCTTTATCTGATATACTTTTAGGTATTGGACGCATCCGTTCATATTCACTGAGCAACTGATTTACATATGACACGATCAAAAATAAAATTCAAACCGGAATCGATCGTTACATCACAGTCACAAAAAGACAGAGAAGCCCGGAATCAATATTGTCAGGCAATCAATCAAACAAATTTGCCGGTACGGCTATTCTCAACTCAAACCGGTTTGCTCTCTTAACTGATAAGGATGAAGAACCAGTCAAATCGGTAAAGACTCCGCAACCTTCTCAAATATATTTGAGAGAACAAAACTCAACCAGCTTAGTCAGGCGCCTGGAAGTCTTTGTAGGTAGTGGACAATTTCATGTTATTCCTCTGTTAAAAGGGACCATACACAAGACCAAGATTCAAATTTATGAAGAAGGCAATTTTCGTAAATTGATAAAAGATTTCGATTCCAGTAAAAGAATCTACTACACGTATCAAATGAAGTCTGCCAAAGGGTTAACAATTGTCATCAAAGGCATAGGACATTCTGTCGGTAAAGACGAAATTACAGCTTCTCTAAATGATGAGGGGAATGCGTTCAAAGCTGTTTTAAACATACGCAATCGTAACAAAGTGCCGCTGCTCTTATTTCAGGTACAACTAGCATCAGGACCGTTTCTGATGAGCCGCAAAATTTCAGTAGAAGAGCCTAGAAAGATAACTGTCCAGTACAGTGGTATAACTGCCAGGAATATGGGCACACAAAAGCATACGGTACTCTACGTGCGGTCTGTGTGATATGTGGAGATATACATGCATCCAAAGATTGTTTTAAAAAAAGGGAGATCACTCTCTGGAAAAATGCAGTAATTGCAGGGGTAATCGTTCATCCTTAAATCGAAATGACAGAGGACAAAGGCAAACTACCTTTGGTCACTTACACGAGAACCACCAACACGAGAGTTACTCTGATCTTGCTAAATGTGCTACACAACAAAGTAAAACACCAAGTGGCACATTCAATACTGACCAGCAAAACATAATCCAAACTCTTAACACATTTACGACATCTATGCAAGCTATGATGACAAATGATGAAAACGCAAGAGTCGCTCCTGCAAAAAATTATTTCCAAGGTATGAATTTATCGCTCAAATTATGCTTTTGGAACGCAAACGGTCTTACGAACCATAAATTGGAACTGGCGGACTTTCTGACATCACAACAAATGCTAATATAATGCTAATATCCACTTAACAACAAAAACAACTTTAGAGTTAAAGGACCAATACAACATAAGTCAATGGTAAAGTTAATGGCTCTTGGGCTAAAAGCGATGATGAAAAATGCACTCCCTTCGCATATCACCTGAATGTCTTCTGTCCAAATCCCCCCTCATTATATCGTTTGAACCTCTTGAAATACCGAGGAATGGAAACAGTAAGCGCCTGAAAACCCCAAGGAAGGAGGTAAATAACATAATCATAGATCACATAACAGCAAACATGATAAAAGAATTACCTAATATAGCTCCATCTCACTTAGTCACAGTATTCAACGCTATTTTACGCACTGGGCACTATCCTCAATGCTGGAAGATTTCGAAAATAATAATGATCCCAAAGCCAGGAAAGGATGTTACACAGGTTTGTTCATATAGACCCATTAGACTACTGCTCACCTTATCTAAAATCTTCGAAAAAATAGTTCATCGGCAGGTCTTCCAGTATTTAAATAAAAACAATGTAATTCCAGTTCGGCTTCCGTGAACAGCATGGAACGATAGAGCAAGTTCATCGCATAGTAAGAGTTATATGCTCTACATTCGAACAAAAGAAGTACTGCTCTGCTGTATTCGTAGACATTGCGTAAGCCTTTGATAAGGTGTGGCACAAGGGGCTCATAAACAAACTTAAAGGAATTCACCCAAAGAAATTTTTTGAAACCTAGATTGAAGGCAGAAAATTCATGGTAAGTCAAGGTGACACTACTTTGGCATCAAAGCAGGAGTATCTCAACGCCGTGTGCTTGGACCACTGGTGTATTTGCTTTTTACAGCTGACATGCCAACCTTCGATCACACGGCTAAATACACATTTGCTGATGACATCGGTACAAGCAGCTCCCTTCTTGAATCGTCACAATGGCTACAGAACCACTTACTGTCTATTGAACAGTGGCTTAACAAATGGAGAATAAAGGTCAACGAAGCTAAATGTGCACACTTTACATTTGCTTTAAGGAAGGACAGACACCTATTCGCATCAATGGTCAAAACATTCCACAACCCTCTGACATAAAGTACCTGGGAATCCACTTAATCCACGATTAATCGGGACTAAACACAATGAATCAAAGTGTGCTCAGATCAAATTGAAACTCCATACCTTGAACTGGCTACTAAATAAACATTCAAACCTTCCCTTAGAATATAAGGTACTTATTTATACCAGTATTAAGCCTATATGGACATGTGGAATTCCATTGTGGGGCACCGCGTGTCCGTCAAACAGGGAGAAACTCCAACGCCTGCAATCAAAAATTTTGAAAATGGTCACCGGTGCTCCATCGTACTTGAGGAACATAAACATCCACCGTGACCTAAATATACCCACGATTGAAAATGAAATAGTGAACACCTGCAAAACCTACGCTCTTAAACTAGAAAATCACCCGAACTGCTTGGCAAGGAGCCTACTAAAACTTTCCTCTACAAGATGCCTCAAAAGGATTTAAAAACGTCTTATTGCGAGCTGTGAAAACACTCAATATCGATGCAGTGGCTGAGGATATTACCTAGATATGTAAATGTAGTCTTTTAATCTTAAGAAATTACTGTTGGTTTCTTGACAAAGAAAGATGCGGTAAATAAATAGATGGTAAAAAAAAGTTGACCTCCTTTTACGATTCCACAAAGAGTACGTTTCAATGGACCAAACCTTTCAAGCAAAAGACAAAAAATCGCATTCTAATTGTCAACCACTCCCCGTATTAGGCTGATTTGGCTCCGTGGGCCATTTACCTTTTGGGTAAAAATCGGTTTGCCGATGAAATGAAAATGTTTTATGGACGTTCAAAAGGCTTGTACCGAAATCCTGAAGGACATACCGGTCGACGATCTAACACTCTCATGTATTTAGACCGAGCCATTCGCTGTAATGAGCCGGCATGGAACTTTTTAAAATTAAAAAAGTATGTTTTGTTATTATTTAAAAAAAAGTCCTGTTTACTTTGAAATGCACCTCGAAAGGTAATTTTCATAACAACAAAGAATAAGGATTGTTAATCCTTTTCAGAAGGTTATAAAATTAACAAATTCCTCCTGACGAGAAAGAACCGAAACCTAACATAAATTGTTTAATTTTCTTATCATTCCTTTAATAAGTACGAGAAGTTGGATAGCGTTTACACACGAATCGAAAACCTGTTCTTGTTCAAACGTGTATGACAGAAACGTGTATGACACAAACGTGTATGACACTAATTTTTATGGCACTATTATATCTGACACTAATATGTATGATACTTATATGTAGCCCATACAAGCGGATGATACGAAAGGTAGAAGATACAAATGAATGAATTAAAAGTGCATTAAACAAATCTATAAAACTCTAATGTGTTGGCATAAAAGTGCATAAAATAAAACGGATGACATAAAAGTTTGATATAAAAGTGCATTATATAAAAATGTAGAACATGAAAGTGTTTGACATAAAAGTGTATTCTTCAAACGTTCATAATATAAAAGTGTAGGGCATATAAGTGTATGAAAGATAAGTGTAGCATACAAAAGTGTATCTTATGACCCAAAAGTGTATGACACCAAAGTGTTCGACAACCAAGCATTTGACACAAATGTGTTGGACTGAAGTGTTTGCGCTCAATGACAACTAAATAAATCTTTCCGTTATACAGGAGTGTTCCACTACAACAACACAAATATTTGAGTTTGTCCAGTTGTGAAGCGTGCAGTTGCAGTTAGTTTGGCTGTAGAGTGCAAAAAGAAACTAAAAGCCCAACAATGCGACAATTGCGGACTGAAGCAACAATTCAATTTCGATACCAAATTTAAGTGCGTTACGCATACTTTCATTGTTTTTCTTTCTTTGGGTAGATGTGTTGTTGTGTGCATTTCAATGCGAGTGTGTATTGGCTTTATTGAACATGATCAACAAATTCACAGCCAGTGAAATGGCATGCGTAATGAGCACTACAGAAATGCGTAAAAATAAATTAAACTTGAACGGCTTTCGGAGACTCGCACATTTGCGCTTGACTTTGAGCCAGTCGCCGCATATTCGCTCCGTTCGCTTGCCTTTATTTTCATTTTGCGTCGACGGCTTTTGTGCGCCGCTCGGCGTAAGCAACTTTTGCACGCAGCAAACGCGTCGCACGCGTTTCTGTGTCTCACAGTCAAGGACAGGCAGTTTCATTTCAGTATAGACACAACAAAAGCATTTTAAAAACTGAGTACAACGAAAAAAAAGAATTTTAATATTTTCGTAGCAAGCAAATAAGCCCAAAAATACACTAATTTCCCTCAATTTATTTCATTTCATTTTTTGATTCTTTCTTTTTTTGCTATTTTTAAAATATTTGGCGAAATTAGTTATCTGCAAAATTGGTCAATTATTTTTAATTTGAAAAATGTTTGAAGAAAATTAATGAGACGACAGCAGAAAAACGCTTTATACAATGACGTGAAAATAACAAATTTATATAAAGGCAAAGAGGTAAGAATCAAAAACAAAAAAAAACAAAAAAAAAAAATTAACAAATAATCAATTTTTTTGAAACACAAAAATAAAACCAAACTTATAGAAAATTATAAAACTAAAAAAAAAAAATTAAAAATATATATTAAATTATGTTTAATACTAGCAAAAGAAAAAGCAATGACAAAATATATATAACTAAATAGAGTTATATACAATTAAACAAAACTCAAGCCGGGCGCCACACTTATTTGCTGCCTTGTTTCTATGCAATTTTCGTTGCTTCACTGACCTACATTCGCGTAAGCCAAATCCAAAGCCGAAACGTGTCAGTAGCGGCACGAAGCTGTTGCATTTTGTTTACGCAATACACGCCGCCGTATGGCGGCCACGTCCCCCACCGCACTACACACACCCCGCTGAACGTACAAGCGTCAGCAGCGCAAACGCAGAGAAAATCATTAACAACAATTTAAAGACAAAAAAGTCATAAATTCATGCCAGGCGCTAACGACTCAGTGCTTACTCTACAATATTTAAGAGTTCTGGGACCAAAAATTATCCCAAAAGGCGTCACAGTACTGCGGTAACAGACAAGCTTTGCTCGATTTGCGGCAACAGTATGTGAAACCGGGCCTAATCGCTACGGGGAGAACGGTACATGAACGAAATGATTGGATAACAATTGCATGAAAAACCCGTTTCGGAACCTATTCAAATCGTTTAAGGTGTGGTGTTTTTCTTAGCAGTAAGCTTCAGATGTAAAAATCAGTTGTTTTGATTTCAATGTCAGAACTAGGCTTCGTTAGTGAATGACCGAACGAACTAACTGATCTGTTCCATGGAACTAAAATAACTGAACTAGTTCAGATCTGTTAAACAAAATAGTTCACTTGCTCACTTGCTCACTTATTCCTATAGTTCAAAGGTTTATTCACTCATATGAGCAGATATAAGAATATATACACACAAACATCTCGAATTATGTATATGTAATTGAATGATGACATTGTATGTATGTTGGTTCCAAGGGATATAGGGAATACCAACATTTTGGTACTATTATTAATAAGTTAAAATTGTTTACAGTGAATGTGAAATCGGTGAAATATTTTAATAATGACTCCTCGAACAAAATACAGTGCTATATGGGGACATTTTGCTGAGAACGCAGACAAAGAAAGCTCAAAGTGCAAGTATTGCTCTCTGCTTCCTTCCACTTCTTATGAACGAACGAAAGAGGAAAACAGAGAGTAGGTCAGCAAGTGACATGTTTTAACAATCGCGACATACTGAGCGGAACTGAGCTAACTGAGCAACTGAACTATGTGAACGACATAGTTCAATTAGTCTGAATGAGAATGAGTGGCTCAGTTAACTGAACGACCAAGTCCAACTCTAGTCAGAATCAACTATTTTATCCTTGGCATCCAAACTGGCTGTTATGGAATTATACAAAATTATACAAAAAAGTAAGAAGTTTTTCCCCTTTTTGAGGTTTTCAGAGATATTGAATGTGGATATTTTTCACATTCCATTTAACCTGACCTGGCGTATGAGTAATTTACACCAATTAGAATCATATTTTTTATAAATTTGCCACCTTTGTTCAAGCGGTGATAAATACTTCTAGATTAGTATCCACAAACACAGACCTTTTCGGAACTTTCTGGTGACCTATAATACAAAAAGTTTTTATCACAATCGGAAACTTTCGTAGTTGTGTTTATGACTGAAACAGCTTCAAGTAGTCGTGCTCTATCTCTATGTTGGGCTGGATTATTTAAGTTGGATGTGATAAAGAAACAAGATGTGACGATGACATTGTTTTGTGAATTTCGTGGTAACGTAATTTAAATACTCGTACATCTTCCTTGAAGTTCCCTGCATTTCCCCACCAACAAAGGCGACTTCCCAGACAGTTTTTTTTTTAAATTGTACCGAAGAATTTACGATTACTCTCGATTTTTTGAATTATTACACATTTTCTAAATAAAAGGAGGTGTCGTCCAGAAAAGTAAGTAATTTGAAGAAGTAACAAAGGACTTTAAAAGAAGAGCAACTGTGCATAAAAATTAGTTATTATCAAGATAGAAGTATAGCAATTTCAATCAGTAATACAGGCATAAATGCGGATGATAACATATAAGTAAGTTTTTAATAGTTGAGGAACCTACTAGGAATCCCCACAATGGCGGCAGTAAACAAAGTTCTTCCAGTAAACAAAGTTCTCTTTACTCCACTTTATTCTTATGTTAGGAACTTTTACCCGTTTTCAAATACTATCCACATGATTTCACGTGAAGTTGTAACTTATTTCTAATATGCATACGGATAACAAAATTCCACCGAAAGAGAGGACCCCGGTGAGCAAATCCATATAAAACGATTTTTATTTCAACTGGTCTGATATATTTTGAATTGAATTAATGAGGATGAAGTAATATGGCAAAATCGAGACATTTAATTTATATAAAAACTTTCCACTCTTGCATAGCAATGTCATGTAAGTTGAGAGGGTCGGGTGTTATATGGAGAACAATGTTAAGAGAGATATCAAAAGATCTGGTTATAGAACAAAAATCGGAAGTGCGACTATGCTTGTAGAGTTAAATCACGTTCATATATCGAACACCTTGAAAAGCTTTGCTTAAAACTGGATCTTTTAGCACAACTCCCGAGATTCGCTGGTAGACTGTTGTCAATTTCATAAATGCATTCCCGGTATAATACAGGACTGCACTGCCAATTGCTTCAGCGACAAATTTAGTTCGGTGCATCGCCACATTTTTTAACCGGTTCGTATGAAAGAGAAATCAATGCATACTCGCAAATGACGTCAATTGCCGTTCAAGGCGAAAATTCGCTAGCACAAAATTGTTGACATTTGAAATGGTTTTGAAAAAAGTCGTCGACTTTGAAAAACATTGCGAGAATTTTTCACTAAATCAGATCATATTCAAAAATTATTTATAATTTTTCATAAATACGACGAAACTTTTCGAACTTTCCACACATGAGGATAATTAATAAAAGGAGAAATCAGAGCGGGAATAGTTTGGGTGCCAAGATACCTTCCCATTGGAACCGAACTGAATTCAAGGTGACCATTTCACCTACCTTGGTTACAAGGCAGTGGTGGCAGTATGCAACAATTAGGGGCGTTACAAGTAAGAAATACTAATAATGAAATAAACCCCGAAAGATGTCACGATTCCAGGCAGATTTGGGCAGTCTAAATAACGTTTAATATCGCACGAATTATAACTGCGACTTATATTACAGGCATAGCAGCATGGGGAAAAAATCCTTTTGCGTGTATTTCCTCATTCTTACTCCGGACTCATTAGCAAGAGATTCGGAAGTGAAAAAGCATCTTCGAGGCACTACTAAAATGGTCTGAGACAACTGCCCCACTTGATTTGAAACACTAAATTGTTCCGTGGTGTATGAGAAAAGGCGTGGTGACCAAGTGACTGGTGAGAAGGAAATTATTGTCCTTAGTTTTCCTGGTTTAGATTTGTAATGCGGCACCGGTACGGCAAACGGCAACTTCTGAATCTGAAATGGTGACCACTGTTTCTAGTGACTTACGTACATTTGTGTTAGTAACCACCGACACAACGAACCATCTATAAACCCAGTGACTTTGAACCCTAATAAAGCATTGTTAACTGTTTTGTACTTTGAAATAGAAGGCGACACTTTCGGTAAAGAGCGGATTGTGCTCATCCAGTGGCCAAGTAGAAACATCTTTGTGTCTTGACTACAGCCGCTATTTAAATCAACGAGATTGAGGTAGGCAGTGACTTTGGTATTCAGCAAGTTCCTGGTTACCAATAATTCGCCGCTAAGCTTGTCACTGCTGAAGACTTGTAAAAACAGCGAAATATCAAAACAAAAATGCGACTTTCGCGATCACTGGCATCTTTGGAACTGCATTAGAGACAAGTTCAGAAAAGCAGAGAGCCAGCCAGAGGAACAGATGGCAAAAAGTTTACTAAGACCAATCAGAGCACACCTTTCATAGAGCCATTGGGTATACTTCTACACCACCCGCCGTAAGAATGGCCATGATAAGTAGTGAATTTAGAACCTCATGAGAGCGCAGTTTCAAAGCCCAAATAATTTTTCCTACCATGAACAAATGCCTTGCAGCATATAAAGACGTTTTCTAAGATTACGTCCGATTTTGAGGTTACGTACGCTCTTATTTGCAAGTGACCCGTAAGTGACAATGTCCAGTAGTCTCCTGTTGATGTTCTCAATCGGATTTTGCCTAACCCAATACTTGGGAGCCATCGGTTTTGGATTACAACCTTGGAAAATAAGTTCACGCTCTCTCGAGTGTACAGATATGAGCCGAATAGAAGATACATTTGTCCCAGCTGCTCCTTTTTGCCTGTTTTGATGTAACAAATACTCCAGGCTTTCACCTTGAAGACGTGAGCAGCTCTTTGAGCAAATATTGGTCACTCCTGCATTATTTGGACATTCTGCATTCCTTTCGGTGCACAATGATACTTTTGTGGTCTGAGTCTCCCACCACTTGAGCCCAACCTAATCAAGTACAGACCGTACTTCGGCTCCCCTCCCTAGAAAAACGAACAGGAGAGGGTGGGCGGGCGTCAATCGAAATGGAATTGCTTTTGCGTCTAATAACCACCGTGTCGTGGTGCTCTGCTCAGCTCTGACATGCAAGAATTTTGGTATTTGTAACCCCAAAAGTTTCTTGCCACTCGGGGTAATTGCACCATAAATCACATTTCCCTTCAGTTCGAGGGTTCGTGCTAGAGCAGAAGCATAATTATTTATTTTTATATTTATTTGTTATTGTTTTTGTGTCTTATTGATTTATTATAAATACGAATCCCCGTACTACACATATTCAAGAATGGGCATTGTTCTCGCTGTTGTTGTTGTCGTTGTCGTCGTTGTTCAGAGTACAAAGACCTCATCGTTTGTGTCTTAGTCTGAAAATGAAAATGAGGAAATGCCGTGCATGCATTAAGTAAAATGCACAAGTTTGTGCGTGTGTGAGTGTGCGGATGGATGTGTTTGTATTCGTGTGCTGTGGCATGGTGTGGTAGGTTGTCACATTACTGCAGGCTGACTGAGGTAAGCTGTGCTGTTGCTGTAAAGCGTTCTGTTCTTCTTTGCCGGTTGTCACTCAATCGATTTGTTGCATTTCAACAACAAAAAACGTTTGAAAAAATAAAATGCGTTTATTGCACTTTTCCCATTTGTCTGTGTTTGTGTGTGCAGAATACGAAATGTGTGCTGCCTCGAGAAGCAGCTGTACGAGCAGCTCTGCGGAGTGCTCATGTGGAATGTTGTCAAGTTGCATTTGTGATTTGTGGCCAAGAGGAAAGAACAACCGAACACAGAGCAACACTTGCTCAAATGGGCGCCTTAGCTGGGAACGGGAATGACAACACAATTGTAAGGATTCATTAAAATTGCAAACACCGCAAATACCGCAACTGATTTAAATGGAATAAACCAGTGCTGCAGGCCGTGTATCGCGCTTTAGAGATTTATACGTAAACTGGCTTAGTCGGCAGAGGGGGAAGAAATGTAGATGATATGAATACTTAGAAATTACCTAACAAAACAAAGGTCGCTTTCCTTCCCGTAGCACTCTAGCATAGAATATGTTTGTGGTACGATTGGATTTAAAGATTTGGGGAATTGGTATTCTACATTCCGATAATTGTGAACTAAAAGTTTCTAACTCCGAACGTTCTAAACAACTCGTTCAGCTACCAGAAAAGAATCCTTAGAATCGATTATGACTAGTGATGAGAGAGCTGCTTTCTTTTTCAAGGATTTCCGATTAAAATCAACAGCGTGTATGCATGGAAACATCCCAATTTGTTGCACGGAAGTTTATTTTTCTGCCCATTGAAAAAGGCGATGAACTGTGACAATATTGAAATCATTCTAAGACGACGCGTGTTCGGAAAACATGCGATTAAGGAGAGACCTATGAAAAAAATCATGCCACTTATAAAAGGAGACGATGGGAGAAAATATGCGGGAGAAGCAAAAGCATTGAGAATGCATTTTCACAGTCTCAAAGTTTGTTAAGGGTGGAACTTGGTATCCTTGGTTGATTCCAGTTTTACCATAAGCTCACTTTTAAGTACATATTGTGCAATCATTCTACCAGCAACGCTGTCATTTTACGCCAGTTGACTTCTAGTCAACAAACAGAATGCCAAGGGCAAGATGAGAATATCTGCATTTCTTCCCACAAACATTACGTACGAGATCTGTTCAAAACGTATCGCGAATTTTGAATTTTCGCGGGCTACGGATGTTCGATTTTCGATCTTTTTGTGGCGTTATGTTGGTACTCATGACCCTCACTTATGTTGACAATCTCGGCCATTTTGAATGTTCAGTCAGTTTTTGACAGCTATTGTGCGTGGACGTGTTTTCGCGATACTTTTTGAACAGACCTCGTATATGTTGAAAATTAGTACAAAACATCGATAGAAACTTCGCTAGTGCGTTTGAACTATACCAAAAACATTAAAGCATCAAAACCCAAATAGAAAGAAGCATTAGAATTATGTAGGAAATCAAGCGCTGAATGCTTTTGGTCAATTTTTATCACGTCTAAAATAAAAATGTAAATACAAGATAAATTTGTTGTGTTCAATATAATTGACTGCGAGTGTCCATCATGTAGGATGAGATCATTCTAAAATGGTAAATAATTATTTTAAGTAATCAGAACCTAAGGTGCTGAAATCCACAGTTGGAAGGAAAACATCGTATGAATATGTATCAGCAACAAAAGATAAATAGTGGAGTACGTCCCGCTTTGTTAGCATGTAAGAAAAGTAAGGAAGTCTGGACGGACATCTAAATATTGGAAATTCGTATAACCCAATCGTGGGGAGTTTATTGCAGTGTGGAGTTTGAGTACAACTTGTGCTACAACAACTACAAAATAATGCAATAGTAACATGAGTCGAATTGTGTTCACAGCACTAACTCCGAACACGTAGGAGTACATGAAGTTCGAGTAAACATTGCGAAGTTTGAGTACAAGGCGAAGCAGAGTCTTGTCTCGGTGGTATTCCATCCCGGTTATGACAAAGTCAAATATTTACCGACACTTCTTACGCTTTCCACACGTCCGCTGCTATGCTACCACCGAGTTACATACATTCAGACACATTCATAAATGCACATACACACACGATATTAGCCCGTGCTGGCATACACATGTCCTCTTTGACATTGACGCGCACCTTTCCACACCGCATTTCATTTTATTGGCATGCCAAACCCTTGAAAATGAAATTCTAAAATTAAAGTGACATAATGGCATGCAGCAGGAAGCAGGAAGCAAGAAAATGCAGCTGCCATTCTACATTTGTTCAGGTTGCTGCACAGCGGCTAATTCAAAAGGTATGCGCAATGGGGTGACATGCACATCGCTGACGGGGACACGCATCATTGCATCATTTGCATTGGTAACAAAGATTCGGGACAAAAAGCCAAGACACACCACATGTGGGATACTTCTACAGTAGCACAGTAAATAAGACTATTTAATATAGAGGGCTCAACACTGTATTTGCAACAAGACACGGATTCGTTGCTAAAAACAAAAGGATAAGTTTGCCAAAGGCAAAGAACGGACAGATTATCGCAAATTAAATATGTATGAGTTAGGACAGGGGATGCTACCCATTGTTCAACGTTAAACACATTCAGTGAAGTTATACCAATTCCCTGACCTTATTCTACCAATATACTCATTATATAAAGTTCAACTTGTTCTACATGACGGGCCGAACATGCCCGGACATCTAAAAGTTGATTCCCGATGCACCGAGTTTGGCTTAACTGACTTATGTAGAAATAACACCAACTCGTAATCCCCACGAGGCCCGCGCTAGAACAATCAATGAGAATATAAACATATTCAAAGCAAAGCAATTCCAACCAAACAACACTGGCAATCAAACTGGCCTATGAATCTTCATTGGCGGGAATGCGGCTTAAGTAGCGCTCAATTACACTAAATATTGCATAATGTAGCGCTTGGACTGCTCTCACCACCACGCCCCAGCAGTGACGGCGTTTATGGGTACAAAACTGCTCTTGCAAAGGTGGGGACTGAATTCATCGGAACTGAGCTGAGTAGAACTTGGGGTTGGTTGGTTGGTTGATTCGTCCGCCGAGGGCACTTGGTTGGCCTGAGTGGTTTTATTTGTGTATAAAATTTAAATTAAAATAAATACTTTCCGGTTTCAATTATTAAGTGTTGTGAAAATAAACAGAAGCACACACAAACAAACACATGTACCTCCTATACAAAAACGCATACGTAAATGGAAGCAAATCCAAAGTAAATTTAATGTCGCTGAAATTTGTTGCCTGCCCTATTTTCCGCTTGAATTGGTAATGCGGAGACCACATGGGGGCACCGTGGCACTCACCAATTAACATATTTGCTCACCCGAACTGCATCTCTCTCAAAAAAGTTTAAAAGGCTGCACCCGTGCAAGAAGCATGAATCAGTATAGGGAGCGTGGTGTGTACTAGGACAGTTGCTTCCGAGAAAATCCAACTGGAAATCAATTGAAAAGTAGTGATCAACAGAGCCTAATGATCAGAGTTATGGGACACCTGTGGCTGTTAAGAGATTATGTTTCTTGATGATTTTTTGATTAAGTAAAAACATTCGACATTCCAGGGCAGAGTCTTGTCTCGGTTCAAAGGTAACAAAAACTCTATGATGTTTTATCATTACCCTATCAATACCATAAGGAACCAAATACCCAAGAAGGAGAGGGCTGATTTACTTTTATCTCGAAAGAATTATGATATAAATATTACAGAAACATATTCTAAGAAACTTTCCAAATTTTCGCTGAGTCTTTAACTTAATCTGAAATCAGTTTTAATCTATTACCATCTTAGATATTGAGGAAGAACAAATCCACTTTCAGCATTCTCAAAAATTCTAAAGGAATAGATGGAAGCAACAATGGAGTCACCATGTGCTGCGCTTCCAGTGTGCATTATACAAAATTGGTAAAAATAATCTGCAGATTGAAAGCCATTATTACCCTCACCGTGAGTGGGTTGTGTTTAACAGATTCACAATAAATTGGTGTTAAATCATTTATTTAGTTATTATTAAAAATGATACAATTTAATTAGTATTTGGAAATCAGAAACTTAATCAGATTCAGTTTCTAAATTAATGAATGGGGCAAAATTGAGAATATAATATAAAATGTGTTCCTATTACGAATTAAATCGATCGTAGAAGGAATAAATTATGATCATTTTTCTAATAGAAAGACCTCACTTATTATAGTGATAATGTTTACCATTTCCTGTGACAATGCCACGTCCTCAGCATGGCGCGTCTCAAAGATGAACTCCTGAAGTAGTTTCATCATGAGTGACGGGTAACAAAATGTGTCACTGCAGCAATCCAACAAAATAAAACACTGCCAACGATTGCGAAATTGACGAAATGCGATAAGAAGTGCGCACATAAATAATTCAAGGAATGAAAATTAACTTGCGACGCAAAAGGATATGCTTAAATATTAATACACACATAGACGATACTCTCACGCATACGCCTGCATGCTTTTTTTTATTGATTTTTGTTGTGCACAGACTTGAGAAGGAGAAAAACTTTAAATTATTCAGAGTTAGCGCACAAAGCAGGTTGCAGGATGCAAGCTGGCGCACTCATACAACCATAGAAATACACACAGACCCAGCTACAGTTACGCAAATTTCAGTTTGCTTTTTCGGCACGTAAAGTTGTTCACTTATATCCTTTCGAAATGGGTATGTTTTGCCACAGTCGTAGTTGTTAGTGTAGTTGTGGTTGTAGCAAAGCAGCAAATTTTGTTGTGGTTGTATTTGTATCGTTTAAAAGCTCGCTCAATAAATAAACAGGATTTACAGCGCACAAATCAGCTGTGAACTTCACGTCACGCACACTCCTGCACACACGCTCGCCAGCTGCTTTTGCAGCCTTACAGGATGCAAACGTGTGCTTCGGAATGTGGTCGGATTATTGGAATTGAAATTTTTTTGAATAAACATTCTTCAAATACATTCCAGCAATTTACTTAATATTTTTATTTGAATATTTATGCACAAACATTTCAATTTTTTATTTGGATACACAGATATTGGAACGAGAAGACCAGGCAACACACGGCTAACTAAATTCGTTGTCTGGCACACAGCTGAGCACAGCAACAACACTCGACGACAGAGTAGCGCAGACCGCACAGCCGAATCAACTGACGCAGAGACCTGGCCGGCTGTTGTTGCTGAGTTGCGGTCGAGCAACACCACGAAGCAGAGCGACAAAAGGAAAACAACATCAACAACACCAACAATAGCACCAACAACAACAAGAACAACGGCGACAAAAAACGTGCTGGTATTATTGAAAGAAACAAAATTTGCCTATAATCACAACAAAAACAATGCAAACACCAAACGAGTTTGCCTGACACTCAGCCCAAAATTGATCGCGACGAGTTGTGAAAAAGGCGCGTTCGCTGCTTTCATTACTGGAGCAGTAGAAATGATCATGCTGACACCAGTCCAGGGGTTCGAAAACTTTGGCGGGTCACAGGGCCCATAAGCAAGAGAGTGGCTCGTTCATACACTAAGTTGTGTAACTGTGAGTTGGAAATTGCCATTACTGAGATCACAAACCCCTGGCAAAATCTAAATGCACAGACACATTCACTACGTATTTAGTATTTAGAGCTTAAGATAAGTCGGTATCTGAAAAAAACTGATATAGAAGCACAAAATATGTCTATATTTTTTAAATTTTAATACCGGAATGCGAAAATGCGTTTCTAAAACCAGGTGAAAGGCCAAATTCGGCTAAAACTAATGGAACACATCTGTTGTAATCAATGCATACGGGAAGTTATGTTGACATTATCTATATACATTACTTCTCCCTAAATGTTCAAATAGAGTTACGACTATCAATTTTCTTGATAGTAGTTCGATCACTGGATTACATTATTTGAATACCAAACCGCTTGTTAGGCTTTAATAAAAATAATAATTTTACAGCAAATTGATGAATCTGTAGTTAAGAGTCACACAATTGAACGGTTCTGTCGATCTAAGGCGACTTCTTATAATCGACCTCTACCTTCCGAGAATCATATCGAATAAACGAGAAAATTGGCATTATAGTAAATGAGATAATACCATAGATTGAGAGAAGAGGACTTCAATAATGTCGTATCACTAATAACTTATAATATAAGTTTATAAGTTACTGTGCAGCAATCGAATGTTCTAGATGCAATTTGAATCATTATTGTAATTTTATCATTTTAATAAAACATTTATTCATGTTTGTTGATCATTTTTATTTTCTACAAGGACGTATCTAAGTTTTCTATAAGCCACTCAGAACACAATTTGCAACTGACGAAAATAATTTGTGAGATACAAAAATTTACACATACATAATTGGCCAAAATTGTCCCCTTAATGAAGACAGTTGAGATCTGAATTATTATATATGTATTATGGATATTGAACTGTTTCTCAGATTGGTACTAAATGCAGACACACACATGAACTGAAATAACAAAATTAAGGGCAATTTTGGACTATCCATGCACGTACTTAGGTAATGTGATATGGCAAAAATACAACAGTGTAAACGCCGCTCAATTACGATGATTTTATTTGACAAATAATATTGCCAGCAATTATTGCCAATATAATTGCAATCATTACACACGACAAACATCTGCACTTTGATAATTAATGAAACATGAGAAAGAGAGGCAGCAGAGAGAGGGAGAGAAACCCAAACACACGCACTAATGAAGTAACCCGGCAACCAACAACGAAAATTAAATGACCAATGCACGAGAAGTGGAGGAGTAATAATAAAAGCCTCACAAAGAGGCACATTGAGTAATTGTGAGAAAAATACAGTAAAGCAGACTGAAAACGCTGCAAAACGTTGTAAAAGGGGCGGGGGAGCTCAACGACCACACCCATATATGTACGAGGGCGGATTGATATTGAAGCTACCTAAGCAGGAAAAAAACATTTTTTTTTTTTCAAAAACCATTTATTTCTCAACATAGTCTCCTTTTACTTTGACACACTTAGTAAGACGGTATTCCAACTTTTTTATACCATCTGAATAATACGATTTCGGGAACCCCTCAAAATACGCGTTAGTTTCGGTAATCACTTCTTCGTTTGAGATGAATCTTTTTCCTGCGAGCCATTTTTTCCAGTTTGGAAACAGGAAAAAGTCACTAGGAGCTAAATCTGAACTATAAGGTGGATGATTAACCAATTCGAAGTGTATTTCACGTAATTTTAGCATCGTATCTAATGCTGTGTGAACCGGTGCGTTGTCTTGAAAGAAAGAGCATTTTTTTCTTCTTTAAATGTGGTCGTTTTTCCTTGATTGCATCAATCAATTGATGCACGAGAATACTTTCCTGTGATTGTTGATCCTTTTTCAAGATAATCGATGAGCAATATTCCGTGTGCATCCCAAAATACAGTGGCCATAACCTTGCCAGCCGATTTCACTGCCTTCGCCTTCTTCGGAGCACTTCCACCAGCTTCCACCCATTGTTTTGATTGATTTTTGGTTTCAGGTGTGTAGTGGTGGACCCACGTTTCATCAACAGTTATTAATCGACGCCAAAAATCAACAGGATTACGCTTTATCATGTCCAAACACCGCTGTGAAGTGGTCTGTAGAACTCGTTTTTATTCGACACTGAGCAAACGCGGCACCCATCTTGCCGATAGCTTTTTCATGTGCAAATGTTCATGCAAAATGTTGAACACACGTTTATATGATATGTTTACCATTTCAACAATCTCACGCAACTTGACTCGGCGATCATTCATAACGATATCGAGGATTTTCTTGATATTTTCTTCAGTAACCACCTCTTTTGGCCTTCCTGTTGATGGTATTGTTGCAATGCTTGTTCGGCCGCGTTTAATTTCAGCAATCCAATATATTACCATGTAATCTGACGGAGCAGACTCACCGTAATGTTTATCGAGCTTTTCTTTTGTCTCTTTCGCCGTTTTCCCTTTCAAATAATAGTGTTTAATCACTGCACGAAATTCGCTTTTTTCCATTTTTCAAGAAACACAAAAGTTGCTTACTTCAAACGACTACAACAAATAAACTAATCGATGAATTTGGGTGAAATTTTAACAGCTGACGTTTGACAGATCGCAATTTCTAAAAAAAAAAGTTTTATGTTTGTGCTGCCGTCTAGCGCTAGGTAGCTTCAATATCAATCCGCCCTCGTAGTTCTTTGTATGGCGATAAAGCACCATCAAAAACCACAGTATATCGCTGGTATAGTGAATTCAATCGTGGTCGTAGTTCGGTCGCCGACGAACTCCGTGAAGGTCGTCCAAAAACGGTTGTTGTGCCACAACAACGATGCAGTGCGTGAACTGAAAATGCAAGATCGTCATGTGACATATCGTGAGATAGAGGACACCTTGGGCATTACTTCCACTTCCATACATTCAATATCGCATGAACATTTGGCTGTAAAAAAGATTGGTTCGCGTTGGATCTCACATAATTTGACAATTTCTCAAAAAAGGCTCGTGTCAATTGGTGTAAGGAAATGATTAAAACGTTCGACCGTGGTGCTTCAAAAGACGTGTATAAAATCGTGACAGGTGACGAATCATGGATAGCCGGAAACAAAACAACAATCGACCGTGTGGGTATTCCAAGACGAGCTAAATCCAACAAAAGTTGTTCGTGGAAGAAGCACAGCGAAGCAAATGGTCGCCTGTTTCTTCGGCCGAATGGGTCATGTGGCCACTGTTCCGCTTGAGCAGCGTAGGACGGTCAATTGTTTGCCGGAAGTCTTCGGAGAAATTCGTAAAACCAACCGCCAAAGACGGATCATTCTCCATCATGACAATGCGAGCTCTCACTCATCTCGTCAAACAGGTGAATTTTTGAGCAGTCAAAACATCAAATTGATGACTCATCCTCAGTACAGTCCTGATTTGGCACCCAATGACTTCTTCTTGTTCCCGAATATCAAAGGTAAACTGCGTGGTCAACGATTTACGAGCGCCGAAGAAGCAGTTGAAGCGTTCAAAAACCATGTTTTGGCGGTGTCTCAAGAGGAGTGGAAAAACTGCTGACAAATGGTTTGAACGAATGCAAAAGTGTATTGATCATCAAGGGGAATATTTTGAAAAACAAAAAAGCCATTTTCATGTAAAAATGTTTGTTATTATTTGCTATTCCCGAAATATAAATATTACCCCAAGGTATATTTTAAAAGTAACTTCCATAGGTACCGGAATGGAACTCAGCACCAATTTAAACAAGCTTCACAAATATTGTGTTCCTTTTATCGCTTCTCCACCAAGTCGAAATTGAAATTGATTCCAAAGATTCCGTACTAGTTTATTTAGTCCAAAAGATCATATACATATGTCGTATTTGCTTCATTGTATGAGAGGTCACTAATAACTATTCACTACTGACTTTCACTACGAACTTCTCACTAATGAATTATAGCATTCTGCATGCATTCATGTTTAGTCATCAATTTACGTCTCGGAACACCAGCGACTTAATAAACGTCTGCTATTTACTACACCCAGATAGCAATTCTTAGGGATATCGCCCGCAAAGCTGTGACGTTGAAAAACACACAAAGTACAGAAGTGTGAGGGGGTGTAGCTCGCTAATATAATACCAGTAGTCACAGCGGCATCTTAGTATTTTTACGGAAATTTGCCCACTGTAGGGTGTATAATACAGATGAGTTTACATCAGAAGCAAAATACACAAAAATTACCGAAACAAGGAAAATTTATGATTCTCCTCTCTTTGTAGTTGCTTTCGTGGTTGTATTTGTTGATATATATTATTAACAAAAATGCCGGCTCGCTGCTTTTTCTCGGTCTGCTGTCTCCTCACTTCATAAATTTGTTTATTTTTGGTAACAGGGGTTACAAAATATCTGAACATTTCGATAATGGTATTTTCTTTCCTCTGTATTATAGTATCCAAAGCGGTTTCAATTTCGTCTGTTATTTAATTGTTTACCCTCTTTGCCGATATTGATTTTATTATTTTCTTTGTTTTTATATTCGTAATAAGCAGTCGGACGAAACCTTTTCTCCTTATTTCACAGAATCGGTATTCCGGATTATTTTCTTACCGGTTATGGATAAATATTGTAAATTTATGAAAATCAGTCATAAAAGTTATTAAAATATCATAAACAAGCAATCATCTGGGCCAAGGGACTTGCTACGGAGTGTGTAGGAATGATCTCAAAGGCAGATGAAATGGATAAAATGAAAAAAGGCGAGATATGTAATCACATTTAAGGAGATATGACTTGGAAGCCATAAACAAACAGTCATGGTAACTATTTTGCGATAATGGAATAGGCTCGGAATGTGTAGGAATGATCCAGAAGGCAGTTGAAATGGATGGAAGGTTCATACGTCGTAATATTTGAGAAGGTAAGACTTGGAAGCCGTAGCATAGGTGTGATATTAAAATTATTTCAAGTTATCTGAGAATTTTTTAATGATAGTAACTATCGGGACTTTAATGAATGCTGAATATTCAAAACAAGTGTTTGTCAATAATCCCGTAACACAATTCAGTAATCGTTCTTTTAGAAATACTAATTTACGATACTTATGTTACTTCTGATATTTTTGACCGGTGTCTACCGGTGTCTACCGGAATCATCTATGAATCGCCGGTGAGGAAAATGTGCTGATTTAAGGAACTTGTTCTAAAATGTCGAGGTTTATTTTCTACCATTCTAATCTGACTGTAATATTTTATATACTTCTGCTCTATTGTAAATTTATCTCCAAAATTTTCATATACCCACCCATTCACGTCATCTGTTGCCCTCAATAGTTCAGAAATCGAATCGACTGACCCGTAATTGAATAAGATTTGAAATAAAAAGCCCTTTTTTCTCTTAGAAAAAATAATTGTACGTGATGAATTCACGATTATTCAATTATGGAACAGACAATTCGACCCGTGATGAGTTCCACATACGGAAGGATACATTTGGTTTAGTTGTTAATGTTCCTTGTGTTTTGGTGATGGATATGGCTATTTTTAAATTTGTTAGATTTAGACCCAAAAAGTCACTGTATTTGCTTATGATTCCCTACTTCAAATTTCCTTCAAAACAGCATCATGGAGGCAACAATGCTCCTCAGAACACAATTACTCTCATTTTAATCAACTAAAAAAGTTGCTAAAATAATTTGCATGTAACCCAAGTTATCCACATGCTCTGCCAAGGGCAAAAAGGAGTAAGCAAAATATCAGATTTCAATATTAACGAAAACTTCGGGAATCCTTTTGGAAGTTCATGTGGTCTTATGTAATTCCAAAGGGCCACAGGAACTAAAAAAGATGGCAGTGCCCATAATATTGCATTTTTACGTGATACGAAATGTTTGTGTATTCTGGAAACTTTGACTGTTGACTTGGTTTTCGTAAAAGCAGCAGAACAGTGCGATGGGGAGGTAAGGCGGAAAAATTATGTGAAAAATTTACTTACAAAGGTATGGGGGGGAGGGGGACCATATAGTAAAAGACTATTTTAACTCTTTTCAGAATTCTCGACTCTTTTTACCGAAAATGTCATTAATAAAAAAGTGCAACACTATAAAATGGAAATTGCAACTGACAAGCGGCAAAATGAGTCATTTTTTTATTTGCGATTTTCCACGCTTTTGTTGGGAAGTGCTGGAAACTCTCGAAAACAATTCCGATTTGCCGCATTCTTGCGCTTTTTCCATGGAAGAAGTGAAATGTTCATACATTTTCCTCGGCTAATTAGAACGACAGTAAGAAAGAAGGCAACCGAACAAGCAAACTCATCAGGCAGGCACAGGCAGGCAACCAGCACGCCAGCCAAGCCACCATCCGGCGACGAGTATGATTAACTACATGTGGCGGTGGTGGTGCTGGTGCTGGTGGAGGCATTGGTTGAGTGGATACAGCTCGAAAAGTTAAAAATATTGAAAAGGAAAATGTATGGAGAGACGAAAATGTGTAATTTGTGCATGCAAAGACAAAGGCGAAGGCAAAGCGAAAGAAACGAAATGTAGAATGCAGAATGCAGCAAGAAGGAAGAAGCCACACAGTAGTGTACCGCACGACCAGCGGTCTCAGCACGAACTGAACGCGAACGGGAACGAAACGAGACGAAACTACACTAAGCAGTAGAACAACAGCAGCGGCTGCTAATGGAGCCATAGCCCTCCATTCCACTCACTGCGTTGTCAAGGCAGAGGAATACACTCAGTAACAGGCACAACAGGCAAATCAATGACCTGCGGATATCCCTGCACGTCTTCGGCCGAGGAGGAAGCAACTGACAGAATACCATTCACGAAGAAAATAAAAGTGGATTAATGTAACTGAGTTGGAGCTGGGGATGGAACTGGGGATGGCGATGGAGAAGAGATAAGGCAGAGCACAGAACGACTAGCGAATGTGACTGGGGTCGGTGATGCGAAACAATTGCTTAAAGAATGTGATATTGGTTAATCTATTCCATATCTTAGGCGAATCTTTAAGGGCATTCATCTGGTCCAGCGCTCATATTTGTATATACAAGGAAATATTTCAAGGGAGGAATCCCAATTCGAACTACAAGTTCAGAAGAGGCTGTAAGTGAAGCTCTGCTCCCAAATGGAACTATTTGAAAATTTGGAAACTGTTTTACAGTCGACCTCCGGTAATCCGACAAACATTTTCCAAGGCGGTGTCGGATTATCGAACTATAGAGTGCTGTCACCGACCCCTTGTAGTGCGACACTTCATGGAAAGGACATAATCCGACAAATTATAAAAATGGTGAGATAAAATATATCTCTGTACTTACATAATTGGCATGTCGGACGACAGGGGGCGCCGGATTAGCCAGGGGCCGGATTACCGGGCGTCGACTGTATTTCAATTCGAAGAGACGTGCCCAGGTATAAATTGTGAAATATTTTAAAGATTAGTTTCAAGTATAAAATTTAGGCGAAAGTGACCAGAACGAGGTTCCATGTACGAGGTCTGTTCAAAACGTATCGCGAATTTTGAATTTTCGCGGGCTACGGATGTTCGATTTTCGATCTTTTTGTGGCGTTATGTTGGTACTCATGGCCCTCACTTATGTTGACAATCTCGGCCATTTTGAATGTTCAGTCAGTTGTTGACAGCTATTGTGTGTGGACGTGTTTTAAATTGTCTTCGATTTTTGTCTATCTCCTCAATCGTGGCGTAGCGTCGTCCTTTCATGGGCCTTTTCAGTTTCGGGAACAAGAAAGAATCAATTCGCGATACTTTTTGAACAGACCTCGTATATGTTTACAAGATGAAGAAGCTTAAAGACACAAACATCATATCTTCGTAGACTTGAAATAAACATTTTAAAACTGTTACCAGAGAAAACATTTGAAGCTGAGCAAATCATTACCTTAGATTCAGAAATCCTTTCTATAACAACTGTGTTTCCAACTCTGATGTATTCAAATTTTTCAATAAACACTTAAAAAAGTAAAACTCCCAAATTCAAGAAACGAGGGGTCGAGTTGAAACTGAGGAGTCCAAGAGCTTTGTGCAACAATGATGATGATGATGAAGGGCGCCTTCAGTCAGTTTCTTGCCGTTGTTTTATAGATCTATTACATCAGAATTTATACTGAAATTCAGTGAAGTGACTACTAACTGAGAATCACCCGAACACACACTCAAATCCGTGCATGTAAACCGAGAGCACCACTAAGTTGGTTCGCCAGTTGTGCAGCAACTCTATTTGCCTCATTCCTGCCCTCTGCATCCCATTTCTCTAGCCGCCAGTTTGTAGTTTATTCTGTTCTACGCACATTCATGGACTTTGCAAAACTGAACCTGTTACTCCCATCTCACGTTTCTTTTTTGCTTTGCTATTTTTCCTTTTTAAATTGTATTTCATTATTTTATTACAGTGGTTGTTGTTGCTGTGATGGTGCTTCGGTTGCTTTTCTTGCAATCCCCCTCTTTAGCAAGCCATATTTGCTTAATTCGCATTCTTACTGCAATTCCTCATTCCGAGCCATGTTACAAATCATCTAAGGAGGAACATGCTTTCGAGGCATTTACTGCAAAGCTTTTAATATGTGCATCACAAATGACTCTGGCATGCTGCTGGCCGCACCGTGCCATCATACCACTGGCACTGCGTCTCTGCTCGTCTTCCCACCATTAAACGTTGCAAATTATAAGCTTTCATGTTAGGAACGTTTTTCTTTCAGAAGTTGCAACTGTTGTAAGCAGTTCGCTGATTGTCTTTTAAAGGAGTTACATTCTTAATTGAGGAATTTGTAATTGGAGGCTCGTAACAAGCACACAAACGCAAGAGTCAAACTCCAGGAAATCGTTTCATGTTTCAGAAATGCACACAAAAACTTGAGTAATGGATGGAAATGCTTACTTGGAAAAGTGTGAGTAGCAGAGTGTGTTGGGAATTGTCAGTGTTGGAAAATAGTAATGCCGGCAAGGAATGGTAGTGAAAACAGTTCAAGTTACATGAGACAACGTGCATGTATAACTAGCCTATTCTAGAAACACGCACAAAAGATGACATACCCGTATATATGTTGGAAGAACCCAACGCCATTTAAACATAATCAAAAGAAGAAGACGCAAATAACGAGACGAGTATCATCTCTTTCATGGACTGGCGACTTAACCCTGTCGATTAATAAGGGGATAGCAGTACAAGGTAGACACTGTAAGATACTCACAGGATGAAATAATTACCGTATCTGCAAGAGCGCTTTCAGGCTGCAAATTCCAGTTATTCTGGCTTTTGAATTTCATCGATCATTTTTGAATGCATTTCAAAGCCTACTTTCAACACATTATACACAATTATCAGATCGCCTCAGTAAGCAAATCAAAGAAAAAAATTCCTATTTACAGCAAAAAGCACAATAGCCGAAGAGGAAATATGACTTCCCACATATGTCAACAATTATGGTAGCCAGCCAAACTGTCCAATTTATCGAGTATGTTAGGTGAGAATATGTGGAGTATAGTCCAAATGTATCCTTCCCTGACCTCGCAAAAGGAATGCAGAAAGAAATTATTTTCAGACGTCAGCCTCATTGAAAGTATAGGAACTCCTTTGGAGACTGGACCGTTACTTATTTAGACACGGGAACCAGTTGATTTCGGCAAAAATAAAAAGCGACACATTTTACGGCTTCGCGACTGTCCCCCCCAAATAGCCACTCACATGAAACACAAGCATCAGCAGTAGTTTGAAAATGCATTACAAGAAAATGCGATTGATTGGATTAAGCGATATGCAGCGTATTGATTTTCTTCCACATCATGAAACAGTGAAACACAGTAAAAAAAGTTCACCAATTCAAGCAGTAAAGACACCCGACTTTACTGCATTCGTCTGTATTAGGAACCAAGCCGCAATACGAGTGACCAACATAAAAACCCCAACGGAGAACCTCAACGAAAGTAGCAGCTGCTGCCGTTCACAACAATGTCTGCGCAGTCTTACGAGCAACATCCCCAAATGTTCGGTCACACACGATTGAGAGCACAGTAAAACCAGTTCTTTGGTAAAACTCTAAGAGAAAGAGAGTCGAAACATTTGTTTGGCTACTCTTTGCAAGACTAGAATTCTACTACAGCTGTTTTCTAGCTGTCAAAGCCGTCATGATCGGTGTCCCACAACTGGTCTACAACGTTCTCTGCTTCTCATTCGGCTAATTTTAAACATCAGTCGCTCTCGGTTTCCGAGTGGGTTTGTGCGAAAATATTCGTATGGTCACGACCGCTATTAACGCAAAGTGCAATCGGCAGCCAAGCCGAAGACCCCGAGGGGGTAGAGACGCGCGACTGCTGTGTAGTTAGTGGCGATGAAAACGACGACAACGACAATAAAAGTTTATAATAAAATATTGATTAGCTTGAATGCATGAATGGGGGTGGGACAGTAATTGGTATAGAGCGATTGTATGGGTCATAGAATTATGTGTGTCGAATAATTTTAATGACAAGCGCCTGAGTAAACTAAGTCGTAACGAAACGAATGAAAGCGCTAATTACACGCAGCACACTGGCACTTGGTATGGGAGCTTTAACCTGCACAAACACTCGTAGGAAGGTGCGAGGAATGTGTAGGCAGAGGGGTTAATTAACAACAAATTTCAGTTTCCTTGAATTGCTTCCACGAATGCTATTATTTTCAAATTTGGTACTCCCATTATGTCTCTGTTGTGGGAGCTGCATTACAATCAAGCTCCCTAGACTCCCACAACTTTCCGCAGATGCATGTATGCATATAAAGGAAGGTAACGACGTTCCCGACTGCAACGTAACCCATCCCTACAGTAGTGACTTTCGCAACACGGTGGCCGAGTGTCCCATCGGGGCGGCTGAATACAGAATATCGATTTCATTTTCTTAACAATGTTTCGAATTAACTACCTCACAATTGTGCATAAATGAATGGTTCAACGGTGTGTCGCTTGTGACTGTAGCGGCATTTGAAACTGTCACAACTCAGAACGCCACAGCCATCCATGCAACCAAAACACTTAAATATTTAATGGCTTCGCACAAGGTTGGGGGGTATTGCTACTCAGCCACAAATACTAATAAATTATGCAAATAATTGTTTTCTTGTCAGCAATTTTGCTGCACACAATTTCCACATCATTAGTTGTGAATTCAGGCACAGGATGTGATGACGGTGGAAGGAGTGGAGGTGCTAGGGCTGAGGCTGGTGTGGTCAGGTGGCTGTAGCGATGCGTACCCAGCAACACCATAGCAGGCTGGACTGCAAACACATTCGCACTAATTTCGAACATTGGATCATAAAAGAAATTTGAGCACTCAAATTTCGCGCAATGTAAATTGAGTAGAATTTTGATTGACATTCCATTACGTTCAATAGAATCAAATAACTGGAAATAACTGAGAAATTAGTTGAAAAAAGTAATAGATACAACTCGGCAGTGTCAGTTTCATTTTTTAGAATGAAATACAACTTCCACTGCAGTCCTCCTTAGCCAATATTCTACACAGTCTTTGACCCACCAATATTATCTCCAGTGGTGTCATTCGGTTATTATTAGCCGATCATAGTATCAGCATAAGAACCGATCGTAATATTATCAGATCCGTGTTCCGAGGTACATAATAGGGCGATTGGTGGAAGTCGTATAGAAATACCAGAAGGCTGTAAATACTTTGGGTACTGTGGAAGACAGACGGCTCCATTTCATCTCTGGCTCTGTTTTGTTTGGATTAATAACAGATTAACCACAAATCAGGGCTGGTCGAATTTTCCAGTGGTCTTACGATTCTCGAGTCTAACATGTTCAAAGTAGGCACTTTCCCAAGTACTATTCGCTCATTTAATGAACGATAGTAAGGCAAACTGGATACTCGCACCCTAACCTCACTAGATGTAGCAGGGGCACTAATCACCACATGCGAGTACACCAATTTATCAATAAAAATTCGTAATAGACTATGTTGGCACTCATGAGCGCTGACCACATTTTATCTGCGACGGTTTAATCTACCTCGGCCAATTACGTTTTTTCGGGTGAATAACCCTTCACTACTGATATGAGTTTGAACCTGGTGTGGCCACATTTGAGTTAAGGCAGGCAAAAGAAAGCGGGGGACAGAACAACGTCCACACAGATGCAGTAGGCGAGAGTATGGAAATTCAGTACTGGCTGGCAGTAGGTTGAACGAGAGTTCGTTCAATGCAGATTAAATTAACTGCCCTTAACGCTTCAAGAAGGGTTTGCGTTGTTTCTAATAGAGTTGCACAGAGCTCAGAGAACAAAACTTTAACTAAGGAATATACAATATAAAATGTGAATTTAGTCTCACTCACCGCTGCTGCGTTGCGATTGGCGGCTGCTGCAGCCGCTGCGGCATTGCTCATATACTGATTCTGCGGCATCATGCCCATGGCATGAGGCTGACCGCCTAAGTAGACCAACTCGCCCGGTCCCGGCTGCCCTGGCTGAGGCGGTTTCGGTACACCATTCATGCCCACACCTGGGTGCACGCCGGGGTGATCGTAGATGTTGCCCGCTTGTATGGCTGGCATTTGCATGTGCGGCATGCCCGCGGCGATGGCGGCAGCTGCAGCCGCGGCTGCTTGATTATTCATAGCGTGATTAAGTAGATTCGAGTTAAACTGATGCGACTGCATTTGCGAAGGATGATGCGGTCCGAGCTGAGGGTGTGTTGTCTGCTGGTGCGCTGGATGTTGTTGCTGCTGCTGTTGTTGTTGCTGCTGTTGTTGCTGCTGTTGTTGCTGCTGTTGCTGTTGTTGTTGCTGCTGTTGCTGCTGCTGTTGCTGCTGTTGTTGTTGTTGTTGCTGCTGCTGCTGCTGTTGCTGTTGTTGTTGTTGTTGTTGTTGTGCAGCGGCAGCTGCTACCTGGGACATCATTTGATTATGTTTTGCCACCGCAGCAGCTTGTTGCATTGCTGCCATACCCGCGGCTGAATTGCCCATTTGCGATGGTCCCATGGAGGGATGCATCCCACCGTTCGTACCAATACTGCTTATGCCAGCGCCCAGGCCTATGGGGCCGATGGTACCTGGTCCACCACCAGGTGGCCCTCCAGGTGCGGTATTAACCGCATTCATGGGAGGATTGTACTTCCATTTATCGGGATTCTGCAATGAAAAAACAAATTCAAAAATTGTCAGTAAATGCAATGAAATGTGTTATCAGGAAGTAAATCCTTGTAAGGATTCAAGAGTAATAGCGGGGGATGAGTGTTAACTGAAATCACACAGGGCTTCAAAAATACCATAATTTGATGAGTTTCGAACTGATGGCAATAGTAGTCTCAATGATTTCCAGTCAAAAATAAATCAAGGGAAACAAAGAAAATAAAAGACTGCAGTCTATGAGTGCCTCATTCGCTGTGACTTGAATGAATGCAGCTCGGCTTGAGTGCATCCATTTGGAGCTCTATTTCTCAATACCTGGCGAAAGGCTCGGCTGCTCATATACGCCACAGGAACTTTTATAGATATAGAAAGTATTTCATTTCACGTTGTGACGGAAAACTCCTAATTAAAGGCTCTTCCATCTCCGTGTGACCTGTCGTCTTTAGGTTATACAAAATAAAAAAAGTGAAAAGAAAGAACAGTAATTCTCGTGTTGGTGCCGATGTCCCTGAGTTGAGTGCTGGGAGCTGTGCACTCAGCGCCCAACGCGCCCTTTTATCTGACATATACGCACACAACCCCAAAGCCGCACATCCGTAGTCTGGCTTTCGGCCTGGGAGACAAAACACAAGCCCACTATTGCCATCGAAACGGTGCATCAACAAACAACACTAGACTAACCCCGAACCCCACAATTCCAAAGAGTCTGAACCATTTTACTTTCACTTAATGGCATCAATTTGACGTAAGGGAAGATGTGAAAAGAAGGGCGACCGGAATTGATGGCGCAGCTAAAAGCGCAAACTTTTGCCTATTGTCGCCAGTGAGCTCCGTCAAGCGACGCTAACGACACACCCATTTGATGTCTTCATGTTGGCAGGATATCTTTCATTCCTTGCTTATTCCTTTTTTGTGTGTGTTTATTTTGATGCAGGCGAATGGAGAGCGCCATGCAAAACAGTTTGAAAAACAAAAATTGCGGGAACTCGTCGATAAGCAAAAAGTAACCAATTTGTTGTTTCCTTTGTTTGAGAAAACACCATGCGAAGACACCAGACGAGTAGGAAATACGACTTCTCTAAAATCTGAGGCACACACCCAATTCGCACACATACAAAGTGACCATGCCTCCCTTCTCTCAGGTGGTCAAATCACAACAATGTCAAACGGCAAATATGAAAATAAATTAAATGAAACCTAAAATCGCAATGCTCATTGAGCAGCCCATTGGTTTCCTAGGATATGCTAATATCCATTTAAATAATATAAGCGTATGGGAAGTGGTCGTATTTGTGGTCAGATCTGCTTGGAAACTTATACAGCTCACTTAGGTGTTGACCTTACCTTCATAGGACTCGATGAGGGTGGACGTGTGCAAAACTTTGTTGTCGAAAGTAGCTGCTCAAATCGAAGCTACTCTGTGATTATTTTAGCTGGAAAAGTTCCGTTGCCTCAAAACATCGCTCACTAAAACACGGGAATGAAAAAATTGTGGTTCAAGTGTAAATATTCAGAATAGGAGATGACTTTTGTTGGCAGTTTTCCATCACTAGAAATGCCGAATGAGTGATAATACTGTTTATCAGCATTTAAAAACATGTTTAGGAAAATTTTCTTAGGATAATTATAATTGGAATATTATATTCTGAAAGTTGTTTGAAGTAATTTAAGTGGAAGAATGCCGTCGAATGTTTCGGAAATGGCTTCCAGTTCACCAAGCGTCAAAATAGACTTCAGGGTACTGCAATAAAAAAGGCAGAGAGCAGCTATAAAATTATCTCGGCCACACCTTACCTTAAAAAGGAGGTAATCTCCACAATGAAGTACGTGGGGGGATTTTTAATATTTTAATATCTACCCTCGTGGCTATTTGAACAAATGAAAGGGTCAATACTCCTATGCCTCAGTAAAAGAAGTCCTCCGGTAGTAATCCTAAGCTATACCTATGTCAACGTATTCGGCAGGTCAAACCAAATTTTAATTACTCTTTAAATATTCCATTTGAGATGATAGTCAAGGAACTTAGAAAACATTCCATAGTTTCAATAGGAAGATAAAAGTTAAAGGAAAACTTCTTTATACAGAATGTCAGTGACAGAAGCAAAAGGGAAGTAATCACGCGCAATCAGCATTTTGCAAGAGAAACATTTTTTTTGTAGCATTTGTCAGAGTCAAGGCAATGTAACTAAGGTGCTCCCGAAAAGTGCCTTTATATTTCCTACTTCAGAAATATCCTAAGTGAATGGAGCTACTGAGGCTTAATTTTTTAACACGTAGTTACTGGCCAAGTCTTCCCAGAAACTCATTCGTACTAAGTTGCGTCACTAGTGGTGGTCTGTAGTGACAGTCAGGCTGCACTGAAGGCTCTAGAAAACGAGTCAACCACTTCAACAATAGTCCACGATTGTCAGTCAAGACTTAACTCCATCGCAAGGTGGAATTTACTTCAACTTATTTGGGTTCCAGGACCCTGTGGTATTCAAGGACACGAATTAGCGAATGAAGTAGCAGACTGTGGATCTGCGGGCACTCTAATGGGACCAGAGCCATTTATCGCTATAAGTTTAGCAGTGGGAGATAGATTGGATCAGGGGCCATGTGAATAATATTCAAAAGGACCGATGGTGCAGTTTAGCTGCCTGCAAACCAACCAAGTGCTTCCTAGAAAGCCCAAACAGGAGAGTTGCAAATTTCCTTCTGACATTACGAAGGAAAGATCTTCGATCGTTGCTTGGGGTAATCACGGGGCATACTCCATCGAGCCATCATATGGCGGCGAGAATCCGAACTGCATCTCCTGCCTGGAGGAAGAACAGGACGGCAAAGAGCATTTTCTCTGCGCTTGTCCTGCCTTTGCCAGAAGGAGCCGCATATTAGGGTCAGATGTTTTGAGAATGGATAATGTACATTCCTTATCCTTGGACAGACTCCTGAGGTTCATAAAAGAGTCAAAGAAGTTTGAAAAGGTGTAATTTCCTTTCCAAAATCCTCTATAAACCCCCCCCCTTCCCAAAAAAAGGTTGACAGTACAATGGGCATCAATGCCTGAGTGCTTGGAAGCTTCCTTCTGCGGTGGTTCTCCGGCCTGCCGCACTTCTATCTATTTATCTAAGTTGGTCTCTCATTTCTATATTCTATTGGGTATGGATATAGTTGGAGAAGACATTAAGAATGATATTCTGGAGACTACTGACACAGGCTTCCTTGTCTAAAATCTCGCAATTGACCCTAGAACGGTAATGACAAACTGCGAGTGCTTAGAGTGTGTACACCAATCTTTGGTGGAGCATCCTTTTTTGTCCTTATGCCAAGGTCCTAATTACGACACATAATGAAAAAGGGCTGGGCCTAAAAGAGCCATCCATCAAATTGGGTCGGTGTAATGAGGGCCACAGTTTGTGTGAGTGTTTTTTAAAGGGTGTCAACCATCTTTCTAATCAAACCAACAAATGAGCACTGCATCCAAGCGAAATAGTTCGGCAAACTGTTTCCACAAAAACAAAATAATTCCCATTGACGGTGGCAGCTGATTTGGCGTCAGTGCTTGCGCCTGGCTCAATACTACAGCAGCAGCATCTTGCGCAGCCTTCGAGTGCAACAAAATCGCTCTCGGTTGTGTGTATCTGTGTTTCTGAGGATTCAGTTTTTCAGTCAAATCAGTTTGTTTTTATCTCACACGCATCGTTTCGCACCACCGCGACATCGCGTTCATTTACAAAATGCAATTCATATCCATCCAGCCAAAAGTGGCAAAATGTAAGAATTACAAAAACGATTTTCAATTCGACTTTTTTGCTTTCACGTTTTTGAGGAAAATCCACTGGCAAAGTTCCAGCGTCGTCAAATTTTTAAGCAAAATTTCCCGTCGAAAATAACAAAACAATTGCAAACGTTGCCACGGTGCCGCAAAACTGTAAACGAACTCGAATGCCGGAAAAGGGGGGAAAATGGCGCTATGCATAATTCAGAAGAAGCTGCAGCAGGAATACAAGCGGAACACTACACTGACTAGTCGCGCAGGCAGATGCGAATCTCGATCGGAATTGGAAAATTATTTTCAAGAATTTATTATAGTCAGCTCGGAGACTACGAAATTCAGTCGGAAACTCAGTTACAAATGGCCACTCATGTCAGAACAATGCACAGCGATGCAGCCTAGGAGATGCCGCCTGCCTGAAAACAGAAATATAGAAGCCGATAGGTCCTGTAAGCTAACCAAAATTGGACAGGGAGATTTTTGTCAATGAGCTTAAGTCAAGGTTTCTCTCAGGGCAAAACACCAAAGAACAACTTTTTTTGTGTTGTTCATAAATATCAGAAAACGAGCCAAAACGAAGAGTCATCGCATGTGGAAAGTGTGTTCACGGAGGAATTGTTTGTTAATTAATATTAAAGCATTTGTAAGTTTTATTCAAAATGGGAGGGAAAACAACCAAGAAAGTAGACCAAGAGAGTGGACGTGATGATTCAACCCGGGTTGTTTACTTATGGCGAAGGAAAATATTTCTATGCCCTGGTTCTACAGTTAAAGTAATTGTGATTATGTTTCGTGAATATACAATTTGCTGAGATGTTTGTTCCGCAGAATTGATTCCAAGTACCATTGGAATGTTGTATTGTATTTTTTTAGTACATTTAGCTCGGAAGAAACATTTAACACATGTAAGAAATTTAATTTTTGATTTATATTGTCCCAATATTTTCGGGCACTGACAAAACACTGTTCGGCAATATTCAACTCAACGAACTCACATTATCCCATTGCTTCAAGACAGATTGCTTATCACAGAATATAATATAGAAAGAATGTCGTTAATGGCATTTATATTATTTTCAGAAAGGTAGGTAGATTATTTGGCTGTCCTAAGGCCCATTGTGGCCACTCGAGCTTTTTGCCTACACCTCCGGAACCTCCTTAAACCACAGTGGATTTGATAAAAGTAGCCACTTTCGTTATCTTCATCCGGGGAATTTCCTCAATGTTGTCAAGAAATGCAAATCCAAGAGTGAAGAACCTTTTTTGTATAGAGCCATGCACCCCCACAGGAGGTGTTCCACTGTTTCCTCTTCCTCGACATATTAACAGCTCTAATTTCAGAAATAAACTGAATGAAATTATCTCAGAAAACCACCAATTTTAATCGACTGTGTGCAAAAGAGTATAATTTGAGTTAGTGGACTCTTAAGTTTGGCAGATTGTGTATCTATCGCACTTCTGCACTGCCTCACAGACAGTTGGTCTTTGTTTGTTAACGCAATTGAGAAATTTATGCAACAAACAAGAGTGCACTTAACCCTGCTACAATGTTAGAATTATGCCTATTTTCTCTTTCTTGTTGTAGGACATGCTGAGCAGTGACACAGATTCCTGTAAACCTACTGTGCCGCTTCCATTTTTCAGTTGAATGCATTGAATATACTTTGGCGAAGACGGCTGAAATGTACAGTAAGAATAGGATACAATTGCTACACTAGCCCTTAATGAAGCACGTAAGCTCCTACATTAGGAGCCTCAATTAAAATAGACGAAACGGGACGGAAGGGAGAGAAGTTGACCAAAAATCCACCATTTTGAATTTGAATAAACCAAATGACGACATTGGGAAAAAGTCTGTTATCGGTCAGTTGCTCAGTTGATGTTTATGTTGTATTTTTAGTATATGCAGGAGAGGTTTTTATCTATACTTTGGTATATGTGAATTGAACAATTTCACTAGAGTTTGGCTTTCTTTTCGTTTTGTTTCAAAGAATTAAACAACACGTTTTACATCGTTGCATAATAATATGTCCCTTGTGTTAAATATGAAGCCTCAGAAAGAGAAACTATTAATATCAGAAAGATAATTTTTTTTTTTTTTTTTTTTGTTGTTACACCTCAATGAGGAAAATGTTTATTCCTAGTAACTGCACATATCAATTGACCTTCACTTGAATTGGAGACGATTTCCAATAAAGAAATAAAGTGTTCAGCGAATTCCCCTCTGATGCGAATGGAATGCAACTCAAATTACTTCCACTAATCCATTTGTGGACCCTTTGACATCTTTTTAATTGTCGTTTTGTATTTCGAAATGCAATTCGTAGAAATGAACATAAACTACAAGGCAACGCATTCAGAAGAGTTTTAAAGTAATCAAGGTGTAAAAACTTTATTCCAATTCTGAAGTCACCGCTCAAGACCTTTCAGTAAAATCAAAAATTACAATAATATAGAATATATCACACGAACAATGACAGGATTCTTCAGTGTCGGAGGTTACTTCAACTTTCATTGCATCGTAAAGAGTACTGTAAAAAATTCTAACAAGACCACAATATCACAGAGGTCAAGACAACAATATCACACATGGGAGAGATTCTCATATGATGAGCACCTAATGTGCTTTAAATTGTCATCATTGAGCCGTCTGAGTTTTGAGTTTGAACCCTCACATCTTTGAATGTATTGAGTAGCTCTTCCAAGACAGACTGAATGGCTAAGCTGTTTTCTTTCTCCTCAATGTTTAACAGATTACTTTGCAGGCTTCGAAAAACGGTTTTTCCAAGAGAGATCAGCATTGATGTATAAGGACTTATTTTTACTTATCTATCAATTGTAAGAAACGGAAATGCATTCTATGGAGAGTGGACTTCTCCAATGCTGGTAACAATCTGAAGTTATCAATTTTTAAAAAACGTTATAAATAAAATGTTTTGTGGGTTTTGAGATTTCGTATTTGTGTATGTTTTTAAGATTTTGTCTTTTAGTCCGAATACCTGATCAAATAATTTTAGGTTATTATTACTTTGACAACGCTTGACTGGCACTAAATTAATTTTTTATATTTACTCTCTGTGACCACTATTCTGAGTTATATTATATTATTAGACTAACGACGATGGTTCTCAGACCTTCTAACATTGGGATTAGAGTTCCGTGTATATTTTCAAATAAAATGCAAGATGACTATTGTTGAATTACTGTGGCGACACAAGCAGGTTCTCTCATTCTCATGATCTGTTTTTACAATCAACGATGTCCACAAAAATTCTAAGCATGCATTACAAAAGGATTCGAAATGTACCTGTCAGCCAGTTTGTAAAGGATTTTGTGCAAAACTACAATACTACAATTTCGAATACTTACATCGAGTGAATGCTCATCGCCGCAAGCCCAGCGCGTTTGTTTTTGCGCAAATTGTGCAGCATATTCGGCAGCAGCCGCATCGTGCACGGAGCCGCCCGGTCCGCCGGGCGAAGGCCTCTGGAATACATATCCAACGGCTGCCTCCTCCTGTCCACGCGGTACAGATTGGTCACCGCGCCCATTCCGGTCATCATTCCCACCCAATAACTTCATGTGTTGCTGTTGTGTTTGTTGCTGCTGCTGTTGTTGTTGTTGTTGTTGTTGTTGTTGTTGCTGTTGGTGTTGATACGACTGCTGCAGCGATGGTGTCAGTAGAAAACTATGCTGCTGTGGTTGAGGCTGAGGCTGGTGCAGATAGTATGGAGAATGGTGTGGCGATGGCGTCGGAGGCGCAACCGCGGATATTGAAATAGTGGGGGTTGGTAACAGCTCTATTTTGAAGGCTTTACTTTAAACGGTTCACGAAGCAAAATTATACACGCACGCTACAAGTGTGCTCCAATGCGTTTACGATATTCGAGCTTTTACAAAAAATTCGCTTTATATTAAAACGATTTCTGAGGAATTTTACATAAAACTTTACAAAATATACACAAAACACGGCGCGCGCGTACACGGGCTTAAATTTCAACTTGAGAGCGCAAAGAATCGAAATAAACGGATTAGAGTTGAGTTTAGTGACTACGTATACAGAAACCGTAATCAATGACTTGGGGACAGGAAACTATTTTACACAGAGATCGGTTCGCAGGGAACTGCTGTTCACAAATATTTTTAACATATATGAATGCGCTGTGATTGATGACGATGATTGCTTTTTATACAAAGAGATGATTTACACTGCAAGATAGAAGAGAAAAATATGAAATTAATAGAAATGTAAATTAATATACATAAATTTGAAGAAAAATAAATAGATTAATTAAATAGGATATAAAAAAATAGTAAATTAAACAGGAAAATGTATGTAACAAACCTCGGATGATGCGAGATAAGGAAATGGAAATAAAACAGGGTCAGCTTCAAAAGAATCAGAAAGGGAACTAAGAGCGCTGTGGTGTTTAAATTTCCGGCAAATTGTGCTATAAATCGGATTTCAGCAGTCTTGGCGCCGACACCATTTCCCACAGAAAGCTCAGTGATAGTTTCAGTAATCCATTTAAGAGAAGGACGTAGTTGATTGGACATTAATCATACATACATCAATACACCAAACATCATTGATAGTTTTTACCGTAAACATATGCTTTCTTAATTGAAGCGGACTTAGTCCAGTGATGGCGACTCCACTGACCACAATTATAGAAAACAGAGGCATAACAAAGGAAACAGCCTAGAATAAGAGGTACGTACGCCTTTCACAGAGGAGGTTTACTGTGAATTCCCCCTTCACTATTTTATTGTGTTGGTACTGCAGTGATGTAAGAATATAAACAAGACTCAGAGAGCGCTCCTCAAAACTGTCCAAAATATCACGAGATTAGAAATGAGTAATTATTCAAATTCATTCCGTTAGTTTTCCTCTGCAACATACAAACAATTTTGGAATTTATCAGGCAATTGGTTCAAAAGTAGAAAGTCAGACGAGCCGCTCGATAAGAGAATCTTCCCTTGCATTTACCACTTTTCTATGGGCAGTTTTAACTCTCTTTTTGATTAGTCTAAAGGACATTTCTGTGATGGCACAAACATTTTTACTACACTGGCCTCACTTAGACCTGACATATTAACAGATGTTTCCGTCTGAGATACAGACGGTATGTATGTGTAATTGAAGACGTATGACCTGTGAGAGACTAAGTGCCTTATGAATGGTAGAATATATAGACGCATGACTATAATGTCGCTACTAATGTGATTTTCTAACATGCTAGGTAGCTATATGTCCTTATGAGCTACCGAGTTAATGAGCAACAAATTGGTCATGCGGCTACATTTAATACTATTCTATTTGTATGGGAAAGCAGAAGAGTTTGATATCCTTGTCCCACTGTCAGTGTTTCACATTTAAACAGCCCACCCCACTGTAATCGGAAGGCATCTTGCTGGTGGTCATGGATCATTATATGGTGTTTTAAGCGCAAAAAGGCCAACTGAAAGCGACCAGCAAAAAACGCAACTACAACAAGCAAACATAAAAAGTGTCATCAACGAATTGAGTCACTGGCGGAATTTAAACAAAAAAATACATTTTAAAAAGACGCGCTACTTCACCATACTCGCGATCGCAGCGCAAAAGCAACGAAAATAAAAGACGGTAGCTAAAGAAACGGAAAAGGAGGAAATGTATGCAGCAAGCAGGCACATGGGAGCATTAGAGACAAATCAAGAACTCGGCGCTACGATATCGGAGTACACTAATAAATTCCATGTCAATTTTTATAATTGGGAAACTATGAAATAATAACATTGCCAATTGTTTTGTTGTTTACTTTTAGATAAGAGGGCATTCTAAGCGAATATTCTATAAAGCAATCGTTCGAGCATAAATGGCTACAAATACATAACAACCGAAAAGTATAGCAGCAGCGCTCCCCAGTAAGGGCGGCGGGCGCCCAATCAGAGTGGCAGTGGATGGCGAAATGAATAGTTTGCGCTTTTCGCCCAAATTGATATACAGAATTAGTGAAATTTCCGGGAGGATTTTAGCTTTACAAATGAAAAATCGAATTTCTACACGCTACACTACATCGACTTCGACAACGCCGCTTAGTCCCAAATTTAATTGATTTTTACCTTTTCTGCCTCCACTTTGGTTGCGACGCTGCCGTTGCTGCTGCTTCCAAGTGTGCCTGTCTGTCCGTTGGCTGGTTGGTCGGTGTGTTGATCCGTTTTGCTACGGCTTTTTCGTGTGTCAGACGGAGCTATGGAGATTATTCTGTGTTTCTGTCACTTTATTTCATTTCATTTAATTTATTTATTTCCTCTTTAATTCTTGCAAGAAAACACTTCTTCATTGGCGTTTATTCTTCGATGAGGCCAAAAGAAGAATTTATGATTTTTTTTTGTTGGTTTTTTTCTTTTCTTTTAGAATAAAATTACAGAAAATTTACACAGAATTATTTCCTTGCACGAAATTTACACTTTACACATATTAATTAAATGGGTTTACGCTTAATTACAGGATACTTTTCTTAAATTTTAGAGAAAATTTGCATTTTAATTACAATTATTTACACAGGATGAAATTTAATTCGTCGCGAGGAGAACACACACAAAATGCTTCTGCTGCTGCCGTTTCATCGTGTATTGCGGTTTTTCTCTTTCTTCTACTTTAGTGCTTCGCACAATTTTTCGTTTCGTTCCGTTTCACACTCACGCACACCAATGCTCGGTTTTGCGCTTTTATGCCGTCTACACTTGTTTCATTTTAGTGTTTGTTCGCTTTATAGTTGTATTGAATCGAAAAGAAGGAAAACACAAAACACATTGCCAGAAAAGAGAGCAAAATTGTTGATGAGTGAGCAAAAATTCGCAAGTAAACATAGTTGCCACAGTAACACAAACATTTAAGAGAAAGTGGTATCTCCAGGGCTAATTTAAATTCAATCGTTTTAAGACACCAAATCATAGAAGCAAAACTAAATCTCTACTCAATTTTGCTTCCGATTACATTGAGAATGCAACACGGTATAAACAGCGTAAGTTTCCCATTTTAAATAAGGTATTAGAGACATAAGGTATTCGATTCAAATTAGAATACAAGAGATGATCCCAATAAATATCCCAACTATTAAAAAAATATTACGATAGGCGCATTCAATTCGTAACTTGTATCGAGCTCGTATCGAGTTGTGCGAATAAAACAGCACACGAGTAAGTGGTATACTTGGCGTCACTGTTTCAACTTTTTTTTTAACTTTGTTTTTATTTGAAGATTATTTTTGTAACGAATTTATTGACAAGACAAGTTACAACAGTAGTTGCAATTGCGTATGTGGTTATGCCACCGTAATAATTTTTCAGAAGAAGAAGAAGAATTATTGAAACATTTTTTGGCAGATCTTATAGCTATTTCGGACACGCCACTTGTCCTCATCACAGATCTTTCAATGAAAGGCAATTTTTCCCCAAGCATTTTTTATTATGTCTCAGAAATCAACAGCACACCAATTATGAACCCTCCCAGGAATCGACTCTCTAATCGACTCTGTCTCATTATTACCCCTCTTTTGTCCTGTTAGGTCTCTCTCTCTGTTTTTTTTATCACATTTCAGTGGTGTCATAGTACATTGCTTTTGTTAGTGGCATGCTTATTAAGCCTGATCACACTAACCTTCTAAGGATACATTCTATAAAGTTTACAATTTCTTGTGAAGATTCGTCAGTAGACATAGTTGTCACCTTTTTACCGTATTCATTCTGAAAATGTGAGTAAGTCAATAGTCGTCAATTCTGTGTATATGAAGATTATTTTTGTAACGAATTTATTGACAAGACAAGTTCCAACAGTAAGTTTTTTTTTATTTTTTATACTAACTCATCATTTGAATATAATTAAAATCAACCCAATAATAATATTAAAAATTTAAAAACAAAATCGAAATCGAAATTAATTTTTGTTTTTTTTTTTAAATCTAATCAGCTAATTTAAAAAAACCCAAGGAAATTTGTATGGGTAATTATTAATCTCGTTGGTTTTCAAGCAATTTTCAATTTGGAAGCACTTTCTATCGAGGATAGAGGAATTCGCTCGTTTAATCCGAGTGTAATTTACTTGATAACTTTTTCCATACAAATCGAATGCGCCTAATATTATATATATATATATATATATATATATATATATATGTATATATATATATATATATATATATATATATATATATATATATATATATATATGTATATTTTCATGGATTTTTATTGGAAGACTGAAACAACGGAACAACAAAAAAACGAAAACAAATAGATCATTTGTGACAAATATCGTATGTTCCTGCGTGTTGTTTTTATTCCTGTTTTACTGAGTTGAGTAATTATGCACTGCTATTGTTTAAAGCTGAAAACTGGTCATTGAAACACGGTTTTCTACTAATAACATAAACTGCATTAATAGCAGTAACATGGACTGTATGAACAAAAAGTTGAGAGTAGTAAACGAGTTCATCTGATGCGGTTTTACTCCCAATATAATTAATTTTCTAAGGTAAATTTTTGACATGTTTTTCTTCAAAAGTTGAAAAAAATGCCTTTTTTCGAAACGAAAACTTATTAGAACTGTATTCGTCTTCAAACTTCAAATGTAAGAATTGTTTGTTTTTTATGTGGCAACTACGGTAATTTTTCCATCAATGTGCTTGTTCTGCTTTACACATTTCAGAAACTATGGATTAAGAGAAGAACAAATATTGTGTGCATTACATGGAAGATGTAATAACTGGCGGAATGGGAAGACGACAATAATACAATAATAAAGATACTTTTAGAGAAAAGATGAAAACTCCATTGAAAGAATAGCAAACCTAGGGAATAGCAAGTAATTACATAAATTAGGCATATGCCGAAATATAATCACTCACGCCCAATATTCTATACTTACCAAATCTTTAAGAAAGATCTATATACAAATATTATATATAAAAAAGGACTAGGGGAAGGACAGAAATTTTTGACAACATCGGGAAACTGATTACGGGTACTGGAAATTTATGCCGTTGTCTTTATTAGTTAAAGGAGAACTTAATTAGGAAATTAAATTGTGGACTCCTCAACCCAAAAGCTCGCAGCTTTCCTAAATATTTTGCTGTTTTTGTCGTTCCAAAAAGAAATGTCGAAAGGGATCAAATTTGCATTGCCATAACTATTAATTACTGCCATTTCGCTACTACCATTTTAAAACCAAAGTGAGTGGCAACGCCAATACTGAAGGATTTACTTTTTAAAATCCTTTTGCACATGAAAGAGATGACAATATGCATAGATCTTCTGTTTGCTATGAAAGTTAAGTTGGATGTTTTCTATTCTAAAATTGTATATTATTTCTGAACTTTTTTCACCAATCGCAAATCCACGAACCAAGTCAAAGATACTACGAAACAATTTTTATCACTATAGAAAATTGTAATCAATGCACAAAATTCGTCTGGCCACTTATAAAATACCAAATATGTTTATTTGAAGTCTTACACGTTGTTCTATTGCCCGGGATGTTTGTTGGTATTGTTGTTGTTCTGAGTTGTTGTTTAGTTATGTTGAAATTGTTTTCGGCTTTTGCTGGCTTGCGGCTTTTTTGTGTTTAAATATTTACAGCATTGTTTTTAGTTTTTATTTTAAACTTATATCCTCACACACATTTCCCACTATTTTGCATTTAAATACATACACTAAATAAATTACACGATTTTCCAATACGAGCGATAGTTTCGTTACATGCCAGGAGAAGACCAGTTTTCAGACAAATTTAGCTGGGTCCTGTTTTTCTTCTCCTTTTCAACTGAGTACGCTGTTTTGACAATGGCTGCCGCCTGCCTGCGTGCGCCTGTGTTTTTTCTTTGTCACTTCTGTTCAACTTTTTACATGCACTCGAAAGAAGTCTCTGGATGTGGATTTGACTGTGGGACTCTGACTGCTCCTCTTTGTTTGGCGTTTTGGCCCCTGTTCTTACAGCTCCTTTTTTACACAACAGGGATTTCTGATATATTTTCTTTCTTTTTATTCAACGATTTGCCGACTTAGCACTTACATTTAGAACGGCTTAATAATAATATCATTAATTTTTTATTCGATTCACAAACGAAATTATACACCGATTTTAAATAAATTACATAAATTTACACGTAATTTACATATAAGAACTTTTAACGATATTTTATTTTCATTTTACATAATTATTACGATTAAGAAATGGTTAATTTTTAAAAATTTACAAAGTTTTCCGCTACTCACTCCGCTTTTCTTTTCTACACACACGATTCATTTGCGAAAAATTCTTTTCCTCTTTGTTTTTCTTTTCTTTTTCATATTATTTCGGGTTTTCTTGCTGTTTTTGTTTCTTTCCACTCTTGCATTTCCTTTTGGTTACATATTTTATGGTGGGAAACTATAAGTTCGAATTTCGAAAATGTTTCCCAAAACTTTGCAATTTTATTGAGTTATGTTCAGAACTATTTGTAGTTTAAAGATCATCATTACGAGTTTGGTGGGTACTGTGATATTTTTCAACAAAATATTTATGCAAGAAATAAATTCTTTTGCGAGTGACTTGTAAAAATCAGCATGAAATTGTATGTGAAATATATTAAATTCATATTTTATTATTAACGTTATGTTGAGTTAAGTTTTCTAAGGAATGTTATGTTAAGTAAGAAATTCAATGATGCATTCGTCGCATTCACGTTATTTCAAAGAATCAGAATTCAATGCATTCTAATTCCATCATTGAATCACTGGTCTCAATATGTTCAATTGTATCTGTAGGATCAATGGGTGCATTCTGGCAGCCCATCGGATAAGTGCACTTTGTTTCTGATTGCGCCGCTACAAAAATGTGTCACTTTTACGCAAACATTGGTTCTACAAACAGCTGTGCTAAGTGCTGAGTGCGCTAACGAAGAAAATTTCCGCTAATAAAAATGGCGTCCGCTGGGTTGGGTATCCAATGGTCTGACAGAATGCAGCTATTGTATTTCTAGCTCTTACCCTACGTCTCCACGGGCAATTTTTGATGGCATGCCATTGGCAATTTCAAGCAAATTGCCAATGGAGACTCCAAATTGCTTCAAGTTGGCAATTTATGCTATGAAATATGTTATGCCATAAATTGCCAACGTGCTGTGTTGCAATCAGTTGTCATTTTGTTTGTTTGACAGCCTCTTTTTATTTTTTCGTGACGCTCACAGTGGAAGCATCGTCGGATATTTTCGTTTTACCGCATCTATTAAATTAATAAAAACGCTAAAATTAATGGAGACTGTGCATTTGTATTCTTTGTAATAAAGGATTCACCCAGAATTTCGGTTTCCTTCTTTTTTCCTCTTCATCGTATAAATAAAAAATTTTTTCAAGCGTGGGTACAGCGAACTATATTGCCTGACGGCATTTTCAAAATGACAATGGCATAACATCGCAATGCCCACCATTAAAATATTGCCAACCATTGCAATCAAATTTGACAGATGTTATGCCATCAAAAATTGCCCGTGGAGACGTAGGGTAACGGACCTGCGCAATCTCTTTATTCCACCATTCTTGATAATAACCATCTTCGGAGGTGCGGCCATATGGCAATGAGTACAAATGTCGATTGATTGTGAACAAATGAAATACATTTATTTTCCAATTTAATTTGTCCCCATCTTGTATTCCATCATTCTTGGCCTTTTTTCTATTCACCGCATAAGCGAAACAATTTTAATTCTTTCAGCGAATTACTGAAAATATGATCCGCAAATAAACAGTTTGGCAAATACATATATACAATTTTTAGTATTTTCGATATACTCTTCTAGTACTCTACCAGAAAGTGTCTATTGAAAAATATCATATAACTTATTTATTTTTATTATTACTTTACAATGTGGGGAGCACTGTAACTGGAGTTTCTCTTCTCACAGTTCGATTATCGGGTCTAGCAAAATTTTATTTGCATCACTCGGTGATGTCAAAGTAGAGTTCGTTGCAAAAAAAAGTATAGCAAAATACCATACATATGAAGATTTGTAGTATTTTCGATATATTTTTTCATATTACCCCACAGTAAATAACTGATTAAGAACATTGATAATTACTTATGTCTTTTAATTTGAAAAATCTGCTGGGAACTTTGAGTTTATGTTTATTTCGCCCAGGGATTACTAGTGCAACTTGATTATAATCGTGTGCTTGTCGAACTTTGATATTTTTCAATGTTTTTGAAGAAATTAGTTCTATAAAATGTAACACTGATTGTAGGACTATTACAAAGAACAAGCGGCAAAAGTAGTTTTTCAGTTAATACGACTTAAAAGGGTTTAACGTATCTGAACAATGTGGAAAACTAAATATTATGACAAAATGTTTTTCTACGCAACTGCACTAAAAGGAAAGTAACTTTGAAATTTACTCTCATTGATTAAACTAATTGGATCCATTCACTGAAAATCTTTAATATATCGTTAGTATAATATGACCTTATTTGAAAATATATATTTTATATTTTTAAGAATTTGTTTAATACATTGTTGTCTTCGGTAATGCGCTTCTGATATTGGATTGGAAGGTAAGCGATCTTAATAAATACGAACTTATTTGGCGCGCAATATATTTTTAAGGAAGAACAGTAGTAAAGAGAACAGCATCATGAAAATTTTGAATATTAGAATAATAAATAAAAATGTTTACACATTAATTTTTCGATAATCTATAATACAAATTTTAAAGTGAGTCGTTGCTTTAAAGTATAGAATGTTAAACTTATATGTCTACAAAATAACTACGGTATTTTATAATTTGTCTTGATGAGATGTAGTCTTCAAGATGGCAGGTGGGAAAAACTATAAAGAAAAAATTGGTCGAAATTAGTGTGACACGCCACATGTATTGTTTTAATCACCTTTACTTAATTACCTTTCAAGTGACTTAGTTAATAAAAAGTACTTTTCCACAAATCAATTGAAATTTACAAACGCCAAATAAATACTGCTGTCGTGTTGCATAGTTTCAAAGCGTTTACTATGGGATACGTGTGTGGACGGTCTATTCTTTTTGTACCACGCAACTGTGGTGAATAAACAGAGTTGAGGAGTTGTTTTGATTTGTTTGCTCTTCACGCCGAATAAGTCCATATATGAATTGTCTAACAAAAAATAAATATATGAGTATGTAAAACTTTAATAATTTAATAATATTGCTTGATTATGATTACTGGTCAAAGATATTACATGCTAGAAACAAAATATATGAAATTAGTATAGTAGCTGCATTCTGGCTGTACTTATAAATATATATGCATGTTTAGCGGCTCTCTGCGATGCCGTCTAATTATTTTAAATGAAAAGAAACACTCGTGCTCGTTCTTTGTAAAAGCTTCTGCTCATACGTGTAGTCGTTTTATTAGTCTAAAAGGAACTGAGAAAATATGTACAATATTTACAATGCTGTCGTTGACAGCTTGTCAGGGTTGGAAGGTACCAAACTGACTTCATAAGTAGTGAGGAGTTTTTGGATTGATTAGTGGAGTTGCGTAGTGACGTGATGTGGAGCTCCCACACATGTATGGATCCTGTTGTTGCAATAGTGTGCCAGTTAATTAACTACCGGTGAGTTGCTGTTATTATCTTGGGAGTTATTGAAAAGGCCACTGAATATGAACTTCAAAATTCAGGAGCATTTGGGAATTCAATATAAAAAGTTAGTTTTTATATCGATTCAAATTTATAAAGTGATTGTCTCAAAAATGCATCATTCCGAGATTACGGTCGCTATATTATCCTATTTGGTGCAGACTGGACTCCTTATCGTGCTTATTGGTCCTGAGTATGGTGTACCATATTAAACTACTGATCCATAAAATGTATATAATTTTGTGATTTATAAATATTAAAGCACTACCTTTATAGTATGCTATGGATAGGGACTATGGTCCAAACGTGTTCGATGACGGAAGCCGGACCACGCCATGACAGACGTTTGTTGGAATTGAAACGGGAATCAATGAGCATGGGTAAGATGGTACTTATGCTTCATACCTTCAGGGGGGGAGGGGTCTGATGGTAGTTACATTTGAATTCCTAACCAGAACTGAAACTTAAAACTAAACTTAAGTAGACAAAAGCTCCACCCCGCGCTCTCTCGCTTCTTCTCATCGCCCCTCGACCATTTCGCCGTCGCTGCAGTGCATATTTGCATTAACACAAACATGGGCGATGCAGCTCGCTGTTGCTGTCTCGTTCCCAACTCAGCTCTCCCAATGCTCAAGCTCAGCTTCTCTGCCGATATGCAGAATTAAGCGAACGAGTCTTTGGATTTCGTGACACGCAACCATATCGGCATAACTTGCATACAAATATTCAAAAAATTGAACGACGTGATGCCTCAATTTTTGAAGTTAAAAACATTTTGGATCATATTCTTCATAATTTAAATCAAGGACTTTCTCAAAATTTCATACCAATAACACTCAAAGAAATTATCAAAAAAAATAATGCATCGGATTCAATATTTATTGAATAAGTAGGGAGTTTTTAAACAATAATGAAAAATTGTTTAGAGTCTTGGATTGTACCGCTAATCATCAGAGATCTTTCAATGAAAGGCAATTTTCCCCAAGCATTCATTATACTTCAGAAATCAACAGCGCCCCAACTATGAACCCTCCCATTAATCGAACCTGGGCCTTCAGCTATTATACTCTGTCCACAGCTATTGTACTGTGTACTCCAGACAACAACGCTAACTGGAGGTGGTGAACTCACTGATCAAAGTCTGTCCATGTACTGTCTCAGTCCACCGCTCTCTAAACTACTGTGTCTCATTATTACCCCTCATACTGTGTCTCATTATACCCCTCAAGTATCTCTTTCTATTTTTATTACATTTCAGTGGCGTCATGGTACATTACTTCTTTCTCCCTAGGAGGGTTCATAATTGGTGCGATGCTGATTGCAACTACCGTGTGTAACTTGTCTTGTCAATAAATTCGCTGAGAAATAATCTTAATAAAATAAATCTTTTAAATATTCATATTCTTTTGAAAAATTCATCTTATTTTATGCGTCCTCGATTTTAGTCAAAAATCCTAGTTTTTTCAGCTCGCTGTCCTCGATTTCAATATTAACCTGGTTACGCATTTAAAAAAGGTCAGTATTGTACAATTCAAGATCTAGTTGGGATAGTTTGAAATATGGTCCTATTACTTTTTGAAGATGACTCTTTGCGTATTGAGTTTGAAGCACAATGAGAATTTCTTAAGTGAATTTGCTGTTACACTGGTGCTATATTACCAAACAATCAGTTGATACGAACTTTAGCAAGAGTAATTTTGGTCACAATATCTTTAATACACAAAATAAATAATATGAATAGCAATATATTAGCCTAGGGGAACCTTAGAATGAATCCCATTACTATCCCAAGTCGAAACACTAACCTGCAACACATAATTTTTGAAATATCCTTGCTAAATAATTTACAAAAAGTTTGGATTCACTAGCGATTAGAAAGTATCTCCTTGAAATTTAACCCCAGATCATGCGATCTTAATGTAGATATGCTTTGGAAACTCTTCATTTTCAAGTTTACGTGGATGTCCTCGAATACCTTGAGCGTGGTCGTTTCACAACTATGATTAAGCTGAGCTCAGACTGATTCTCAGTAATGAGTTTGAGTTTAATGTAAGCAAGTTTTGGCAGCAATTTCTGTCGGCAACTAAAATTCCAATGGGTCGAAAATCTAAGAGGATCTTGCTGCATTAATTTTTTTTCTGCAGAAATAACGCTCGCAATTTTCCATACATCTGGAACAGCAGATTTATTTGTTGTGTTAGTGTCATATAGTCTCCCTATCGCGTGCCTGCACCTTGACGTGGTAGGGCTTGTGTGCACCAATGAAGAGTCTAAGCTAGCCGGCGGAGTGGCCTTTTGTTCACTCTGGGAGGGTCTTCCTTGCCGGACAGGTCAGGCTCAGAGGTGCCAGACCAAGCCAGGTACAGAAAACACTTTAAGCTAAGGTGTGAAGGTATCCGTGCCAAAGCTGCATGACTGGTAGTGTGTAAACAACCAGTCGCAAACGGTCCCCTCCGATGCCCAGGCATGGTCGGTTGTATTAAGTGCCTTACCTCGGAATGCCGGCTCTTCCGAGGCAGATCCCTTCCGTACATATTCGCGGGACCAAATATTTGTATCAAATAATAGAAAAAACCAAAAACAAAAAAATGAGAATAATGACAGAAGAGTGAGTGCTGGGCACCCCCTCAGAGGATGAACTAATGTCTCCCAGCCAGGAGAATATCGAAGTCGGTGGTGCCAATGATGCCAGCCACAGCACCGCAGTACCATCAAGCCAAACAAAAGCCAAACAAAAGCACCAGTCAAAGTGGCTATGCAGAATAAAAGGAATAGGAAGTCTTCCGGCTCGGTGCTAAAGGCGCGGTACCAGAGGGCCCTTTTTATTCTTGACAAGATTGCCAAGAACGAAAGTGAGGGTAAAGCGCACGAACGCGATGTCGCAGACAAGGTCAAATACAAGGCAGTGGTCAGGGAATTTGAAATGGCCGTAACTCAAAAAATACAACAATCATCACAACAACCGGCCTGCACGGCAAAACGAAATCGGTCGCAAGATGGGATCCCCTCCACGTACCTTTACCTTGACGCGGTGGTAGGGCTTGTGTGCGTCATTGAAGGGCTGGGCTGTGCCATCGGACTGCTTATGCAATCTGGTAGGGTCACCCATGATGGAGAGGTCAGCCTGGAGACGTCAGAGAAAATTAGGTACACGACTGGGTGGTCGTTAAACACCCCCCCTAAGCCGGGATAGCACGCGTCCATCGACTTGATGTTTGCAGTTAGGGGTTATCATACTGTATTCTAGCGTCGCACCTCACTGATACCTGCCCGCCTCAGTGAGTAACCGTGGGCTTACCGTGTTACTGGGGGCTATGACACGGCGAACCTTCTTTCCCCCACACTCACGGGATTAAATATGGAAACACCAAATTTAAACAAAACTAACAAACTAGCAGGTGCACATTCTGCAACTCAACTGGCGAATCAGGTGGAACGTAATGTTCTCAATACTGAACGCCACGTTCTAACTCCTAACCGGAGAGGACAGATGGAGGGCAAAGGTAACAGAGATAACAACTCTGCGCCTGCGCCACGGACGGCACCTGGACCCGTGAAACGGTAGGAAAGTTGGGGAACTGTGGGTGCTGAGGGTGCTTCGACATCCAAGGCCACAAATACACAGCCCTCGACGAGTACTGAACAGACGAGGCAGCTTCCCGGCTTCGGCGCTGCCAGAAAAAAGACAGGTTTGAGTGGGGCAGGTACTATATGGTATCTGCGCTATCTCAATGAGGGCTTAACGCCCGAAGAAGCCAAACAAAAAGTTCTCAATCGCGCTAAGAGCACATCTGACGTAAGGAAAAGGGGCGCTATTGAAATCAGTCCAACTGATGGCAAATCCGTCAAAAAAAGCAGGGCTTTTGATACTGCACCAGGGGTTGCTATGAAGAAAAGTTTGCCAGAACCTGCACCGAAACCAGAGGCTGCCACCGGGAAGGCGGGTGTCATTACGCCAGCGTCGCCAAAGGCGTTAGGCTGGCTGTAATACCAAAGTCCTTTCCAGAGGTCATCCTTTCGCGTGAGGAGCAGGGGCAACTCGAAAACCTATTTACGGATGAAATGTTCAAGAGTTCTGAAACCGAACTTGAATTTGAGGGCATCTACTTTCGACCAGGCTTCACCGAAGCGGTTGCTGAATGGGTAAAGACGACGTTACCCAAGCTATCTGGTTGGAAAGGGACAGAGCTGAAGACGTGCACTGGAGATGCTATCCCTGGTGTACATCTGATGACGGTATACCTTCCTCGAGCAGCTGGTACCGACGACAAGAAACTTCTCGATTTGATGGTAACTCAGAACAAAGCGCTGAGCACCAATCTCTGGAGAATCTTCAGTAGCAAAGACGAGAAGAATGGCAAGCTGTTAACGATCGGCATTGATGACCAATCGCTTGAAGCGATCAAAGCCAAGGATTGTAGAGTAGCCTACAGATTTGGCAAGATCCCCGTCCATCTACACAAAGGACGTGTAATAGGTAATCCTCCAGACGCAGTGGCAACAACTGAGCAAAACTCAGCCGACGCAGAGGAGATACTAAAAGAGGTGGCAAAAGAAGTGGTCAGGAGTGAGAGGCCTGCTGCCGAAGTCAACGTTCTAGCTGTCGAAAGCGAAGACATCAATGCCATCAACCTAACAGCGCTAAAACTGACCGCCGAAGTAGAAAACTCTGACAAAGTACTCCTGTCAGACATCGATGATGCCCTGGCAGAGTGCGATGCGAAGGAGAAGTAATCCAGATAGTAACGTGGAGATGGCCAGCATTAGAGTTGCTCAAATTAATCTCCATCATGCGAAGGCCGCCTCGGCAGTCATCGCTAGAGCAACACTCAGGCCCATCCTGAGCATAGTGCTGGCCCAGGAACCCTGGGTAATCAGGGGTCAAATCAGAGGTTTGGCTGCATCTAATACGCAGGTAATATGGGACATCAGGTGTGATAACCCAAGAGCCTGCATAGTACTAATGAAATATATGAAATACTTGTGTCTTCCAGAGTTTCTCTCTAGAGATCTAGTAGCGGTGCAGATCCCGATCAACATCAACGGGTGTACACGTGAAATTGTACTTTCATTAGGATACCTACCAGGGGAAGATACTCGGGTCCCACCCGAGCTTGTCTACAAACTGGTGGAGTACTGTGAAAGGAAGCAGCAACCTCTAATACTTGGATGTGATGCCAATTCTCATAACGAGGTATGGGGCAGCACAGACACCAACAAGCGTGATGAGTACCATTTCGAATTTATCATTAGTAATAAATTAGAAATTCTCAATGTGGGTAACACACTCACTTTTGTAACTAGCGTGCGGAAAGAACGCTTAGACATAACTTTAGGAAATACCTGGGGCTTTAGTCTTGTTAAGAATTGGATAATATCCACGAACCATCAATGTCCGATCATAGGATACTACGATTTGACATAGAGGGGTTGCAATTAACGCAAAGAACTCTAAGGAATCCGAGGAAACAAACTGTGAAAAATATTTAAATAATCTGAATGCAAACTATGCAGTTAACACTTTTAAACCATTGAATCATGGTCATTAGATGGGCAGTTAACACTTTTAAACCATTGAAATCACCTGGGGTAGACGGAATTTTTCCTGCCCTACTCAAGAAGGGTTAGGTCCATTGACGAAAATAGCAAGAAGCAGTATAGCGCTAGGTTATATACCTAAGATTTGGAGAAGGACAAAGGTGGTATTTTTGCCGAAGGTAGGTGGTCTCTCTTACCTACCTTCGGCAAAAATACCACCTTTGCCCTTCTCCAAATCTTAGGTATATAACCCCCTCAATCCTAAATCCTTCAGGCCAATCTGCCTAACATCCTTTGTTCTAAAAACTGTAGAGAAGGTAGTAGACATCTACATCCGGACCACGGTTTTAACACGGAACCCGCTGCACTCCTGTCAGCATGCACATAGAGCAGGGCATTCCACTGAAACTGCACTATATCAACTGACAAACTTACTGCAGGATAGTTTAGAAAAGAAGGAAACGGCGCTATGCGCCTTCCTAGACATAGAAGGTGCTTTTGACAATACTTCACCTGACGCTATCAGAAGAGCTCTTACAAGAAGAGGGGTTGGCAATACTCTAGCTTCTTGGATGAGCAATATGCTTCATACCAGGAAGGTAGAAATGCCAGCTAGTACAGGAAGTATAATCGCTAACTATTGAGCAGAGAAATAACACGCACAGTTTTAAAGTAAGATGGCGACTGACAAAAATAGAAACATAATATATAATGCAAAGAAGAATAAAAATGATAAATAGAGTTGCCAGATTTATATTATTTACAATACTTCCCTTTAATTGAACATCTGGCAACGTGACAAAAAAACATATTTAATTTTGAGTTTACAAAATAATTCTGATACATAAATTTACTGTAAGCCTATCTTGGCGTTTATAGATTTAATCTTAATTGCTGGTGCGGTTTTCGTCAAGTCATCTGACAGCATGTCGTTGGTAGGAATGTAGTCCAGCTTGACTTCGATGACAATGCAATCGTCCGCTGCCTATGCGTAGACCAAGAAATTGCTCCACCCTGCATAACAAACACGTAACCAGATGTTGACCGTCTTTCGTCAAGATCTCCTACCCAATCAGCATCGCAAAAACCAGTAAGACCTTCAGCTGATTTCTGATAAACGATGCCTTTGTCAACAGTGCCCTTCAAATACCGCATCACTCGCTTCACTGCAAGCCAATGAGCTTTGCCAGGGTTTTGTGAAAATCGGCTGAGCAAATTGACTGCAAAGCTGATATCCGGACGAGTATTTTGCGCTGCATACAGAAGACAACCAATTGCTTCCATATATGGAATATTTTCCAATTCTTTGCGTCTTCAGTTTGTGGACACATTTCTGCAGTTAGCTTTGTGACAAGTAGAATGGCGTTGATACAGTATTACAGTCGTCCATTCCAAAACGTTTCAATACACTGGACATATATTCAGATTGATCAAGTTTGATTAGTTTTTTTACCTTGTCGCGTTGAACTCGCATGCCAAGCACCGATGTAGCTGAACCCATGTCTTTCATTTTAAATCTAGAAGACAACTCGTTCTTAATACGCTGCGTAGCCTTTTTTTCATTGGAAAACACCAAAACGTCATGACATAAATCTCCACGTACACCATGCTGCATTTGTTCACGTAATAGTAGATCGTAATAGTTGATCGATATCACTTCTAATAAGCCCCATACTGATAAGCGCCGTGTTCAGTTTATCGTTCCAAACTTTACTTGCTTGCTTCAAACCGTACAAAGACTTTATCAACCCTAAAACTTTGCCTTACCCGTCATCGTAACCTTCAGGCTGCTTCATGTACACTTCTTCTTGAAGCTCACCATTCAAGAATGCAGTCACTGCATCGAACTGATGCACTGACAAGTCATGCTTGGCCGCTATTGCGAACAAAAATCGTAGTGAATTGTATCTCACCACAGGTGAAAATGTTTCCGAATAGTCAACAGCCCTTTACAACTAGCCTTGCTTTGTAACGAACAAGCGCACCATCAGCATTGCGTTTAACTTTAAAAACCCATTTCGAATTTATGGCTCTTTTACCAGCAGGCAATTTCGTAAGCACAGAAGTGTTGTTTGATTTAAGAGAATCGATCTCCTCTTCCAAGCGCACGCTTCACCACTACTTAACGCCTCTTCAACACTAACAGGGTCATCAGCATCAGACACTGCACTCAACAACAAATTCTTTTTTGCCTTGCCTTCGATACGCTCCCAACGACGAACTGGACACATTTTGTTGTTATTCACTGTATGCTGAACAGCTACTTCGCTCTCATCAGGAGTATCATATTCACTGTCAGAAAATTTGTTTACATTTGACAATACGTTATCATTTTCCTCCTCTGAATTGTTAATGTCATAAACTTCCATTGCATCACCAATATCGACAAACAAATTAGGTTCTGTGTGCTCTTTTGCGTTACTTGTATTTTCTAAAAACGTAACATCACGGCTTACAACAAACTTATAATCAGATTTTCGGTAAAGTCGGTATGCTTTAGAAACTGTGCAATACCCTACAAATATACACTCACTTGATTTCTCGTCAAGCTTCAACGTTTCTGTTTCGGTATATGAACCATCGCCGTATAACCAATTATGCGTAAATGCTTTAAATTCGGTTTCACACCAGACCATATTTCGTCTGGACTTTGATTGTTGCCTCTACACGGAATACGATTTACCAAGTAGGCTGCTGTATTTGCCGCTTTTGCCCAGAATATGTTTGCCAGATCAGAATCTAGCAACATGCACCTGATACGATCAATTAATGTACGGTTCATCCGTTCAGCCACACCGTTTTGCTCAGGCGTATATGGAGCGGTCTTTTGATGAATAATACCACAATCGCGCACAAACTTTCTAAATTGGTCATTGCAATATTCAGTGTCTGTTCTTGTTCTAATTGGACCAACAACATTGGAATGTACTATGTCCAATAGATTCTGCGCACGTGCTCCAGCGGATCTATCAATTGTTCTAGTTTGTTTACCTTTACAACATACAATGCACCCTTTATCACTTGCGCCGCTGTAATTAACTCCAACTGTTGAATTTTGTACTTGCTTCATGCTTTGTTTACAAATATGTGCCAACCTACGATGCCAAATCTCAAAACTATCAATCGTTGTCATTGCTCTTCCAACTGGAATTTGTTCGCAGTCTAACTTATACAACTCGTTATTCGCATGCGCTGTTGCAATCAATTCGCCCTTCGAATCGAAAATCTTACATACATTGCCTTCGAACACCACCTTTTTGCTTTGTTATTTGGCGCACTGACAAAAGATTAGCGCAAAGGCTAGGAACATACTCCACATTTCGAACATTAGTTGCAATTTTTCTTTTGTTTACGTTCAGAACTAAGCTGATACCGCCTACGCTTTTGACAGTCACTCTTCCTTTATTTGCCAAAATCACTTCACTGTGCTCTGCCGCTCTCTCTTTCGAAAGCAACCGCTGATCATTTGTCATATGTGACGTTGCGCCTGAGTCTACATACCACAAACTTTCGCCGCTTTGAGAGTGGAAACAAGAATTCGCTAACAGCGAGCTGGAAGCCATCGCCGTCCTGTTTTTACCTCCGTTCTCAGAAGTTTTTTCGACTGCATAGTCTTGCGACACTCTTTCCGCATATGGCCTTCTTGACCACAATTGAAGCAACGAAACTTTTTTTTATAATAATTTTTGTCATTCCTTTTCTGTCCGTAATTCTTGGAATATAAGGCATTTTCGGTGGAATTTTTGCTGCAGTCAAATTTGACGTCTTGTAACAATAAATTCTTTACACTATCGACAGTTAAATTTGATTTCGAGTTTTCTACTGCCATAACGAGTGCTTGATACTCATTAGGCAACCCAGCGAGCAATAGTGAAGCAACAATTTCGTCACTTATATTCAAACCTGCATTTTGGAGCTTGATTGATGTCATCACCACCTCATTCTCGTAATCCTGTGTGGATTGGAACTGCTCCAATTTTAACTGTACTGGCTTTTTCAAAAGCTCTACTTTGCGAGTCAACCCATTGTCTGCATATGCCACTATTAATGAATCCCATGCGTCTGTTGCACTTTCAGCGTTTGCTATATGCGAGAAATTACTTGGCTCCACCATGAGCGTAATCTCCGCCAGCGGCCGTTCATTCGCGTCACGATCCTTTTCCGAAGGATTCGCAGACAAACCATTGTCAGTTATTTTCCAGCAACCTTTTAACACCAAGTAGGACTTGGCATTTCTCTTCCATATGTCGAAATTTTCGCGACCTCGCAGCTTTTCAAAAGGAAAACCGATCATTCCCGTTGCCATTTTAATTAATTTAAAAACTTTTAAACACTCTTTTGAATAGTGTCTGGGCCCAGAACCTATTGAGCAGAGAAATAACACGCACAGTTTTAAAGTAAGATGGCGACTGACTTTATTCAGTAAAAGTAGAAACATAATATATAATGCAAAGAAGAATAAAAATTATAGAGTTGCCAGATTTATATTATTTACAATACTAACACCACACGGGGTTCCCCACAAGGAGGTGTGCTATCACCACTTATGTGGAGTATAGTAGTAGACGAGCTACTGGTAGAATTAGAAAACAATGGTTTGTCATTTCAGGGCTATGCGGACGACATAGTAATCATCTGTAGAGGTAAATTTGAGGATATTCTATGTGATAGAATTCAGCTAGGACTTAAACTAACGAAGAGATGGTGCGCCATGGTTGGGCTGAATATTAATCCAGCAAAAACAACGTTAGTACCATTCACAAGAAAGTATAAACGAACGTATCTTAAACCTATCCGTTTACACGGTATAGAAATAGAACTTCAGAAAGAAGCAAAATTCTTGGGTATCCTCTTAGACCAAAAATGACTGTGGAAAACCCACACTGAGCAAATTAAACAGAAAGCTATCAAAACTTTCACGACGTGTAGAACTATTGCGGACAAAAGTTGGGGCTGTACACCAAAAATCCTGCGATGGATATACACAGTAATTGTCAGGCCAATCATAACCTATGGGGCATTAGTCTGGGAAAACTGCACGAATCAGCAGACAGTGATTAACACCCTTAGCAAGATACAAACACTTGCATGTGTATGTATTACGGGAGCTATGCGAACATGTCCAACGGCATCAATGGAAGTACTCTTGGATCTCACTCCTCTTCATATTTATATCCAGTCCCAAGCGAGGAGGGAGATTTTGAGGGTGGCTAGAAACAACACCAGCACAGGTAGTTATCTTAATCAAAGGAAGACAGAACATCTCATTCAGCAGCTTCCTGAAATCTCGATGCCAAAGGACTCCTTACTCCCCAACGTTCAGCTTTAAGAAACATTTTAAAACTGAGCTTAATAAAAAAGATTGGGAAGGTATATCATAAACATGCAAGGTAGACCAGTACATGATGACATGGTACACTGACGGCTCACTCACTGACGATGGAGCCGGGGCGGGTGTATTTGGACCAGGGAAAAGATACTCTGAAGCTTTAGGTAAGAACACCTCTATTTTTCAAGCGGAAGTATTCGCGATAGATAGATGTGCGCACTTTAATCTCGAACGAAACTATCGGAACCGCAGAATAGCAATACTGACTGACAGCCAGGCAGCTATCAAAGCACTTAAATCTCACCAAGTGACATCAAAACTGGTGATGGAGTGCATTGATAAGCTGAACATCCTAGGCCAACTCAATCAGGTGTGGATTCTATGGGGTCCGGGGCATGTAGGGATTGATGGAAACGAGATGGCAGACAAACTTGCCAGGAAGGGAGCATCATCCCCATTTGTAGGACCCGAACCATTCTGTGGATTAGGATCGGGTAACATCTCCCGTTTTATCTGGGAAGAAGAGGATAGACAAAGAAGATTATACTGGGAAAAATTACCGGGGTTATCACATTCCAAATTAGCGCTAGGGACATACAACCCAAAACGCTACGAGGACTGTATGAATCTAACGAAGAACAACTTGACTATCATTACGGGACTGTTAACAGGACATTATCACCTAACAAAACTGGGAATTTTCCCTGATGCTGTTTGTAGGTTCTGCAAGGAAGAGGACGAGACCGCACAACATGTGTTAGGAACTTGCCTGATGCACATGAAAAGGAAACACCTTGGCTTATTCATCATACTCGATGACGAACTCAGACTCTGTGAAGTAGGACCAATATTGCAATTCATCGAGAGAATTGGGTTAAGAGAAATACTCTAGGTCCACGAAGGGGACACAATAGATGTTATAGGTCGCAGTGCAACATCCCCTCAACGATAATAAAAATAATAAGATAGGATCCTTAGTGCTGCAAAGAAAAGGAGGTATGCCGCTAATCAGGAGGAGGATCCTTCCATGAGTGCTGCGGCTTCCGCGAGGGGGGCTTATAGCGAGGTGGTCCGGGACCATCTCCAAATTGCCCTTGTGGATGCAAATAGCCACAATAGACTACGGGTGCTGGCCGAGTGGAGCTCCATAGAGGGACGACTATCGGAGATGGTCGTTAAATACCTCTTGGAGCAGCATGGGCGGCCCCCAACCTTCAACTGCCAGGAGGTACGCCGAGGATGCAGGGTGATCAGGTGTGCGGATGGGCTCTGTAAGGAATTCCTGGAGAAATGCGTTGCTGAGATCAGCAATGCATGGGATGGGTTTACGTTGAAACTCATCTCAGCCTCGGAGATTCCGAGGAGACCCAAGGCGCACATCTGGTTGCCAAAAATGAAACTGGAGAGCGCAAGGCTAATCCACTGTCTTCAGCTGCAGAACACCGGTCTGTCCTTAAGATAGAGGAAACCCGGAAGAACAGTCAACCTGTGCTATTGCTGATCAATGAGGAGTCCCTGGGGGTACTCGAGAAACTGCAATATAAATTGCGGTTTGGCATCAGAGATGCCAAACTATAAATCTTTCCCACCTCTGTCACTCCAGACGACACCCTGGAGGAGGTGGTAGAGGCAAACAAAGCTATAGCAAGCAAACCAGCACCCAAAACCGAGCTTGCTGAAGGTGAGCTACCCTCCGGCGGTAAGAAGGATAATGAGGGTAGGTCCTCCAGTTAACCTCCAGCCCACTATGGTGGGTTAAGAATCTTAAAAAATTAGAGATCAAGCGTTAGACGGGTTTTTAATGAATGATCCACAAGTCGAAACTTCCAAGCTTACAGGGGAAGATATAAAAATGCTGTACGGGATGCGCAACGCAAATTCTGACAAGATTCGAATCTATTGATTCGCTGAAGGACTGCCAGGCTCTGTAAAATTCTAGCCAAAAATCACTCCAACAGAACCTTTTTGGAACGTACTTATCGGAGTGTGGGCTGAATCGCCGACAGAGGCATTAAAGATTCTATTGAATACTAATTTTCCAGATGGTAGGGATCACCCAGAGCAAAGTAGCACGTTTTTAAATCTATAATTTCTTGTAACAGTCTCAATTTTCTAGGAGAATTATCACTTATGCTTTGTTTGGTTGGCACCATCTTATCTACACCTACATTACCTAATTCGGATGGAGAGAATACTTCCACTTCCAAATTATCCTTAAAATTGGTGCATTCTAAAGCCCCGGAGTCTACGCCTGTATCACTTGAAAATCTAAACTAACTTACGCTAAACCTACTCCATCATTCATCATTCCTTTTTTTATATGTACCACTCACCTCTCTACTGGCTTCCTCCATCCCGATCAGCCTCTCCTCATCCTTCTCCTCCTGTCTCCACCTTACTCTACCATAATTTATTTTTTCTTTACACTCAAACAAACACACATACACTGACACCTACTACGGCCTCCACTAAGCGGCGTATAGGTTGCCTAATGCAGGCAACAAAGAAAACCCAAACCCCGCTTACGCTCTAATCCTACCTACTCTCAGGAGCTCCTTCGACCAGGGTAGGCCTTTATTCTTACAGAGCACGCCACCGCCCTGTTGAGACCGTATCAAAACTTTCCAATGGCTTTAATCTTCTGTAAACATTCTACTTAGGTAGGTAGGTAGGTAGGAGTGGCCGCCCAGTTTGCCAAAAGCACACTTGAGCACACATAATGGCCCATTGTGATACCACGGTGTGGCGCCGTTCAAGCACTGACTAAAAAGTTCCCATACTTGGGATGGTGATAGTCAGAACAAGGACAGCGCCTGGAAAGGCACGACTCCCCCGTCATGTTTCAGGAAACCATCCTGATACTTTGATGAACCTGGCTATGTCCCTAATATTAATGGATGACAGCTCTGTCAGGCTTGTAAGAAATGGGGCACCAAAGGTGCGAATTCTTCTTCTGCTCAAGGATGGGCAGTGGCATAAGAGGTGGAAAACCGTCTCGTCCTCCTCCACAGCCTCGACAAAAGTCATTTGAGGGTAGGCCTAGGCTTTCTGCGTGCTGTCCCATTATGCGGTGGCCGGTCAAAACCGACACAGTTGTCGACAGTGATACGCGATCAAGTCGAAGAAGTTGATTGGTTCTGTTTTTGTCCATTCTTGCCCAAGTTGTCTAGCCGTGTGGCAGGATTCCTCGTTAGCCCAGGATTTGTAGGCGTCAGCCAGATATTTCCGTTTGATTTCGAGCTTGGCTGTTGCCAGTGGAATGCCGATGTTTACGGAGGGGTGAATGTCGTGCATTAGCGTGCCTGCCTTGGCAAGCTCGTCCGCCTCGCAGTTTCCCGCGATTTCGCTATGTCCGGGAACCCAGAATAGGTGCACCCGAGAGTAACTTGCGAGCTCATTTAAAGATGTTCGACATTCATTAACTAGTCTTGATGTGGCCGTGGAGCCAAAAAGAGATTTAATGGCGGCCTGGCTGTCTGAGAAGATAGATACGTCAACTGCGCCGATATCACTACTCAGCATCCATTTGGCTGCGTGATAAATGGCCATGACCTCAGCTTGAAAGACGCTGCAATGGTCTGGGAGACGTAGGGAGATGTTTAAGTCCACTTTGTTGGAAAAGATACCGCTGCAGACTCTACCTCCAAGCTTGGAACCGACAGTATAGATTTCGACTGTTTCACCGACGATTATTTTCAAGTCCAGTAATTTCTGTTTGGAATAGTGAGGTCGAATTCCCTGTTCAAATCGGGATAGACCGACATATAATCGATAAAGTTGGGGACAGGTGGGTCCTGATTCAGAATTGAAGCATGGCGTGTCAGGGTTATGCGCCAGTGCGAAAGAGCATTAAGTCTAATCGCTGTCAGCTTGGCTTGTTGCTTAACCAGGATCCCCGAGGGGAGCCAGTGCAGCATGGCAAAAAGGGCTTTCGTAGGTGTGCTACGAAGAGCGCCAGTGATCAGTAGAGCAATGGATCTTCTGATTTTATCAAGGGGTTTGATATTACAGGCTTTTTCGAGAGCTTGCCACCAGAAGACCGACCCGTATAACAGGTTTGGTTCAACGATGGCCGTGTAGAGCCAGAGCACGACTCGAGGACGAAGTCCCCATCGTGCACCAACTGCGCTTTTACAGCAGTATATAGCGCATGGGCCTTACATGCCCTCTCAGCTAGATTGGCTTTCCAATTAAGCTTTGGGTCGAGAATCAGGCCTAAGTACTTAACGTGTGTGCTCAAAGAGAGCGGAGTGCCGTTTAGACTAGGCATTGTAAACTTTGGAATTTTGTACTTCCTAGTGAAAAAGATAGTCTCGGTTTTGGATGGGTTAACCCCAAGTTCGAATTCGCGACACCAGTTCGACACAATAGAGAGTGAATAGTTAAGTTTTTCGGAAAATGTTTGGGGGAATTTGCCGGATGCCGCGATTGCTATGTCGTCCGCATAGGCTATCACTTTACATCCAGTAGATTCCAATCTCACCAGTAGTGTGTTAGCTGCCAGGTTCCAGAGGAGGGGTTATAAAACACCCCCTTGTGGCGTGCCCCTGCTAACCACCCTCCTGGATTGGGCACTGCCGATCGTGGAAGTGATGATCCTAGATTTTAGTAGAAGCTCTATAAATTAAAGAAGACCTGAATTCAGGTTAAGGTTATAGAGTGCGGAAATGACAGCGTTGGGGCATACATTGATGAAGGCTCCCTCGATGTCCAAAAATATGTCGTTTCCGTCGCCTAATGGCGTATTTCAACTCTTTTTGTTTATTTTTGAAAGGGGCCCAATCAGCTGTAACTTTAGCTTTGTTGAAAAGCATTCTACAAGTTTTGCGAAGACTTGCAATTTCTGAGCTCCACCACGGAGGTTTAGGTTTGCCCCGTGGTTCGGGAGTGATGCAAGAAATATGAGTGGCTTTTTTAAAAGCTGTGGTCAGATCGTCGACCGCCCGATCAATGTCGGGACAGTTGTGGATAATGGGGGGAGTCGTTGCTAAGCATGACCCCAGTTTGAGCCGGAAAAGAGGCCAGTTCGTGTTTTTTCTATTGACTGGTTTAAGAGATTCTGTATTGCCTATAGTCTCCCTCGAGTCAATGTCAAAGGTGATATAGCAGTGGTCCGAAGAGGAGCATTCCTGTGAGACGAACCAATTGCTTATCATGTTGGAGTAGTTATCGCTGACGAGGGTGATGTCAAGCACTTCCTTCCTGACAGATGTAAGAAAGGTCGGCTCTTTTCCCCGGTTAGCAATGCCTAAGTTATTTGAAATGATAAAGTCGAAAAGACACTCACCTCGATCATTTGTGCCGGAGCTGCCCCATATTTCGTGATGGGCATTGGCATCGGCGCCGATAATTACCGGAATCTGTTTCTGGTAGGCTACAGCAACCATTTGCTTCAGTATGTCTGGTGGCGGGGAGTCGCCATAGTCATGAGCCATGTAGTTCGAGGAGATCCAGAAAGTCCGTGGACCCATTTCAATGACCATGGCAACATTGTCTTTGTCACTGAATCTAGGGAGTAAAAGAGCGTTAACGCTGTTTTTTACCAGAATGCGGGATCTTGGTTTACCTTGATCCTCGATATATACCAAACGATATCCGTATGCATTGAGTCCAGAAACCCGGTCATTTACGACCCAAGGTTCTTGGACGAGAATGAGCTCCTCCCCTATATCCGAGAGGCGGAGAAGCAGGGCTGCCGAGGCAGTTTTCGAATGCTAATGTTAATCTGTAGTACCTTCAGCATTGTCTGGAAGAGTGATTATTGTGGAATTCAACTCCTCCTCTTCGAACATTGGAGAGATGTATCCACCAGCCGCATCCGTGTCCATGTGGTCGAAGAATTCTCCGACCAGTTCGAAAGTTGAGAAGCGGCTGCTTCTGGTTGTAACGGAGCACATACTCTCATTGTCACTACCCGGCAAAGGGGTGAGAGCCGGGCCCGAGCAGCTAGGCTCATTGGCAGTGGCTTGTGGGACAGCACCAGCTGGGGGAGGCTGTTGGGGGGCTTGGGCATCGCACTTGTAGATGCGGAGAGTGATGGCTCCAAAGCCATAATTAATCACCCCCTCGCGGGAGTTGATGGGAATAAGGGATTGCTCGTTCAAAATGATGGTGACCTCACGCAAAGTGCCTTTGGGGTCACCAACTTTCGCGACCATCCAGCCATCGGTGGGAAGATCGGTGTTGCTGAACTTGAGGATCTTTAAGATTGCCTCAGGCTCAGAGGGCTCGGCAAGAAGCCATGTTTTGGAGCGAGGGCGTTGGGGAACCTGGTCCAAAGGTACAGCGTTGAGCTTTGCACCCGGCCAGATCTCACCTACCCTATTGATGGCTACCTTATATAGATCCGCCGAGCGTTGGTTCGAGCAAGATATGATCTTAATATGTCCTTGATACCACCCTGCGTCACGGCAGCTGGGTGAAGGACCAGGGTTGACGGACATAACCTCAACGAAAATTGGTAACAGTGCCATTTCGACCTGTCTCCAATTGGCAGGAGTAATGGTCCCATCGGCATTGGCAGAGTCGACCACAGCCCATGTGAGGCTCTCTTTCACTATCTCACTAAGCGGTTTCGAGAGCTTAGACTTGGGGGTAGCCAGCCTTAAGCGCTTAGGGTTAGGGGATGCTTTGGGTGGATTGGCCCGGGCGATCGGCTGATCTCTGCCTCTTGGGGTTACCGGCTGCTTGTGCAGTGGAGGAGTGGACACGCACATCAGCGTGTGCTTTTGCCCACTCAAGCTTGCCCTTGTCGTATTCTGACAGTTGAGAAGGTTCTGTAGCGTTGAGCCTCGTCAAAATACGGTAAGCCGCTCTACGCGTACTGTACGCCCTTGTACTCGGGTTCACGTTGGTAGGTGCACCTGAAGGAGGAGCGGTACGGGGAGCAGTTTCCATCGACTTGTGAGGCAATATCGAGGCGTTTGCTGAAGAGGGCTTAGGCGGAGCGACTGCTGCTGGTTTGTGAGTCAATACCCTAGCAGCCGCTGAAGAGCCTGGGGACAGCGGAGAGCTCTTGGGTGGTTTATTAGCCGAAGCTGTGGTGCTTGTTGAAGGGGCAGTGCTTATGCTGCTTGTCTTCGAACCAAGGGCGGGGGTGTTGCTGGTGGGCATTTGCCTAGCCAGGGTTTTGCGCGTCCCTGAGGGGATATGCGCGGAAATTTTGTTTGTGTTTGTGTTTTTATTTTTTGTTGTGTCCATGCAAGAAGGGTCCCCACTCAAAGCCGCTATCTCAGTCCGAACGTGTGGTAACTAAATATGGTCCCATGGTTATCTGTGCAAGCAGGGAAGCCATGCGAGCGCTGGCACAAGCCCTTATGGAGTCAAGTGCCTAGAGCCAGACCAGTGCTAATCGGGAGTTCCACTCAACCGAACCCACACTGCCGACCTAACGGCAACAGACGTCGAACGTACTTTGAGGCCTGCCAAGGTTTTAACGGGACGGGGCAGCTGCAACCTTAGACTGGAGCCGTTCACACTCAAGTTTCACCTTGGTGCTACCGTGACAAAAGACAGCTAGGTCCAGAAAATTACAGCTACCAGCCCAGGGCAATCAGAACAGTTACATTGGTCCAAAGAGAAGTCCAGGGACGAAGGATGGGGGTCGTGTCAATTGGTGCTACTGAACTCCCGTGCAAGAAAACAGCAGCACCTGGGGAAGTGTAGACCATTTAGCGTAACCCAGGGTGCACCGCGGGGAGGTGATCTACATTACACCCCAACATTATACTTACTATTATCAAATAAATAAATTAATACATATATATATATATATATATATATATATATATATATATATATATATATATATTTATATGTTTATTTTTGTTGGTTTTGGAGCGATATGTATTTATTTATTTATTTGATAATAGTAAGTAGAATGTTGGGGGGTGGGCCAATTTCAAAGCCAGCCCCTAGGATGATTCTATGGACAATTCTAAGCGACTTTGGTGAAGGAACCATAGGTCTATCTCGATTTTCGAGTCTCCCACTTTCCAATCAATTTTACCGAAAAACTTGTAATTTTTTTCGGAAAATAGACGAAAAATAGTTAAAATATGCATGAAACGCCCTCTGGCGGTGGTCATAGGTAAAAATAAAGATCAGAAATGAATTCTCGACCCCAAAAACCCCCCATATACACATAAAAAAGATAATATAACGATGAATAAAAAATCGAATTTTGAATCAAAATGATGTTATAGGGAAATAATCGTTTTTTGAAAAGTGGGAGACTCGAAAGTCGAGATAGACCTATGGTTCCTTCACCAAAGCTTAGAATTGTCCATAGAATCATCCTAGAGGCTGGCTTTAATCGAATTTTTCGGCTCCATACAAATTGGCCCGCCCTAATATATATAAATATATATATATATATATATATATATATATATATATATATATATATATATATATATATATATATATATATATTCAGGAACTTATATTTCAGTTAATCCACTTATCTTTTCGTCGCTCAGGGTAGGATGAGACTGATACTTATGCGGCCGATTCCTGTCATTTTTCTCATTCTGCTGGGTGCTTCCTTACTCCCCTAAACTTTTCACATCCTAATCCTTGGTGTACCGCGCAATGGATATTTTCCATATTTTTTGGCGTATTTAAGTTAATTATTTAAATTTTTATTTTTCTTTAATACTGCAAAATTCCCTCTTTTTTATTGCTATTTATTTCTCTTTTTTTAGGGCAAAACTCGAAAAATTCAAATCGATGTAATTCACAATTTTACACGAAATCACTTCAACTTTATGTACAATCGAAGCAATTTTTATTTTTTTCTTTCTTAGTGTTAATTTTAAAATTTAACTTCACTCTCGACGAACGTAATTTTAACCTCCACTCTTGCCATGCAAAATATGACCCCCTTCAAAAGTTTTCCGCATTAACAACTGACTTTCAAAATCACTATCCTCCGGTACTTCAACTCCCAGCTCCCTCTCTCTGACACCCTACTTTCTACTATCCTTTCCACAACCTGTCCATCCGTCTTTGTCCCACCCACTAAGCATACCCCCTGGCAACAGCTGTGGTTTGTGGGTCAACCAACCATTTCAAGCACAGCTACTAACCTTTCATCATCACTTTTCCTTTTCTTCTCCTTTTTCTTACCAACTCACATATTAACCCCACACTAACACTCGATCCGCCCACACATACACCCAGTCTTTCATATTAGACCAGCTCTCGCGTATTAGAAGTTCCCCTCCACTCAACCTGGGCTTTCAACGCAAAAGCTGTCTAATCCTCCACAAAAAATATAAACAAAAAGTGATGATGTAAATTTCATAATGGATTAAATGGACGGAAATAACTAATATAAAAATATAAGAATGTATTTATGAGTCTCCAATAAGCTCAATATAATTACTATATACAACTTGCAAAATTTGTTCCCTTAAATTATTTCTAATTTTATAATATATCAATAATTAAAGCACTATTCCACTTTTGATTTTAATTTATTTACTTAAATTTTTCGTAAATAAGTGCTGGATTCCATGACATTTGACACAATAAAACTATACTTATGCTAACAAAGTTAACTAAAAGACATAATTATAAAATAACCTATACCAGAGAACACAGAGAAAAGAAACTTAAACGTCAGTCGGCAAAGCAGCGAAATAAAGCAGACGGACGTTGTACACGAATCCACTCAAAATCGTGGTGAATCCACTCAGAATCGTGGTGAATCCGCTCAAAATCGTGGTGTGTCCGCTACGGACGCTGGCAGCGAAAAAGACTTTCCTTTCTCTGTGTTCTCTGCTCTATACTACTCTATGTCAATACTGTGTGTACCAGAGAATACAGAGAAATGACTCTTGTCTTGCACTACCTAACACATGTGCAAAACTGTAGTAGTGAGGCTGATTTTTTTCAGAACCAATGATAAACAAACCAATCCAGATTGGCCACTAATTATAAACAAAGCAGTGGGGAAAGGTAGAAAATCATATTTAGGGCTGTTGTTCGATCAAATGTAACTACTATTTTTGCGCCAAAAAGTACAAATATCAGTTTCTTTAAATATATTGCTATTTGATAATTTTGATCATTAGTAATATTAGGAATTATACTCAATATATTGAAAGCATAAATTTGTTAATACTTATTTAATAGGTAATTACTTATTTTAATACGGCTTGTCTAATTTTTTTTATTTGCTTTCTTCTTTCTAATGACTATAAACTAATAAGACTACAAAACATAATAGCAAATAATTAGAATTGAATAACAATAAAATATTTTACAGAATGAAATGTAATTATATATGTGGCGACACCACTACCCCCACCTAGTTGTCGGGTACGCCGACGCAAGCAGGCGTTAGTTCTGCGCGCCACCTATTAACACAGCGTGTTTATGGGTAAACCGGAACTAGCCTGTGTTGGCTGCGGAGCAACACACTTCGTGTTTCCGGCTTTTCGATTCGTTCTCTTCCGTTCGTGGCGCCGGAGCCGTGCGCACGTTCTCATTTTCTGTGCTGAAGCTAGTGTGGAGTTTTATAGAGCGTTTTGTGAAATTAAAGTTTATATTAAATGCTGGACTTAACAAAATTCCTAGAAATTTGCAGAAACGAATTTTATATTATGTATACGATACAACAAATACATCATAGTATATTTTAAATTTAATAAATTAAAATAAGAATTTAATTTTATTTCTTTCTCTTATATTATTGGATACGCTACACCCGAGCGTAACCCAAATATACTCCCAATACTTTTAATATTTATAAATAAATCTAAAATCCGAAAATCTGTTTCTAGGTAATCCTCAGATAAAAATACTAATTTTAAATTCGCATTTATTTATTTGTTTTAAAACAGCGCTAAGTCTACTGACTACTGAAAATTTACGGAAGTTCTAAAGAGCACATTTTTTAGACCAAGGTAGGTTCTAAAGAATATAGTTTCTAAAAAAGGCAAAGTTCCAAAAAAGATATTCTCTAGAAAGGAAAGTTTCTAAAAATTTTAGTTGGGATTTTTTTGTTTCTCATCTTCAGGAGTACTTTTTTATTTTTCTCTCGTGAAACACTGTCTCGGCCGAGATCTCGTTTTGCACTGTCTCGCATTCTAATATACAATCAACCAAGAATGATAGAGAAGAAGATTACGCATTGCGCAGGTCCGTTATAATTTTCTTTCTGAGTTTGACATTTCGTCGCTGGGCGTCAACATAGCAAAAACTACATAAGCCTCGTTTCACAGAAACGGCAACGGCGCGACACGGCGATGATATATATACACAAAACTGCACAACAAAGTCCCAAAACCAAAACAATATTTAAATTTAAGGTGCAGCAGTCCGACTCTATATGAAATTAGTCACCAAGTGCGACAAAATCATTTTTCCCCAGAAACTAAAAAAAGGTCTCCTCCGCTCTTTTTTGTGTTTTATGTTTTAATTGGATTTCTTATACAATGGAGCATTAAGGCAATAATAATTCAATTTGAACTTTCTGCAGTCTCATATGTAAGTAAGTAGGTATACAAATTTCTTCTGCAAGTGCCAAAAAATCAATTTTCCAATGAAATTAAAAAAGGTCTGTCTCGTCTGTTTTTTTCCCCAGAAATTAAAAAAAAAAAACAAAAAGATGCAAGCAGAACTGTCAAAATAATCAACAAAATCGCTTGACGGTTGAAAGTTTCCGCCGGCAACTATGCGAATTGTGCAGTATTCTTTATTTTGATTTGGTATTTTTGTTTTGTTTTTCAGCCGCAATCATAGATTGTCTGATCGTGTGAAGCTCTTGGTATGAGCATATACACTTTTCGCCGTTGTTGTGAGTTTTGTGCAGTTTTGTGTATATTTATCAACGCCGTGTCGCGCCGTTGGTGTGAAACGAGGCTAATGCGGATAGGTATTTTTTTGACATTTCTCTTTGCAACCATGCTATTGTGACATAGGTGCGCAGAACGAAAAATATTTGTACTCAGCTTTGCGCAATCTTTGTTTCTATTATTTTTCAACAAAGTGCGAGCCATATTTACACAAAAGCAAAAGGGTTAAAAAACGATTAAAAACTAAATGTTTTGAAATTTTGTATTAAATATTAAATAAAATAATCGCGGAGCCACAAACGGCAAAGCAGAAATAAACAAATGCCTATCACAAAACAGTTGATTACTTTGACAAATTGTCTCGGACGAGAGTGCGAGGAATTTCTAATTTTTTAGAAATGTCTCGTCTCGCCGTATCGCATCACGCATTATTGTATATTTCCACATACAATCCTTTGGTACAAATTCTTTTTGACATCTCGGCCGAGACTCGGTCTCGCTCTCGTCTCGGACTCTCACATTATTGTATTCGGGCCTTAAGCCAGTAATAGAAATACACAACAATACAAACGGGACTACAGTCACGGCAACCAACACACAAAATCAAAATGTTTTGATATTTCAAGCAACGGCTGCGGCAATACGCATTTCGACGATCAACAAAGGTACACAAGAAGAAACAGTCGCGCATAGAAAATATTAGTAAAAGTTCATAATATTAAGTTTTGTTTACAATTAAAAGCTGTAAAATTTAAGTGAATTCGACAATCGTACACTATAATTCATAAAATGGAGGAAAATAAAATAATACATTATTAAGTAGTTCTGTAGAAGAAGAAGACAAATTATTTTAACAATGGAATTGATATATTTTCTTTAATTTCAAAAAGTGAATAATTTGTATATAATTAAAATTATATCTACTGAAATAGAGAACAAAAATTGTAAAATGATCGTAAACTCTCAAAAAAAAGCAATGTCCAAACTTGTAAATGACAGTTCTACATTAAAACAGAATATGAACAGAGCTGCACTAGGAAATTTCAGTGCAGCTGGTTCATGAACTGAAATGGAGCTTTCTATCAGACAATACAGATAAATGAAACTTAAACGTCAAACGGCAAAGCAGCGAAATAGACCAGACGGACGTTGTACATGAATCCACTCAAAATCATGGTGTGTCCGCTACGGACGCTGGCAGTGAAAAAAATCTATTTTCTCTGTATTATCTGCTTTCTATTTTGCAAACAGGAAAGTGCCTATGTACCTGTGAAACGAATTCATATTTATGGCTATTAGTGAAAAACCGTGATTTTATTCGCGAACAATAATAATTTTAGGTTTGTTCGCTTCGTAAGAATTATTGAATTTTTTACCCTGAACTGTGTTCGCGGCGCGAGTTTCTCTGCCCTTTCCTGTTCGCGTCACATAAAGTTCACTTTCAGCTCATAAACTGGCTGCACTGAAATTTTTGTAGTGCAGTTCAGTTCATGTTCTGTTCTGGAAATTAACGAACATTTTTGAATTTTTTTCCTTTACTTACATAATTCTAAATTGAACTATATTTAAAGTACGCCCTTTCTGAGGCAAATTATCATTGAAGTAATTATCATTTCCATTGCAAAACCGGAATTCCTCTTCGACAACTCTACTTAATAATGTATCAATTATTTATTATATATCAATAATTTTTATTTTCTTCCATTTTATTAATTATAACGTATGATCATCGAATTCATTTGAACTTTAAAGCGATTAATTGTAAAAAAAGTTTTTATTATGAATTGGTACTGCACTTTCTTGTTCGCGTCGCAAACGTCAAATTACTGAATTGAAATGAACTCGCACTGCAAGAGTTCATGCGACGCGAACACACTCTTTGCCATAAAACTTTGTTATTGGCGGGAAGAGTTGTATATGTGGAACTCATGGCACTTCTGGCGCATTTGTTTTGAGTAATAGAGTTTGAACAATACATAACTTCAATACTATAAAAATTTCAATTAACTTTTTTTTAAAATAAGACAATAAATATACATAAATACAAAGTTAAGCTTATAAAATGGAAGACGTGCAGCGCTTTGTGTTAAACTGCACAATTTGCGATGGAAGTAAGTTGGATTTGAAAGAAGGATTTTATTATTGTGCTGAATGCGGGGTGAAACAAGAAGACCTACGTGATATTGAAATAAGTCGCGAAGCTGAATACCTTAGTAGCAAACATTACAGAAAGCAAAAAGTCCAGGAAGTCAAAGAAGAGCTGCGTAAGATCTATGCATTTCATGTAAAGTCATTCACTTACCGGCAATCTTTTATATTTAAGCGAATCTTACCAGTTGGGAATGCTACAACTATATTCTGCGAGGTCTAGTAGAGAGATTACTTAGTTTGGGTGCTAAAGAAGAGCTAAAATTAATAACACTGCAGTTATGGGCTGCCTATTTGCGTAAAATGGAAGTCGCTTTCTTCAGCAATCGATTTACTGAACTGCCCAGATTGGGCGTACGATTTTTACAAAGGTTTGAGTTAAAATAAAATACTTATTTTGTAATTATAATTATTTGTTTTATAATAGGGATGCAAATATTTTGTATAATCATAAAAAAGAACTCAAAAAACGGAAACGCAGCGGAGGTGGTGTGTCGGTAGTGAGTCAAGGTTCTAATCGGGAATGGCGTAGGGCAAAGGTAACAATTCCTTAATTCAAGTTATTAAAAATCTGTCATTAGAGCCAAGCGCAATTAAGTATACTAAGGTTATTTGATGCGGTTTGGGTTTACTGTTGGGAATTTTATTTTCGTGGAAAATAAATGAAACTATCCTTTTTGTTTACAATATTAACTGATAACCCTATATATTGTTGGCTCTTAAATCGTATTATTTTTTATTTATATACGATTTATATTACGAGTCATACTTAGAAGACAATGTTTTCTTTCAACGGATTTTATAGTTGGAATAATTTTAACCAGCACAATTTTATAAAAATTAGTCCACCAGAAACTTATAAATCACAAACAAATAAAAGAAAACCCCAAGATATAAATCAATATGTTGCACTAAGTTTAAACTTTTAACTCTTCCTTATCTTTTCCTAATTCTTGGCCCAATTCACTTGATAGTGAGCGTGAAGTTGTAATAGTCAACACATATGCGGGTCGAATGGGAGAGGTGGCACTGCTGTTGATTTTGCTATGGTGGCAGGTGAATTGGTTGTTCTAATGCAGATCACGTAGGAGAATTAGATGACCATTCCCACGACTGAACAGTGCAACTGGCGACAACTGAATTATGCTTTTGTCACGTCTCTCGATACGGCTCTACTGATCTAGCGTCTGCTCTTTGACGTTGCGATGGCGAAGGGTATCGTGTTAAATTATATATAAAATGGGATAATTTTATGCTTTGCGAAAATTTGGCTGTGTGTTCCAGCTCGTATTATGTACACAATAAGGGTAAAAATATGAATTTGGTTTATATAACATATTAATATCGTAAAAATGCTTTACAGCACATAATTATTGTTGGAAAAAGTATAACATTTATATTATTATTATCGTTATTACACTTTATTCTAATAATTTAATTATTTCGATCTTAATTTATTATTTTCAATTTTATTTTTGAAATTTATACTACTTAAAATGGTTTCTATTGATTTTATACTAACTAGAGTCACATTTTTAAAAGATTACTAGGGACTTCCGTACCAAATACATCCCTTCTAATGGTTCTGAAAGCTCTGCATTCGTTCAGTATATGAGTTATTGAAGCTCTGTGTCCGGTGCAATATTGGCAATTTGGCGCTGGTTCTCGACGCAGTAAGTGTTCCTGTGAAAATGAGGTGTGTCCCAACCGAAGTCGAACAATATTTTTTATTTGCTGTAAAGTGCATAATCCTGGATAAGTGATATAATCCTGGATAAGTTTGATTCCTTCTCAATTATACGATTTATAATTATGAGTATAGTTGTTCCACAATAGGGGATGCTTAACTATTTTGACAGCGGTTGAATCAGCGAATTCGTTGCCATCGATCCCAACATGGCTGGGATTAATGGCAAATTAAATTAAAATTTTAATACAATTAGACTTACAGCTATGACATCTATGGTCTTAAGCTAGTTAATTTTATATATACTCGTATGTTAGATTTCTTTATAGGTGTTAGAGTACTTAAGGTAATTTATCAGCATCTTTAAGTCTTTATCGGTAGGGTTGTTAAGTAGGGTTGTTGGTTTGATGTTTGGAAGTGATTTTCTGTAGATGTTAAAGTATGTACAGTTGTTTAATATGTGTTCGACGTTCATGTTGGGTAGGTTGCAGAATTTGCATATGTTGTTTGTTTTATTGATAATGTATTCATTGGTCAGTTTTGTGTGTCCAAGTCGGAGTCGTACGAGTTTTATTGAGTCTTGTCTGTTTATGTTGGTGTTATTAACGGTTTTAAAATGTTCATAGATAGGTATTTTTGATTTATTAATTTTTTTGTACCAGTCATTAGTAGTTTGGAATAGGTCTTTGGCTTTTTTCCGGTGAATGGTTTTTATGAATTTTAGGATGTCTGATGATAAGATATTTTGTGTAGTCGTTAGTGGGGCACACGTGGCATTTTTGGCAATTTTGTCCGCTAATTCGTTGCCTTTTATATTGACATGTCCGGGGACCCAAATGAGTCTGATTGTGGATTTATGCTTGATTAATATGTTTTTTATATCGTCTATGTAATGGTTGCTGTTTACTGGGTTAGTAATTGCGTCTAAGACTGAGAGAGAATCTGAGCAGATCGCGATTTTCCTTCTCTTTGTGTTTGCGTATTTAGTCGCTTCGTGAATGGCTATTAGCTCAGCTCCAAAACTTGTGCTGTAATGTGGTAGGTGTGCTGTTTGAATGGTTTTGTTTTCTTCCACGATACTATAGCCTGTAAGGTCGTTTTGTTTTGAGCCATCAGTGTATAAAACTTAAAGGAGTATAGCTCTGCTTTTAATTTAAGAAAGTTCTGTATATAGATTTTATTTGGTGTATTATTTTTTTTATGTTGTCGTAGGCCGGTGTTGACTGAGTTATGAGGAAGTTGCCAGCTAGGAAATACTAAAGATTTCTTGTGTACTTTTGTGATTATGGGTACTTCAATGTTTTGGGCGGTCTTAATCATTTTATTTATTGTGGATGGTACTTGTTGGAGTTTTTTAGATTTAAGGATTTGGGCACATAGGGTTGGGAGTGGGGAGTGGTCGTTGATAATAACTGATTTAATAAGCTTAGAGGTGATTAGGTCCCGGGCAAAGGATATTGGTGTAATTTTAGCTTCATACAGGAGGTTGGGAACAGGGGTTGTTCTGAATGCACCTAGTGCAATCCTCGTAGCGGAATTTATGGTAGTGTTTAATTTATTTATGGTTGATTTTGGTGCATACCCAAATAAGTAAAGACCATAGTTAATTTTAGATAAGAGGAGGGATTTTGTTATTGAAATTAGTGATGCTGTATTGCAGTTGAATTTTTTGCTTGAAAGGCATTTGATTATATTGAGTGGTTTGAGTAATGAGTCTATTAATTGATTAATATGTGTTTCCCATCGATATCTTTTGTTCAGTGTAATCCCAAGTATCTTTAAATTGTCAACTTTGATTATATTTATGTTGTTGCATATGATGTTTGAGGAGCAATTGTGTTTTCTACAGATGTGAATTGCTTGCATTTTTTTTGCGATAATGCAGCTCCTGAATATGCGCACCAATCCGAAATTTTGTTGTAGATGGGATCGAAATTGTAGGGGGTGTTTTTGTTTCTATTTAGTTTTTTAATTAGTAAGTAGTCATCAGCGAATGCGAGAAAGTCAATTTCTTTGTGGAGTGATAAGGTGTTGCTTAGCTTGTTATAGGCTATCAGAAATAGGATTACGGAGAGGGGGGAACCTTGGGGAATGCCATTTTGGAGAGAAAAGCTTTGAGAAAATTGGGATTCGATTTTTACTTTGATGTTCCTATTTGTCATATAGTTTTTTATATAATTATAAATGTTGGGGCCGATTTTCCACAAGTTAAGTTGATCTAAAATAGCATGTACTCCAATTTTATCAAATGCTTTAGCAAAATCCAATGAGATGAGGGATATGTGTTTATTTGTAAGAGAGGGAATGGGTGATCTGATGATCAAGGTAAACCAGAAAATCAGACATTGATTTCCCTTTTTTGAATCCTAATTGATGGCTATTGAGAAGTTTGTTATTTGATACAAACCACCAAAGCCTGTTGGCAATGATTTTATCTAGTACTTTGGAGCAGCAAGGGTTAAGTGAGATTGGACGATATGATGTTAACATGGTTTTGTCTGAGTTAGGTTTAGGTATAGGGATAATGAGACTATTTTTATACATTTGAGGGATAAAACCAGAAAATATTTTATTATATAAGTCAGTAAGTCGACTTTTTACTGCAAAGGGTAGGTATTTAATCATTGGGTAGGATATTCGATCTATTCCGGGAGTTTTGCCTTTTAGTTGGTTTATTGCCATGTTTAGTTCGATTAGATTGATTTTATCGTCAATAATTAAGGCTGATTTGCTCGGACTCGATAACCTACTTCTGGATAGGGAGTTTTGTTTGTTTAAAAGGAAAGTAGGAGAGAATGAATTATCGTGTGCTTCTTTGGACCATGTTTCTGCAAGTGTATTGGCTATTATGGAGTTATTTGTGATCGAATTTTGGTTAGGTTGGGGTAAGTTAATTGAATGGATTGGGGTATAGGTTTTAAGCCCACAGAATGTGCGAATTGTTGACCAAATTTTTCCTGAAGGTGTAAAAGGATTGATGTTTGAGGTGAAGTTAAGTATTGAGGTTGATTTAGATAATTTTATTTCGCGCTTAAGTATCGCGTTTGCTTTCTTGAATTTTATGATATTATCTAGTGATATGTTTCTGGTTAGGCTATTTCGAAGTTTGTTTCTTTCTTTTTTTAAGTCTTCTAATTTATTATTCCACCAGGGGACTGTTGTTCTTCGCTTAGGTCTAGATTGAGGAATGGATTCGTTAGCGCTTTGAATTATTATTTTTTGAATATTAGCATTTTCTTTGTTTATGTTTATACTAACAGCTCTTTTTTCAGATAAGTGATTAGCTAGTATGCTGAATTTGTCCCAATTCGCTTTGCCTAAATTGAATCTAGGTCTACTTGTAGTTGGAATTGTTGTGAGATTGGGGAAGAGGGATATGAGGATAGGAAAGTGATCACTACCGCATAGATCGGATTCTATTTGCCAGTTGGTTTCTATTGCTAGGATAGGAGATGCAAGTGTAAGATCAATATGAGTTAGAGTGTTATGCGTTGTGTAGTGGGTTGGGGTGCCGTTGTTTAGGAGAGTCAGTGCCGATTGTGTGATAAATTTATCGATTTTTTTGCCTCTAGCATTGTTGTAATTAGAACCCCAACTGGTGTGCCAGCTATTGAAGTCACCTGTGATCAAGTGTGGTGATTGTGAGTTGTCAAAAAGATCGTGAAGATCTTTGACTTTGAAAAATTTTGTGGGTGGTAGGTATATTGAGCTAAGTAGGAATTTTTGTTTTGAAAAAATAAAAATATTTACTATGTCAAAATTGTTTGTGGGAAAGTTGGTTGTGCTGTGTTGTATTGAATTATGTATGAGTATGGCTGCGCCGCCAAATGAATTTTGTGGGTGTAGAGATGTGTATAATTGGTAGTTAATGGGAGTAGGTGTTATTTTGTCGTCTTTTAGGTGTGTTTCTTGTAGGGTAATGATATGCGGTTTGTGTTTTTTTAATAATATTTCTAGTTCATTATAATTGTTTTTGTAGCCTTTGATATTCCATTGAATAATTTTTAAAGATGCTGTCATTACTGTCAGATTTACAGAGTTTTTGCAGATATTTATATATGTTAAATTATTTAAACAAATGGAAGAGTGTTAAGTTGTTTCCATGTCAGGCTCAGAGCTGATTTCTTGTGTGTTGCGTTTATTGACTTGTTGTTGTCTGGACTGTTTCAGTTTTTCAAGGCTTTTTAGGTGTGTGAGTGTAAATTGAGAGAGTTCTGGTGAAGAAGTTTTATGAGTTTCTGGAGAGAGATTGTTTTGGGGAGAGTTTGGTTTGGTGTGAGCGGAATTGTTGTTTGTAAGAGAGCTTGTTGTTGGTATATTGTGTTTTTGAGTGTTTTCTATGTTGTTAGATTTGGATGAATTGTATTTTTGCGTTATATATGTTTGAGGAGTGTCAGTTTTGTTTAAAGTTTTGTTGTTGGTTTGATTTTTTTCGAGTGTGGAATTTACTGTATTCTTGTCAATGATAGTGTTATTTATTGTTGCTGTTGTAGTTGTTTGTATTGTTTTGTTTTCTCTATTGAAGCTTTTGTTTTTAATGGCAACTGCTTCTTCTAGTTTTTCGGTTAATGTATGATTCGTATTAATGTTTGTGTTGGATTCGTTAACTGAGTGTAATGCTTCTCGGAAAGTGCATTTCTTAATTGTTTTTACTTTGAGAATTTCTTGTCGTTTTTTGTAAGTTGGGCAGTTTTTGTTGTTTGAACGATGCTCTTGTCTGCAGTTAATGCATTCGACTTTTGTGCAGGGAGTTGGGTCGTGTTCAGCTGTTGAACACACGAAACATTTCTTTTCATTTTTGCAGTGTTTTTTTGTATGCCCAATTAAGAAACAGTTTTTACATTGCATTGGTGATGGAATGTAAGGCTCGACCTTGACTTTGACCCACGCAACCTCTACTTCGTGTGGAATATCGTAGGTGTTGAAGGAGAGAATGTGGAGAGGGGTGTTTATTATTTTCCCGTCTTTTAATTTAGTTATTTTTTTGCATTCCGTCACTTGTTGTGTTTTTAAACCTTGGACAATTTCCATTTCAGTTAAATGTACAAGATGCTCAGAATATATGACTCCTTTCGATATATTTAAGGTCGGGTGCAGTGAAACTTCAATGTTACATAGGTTTGAGAGCTTGTTTGCTGTTAGGAAGCGATTTGCTTGTTGTTCATTTTTTGTCAGAATTAATAGGTGTCCTTCTCTTGTAAAAGTTGTTTGTAAAGGTTGTACAGTATTAATACTTTCTAATGCTTTGGCCACTGTAAAAATGTTAAACGACCGAATAGGTTTTACTTCGTCAGTGTTTTTTAGTAAAATGAATTTAGGGCAAACTTTATTTGTCACTTTTTTTACTGTTTTAATGATTGGAAAGTCATGATTATTGTTTAGGTTAAATTTTCTTTTTTTTGGACTTTCGTCTAGAATGGAGAAGTAGTTTTGGTCCCCTCCATCAGGATCGGATGCCATCATGTCTCGGTGCACGTTCAAATTTTAGTTGTAAGAACAAGTTTTCTGCTGAGTATATTTTGATACTGTAAAAAAAAAAAATGTATTAGCACTTGCGCGAGAAATAAGTCGAGAGAGATGATTGGTAACTCCAAGTGTCGGAAGGGACTATTATGATAGCTGGCGAGAAGCCAAGGAAAACATTAGAGGAGAGAAGAAACAGGAGTAAAGTATTCAGGAAGAAAAGCAGAAGGTGATTCCCATCCCATCAAGGAGATATCTATATATCTATATGCTTAAGATAAGCAACCTTTATTTTATTTTGTTTTATGGTAGTGTATTCTCTATATATATGGTTATTGTATCCTTTGCATCTATTAGTTACATTATGTCATACACACGTTCCTTTTAGGTATTATCTTTTTTTATTATTAAAGTAATGTCCTATGTCTTTATTAAAGTAAAATGTGGCGTTATATGATAAGAGAAATTATAGGCTAAGGCGGTAGCGATGGGGCGGGCTTGCTTGCCGAAGATGAGGAGTAGGACGTTCGGCTCCAACTGAAAAGAACATTGGTGAGTTTGTATCCCAAGTAAGAAAAAAAGAGGAGATGTTTAGCAATTTACTTACCTTTTTTTCTTGTTGTTCCCTCCGATGCAGTGTGGCGGGCTAAGAACCACGACCGCTGCTGGGAGCTAGCTGCGGCCTCCACACTGCATCAGTCGAAGAGGGGTGGAAGTGAAAAAGTGTTTATTTGAGTAGCTGAAAATAAAAGACAAGAAATTATAATTATTTATTCTTACGAAGGGTGATTGATAAGTGCCTGTGTTTGATATTAGAAGGCGCAATTGAAATTAAATCTGCACATTATCCTTTAGTTTTACCTGTCAATCAGTGACAATTTCAGCGAATTCCATTGCGTAATTTGGTTTTAAAAGCAGCTTTGAGTTTTTAGGATGTGATTCGATCATTCTTTTTGGATGTGAGGAGATCATCGAAAAATTGAATACAGTTTATGGAGACCAATCACCTTTGATGGCAACCATATTTGGTTCAACGAATTCAAGCTTGGAGGTACATCCGTTCTGGACAAAGAGCGCCCGTGCCGAATTATTGAGGTGACTTCGGAGGAAATAATCAACAAAATCCATGATATCGTTCTGGCAGACCGACGAGTGAAAATCAGAGATATTGTTGAGGTCGTAGACATTTCATATGGACGAGTGCAAAAATTTTACATGACCATTTGGGCATGTCAAAGCTTTCAAGCAAAGCAAGGTTGGTGCCGCGTATGTTAACTGATGGTCACAAACATGGTCCTATGGCAATTTCGAAGCATTGTTTGGATGTGTTTCAGCACAATTTGAGAGAGTTAATGCGCCGTTTCATTACTGTTGATGAAATGAAAGAACAATCAAAACAAAGGAATTTAACAAATAATGCGAATACAGTGCCAATGGCAGGAAAAGTGATGGCCGCCGTTTCTGGAAGCCTTCACTATTTGGAAAATTGAGAAAATATCATAAAGCAGTAACATGCTCAATTTTTGGACAGATTTGATTATACATAATTCGACATAATGGTTGTCGTTCACTACCAAAGCCTACGGCAAATTGGTTAAAATTAAGCTACGAGGACTTGAAGTATCGCGGACAAACTGTTGTGAGGACGAAAATCCTCATGAATATATCTCCTACATATTTATCACGCCACTCCACTGCTTTCTACACAATACTATATGTTTAGGAAATACAAACAACAGGCTTCTCTAAAAAAGAATACCACGTCACTGTTCGAAGGAAAGACAGATTTACCAATAACTGCACCGTAAAAGAATCACAAATACAAAGGATAACGCACCACTACAAATATTCCAAAGGGCAACAAAAGTAGAAACTAAGAAGATGCGAGCTAATGGTTCGGCAAGTAACTGGCACGGCAAAGCATAAAGTAACGGGAAGGGAACTGTTACAAAAATCAAACTAAAGACAATAACTAGAACAGCAATAATGAAAAGTAATTATTGCAACAAAGTACATGGACTGCACAGCAGCTCAAAGCCGCACCTTCAAGACAGATAAGAGGTCTCCCAAAAAGAGTAGAGGAACCAACAGTAACACGGACTTGACAACAGCCCGAAGTGGCTCCTTTAAGTCAATTTAGAAGTCGCCCAAATACGAAGCACAGAGCCACCAACCAATATATGGATACAATAAATTGTATGGACTTGGCAACAGACCGTCACCTTCAAGGCACCCTGGACTGAAATTCTGGATACCCACAACAATGATTGCGACTGACAGTGTAACCGGACCGCCTTATAAAAGCGGTAGTAACCAGACACTCGCGCTATTTTCTCGATGGCACCAATTCCAGAGACACCTATTTGGAAACCAGCAATCATCGGACCAACCTTTTCGGACTAGAGGAAAACATTGGTGAGCGGCAAAGGAGCATACGGCGGCCAAACAAACCGAAGCAGAGCAACACACTCGGACATTATAGACCTAATATCTAACGACCTTAGCGAGTCAGCCACTCGCGCTGGACGGCCACTTGAGCGAGTAAATTACTGGCGCCGCCCAGTTAGTATAAGAGGATCCGCGAAGGGGAAATATTCCAGCCGCCGTTATAGTATAAACCAACTTTTTCAAATTTGATGAAATGGGTATTTCATAGGACATGGAACCCTGAACGCTGCTGAGTGGACCTCAGCTGTAGAATATTAAAGAAACCCAGCGCAGTTACACTGTATCCAGCGGATAAAACTTTTCTAGCCTAGCAATTTAACTGCGCAAAAAGAAAAATGGAAATATTGAAAGCTTGGCTCTGGGGTTAGGGAATAACTTTTAGATGTGTGTTCCTGCTCATTAGAATCATCACTAAAATCCGTTGATCTAACTGTGGCAAAAAGATAAAAGGCGGACTTTGAAAGGAAATAAAATTATGGATAATGGATTTGTAGACGTAATGACTTCGTACTTTCAGTTGGAGCTGCATTGACACTTGTGAATATGAAAGCGGCAACTATGCAGAAAGTGAACTAAATATACTTCTACTGCATTTTATGATGATGGACCAATATGAATTCAAGTAGTCAAATTAAAGTTGTGTGGGATCTGATTTTGTTGCGACTTGTTTATTTTAAGGATTGGAATAGTGGGTTAGTTATATTGAGTCTTAATTTGAAAAGTTTAGTGATATATTCAGCCTTATTCTTAATTCCGACGGAGCTCCCGTGATAGTAACAAATGAACATGTCGCATTCTTAATTCCGTTCTTGCCACGAAATTCTGCCGAAATTTAGAAATTCGGAAGATTGGCATCACTAATTGTTGGATTATGCGGTGGACTGTATTTGTATGTTGCTTTAATATATTGTTTTCTTTACTTTCTATTTTACATAATTGTAGCTTACACTTAATAATTTCGAATAATATAAGAGGAATGTTGCGCGTTCGGCGGTTTGATCGAGAGTGAAAGGTCAAAAAGACGAAGAAGCCGAAGTCTCCTTCGTTTATGGCGATGTCTCCCACGCCGATGCCCGGACGCATGAGCCGGCCGCTCAGTCGCGCTCCTTCGTACAGCGGGGATTTTTGGTCCGTACTGTCCGTGCAGAACGCGGTGAACGACCGACAGCATGGTGTCCCAAACACCGGGCGGGAGACCTCACGGAACGAGATTCGGTGTAAACACTAATTATAAATTAAACGAAAGATGTAACAGTTTTTCGTGATGATTTTCTATGAATGCTGAAGTGTGTCAAGAGCAGTAAAACAAATAAAAAATAATATTTTGTTATTTTTTGAAGCGGACAAAAATAAATGTAAGTAATCTTAATTATTAGTTATCTGAGCATAATTTATTAGTAATTTTCCAATAGGTCTCGGCGATGCGCAAACCGCAATCAATATGAACCATTCGTAAATATAATGGCGGAACGCACAAGGGTTCCCAAAAACAACGATTGAAAATGTTATCAGATTTTGAGAAGAGGTTAGTGTTCAGCTAAATAGTCGGGCGGTCCAAGACTATTTAGCTGAACACGAGTACTTGGGAATAAAGTAAGTAGGCTAAAATGAAACAATGATCTGAAAAGTTGCAGAGCAGTTCCCATCTTCCTCATTAGAATGTTTTTGTATTTTAGCTAAAATGATAGCTAATTTCACCTCCATTGTATGTAAATTTATGACACAGCCATTCCATAAGAGAAATAGATTTTTAACTATTTTGTGATCAATTTAAAATTAATCATTTTTATATACATATGTTAGGATTGGTTGGACTACAAATGCTATGTGAAGCGAAAGATGTTTTCAAATACAGCTCAAGTGAGATCAACTGGTGGAGGCCGCAACAGAAATGCACACTTTCAGCAGTATGGAGCAGACAGTGGTAAGGCTTACTGGACTCGAAACCTCCACGTCTGTCATCCAGGGCACAAGGAGTTTAGGCCTGGACTGCTTCAAAAGTACATCTGATGCAGACGTCATTTCTACACCTCAAATGCCACAGCTAGCAGAAAGCTTTGTCTTCTCAATGAGGTCTCAGTGAAGCAATTAATGTATCCAAAGGCAGCAGTTCTGGCCACTAAGAGGAAACCACTCCAGCTCTTCTGCAAAACTTAATCAATATGCAGTAGAGCTTTTATGATGCAAATGTGGATTTTTTAAAATACAAGGGAAGGATGCTGACGAAATTGCAACTAGTCTCCGAAGCGTCATCATATGAGTTGAGACCTTAGCTAAGTTAGAAACTGAGAAGCTGTAGGAAATGTGTTTCTCGCATTAATGCTATGGAAGAGCCGATAAGAAGAGAATCTTATACATATTAACTTGTTTTTTGAAAATATATACATAAATGGACTGATTTTATGAAATGAATTTGTGTTTCTTTTTATAATGTTCTAAGTATATTTTCTCGATTTTGAAACGCTTTGGTTGAATAATTTTCATTTTCCAGTTGCTCTCTAATTTCAGGTGTTTCTACTCCTTCTGGTTGCTCTTTATCAGTTGGGTCTTCAACGCGAAAGTGAATGCAGGTGTTGTGCAAAGCACACCAAACATTAACAATTTCCGCTACTTTTTTTGTGGCGAATAATGAAGCTGATGGGCACCAAGGACGCAACGAAAGCGATTTTTTTAGCCACCAAATGCACCTCTCCACAATCTTTCTCACTTTTCCGTGAGCCTAGTTCAAAACACGTTCACGGCTGCCTGAACGAAATGGGATCATTAACCATGGCTGCAGTTAGTAGCCTGAATCCCTTCTAAAATGGTATATTTTTAACTAGTCTTCATTTCTATCAAAAATTTTATTTTTAACTAGGTTCCAAGTATTTCTTTCTCCATCGCAGTATTATCTCTGAAAATAGTCTTTGGCACTACTCATATTCCATACATGCGAGTTCTGATTACTCCCTGGGTGCCGTACGTCCACATACCTGATTCGCATATTACTATCACATATATAGAACAACAAATTTCTTAAAATCTTAACTCGCATTTATACGAATTGGCAAAAAATCAGCGTGGCGTTGATACTGTAATAACCTTTACGGTTAAAATATAAAAATATCTTATCTGCCAGGCACATTATGACGCCAGGAAATCGCGTTCTTTTATAAAAATCCATTTTTATTCATTAGTCATATCTACTGTGATCCATTTTCAGCATAGCTTCGCTCCCAAAATGTTCAGGCTTCGTTTTAATATTTTCGACATCGTGATTACGCCATTCTCCGACTTCATGGTGTTTACCAACGCCGTATTGACATCCACCCTCCGACAGAAATCGCAAAACCCCCACAATGGGTCCTAGAGCTGTAACTCCCTGTTTCCTACTTGGCCCAAGTTCATCCCATCCAATATGTATTTGAATGTTTCTTTGTTGAGCCTTAAATTCTTCAATAACCTAAAACAAAGCAAGGAATAAATTGCTATTTCTGCTTGTAGATAGCTGACTCAATCTCAGTTGTCCATACTAAGAGGATTGCAATTTGTTCTCAAATTACGTACATATTCAAACAATTTAAAAAGTTTTCAAAATCATATTTCATACATATATATATTCGTTTTTGTATAGTTTGGTAAAATATTATTTTCAGAAAAAATTGGGTGAAAAGGCGTACTCCTTGTATTCGGCATCACAATCCACAATGCGTTCTGCTTCTACAGCAACCACAGGTCATGCAGTCCAGTTGAAGTTTTCATCGAAAGCACGTAAACTTCTGAAGAAAACGATGCCGGTTAAACATTTGAAAATGCATGAGAAAGATGTGAATAGTGAATTAAATTGCCATAAGTTACGGCCCAAGAGTGCGACAATCGTTCGCTCAGAGTTTGTGTTAACCACCTTGTCTATGAAACAAATCTACTCCATTTTGGCAATTGCCTTAAATTTAATTGGGGATGAAATACAAATGAGTAACTTGGTGCAATTCATTCAAGAGGGCCATATCGGAACTTCGAATGTGCTGCAATATTTTCCTGATAATATTATACCTTTTGTTAAGAAAATATTGAATGAGATCCATTTTCATTGGTATCCCGAAAAATATTCAGATAAGGTGAGTTGTTCGAGATTTATATTACTAATATTCTAAATTTAACCTTAAAAATGTGTTTTTATTAACAGGTTTTACGCGAGCATTCGGGCTCTCTTGCTAAATTCATAAATATCCGGCAATTCAACAAACCCGACATTTTTACACTTGCTTGCCGCTACATTACCGATTTGAATCTCCCCAGTGGTTTATGCAGTTTTATACAGCGTTTAATAGCTATATTGCCCCCAGAAATGGAAACACTGTCTCCTTTTACATATCCAGCCTTTGAAGCACGTGCTATGGGATATATTATTTTCGTGATGAAGTTACTTTTCGGCCTTGATGGCCACAAAGAAAACCTAATGTCGAGATCTGCGCAAGAGGCTAACATAAAAATTAGCGAGTTTTCTAAACGACAAACAACACATCCCAAGCTGTTCGTGTGGAGTGAATGGGTTCAATTCATCGAAATGCGGAAAGTTATTGTGTCGCAATTTAATCCTAGTTTTTGTCGCCAATTTAAGCAGTGCAAGGGAACAACATACTTGTTTAACGAACTGAGCGAAGAGCAACGGATTATAAAAGATCTTGAACTGACAACTGGTACACCGCATTCGAGTACTCTTACTACGAAAGCTTCGAACATGAAACACATTTTTGAAAATCTTCAGCCAAAGAACAGCAACACAAAACCCCCAACTACAACTTTTGACTTTCCACCAAGTCTAACACCTGCACATTCATATTTTAAGCTCATAGCGCTGAATTTTTCCGAGGACAAAATAAAGTGTTTCAAAATACCGCATTATATGTTTATAAATCATGCGGAACGAACTATGGATCCGTACTTGAGTGGCACGGCGTTGCGAAAACTTTTCCATGAAAACTCCTGGCATTTAAAAACTCTCCCAATACCTTGTAATACTGATCGTACTTTCGTGGGAGTATTTCGAGCCGACCTTTCAAGTGACGCTTGCAAGAAGACTTGTTATGAGGCAGACACTAATATCAGTAAAGACGAATGGGCTAAAAGTCTTCCACCAGACTTAGCAAAAGCGAACAAATTGAAATTTAAAACTGAGTGGGGAACATATGTTAAATCGTATGTGCAAAAACATGAGAAGAGAATAGAATTGCTAAAACATTCGGCTTATGAAGAGCACTTCAACAAGTTACTGCAGAAGAACCAAAAAGAAGCTGCTCAATTGGCGGGCAGCGACGAACCTGTAATTATATAATAAATAATTTGTTAAATTTTATGAAATAAATTTTTTAAATCTCGACATTTTTCATAAATATTGTGTTTTTTGCAGATTCCTTCCAAATGTTCCCAAAAGCCGCCACAACGTTCCCGAAAGTCGTCACAACGTTCCCAACCTACAATAGATGATAGAAGCAAACAACTTAATTCTGATATACTATCCATGCACTCCTTTGAAGTCTTTAGCGAAGATAATATGAATCCAATTAAAAATTTGAACTTGCAAGCACCGCGTCGTGATCTAAATAGCGTAAACCTTTTTGAAGGCCTATGCGATGATGAAGAAAACACTGTTCGCCAGAGCTTAGAAGAAATACTAACTGAAATGAAAAATCTGGAACAATTTCCAAAACATGGCCATGACGAAAATATTTTCACGCTGGTAACATCTAAAATGGATTGCTGGATGCTGTTTGGTAACACACCGTACCTTCGGAAGCCGCAAAAAAGAATTTTGGAAGGTAAATTTCCACGTTCATACTTTTGGCTTTTGAAAACCTGTGCGCAGACTATTAATGTGGAATGGATCGTAGTGTATGAGCAATTAGTGGCAATTGAAATGATGTTTGCTTATGGCATAGAGAATTTAGGTGATTTGAAGGAATGTATTCGATATACATATTTTAATCCGATCAAAGAAATTAATTCTTTTGTTAATACATATCGAAAAATTTGGTAGATTTTCTCTCGTAATTTTTTTATTATTTTTTTTATTCAAGGTATAATATTAAGTTTTCGATATGATCCGTGTCGACTCACCATTTCGCACTATATTTAAAAAATAAGCAGCGAAAATAATTTAAAGTTTCACATTAAAACTGCAATCAGGGACTTAAGTCTTCCTAGACCCCCAAAAAGCCATGAATCAGTGGAACGAAAAACAAAGCCCGTTTTTATTCATGTATAAAAATAAAATGCGATGTGATAGTGTTCATACTATGCACAAATTGCCTATTTAACTCATGAACTGTGTATTTTCATTTAAATTCCGATTAGTTGCACTGCAAGAGCCTCAATGCAAATTATATCGCAAAATTTGCAAATTAAATGAGGATGTTAATAAACTACTTTATTTTCCCACTAGAAAAAGCGGCATTTTTATTTCATTTGTTTTATTGACTGTTTGATTTGAAGGTGAATGCTTTGTAATCAAAGTACGCCGCATAAAATACGCTTCCTATTTGAGTATGAACAAATTGTTAATCCAGAATGGGAGCTATCTTTTTCCATCTTCCCAGCCTTCGCTTTATTAATTAGCTGATGATATTCAATTAAGATGACCTTGTGAGATTTTGAGAGTTTTGAGGTGAGAAGTGAAAAGAAGGAAAGGAACCAATAGTTAAGGGCATTATTAAAGTAGTGCAAATAATTGGAACGAAGGACACTCAGAGTCGAAATTTAAGTTCCAAAAAAAGAAAAGATTGTGAATTGTGAAGTGCGGAGTGGAAATTAGTTGATTTTATTTGAATTGATTTTGAAAGTTGAAAAATTGAAAGAGATAAACAAAAAAATTGGTAAACGTCTTTGAACGAAATAAGTCCCGGTCATTCGCAAAGTTAAGAGCTATTTTGAGAGGAATTACAATCACTGTTGCCCTTGTTTTAATATACGCCTTGATCTGGAATGGTGTTGTAGAGGTCGACAAGTCGTTTTTTGCACTTTTCTGGAAGATTTTTTAACATTGCGTAGCATATCCGGTCAAGAGGAGGAGTTTTACCAGACATACAAGATATGCTGTCAAAGTCAATCATGAATTTACTTTCAATTTGCTTAGCAGAGAGGGAAGGGGATGGGCTATGATAGGGGTCCCATAGAGATTGACTTTTATTGTTAATTAAAGTTGAATGGAAATTAGAATCGTACGAAAAAGTGGACCAGAAGGATGAAAACTGATTGGCTATGTCTAAGGGACAAAGAAAGAGACCATTAATGGATAATAAAAGCTTAATTAAGTTATTAACGCATGACCACCGCTATATCGCAATCTATTGTTAGGGTTAGATGTTGGGTTGATGGATTCAGCAAATTTTACAAGATTAGCTCTTTTTGGTATTTTTATTTCTTTCCTGAAAAGGGCGTTGGCCTTCTGGAACCGCACTAAGTTGGTTAGTGAGCGGATAATTTTGAAAGTATACCAGTTGTTTTTCAGATCTTAGGTTGGAGAGCTCTTTGCTTCGCCATGGAACAGTTACTTTTGTGGCACTTTAAAGCAACTACCACCAGATATAGTAAAGTCGAGCACCGACTTCCTCGTTCGCAAACTGGATTTTGCGAGCTGTGTAAACACAGTTCTACCAAGTAGGAACGACTAGGGGAAGGGAGAGATTCTCGAGAAAGGAGATAAGTAAATTTTCACCGATGGTGGGGTAGGTAGAAGTGGCCGCCTACTTTGTCAAAAACACACTTCAGCATTGGCCCATTGTGATACCACGGTGTGGCGCCGTTCAAGCACTGACTAAAAAGTTCCCTTACATGGGATGGTGATAGTCAGCGCTAGGAAAGGCACGTCTACCCCATCATGTTCCAGGAAACCATCCTGATAGTTTGATGAACCTTGCTATGTCCCTAATATTAATGGATGACAGCTCTGTCAGGCTTGTAAGAAATGGGGCACCAAAGGTGCGAATTCTTCTTCTGCTCAAGGATGGGCAGTGGCATAAGAGGTGGAAAACCGTCTCGTCCTCCTCGAAGCCACAGCCTCGACAAAAGTCATTTGAGGGTAGGCCTAGTCTTTCTGCGTGCTGTCCCATTATGCAGTGGCCGGTCAAAACCGACACAGTTGTCGACAGTGATACGCGATCAAGTCGAAGAAGTTTATTGGTTCTGTTTTTGTCCATTCTTCTCCAAGTTAGTTTAGCCGTGTGGCAGGATTCCTCGTCAGCCCAGGATTTGTAGGCGTTAGCCAGATATTTCCGTTTGATATCGAGCTTGGCTGTTGCCAGTGGAATGACGATATTTACGGATTTACGGAGGAATTTCGTGCAGTAGTGTGCCTGCCTTGGGAAGCTCGTCCGCCTCGCAGTTTCCCGGGATTTCGCTATGTCCGGGAACGCAGACTAGGTGCACCCGAGAGTAGCTTGCAAGCTCATTTAAATATGTTTGACATTCATGAACGAGTCTTGATGTGGCCGTGGAGCCAAAAAGAGATTTAATGGCGGCCTGGCTGTCTGAGAAGATAGATACGTCAACTGCGCCGATATCACTACTCAGCATCCATTTGGCAGCGTGATAAATGGCCATGACCTCAGCTTGAAAGACGCTGCAATGGTCTGGGAGACGTAAGGAGATGTTTAAGTCCAGTTTGTCGGAAAAGATACCGCTTCCAACTCTACCTCCAAGCTTGGAACCGTCGGTATAGATTTCGACTGTTTCACCGACGATTAGGTCTTTTGAAGTCCAGTAATTTCTGTTTGGAATAGTGAGGTCGAATTCCCTGTTCAAATCGGGATAGACCGACATATAATCGATAAAGTTGGGGACAGGTGGATCGTGATTCAGAATAGAGGCGTGACCCGTGAGGGCTATGCGCCAGTGCGAAAGAGCGTTAAGTCAAATCGCTGTCAACTTGGCTTGTTGCTTAACCAGGAGCCCCGAAGAGAGCCAGTGCAGCATGGCAAAAAGGGCTTTCGCAGGTGAGCTAAGAAGAGCGCCAGTGATGAGTAGAGCAATGGATCTTCTGATTTTATCGAGGGGTTTGATATTGCAGCCTTTTTCGAGAGCTTGCCACCTGAATACCGACCCGTATATCAGGTTGGGTTCAACGATGGCCGTGTAGAGCCAGTGCACGACTCGAGGAAGCTGGGGTGGGAGTGGGAATATTTTTCGGATCTCTGAATTCTCTACTATCCTTCAAATTACCATCGATATCTAGTGTCTTTCAAGCGGAGGCTTTTGCGATTTGGCAGGCATGCAGGACGCTGAATATGGGCGCAATCTAAACAAAATCAGCCAAGCAGCAGTGAGGGCGCTGGCTTCACCTTTTATCAGCTCTAAACTGTTGGCCTGTACACGAGGAAATTGAACATATTTGCCAGTAGCACAGTATCCCTCGTCTGGGTTCCAAGATAGTACGAAGAGATTCATCGGTAACTGATCAAGTGTTTTCCTGCATGGACGTGGGTGTCCACCTAAACGTTGTTAAGGGGAAATATATATAATCCTTTCCTTCGCAAGGTTCATGAGAGGTGAAAAAACACTGCGACTTGTGCTATTTCGAGCATCGATAATTACAGCGCAAAAGAGGAACGGGTCATCTTCTTAATAAACCAACACACACCATTAGCAGCCTTATAGCTGTATGCACGGGTCATTGGACTATCACTATCGGCCAGCACGCTGAAAAAATTTGATTCCCTTCAATGCTCATTGCAGAAGCTGCAAAGCCCACAAGAGAGAGGAAGAGTTGTTGAAGAGAACTTTCAGACCTAACCAAATTTGTAAACAATTCCGGATGGTTGTACTTCATAGTATATCACCATCTTTAGGCTCGCGAGGATATGGGATCAAAACATCACTAGTGCTAATTCGCGCGACTCGAGGGTAGCCAGTCATATTACCTACCCTACCTACCGTCACATAGTCCCTTGATATTTCGTGTTTCGTAATTCGGTACTCGTATTGGATAGTTCGGTCTTCATTTTACGCTCTTTAATCAAGTATGGTCCCTCCTGTTCTTCCCTTTTCTTTTTCATACAGCTTTATAACATCATGGTAGAATAATTGCCTATAATCATGACATCCTCCTGAGGAAGGAACCTTTTTGGGCTATTACACCCAGATGACAAAACAAGCTCAAATGTCATTCAAAAAGGAAAATTATACACTCAATTTTCTCACTCTTGGTAGAAAAACTATTGTTGGTAAAGCACAATATCTCAAATAAAAAGTAATCATAATATTTCTTGTGAGAGAAGCTCTTCAAGACGCTTGCTCCAAAAGTTCACAAGGAATTTGTTGAACCCATGAAAAGCAGACCAACAAAATAAAAAGGCAACTAATTGAGGATGTGCTTGTCTGATTGCGGCCCAGTTTACATGCTGATACAATTTGGGTTAAAATTATTTTTTAGTGACTAGTTTTAAGATTTGATATACTTATTGTTAGGCTTAATTTAAGCAAATTCAATAAATAATAAATTCTTGTAATAAAAAAAAAAAAAAAAAAATCTTTTGTGTTTCCTTCTCCTTGAACTTGCAACTAATGACTTGCAAAATTTAAAGTGGTGAGCGGGATTCCAGGTGAGATATCCAATTTCATTACCTGCAGTGTAGTTCCTCTCCATCCTCATGTTATTTGGAGCACTTTTGTCTGGAGAAACTTAATAAGCGGATTGAAGTTTCATCTCTGGTGTGGAGTTTTCATACCATGTCCCATCAAACATTAGCAGATTTTTATGTAATAATTTCAAATAGTTCAACGATTAGCATACGAAGGCGGATTGATATTGAAGCTACCTAGCGCTAGGTGGCAGCACAAACACAAAAGAAATTGCGATCTGTCAAACGTCAGCTGTTAAAATTTCACCCAAATTCATCGATTAGTTTATTTTTTGTGGTCGTTTGAAGTAAGCAACTTTTGTGTTTCTTGAAAAATGGAAAAAGCTAATTTCGTGCAGTGATTAAACACTATTATTTGAAAGGGAAAACGGCGAAAGAGACAAAAGAAAAGCTCGATAAACATTACGGTGAGTCTGCTCCGTCAGATTGCATGGTAAAATATTGGATTGCTGAATTTAAACGCGGCCGAACAAGCACTGCAACAATACCATAAACAGGAAGGCCAAAAGAGGTGGTTACTGAAGAAAATATCAAGAAAATCCTCGATATCGTTATGATAATGATTGCCGAGTCAAGTTGCGTGAGATTGTTGAAATGGTAAACATATCATATGAACGTGTGTTCAACATTTTGCATGAACATTTGCATATGAAAAAGCTATCGGCAAGATGGGTGCCGCGTTTGCTCAGTGTCGAACAAAAATGAGTTCGACAGACCACTTCACAGCGGTGTTTGGACATGATAAAGCGTAATCCTGTTGATTTTTGGCGTCGATTAATAACTGTTGATGAAACGTGGGTCCACCACTACACACCTGAAACCAAAAATCAATCGAAACAATGGGTGGAAGCTGGTGGAAGTGCTCCGAAGAAGGCGAAGGCAGTGAAATCGGCTGGCAAGGTTATGGCCACTGTATTTTGGGATGCACACGGAATATTGCTCATCGATTATCTTGAAAAAGGATCCACAATCACAGGAAAGTATTATCGTGCATTATTGGATCAATTGATTGATGCAATCAAGGAAAAACGACCACATTTAAGGAAGAAAAAAATGCTCTTTCTTCAAGACAACGCACCGGTTCACACAGCATTAGATACGATGCTAAAATTACGTGAAATACTCTTCGAATTGGTTAATCATCCACCTTATAGTCCAGATTTAGCTCCTAGTGACTTTTTCCTGTTTCCAAACTTTAAAAAAATGGCTCGCAGGAAAAAGATTCATCTCAAACGAAGAAGTGATTACCGAAATTAACGCGTATTTTGAGTGGTTCCCGAAATCGTATTATTCAGATGGTATAAAAAAGTTGGAATATCGTCTTACTAAGTGTGTCGAAGTAAAAGGAGACTATGTTGAGAAATAAATGGTGTTTGAAAAAAAAAATGTTTTTTTCCTACTTAGGTAGCTTCAATATCAATCCGCCCTCGTAATATATAATTCGATTATATATAGTGAGAGCTGGAATCATATCTGACGTTCTTTAGATCATAGTGGAGGTGGTGCGAAGAGCGCTCCTTACATTTGTCAAGTGAAGTATATAAGGAAAATCGGAAAATAGATGTTCAATAAGAGGAAAATTATTTTGTTAGGTCCTGCGCTCTTCGTTGTAAGGGAAGGCTTCAAAAGCGTCGCCTTGTTTTATCTTCCCTGCCAGTGATCTTGTTGGGATCAATATTGAGATGCGGAACTGGACCTTTAAATTGTTCGATAGGAAGGTTACTACAAATTCAGACAATGCGGTTTTGTTTAAGGGTGTCAAGTGTGAAAGTGATATTCCTTCAACTTGACTATAAGTACTTGTATGCCACACACTATCAAAGACCTTTTGGCACTTTTATAGACTTCACACATCCAGGTCTGTGACTATTTTGTTGGGACATTGTGCACTTTTGTTGTGTGGGGTGCGGTGTCGACGACGGCAAATTTGATGGTCAGGTATAAGAAAGGATTTGAAATAATTCCAAATAAGAGAGCAAGAAGCAGTTTTAAAAAGCAGCTGATTGGCCTCTGAGAAGTTGCTTTTGTTGTATGTGGGAAAACGATCTTCATTAAACCTTCATGGAAGTTCGTAGATTTATAATAAACGCGCTGCTGAGAAATGCTTTGTATAGAAAGAGATGATTCACGAATATTGTAAATTCAGTTAAAAATAAATGAATAGGTTTCCCATTTTCACCGCACAATTTGTTTTCGCTATAATAATTAATTAACTATAATTAATTATAATAAATCAATAGTTGCTAACGATACATTTCAGAGCATCCCTGGATACAACTCTGCTGGAAATGGACAATTCACTAACCAAGTAAACAAAGCATCAACACGAAAAGTCGGTGCAACTGTCATACATCAAATGAGTGAAGGAATTTAAGTGAAGTACCTGCTTGGGACCACACCTCCTTCTAACTTAATTAACAAATATGCATGAGAATTGTTTAATTTCCATATTTGCGTTCTTTCTATATATGGTTGGAAGGAGTGATCCAACTCTATAGACCAGACAGTAAGTGGAAAAGCCTTTGCAAAATACAGCAAGGAATTCTTTTAATGCTGAACATGATTGAGGAAAGAGCTACTTCTTTTGTTGCGAGTGTAACTAAGGCTGCCGTTTTTGTTAGTTTTGTTTGTGTTTATCTTGTACCACTGGGCAAACAATGCATATATAGAGAGCTCAAATCGCGAAAATAGTGGTTTAATAAATTGGGCAGCCAATGCACTGCGTGCTCCATAAGCGTAGCTCCTATAAAACAACAACTACCAATGGTTTCATTAAACTACTATTTTCGAGATTTGAGCTCTTTAGTATTGTTTGCTCAATGCTTGAACTTAGTGTTCTGTCAGCGGTGTCTCCTTTGTATTCCTGAAAAGAATATTGGTGAGTTTGTATCCCAAGTAAGGTAAAAAAAAGAGGAGATACTTTATGATACCTTTTTTTCTTGTTGTTCCCTCCGATCCAGTGTGGCGGGTTGAGAACCACGACTGCTGCTGGGAGCTAGCCACGGCCACCATACTGCATCAGTCTAAGGGGGGTGTACCATTATGTCCTGTTCGTTTTCCCCTATGATATCTCTATGCCCCATCCTTTCTGTGCGGAGTGCAATGGTCCGACGGACTCAGTGATATGGGATGGCAGTGATATTCCTGCTCACCTCAAACCCTTCAATTGTTGTCATGATTAGAAAAGACTAACAAATTCCCTACACCGAATGAGAAAATAGTTTTATTTCTTTGTCACATTTAATTAGACTCATCCGAAGCAGTTAAAGAAGCACTGCGCATGTGTGGTGGACACGTTTTGAATGCTCTACGGCAGCAACAGGTGTTCGCTGAATGCGTAAAAGGCGCGGAATTATGTTTCAGTGTCAATCCGTATATATCCGCAGGATATGACTTGGAAGAGTACTTGCACAGTTTCGAGGACAGCATGGTAAAAGGGGTATGATACGAGTAATATATTTTTTCATGTTTACTGAAATACCACATAAATCTTTCCAGAAGCTGGCATTGTCACGAGGCTGAAGTTGAGCAAGGTTTCTAGGGAGAGAAAAATAAATCAGACACAACACGCAAAGCCTGAAGCACCGTGGCATATGTCTTAAACAGAGCGGACTAATCAATGGAAACACAAGAAAAAAAATATTGCAAACATTCAGTAATGTGCATAACGAGATCGTTGGTGTGAAAGTAATCCCAGGGCTCTAATATTCAAAATTCTTACAAAAAGTTGCTATACAATTGAAATTGTATCATCAAATGAAGTGTTGTCGCGATTGCGGGTAACTCAGCTAGCGGAGGATTGCTAAATTCACAGAGAATTCGTGGTTCAATTCGTAGGCTGAAGTATATAAAACATTACATTCCATTTATAAAGAGATCTCAGATGAAGAAGTGTGCTGATATCTGAAATAGCCATGCTGTCTACGAACAAACATGTTCACTCTTGAGTTGTTCAGTATGAATAAACTTAAAATAATTGCTAATTGGAACAACTAGCAGGACCCAAAGCTATAATTGATGAAAAGAGGCTGTACATCGCGACATTGATAACTGAAACTTTGAATGTTCGAAACAACGCTAAATGAGCTCAGTAAAGCGAAGTAGAATATCAGAGGAGTCCTTACTTGCATTTCCAAATGCTTTCTTATTCCTAATGGAACTCAAGCGGGATTTGATTAGCGTTGTCAGTGGGACACATTTTTGTTTAATCGTTCATAGACGATTACTTACATTACTTTCTACGTCGCGCACTGTATTGCGTCAAGAAATACAAAAATATTATTATTTATAGTATTTTAAATAAATCTTTATTTAACTAGTTTCATGTTCACTTTTGTTGCTTTGAAGTCGCCACTGACGAAAATTACACTCTGCAATCCTGAAAATAATTGTCATCAATGGGAATGTTCTGCCACACGGCTAGAGCTACGTTCTTCGCATTCGGCAATGACACCATCATCCCATCAAGCAGACAACGAAACATTTGCTTCCAAACTCTAATACACCTTTCGATGGAGTGTGTTGTATTTTTCTTCCTTTTATTATTTGTTCGTAGTGAAGTAAAGTAAAGTAGAGGAAAGAGGTATGGAAAGGTTTACAGGCTACGTCGCGCCAAGTTAACGGCCCATAAGTTCTCTATTTGCGAAACGCTGCTTTAGCAAACACTGTTCCTGCTCTGCCAAGGATACTGGCATATTAATTATAGCTTGCGCGAGTTACGGTTACTGCCTAACCGTTACCAGCAACAACAACAACTAACCCATATGTAAGACAGTTATAACAAACTAATAAATAATGCTAAATCAACATAATTCATTTATTCACATTGATTGCATCACTAATATAAGATCGTTAACAACACGACTTCCGTTCCAAGAATTATTTTCACTTACCTTTCATTCTCATTTCACGTACATTTAACTATTTAATTCCTTTGTGATAAAATAATGTAAACTAATCAATTTATTATTATAAGTAAGACTAAAAACTGTAAAACGATTGAGAATAAAGTTGATTGCTGACGCGAAAGCTTCAAATAAATTATTTTTTCCTTTGCTTGGTAACGTGTGCATGTTTGGCCAGAGCACGGCCCCTTTGTCGACAATTCGGCAAACCATTCGCTTGAGGCAACTTATAAAGAAGACCCGCATCGTCTTGAACCTGAAAACATTACAATAAATACCAAAAAATACTATTAGCTTCGTTAAATGATCTCTAAACCCTAATCAATTATACTGACTTCTCTTTGCCCCAAATCCGTGAAGCAAGTAGTACCTGGGGTTGAACTGAAGTCTCTCTCTCTTATATAAGACGGCATCGTTTTGAACCAACCTAACAATTTTTCGACAGTTTTTGAGTAAAACGGTATTTGGAACTAAACTTCTTACCGGAGATCAACAAGGGATCAGCCCTTTCCTAAAGGTTTTGCGGCACCGACATGAGCGGCCAATTTCACGAATATTGTAATATGAACACCATTCTGCACTGAATGATGAGGCCTTTCAATTCATATTTATACCACAACCATTTTATTCTATTACCCAACAAAAATACTGGGGATTGCCTCAAATGACTTCTAAGAAGTTGCATGGACGAGGAGGAGAAAGAGTCAATTGAACAGCTGCCATGTACGTGTTCAGCAATGTCCAGAAGGAGGCTCATTTTATTGACTCTGGGAGATATTCCATATGAGAAAATAAGGTTGACCTTTGAAAGGAATTGGAACCTGGATCTCAGGCGTTATCGCAAAGGGTAAATTATGGCCTAGGTGGGCCTTTCTGGTGAACGCTAAACCTACCACCCACCTACCCAACAAAAAACTCAAACAAGAAAAAAACAAAATTTCTGCGTCAAACGCATAATCGAACAAGATTTCAAAAATGGTTTCACTTTTATAACTGCTTATCACGTCGTAGCATGGAGTCAACTAAATTGTTTCAAAACTGTTGTACTATTCATGTTCAATCTCCCTTTTTAATTCCTCTGCTTTTTTAAAAGTATTTTTATATAGTTGTGGCTAATACTTCCAAATCGTGCTCAATAACGTTGAGATCAGGTGATTAGGCGGACGTTTGGAGAAACTATACAAAGCCATCGCTTGGCTACTTGGGATAATTGTCCTGATAAAAAGCAAAATTAGCAAAAATACCCAATTTTTGCGCTCTTTATTTATGTGTTGCTTCGGAATATCCCGAGTATTGAAACCTATCCATTTTACCATTCATAAAATGAACGTCTCCCATCCCTACCTACGACACACCATGCTTCACAGAAGCCTGAGTATATTGGTGATTGAACTCCGTATTCGGCTACTGCCAGGCGTAGTGTTTTCCATCCGAGCCGTGTAGGTTGAAGTTACTTTCATCACTGAACAAAACCAGACAAATATTAATATTGCTATCAGATCTAAAGAATGCACATAATCTAGAATTACTTGCTGCTTCTTGTAACCAATCCTTGCTAAATTTAAGTTTGAAAGTTTTGATAATGCGGACTATTCGGCCAAGAAATTATTTTTCCTCAACACATCTCTGAGGTTCTTGACCACATTTTTTAGCTCTTGAGCCGTTATAATAGGATTTAGTGGTGTTGCGCAGAAACCTTTATTTATTTTGTGGCCCAAACTAGCGCTCTAAAAAATTAAACTTTTCGTACGCGTCTCTTATTTTCAACTGATTTTTATTATACAAAGTAATTTGTCACCAGACCACCAAATGCAAAACAAAAACGGAAAGCATTTACTTTAAGCAGCGACTGCAAAAGGGAATAACAATAACAAAGCAGTGGCTGAATGAGCTATTGGAAGTAAATTCTTGCAATTGTGCTGCTGTTGTTGTTGCTCTTCCTCTCATCGAAGATGAGACCAAGAGCAACAACAACACACATACATACTGGTCAAACGAAAGAACTAATAACCGTATGTATATATGTACGTATGTTGTTATTTCTTAAACAAAATATACAAACACTATTAGGGTGGCCCGGAATAAAGGAAATACAAATTAACATTAAATAATTTAAAATTTATAATAATAAATATGTATGGAGCGATCTTATCCAACATGCTCCCCCCGTTGAAGCCCTTGGTTCAACCATCATTTGAAGAGGGTAAGGGAGCCACCTTTTGTATTGGACCACGAAATGAGCCAGATTTTGATTTTAACTCAACCACTCGAACTCGTCCATCAGAGCCGGCGATAGTTTTGGTTACTCGAGCCAATAACCATTATTGCGGGGGAGTGTTGTCCTCATGAATTACGACTAGTTGCCCTTCCGTGATGTTAGGTTGTATGTAGTACCATTTTGAGCGTTGTTGCAGCGATGAAATGTAATCACGGGACCACAAATGCCAAAACTGTTGCTTTAAAAAAGAAATACGTTGCCAACGGTTGAGCGACGTTTGTTTGGTAGCATCAAAGGGTTGATCTGGTAAAGCGACTAGTGATGAGCCAATGAGCAAATGGCCTGGTGTGAGCGCTTCGCCATCATTAGGGTCATCTGACAGAGGGCAAATTGGGCGTGAATTCAAAATTGCTTCGGTTTCGATGATAAGGGTCTGCAATTCCTCAAAAGTGAGGTAGGCTTGGGCAACATTTTTTACGAGGAGCGTTTTTACAGATTTCACGGCAGCCTCCCATAGGCCACCGAAGTGTGGAGCAAGAGGGGGTATAAAACAAAATTCAAATCCGGTTTGTGATGAATATGTTCGTATTTCGTGAGCTATGGTTTCACTAAAAAACAACTGCTTCAACTCGTGTAGCTTATTGTGAGCTCCAACAAAATTAGTTGCGTTATCGCAATAAAGCTTCTGTGGTATTCCTCTGCGACCAACGAAACGTTTGAGGCACAAAATGAAGTTGTTGGTGGACAAGTCTGACACCAGTTCCAGATGCGTTGCCTTTGAACTAAAACAAACAAAAACGGCAATATAAGTTTTGTGTGGAACTTTACCTCGAATACGATAAGACGTTAGAAAAGGGCCACAAAAATCCACGCCGGTAATTATGAACGGACGTTGAGCTCTGAAGCGGTCAGCTGGCAAATTACCCATGATTTGCTCTAGCAATTTCGGTTTATAACGAAAGCAGTGAACGCAGTCACGAACAACTTTTCTAACCACGTCTCTAGCGTTGATTATCCAGACTTTCTGACGCAAGATGCCCAATAAAACCTTTGGACCTGCATGCAAATGACTTCGATGCAACTGTTCAATATATAATTTCACGAACCGATGGTTTTTGGGCAACAAAACTGGAAACCGTGCGTCGTACGGAATTGGAGCATTTGATAATCGTCCACCAACTCGAATTAAATTGACGAAGCCGCTGCCAACATTGGTTTCATGGAGAAATGGGGATAATTTCTGCAGAGATGGATGAACAATTCTTCCTTTAGCCATTGCATTCAAGTCATCTGCAAAGGAATATCGCTGAATGTGAGCAACGATTCGAAAAAAAGTGTGGTCTAGTTCGATAGGTTGAAGATGAACAAGATCCTGGGCCTTTAATGAACGGTTTACTGGGCATCTGTTGAATAAACGGAAAATATAAGCAATAATTCGAATAATTTTAATATATGATGAATGCTTATCGATAACGCCTTCTATGATGCTTGATGTGACGTCAGAGTATTTAAAAACAGCTGCCTTTCTGCGTTCTAATGGGCTAATGGATGTGTCTTCTTCAGTAGGTGGCCAATTTGAATTGTGTTCCTGAAGAAAAGTTGGACCTCTGAACCAAATTGTATGGGGCAAATCCTGGGCACTGCAACCCCGGGAAACGATATCCGCTGGGTTGCTTTTCGAAGGAACATGTCTCCAAAAAATACCTCTAGTGTTTTCTTGTAGTTCTGAGACTCGATTAGCGACGAAACATTGTAAAGTTGATGAATGTAGTTTGAGCCATTGTAGGACTATTTTCGAGTCTGTCCAAAAATAGATTGATGAAACGAATTTTTCAATTTTTGGTTTGATTTTGTGCCATGTTTGGCTTAACAAAACAGCGGCACACAATTCGAGGCGAGGAAGTGATTGGGCCTTGATAGGAGCAACCTTGGATTTGGCGATCAAAAGAGCTGTTTTGTAAACACCATCAAAGCAAACGCGATAGTAAATACAACAACCGTATGCTCGTTGAGAGGCATCTGCGAAACCATGAATTTCTCCTCGGTGTGCTATGGTAGTAAGCACATATCGAGGTACCTCAATTTTGTCCATATTTTCGAGGTCTTCTTGAATTTGTAGCCAAAGTGATTTAAGGGGATTACTGATGATATCATCCCAGTTACAATTTTGGATCCACATTTCCTGGAGTAGAATTTTGGCCCGAACAACAACTGGACTCAAAAGTCCAAGTAAGTCGTAAATTTTTGCAACGACTGACAAAATGGATCTCTTCGTGGGGGCGACAACATTGGGCAACTGGAATCGAAAACAAAACATATCAATTTTTGGTTTCCAAGACATACCTAATGTTTTGGTGGCGTCATCCTCAGCCATTTTAAATTGAATTTCGTCATCTTGCGTGTTGCTGATGTTGACATAGTTGCTGTTCCATTTTGCTAACTCCAGACCATGTAGTTCCAGTATTTTCACAAGTTCGTGTTTATTTTTTAGCAACGTTTCCACGTCGTTCGATCCAGTAAGAACGTCATCGACATAGAGGTCATCACGAAGAACTTGCGAGCCAAGCGGATAACAGCTACCATATTTTTCTGCAATGAAAATTAAACTACGGATTGCTAGAAATGGAGCCGACGATAAGCCATAGGTGACAGTGTTCAGCTGAAACACTTTTAATTCTTCTTCTTTGGTAAATATTTTGCTGGAGAATTAGCGTACTCCTCAACTTCCCAAAACTTGGCCACAATGGAGTCAATGTTTGAAGAACTAGTAGCGAGATTGCAGGTGGGCAATAAAGATCTTGCTCCCGCGTTAAAAGTTCCACCAACGATCCAACCAAAAACTGTATTGGTGAGACACGGCATACCTTCTCCCAAGGAAATTCGGTTATCGAGCAACAAATCGAAAAATATTTCGGTGCTGATTAACAGATCAATATGTTGTGGTTTGTAGAACAAAGGATCTGCTAGTTCTAGAGTTTGTGGTATTTTCCAATGATATGTTTGAATGGACTCACCAGGCTGCCGGGCTGATATTGATTTAGTAACTGCAAAAGTAGAGGACCACTGGAATGAACTCACACGAGACTTTACTGTAGCGCAAACCGATGATTTAATGTTTGTGCGTACTTCGCCAATTCCATAAACTTCTTGATAATACGGCTGAGACTTCAATCGGAATCTTTTTGCAGTTTCCTCCGACATGAAATTAATTTCGGAACACGAATCAAGCAGAGCCCTTACCGGATGAAAGGTGCCACTGGAATCCTTCAAAAGAACAACAGCAGTGGGGATGAGCGCCCGTTTAAATGAGCGGACTACGAATGAGACTGGGTTGGTTTGATTTCCAAAAGACGTTTGAGGTTGAACTTGTGATGTTGAATTATCAGCTTGCGCAGAACCAGAATATTTGTGCAACAGAGTATGATGCAGAGAGTGGCATACACGACAACGGGATTTCGATAAGCATTTCGACACCATATGACCTTTACGGAGACAATTGATGCAGCAATTATTACTTTTTATAAAATTAAATCTTTCGGAAACAGCAATCGATGAAAACGATGAACATGTTGATATATTGTGGTCCGAAGAGCTACAGTAAGCGCAATTCGAGTTTGAGTTTACAAAGGTATGAGACGACTTGGAGGTGTTTGACTTTGGGGTTGCACCTTTGGATTTGTCACGTACTTCAACCCTTTTTCCATGACTTTCCAAAAACTGACAGTGATGGCTTAAAACATCATAGCATTTATCCCACGAAGGCAACGATTTGAACTCTTGTTTTTCATCATAGCTCATTTTAGAATCAGCGTCCAATTTTGATAAAACAATATGAGTCAAAAGTCTATTAAGAACATCCATCTCTGACCCGAGCGATAGAAGCGAACCACGAATTGCTGCAACAGTATCAATGATGTTTCGTAATGAATTACTGTCACCCTTGGACATCGGAGTAATATTGAACAACGTAGAAATATGCTCTAGAAATATGAGCACCTTGTTATAGTATCGGCTCTCCAGCCTCTCTCGCGCCTTTGGGTAATTCTCCTCGGTTACCTGGAATGGTTCCACAACCGCTAAAGCTGGAGCCGACAAACAATTTAATAAGTAATTAAATTTGTCGACGTCAGTTATCGAAGAATTTTCATGTTCCATGTTGTTAAATGTGGTGATGAAACGTTTGTAATCACCATATTTTCCATCGAACTTGGGCAAATTAAGCGAAGGCAAACGAGTATGATGTGGGGTACAAGGAACTGAAGCGTTGAGTAATGTTTGATCCAATTGTATAGAGCCACGTCGTTTGTTCAGTAAACCCATTATTTTTGCCTTAGCAACAATAAAAAGTTCTTCCAAATCACTCCTTGCAGCATCGGTAGGGCTAAGTTTTCCGATTTGCCCTTGAATGTGACATAACTGTTTAAAATACGACTCCAAAATTTGAAGCCGGCATTCCAAAATGGTGGAGTCAGCCTTGTCGCCATCTTTATCTACCTTTTTTTGAATATTGGTGATGTTTCTCTTCATGTTGCTGCGTTGTTGTTTTAGCATTGCCAACTCTGAGTTGGGAGCAACAGCCTCTATTACACCATCAGCGTTGTTGGTGGCCATTGTCCGTCACAAATGGAGCGACAGTATATAATCAGTTATATGAAAACTAACGGACAATGATTGTATATGACGCTTTAAAGTTATGTACAACTTTCGAAACAAAATTGAGAAATTTTGAAAGTATCATGAACCACTAACGACGATAAAAGTTTCCGCTTAAAAAATTACCAATTGTAATTTTCTTTTACAAATATTCGGTCGGCTGTAATAAGTTCTAGCCCAAAATCTCCGTGATAACAGCAATTGATAAGCGCATTAAAAGAGCAACAAATTTGAACTTACGACGCACCACACTTTGCTCCAATAAAATTTGTCACTATACTCGACAAATTTGTAATAATTAATGTGCAGCACCGACGACAACCCAATAAAATTTGTCCTCCTTATCGAATGAAGAAAAAAAACCAAAAAAATAATCACTGCTTGCGGCTCACGGATTAACTGGCTATCTCTGTATCAATTCTTATTACAGACCGTCCTGCCACGGTCGCCAAAATGTTGCGCAGAAACCTTTATTTATTTTGTGGCCCAAACTAGCGCTCTAAAAAATTAAACTTTTCGTACGCGTCTCTTATTTTCAACTGATTTTTATTATACAAAGTAATTTGTCACCAGACCACCAAATGCAAAACAAAAACGGAAAGCATTTACTTTAAGCAGCGACTGCAAAAGGGAATAACAATAACAAAGCAGTGGCTGAATGAGCTATTGGAAGTAAATTCTTGCAATTGTGCTGCTGTTGTTGTTGCTCTTCCTCTCATCGAAGATGAGACCAAGAGCAACAACAACACACATACATACTGGTCAAACGAAAGAACTAATAACCGTATGTATATATGTACGTATGTTGTTATTTCTTAAACAAAATATACAAACACTATTAGGGTGGCCCGGAATAAAGGAAATACAAATTAACATTAAATAATTTAAAATTTATAATAATAAATATGTATGGAGCGATCTTATCCAACAAGTGGGTTATCCTATATTAGCAGAGGGTTGTACAATAGATCTTTTAGGTCGCAGTACATGATATACCTCCCTTTTACATTACATTACATTATAATAGGATTAAATTGAACTTCGCCGTTCTCTCTCTCCCTGTGACTATTTAGTATTTTCTCCTGGCCTTATCGACTTTTAATTGTCACTTGAAATTTTTCATTATTACGCTTGCTACATCATAAAGCGTGAAATGAGTTCGACCAACAAGTGCTTCTACATCGTCCCCAGAGCCCTGACCTTACTCCAATAGAGCACCTGTGGGCATACATGGGCAAAATTAAGCGAGCGCTATGTGAGCTAACCTAACAAATGCCCTCCAGGATATATGGTGGGAAAGTTAGTCACCAAGAACTTAGCTCGTTCTATGAATATAAAACTTAAAGCCATGCTAGATGCCAAAAGTACTAGTTTGCATTGCAAAGTATTGACTTTTAAATAAATTTCTATAGCTAAAGTTTGTGTACAAGTTTTTTCTTGGGTATGAAAAATCGACTCATTTTAGGTTGACAGAAACGTTAGTGCTAAACTGAATTAATGGAAATAAATTGTTGATAGAAAGTGCCGTTTTATTGATTTTGGTTTTAACTTAAAAGCTTAAATGGCTGCCTATATATCGTACTTTGGAGATGGAAGCGTTTACTGTAAAACTTTTTGTTGGTTCACTGTATTTCGAATGGTTTTGCCCTCGCCACACAATTTTATTAAGCATCGAATTTCGCCATTTAGCTCTTTGCCATTTGGGGCGATAGCTCAGTTGATGTGATTGCGCGTAAGTTACACTCGATAATAATTAGTCAAACCATTCAAAAAAGTCCTGATAGCGGTCTATCATCAAAAAGTCTTTTCCGATTATGCGTTTGACGCAGAAAATTGAGCTTTTTGTTGTGACAACGGAATAAATTGATTATATGATGTATGTACATCGTTTGAAAGGTCTTTAAACTACGTAATCTAGAAACTAAAATTATGAGCATATTTATAATGGTGGTGTAATATTTGATACAAAATAAGGGGTCAAAAGTTGAATGCAGTCGTTGTCCGATTAAGCGCTAGAACCACTGTATATCTAATATTCAGATAAACAAGTTCGACTTTCACTTCTATAATACACCTATCGATTTGTCTTCTAAGTCAGAACTAACAGAATATAACGCGTATTTTCATTTTACCCAATACAGCTTCCTTCGATTTCAGTTCTACGAACTTTAAAATAAACCAATATATCGTCACAATATTATTTTAACTTCTTATATGCATACAAAAAAAGTTGGCATGCGATTTGGACAACAAATAACTTAATACTGAAAACATCAGTTTCTAATATCTGTTGTAATATTTGGGCAGGTGTGGCGATATATATTTAAGTAGAAAGATTCATAATCGCACTAAATTTGTTTAAAACTATTCCCATTTCAAGGTTAGGGTTGCCAACTTCCTCGAACCACTCTACAGATCTCACCATACAAAACATTGATTGAATCTCACATCTAAAGTAACAGCGACCAACATAAACAGTGATGTTCCGCGACCTGTTCTCTTTCAGGGTATCTTAAATATATATGTATATATATGTGTATGTTTTCATGTGAGTATTCCCTTACAAAATATCACACAAATAGTGATTAATACCCAAGCAGTGAAATCAATCACCGCTGTTAATTCACTGTCTGCTCAAATTTTGAATATATGATAGCAGTTGATACCAGTGATTTTCAAAAACCACAGTAAAAACTTCACCGGCAGTGAAATTTTGTTCTTCTCTACTTGACAGTATTCCTCGTTTTTTAATTGTCAAAGCAAATCAGCGTTCTGTCGAATTAAGCGAAACGGAATTTGTGATCGAATAAACTTTCGTGTCGAATGAAATTCCGTGACGTTTCGAATCAGTGGACCGCGGCACTCGATACAAAAATTTGGGGTAAGGTATTTGGTTTAGATCGACAATAATCCGCCATTGACTTAAGACCGGACAAAACTAGTACAACTGTCCAATTCATTCGCTAAATCAAATTGTGTTTAACATTTGCTCCTTCTCGCATTCTGTATCTTACAGTTGAAACCAATAAAAGCGAAATGAGAAGAACGGTGTGTATTCGATGAGTGTTTTATAGTAACTGATATTGTTTTATTTTGTAATCTCTTTTTTGCTTTGCTTTGCTTACATATGTATTTGTAATAATAATTAAATGACTTCAATTCTCCCTCGTTTTTGTTACAAATAAAAAATTATTTAAATAGATTTAATTCAATTTACAATTAGATTATTTGAATAAAATACAATTCAAATTTTAGAAGTCTACAAACATCAAGGTAAAAAGTTAAGTTTCTTTTTTAATTACATTCAATTTAAAACGAAGGTTTTCAAATTTAACTTTAGGTAATGCTTTAGTAAATATATCGGCTAACTGATTTTCGCTTGAAATTCCTTTAACGTCAAAGGCTTTTTCTTCATATTTCTCTCTCACAAAATGGTATCTGACCTCTATATGCTTAGTCCTTTTGTGTAGCACCGGATTCTTGATTAATTTTACGGCACTCTCGTTGTCCACAAATAAGGTAGGTTTCTCAGATGCCAACTGGACGTCAAGCTCAGCAAGTAATCGTTGTAGCCATACCAATTCTCTTGATGCTTGTGATGCCGCGATATATTCTGATTCTGCTGTTGAATGTGACACAGAAGATTGGCGTACAGAACACCAACTGACGATACCTGTCCCAATCATAAGACAAAAACCAGTAGTTGACCTCCTTGTTTTAATACAGCCAGCATAATCGGAATCACTGTAAGTGTAGAATTTTAAATTGTTAGGTTTGTTTGTAAAAAGTATACCATAATCGGATGTCCCCTTCAGGTATCTCAAAATCCGCTTAATTGCTGTAACGTGAGTTTTTGAGGGATGCTCCATAAATCGGCTTACATAGCCAACAGCAAAACTTATGTCCGGCCTAGTTCCAATGGCCAGATATAACAGGCTGCCAACCGCTTGTCGATATGGGAAATTAACTTTGGCTTCTTCTTCCCCTTCGACTTCTAAAATTTGTTGATAATCTGCAGGTGTTGAGACTGGATGCGAATCAGCAAAACCAAAAACGTTTAATATTTTTTCGGTGTACGATGCCTGATTTAAAAGTAGAGAGCCATCAGACAGTCGATTTATCTCGAGACCAAGAAAATATTTAGCTTCAAAGGCCTTCATGCAGAAATGTTTTCCAAGATAATCAATAACAGATGTAATATAGCTTTCATCAGTTGAAATTAGTAGACCATCATCCACAAAAATTGCCAAGTATGTAGTTTCAATGGCATTTTTGCGAATAAAAACGCATGAATCTGCCTCACTCTTCTTGAAGTTGAAATCGACGATAAACTTTTTGAATTTTGTGTTCCAGCAGCGTGGAGCTTGTTTAAGACCGTACAGACTGTTCACCAGCTTACATATACGACCTGTGCCATCACTGAAACCAATGGGCTGCTTCATATATACTGTTTCTTCCAAGTCGCCATACAAAAATGCAGTTTCGACATCAAACTGCTTTAAAAACATTTTCCGCTTAGCTGCTACCGCCAAGAGCGCTCGAACTGACGCAAATTTTACAACAGGACTGAAGGTTTCTGTATAATCGATGCCATAACTTTGCGAAAAACCTCGTGCAACTAACCTGGCTTTATACCTGTCCACTGTGTTGTCAGGTTTTCGTTTTATGCGATACACCCAACGGTTATCCACAATCTTTTGTCTTTGTGGTGGGTCAACTAATATCCAAGTATTGTTCTTGACCAGCGAATTATACTCCTCCTGCATCGCCTTTTGCCATTTATCACGCTCGTTTGATTTTATTGCCTGATCATAAGTGCAAGGTTCTTCCGTGGATGCCAAAAATGCGCAGCTGCTCACAATATTTGCACTCGAACATGACCTGGAGCGTAACCGACGACCGTCTAAAATGTTTGATGCAGTTATGTCACAAAAATTTCGAATGTGACTGTCACAGTTATCTTCCCCAACAGTTGTTGTACTTTGGCTGTCTTCGAAATCATTTGATTTTGACTGCAATGACAAATTTTCGATCTCGTCATTTTCCCCACTTCGTCCATCTACATCCACTTCACTGATTTGTTTGTTTTCACATTCTAAACGAATGACCACTTCATTGTTCTCAGCCTCGTTTTGCTCTTGAAGTTGTTTTTGTAAGTTGACGGAACATTGTTCTTTTTCGTTTTTGTTTAACACCGTTTTAACTAAGGTCAAGTCACGGACAACGCTGATTGATTTGCTTTGCAAATTATACACTCTATAGCCCTTTGTGTTTTCACTATAGCCCACAAAGAGACACTTTTCGGCTTTACGATCGAGTTTTTGCCTCTTTTGTTTTGGTATATGTGCATAAACCACTGTACCGAATTCTTTGAAGTAGTTAAACTTAAGCTGCTTTTTACACCACAGCTCACACGGTGATTTATGTATAATTGAACTTGTACCTGTGCGATTTAGTACATAAACACTTGTGTTTACACCTTCCGCCCACAGTTTCAGATCCAAATTGTTTGCATGTAGCATCGTACACGTTGCCTCCATAATGGTTCGATTTTCATGTTCCACAGAACCATTTTGCTCAGGGGTGTAACTTACGGTCAGCTCATGTTTTATCCCCTTTTCCAGAAAATATGTTTGCAACTCTCTATTAACGAATTCAGTACCGTTGTCTGAACGTATAGCCATTAGTTTATGCTCTGTTTGATTTGAAACAAGTTCCACAAAATGCTTAACTTTTGTTGCCACCTCAGATTTCGCCTTAAGGAAATACACAAACCGCATATGCGAATAATCATCTTTTATAAGCAGGAAATAGCGTGAACCGCCAATTGAGTTGACCTGCATTGGACCGCTTACATCTGCATGAATGTTTGATTGTGGCCTTTGAATGGTAACCGGTGTTGCTTGCCTATTACGCACGCTTCGCACTGAAAAACAGCATCGTCCAGGAAATCCACGTCGTTTCTACGTAGAAAACGCTTTACATGCGTTATGTTTTGATGTACAAGTCGTTTATGCCATTCTTGTAAAGTTTCTCCTCTCACCGCAGCTGCCGCAGAACTTTGTGGCCTTTTGGCTTTAATTAGCATTTTATATAGAGATGTTTGTCGAACGCCCATTGCTACAATATGCTTATCATCACGAAACTCACACGTTGACCAATTTGATACCAGCATATAGCCCTTGTCCAAACAGCGACCTTGTGAAAACAAATTCATTTGTAATGCTGGAACATACATAACATTCAATAGATGTTTATCGACACATTTTGATCCATCATAAACCGCAACATTTATTTTTCCAGCGCCAATTCCATGTAGAATTTCACCATTTCCGATTTTGACTGGATGCGAAACTGCAAATTCTTCATATTCGCTGAAAAAATCACGACGATTTGACATATGCTCAGTCGCGCCTGAGTCCAAGAACCAAGAGTCTGAGTCGGTAACCCCAATCAACGCATCGCAACACAATGCTTCTGAATTTTCGTTGAACTTCTTTTTGTTAGGGCAGTCCTTTTTTAAATGACTGCTACTGCCACATTTATAGCACTTCCACACTTTTGCCTTGCCTTTATGCTTCGACTTGCTCGAATTTTTAGCAAGAAATTCACCTGCTTCACCTTGTGACATTGTAGTTATCCGCTTCTCTTCAATCATGAGACGATTACGCAATTCAGTCAGGTTTTTCCTTTCGTCACCAGTTGACTCCCACGCACTGTGGAAATGGCCATACTCTGGAGGTAAAGGCATTAAAATTTTTGTTATAACCATAGATTCGGGTATTTTCTCGCCCAGATCTGCCAGCTGCTGCACAATTTCTTCCAGTTTGGAAATAAAATTCGCCATGTCGTCTTCAGGCGCCTTCTCAAAACTAAAAAATTTCTGTTGAAGGAAATGAATCCTGTCTCAGACTTTTGTTCAAATACACTATGCAGCTTTAACCACATTTCATTTGCCGTAGTACAGCTAACCACATGAAGCGACACTTGTGTACCAACGCTGGTAAGGATCAAGCTTTGCGCCTTCACATCTTTCTTTTCCCACGCTTCAAATAATTTATTAAAGGCACTTATCTCTTCCTGGCCGGCACCTATTTTCAATATGGGACATTTTTCACTCCCATCCACCACCTTGAACACTTCCAGAGATCTAAGCACAACTCTTGCCTGCAATTTCCACAGGGTGCAGTCCTTAGCCTCCTGCAACTTATTTATTTTAAATTCCGTGCTCATTTTGGTTTTTGTAAAAAAAAACGACCGCGAGAAAAAAACAGTTCTTTTTTTTATTTTTTTTTTTTAACTTTTAGCCTTTAAAACACCTTGATATGTACTACGTGACTTCGCGTTGCACTTGTTTCTTGTAAAAAAATAAAGGTTTTTTTTTTTTTTAATGCAAAACCTTTGAGTTACGATCGCGTCTCTTTCCTTCTCTTTCTAACACACTGGGCCCATAACCAGTTGAAACCAATAAAAGCGAAATGAGAAGAACGGTGTGTATTCGATGAGTGTTTTATAGTAACTGATATTGTTTTATTTTGTAATCTCTTTTTTGCTTTGCTTTGCTTACATATGTATTTGTAACAATAATTAAATGACTTCAATTCTTACCCTGTATCCACATCATAAAAATACAACTGTGCATAACACGGCTGACGACCGTATTCAGAAATTAACGCACCAGCACGATGATCAAATATGTCATGTATTTTAAATTGATGAACGCCATTCAAAGTTGTATCAGAGAACTGCCCTCAGAAGTATATTATATACATACATTTTTATTTTTACGATTTAATTATGAACAAATTAAATATAAGAAAAATATATATATTCTGCACATCTGCAGCACAATTGCTATAAGGTGCGGCAAATTTCCAAAAAAACGAACCAGTAGTTTTTCTATAATCGGTACGGCAAAAAAAGCTTTAATATGATAATATACATAATTCTTCTGTACGTGTGTATGTCAGTGAACTCTATCTAAGCGGCTTGCAATGACAATAACCAAATAAGGGCAGTCATTGAGTGTTTGCGGCATTAACCTTCAAAATCCATGCTTTTCGCATGGTCAATTGCATGTCGTCCGTTCCCGTGTCGGCAAACCATCAGTTTTCTTGGTGAATACGCCAAACAAAACAAAAAATAAAGCATTACAATAAACATCCCGCATGGTCCAAAGTCGATCATATTTAAGCCGTGTACTGCCAATAGAATTCATCTACACTATGAACAAATAAATGTAACCTGGGCAACACCGGGTAAAAGGCTAGTTAATTTTAAAAGCAAAAATATAATAAATAAACTTACATTTTTTAAACAAAGGGACAAAAGCATATTTCAGAAGTACTCCCAAGTATATTCAACTGCCAATTATTCTCTTCATTTCTTGTAGTTCAGAAATGAATTTTTCTCACTATGGTATACAATTATTTTTTTATTGCCCAAATGCATTGTTTTAAATAACATTACATTATGAGAAAACTTAGTAAACGATTTAGTAATTATTTCGATAGCCCCACATGTATCGACTGTTTGCATTCGATTGGTTATTCGCTATCGTATGCGATGATCCACAATTTTGACACGCTTTTTTGGATATCGAATGCCTTGATGCAAAACGTCAAAATTACGAAAGACTTTACACGATCATGAATGCCGCAATTCGACCCCATTTACAATGTTGTCACAACGCGATAGTCGAGTATCGAATAGAGCGGTTTTCGATCCAGTTTTACCCATTGTTCTAAACAGTTCAACACTTTATTAACTATGGTGTAAGGTGATACAAATATAGCCAAGTCCATTGAATTTGTGATTAAAACCTACATAAAACACGAAGTTGGCAACCCTACACAAATTCCATTCATATGTACATACAGTGAATCAAAAAAGTTAGGTACAGGCAACGTTTTTAAGACAAAGAATATCAAAGTACCTAGTAATGACTATTTCGACGGACTTTTTTGGTGCAGTATCATTATTTATTTCCCAGAAAAAGGCACACAAAAAACCCGTTCCTCCGTTACTTCATCTACACCTCGAAATGCAAAGAAAAAAAAAAGTCCAGAAAAGGACATCAAAAAAGTATAGGTACACTTTGTTTGTGTGCCGTGTTTATGCTAAAATAACGGTAAACTTTCAATTTTCTCCTCATAATAATTGCACAGTAGTTAATTAGTCGAATTAGTAGTTAATTGTCAAAGGTTTTTAATTAGTGTTGATCTTGATTTCGTGGTAGAGTGAGTAAAATGAGCTGTCGTATAGAAATTCCTGTAGACGTCCGTAAAATTATAATACAGCAAAAATCTTATCGGGAAATTAGCAATATAGTGTAGAGGTCGCATTCGAGTGTACGAAACATCATAAAGCATTACAAAGTACTGGCAAATTAGAGCGTGAGAGCAGATCTGGACGGCCAAATATATTTACACCACACCAGGAACGGATTGTAATAGCTGCAAATTATGCCATGAATTTAGAGGAAATTTTGATCCCCAAACAATACGCAACACCTTAAAAAGAGCTGGTCATCATGGACTACTTCATTTCGGCTGTGAATGAGAAAAAAGGGTTAAATTTAGCCAAACTCAATGTTAATAACCGGGAATCATTTTGGAATACCGTGATATTTAGTGACGAATCAATGTTTAACCTATTTGGCGAAAACCAAACAAAGAGCTGCAAGAAAATAATGTAATGAAAACAGTGAAACTTGGCCGCGGTAATACTATGGTGTGGGGCCGTATGGCTGCATATGGAGTTGGAAATCTCGTCTTTATTGATGGACAATCACTTGTATAAGAACATTTTAGAGCAAAATTTAGCTCCCAGTGTTGAGAATTTGGGGTTATATATTGGAAACCATTTATGTTCCAGTAAAATAACGATCCGAAGCATGCATCGTTGCTTGTGCAGGAATGGCTAATATACCATTGCAAACATTTAAAACACCTCCACACTCGCCAGATATGAATCGGATTGAGCACATTTGGCACTTATTGGAAAAAAAATACGAATCATCACGTAACATCAAAGAACTCGCTTAAGGACGTCATACGCAGAGAGTGGACAAATATAACACCCGGGGAGACATCCAACTTAGTTGGAAGTATGTGTAGACGCTTACAAGCAGTTATTCAAGCCAATGGGGGCCTAACCAAATATTATGAGATGCTCTAAAGTTTCCCTTGTGCCTTGCTCCCCACATTTCCTGCATTTATTGTTGTTTGTGAGTCCCATTCTTTTAGCGTGTACCGCCGTTAGAGAGCGACCTGTGAGTCTTCCTACTACCTTCCTCGGAACTGCCAGTATCGATTTGGTCTGAGTGCCGTACGGTTTGCACATGAGCTTTGCGATCTTGCATGTGGCAGTACTCCACCGTTCTTTCACCTTTCTCATCACGTCATCTTCAATATGGCTATTGACAAGGTGAATTTATTTGTGAAGTTGAACATTATGAAGAAATTATGAGTCTATTTAATTATTAAATATATTTTATATAAATTGTGTACCACCTTAAGCAGCTCTTATGCATTTCTCCATTCCTCTCAATTTCGTTTATTTGGAACAATAGCTAATCGGAGATTGCTTGTGTTTGACGATTCCGGAGGTACGAAATTCACCTTGCAGCCACCATGTAAGTAAATTCGCATTGGGCTATTGATCATTCTTACACTGCGGCCACACGATCAATATCTTGACCATCAAGTCGCAATACACTCATACTTTTTACAAACACATACATATTTTTAGTACTTGATCGTCGACTTGATTATCCATTTATGTTTCAAGACGAGAATCAATTCGGCTTTCAATTATCTGTCAGCTGTTTCGTGTGGGTACTGAGCAAGGTGAATTTATTTCCCTGGTGGCTGCAAGGTGAATTTCGTACCTCCGGAATTGTTAAATATAAGCAATGTGCAACTAAAATAAACGAAATTGAGAGGAATGGAGGAATACATAAGAGCTGCTTAAAGTGGCAAACAATTCATATAATATATTATTTAATGGTTAAATAGTCTCCTAATTTCTTCATAATGTCCAAACTCTACAAAAATAACAATTAAAAAACCCTTTTCACTCGAATCAAAACTCTATTTGCAATTGTTTACATATTTGTTTTGATCGCATTTTTCTATAATTTCAATTTTGACAGCAACTGAGGGAAAAATGATTCAAAAAAATTTGTTCTTGCAGCCACCATGTAAGTAAATTCACCTTGGTACTGAGTAATAAAGGAAAACCCAGATTAAATTTAAAAAAAACATGTATCAATCTTTTTTTAAAATACATGCAATAAAATAAAAATATAGATAAAAGAATATATAATAAATGTATGATAAACAAAATGTTTTATTATACATATGTACATATGTGACAACGGCATTTTGAAAATAAATTGAATACCATCTAGCCCATCAAGTTGAATGCAGCCTACGTCACAGACGCAACTTGAACAGGTTTTGACAGACAATACATGTGAGAAATTGATGGGGTATTAGAGGCATCTGTACGTTACTTATTACTTAGATTGCACCTAAAACAAAAATGAAATTCAAATAACTTTAGCTTAAATATTTAACAAAATGCTCCTTATCAAAAATTATATCCTAATTTTTTTATTTTATTTTAGCTTACATAGTAAAAACAATTATTAAATAAGCTATACTAATTATTTTTATTGGTTAAGTGGAAAAAAGTTGTTAACATATAAACTTTGTAAGTGGCGCTGTGCCTAAACTTTTTTGATTCACTGTACGGATGCAATGTATACAGGAAAGTTGCGCAAGAGATGATACTAATTGTTGGGCCAAAAGTATACACTTGCAATACGTATTTCCATTCGTAGCATGGTTCCGAAATAGCCAACGCGGGCGTCATAAAACATTTTTAATGGAGTTGTGCACAAGATTTCGAAACCTTACGAACCAATCCCTGCCCCTCCTCGTTTCTAACACAGTTCGCTTGGAGGCAGCCACGATGTATGCACGCACGCACACACACACACATGTGAAGTATACATATTAATCACGCTTTATTTGCCGGTACTGAACCAAATAAAATTTTAGTTCCCAATAACGCCCGCCAAAAAGCAAAAATTAGAATTCATCTAATTTCAGAAATTTGACTTTGAATATGTTTTCACCTACCTTACATAATGTAGCACTCTTCTAATAGTTTCAGGGGCTAAACTCAATTCAGTCATCGACCGCAGCACAGTTCCAATTATAATCGATTGAAAGATTGTACTGTACCTTTTTCCAAGTTTTCCACATACGGTTCATTGGCGCATTAAACCCCACCAAGTTGCCGCACGCAAACTCTGAACCACTTGTTACAGATTAATGCAATATATGTAAGTTTATTGTGATACTATATTTGAAAGTTTACGCAAATGCACGAGTCATTATATCTCGTTTCAAACGAGCACTTTTGGATACATGAAACTTATTTAGGTTGGACATCGATAGTCAACATACTTTTCAGCTTAAAAGTTAAGTCAAATTTTATTCATTGTGTAGGCATATGGAAATGGTTGAAGAAATATTCAGTGTGATGTGCGGGAGGGAGGCTACAGTTATGCTCTCTACTCCATACTACATTTACGAAAATTATGTGTATTTTTATATTTAATGTATTTCTTGCTGTTAAGCCATTTTTCTCTTAAAATTTTAATTTATATTTAAATACGATTGAAGACATTTCATTTATATGCCATTCAATTAACTGCTAGCTCATCATCAATATCCTCCTCATTATTACTTCCAGAAACGAATTCCTCGTCATCGTCAAATTTTTCCTTCTCATCATCGTTATCATCATCATCGGTTTCGCCAAGAAAGTTGTCAACAGCAGCAGCTTTGGGACGGCCGCGTGGTTTTCCCGTTGCCAAGTAAGGAACAACCTTACCAGTAGATGGGCGACCACGTTTCTTTAGCACTCCGCCATTGGAATCTTGATTAGGACGCTTTGCTACTATTGCCTTAGGACGACCCTGACCGCGTCCTGTGCGCGAAATATTTAAATTTACTGCTCCAGTCGATGGGCGTCCTAAAGAGCGGCGTTCTTCATCTTGTGGCTTATCATCATCAGATGCTATAATTGCAAAGATAATTAATTAAATATACAAAAAAATATATATAAATATTTATAAAATATATATAAAATAAATATAAATATTTATAAAATAAATATAAATATTGATGTTTTCGTATACTCACCATCGGAATCACTATTGACCACCTTTCTCGGGCGCCCCGGGGACTTCTTCGGAGTTTTGGCTTTAACTGATAGCCGCTTAACTTTTTTTGGAGAGTTTTTAGCAGCAGCACCTGGCTTATAGTCACTGGATTCCCCATCATCGTCGTCCACTTCATCATCGTCATCAGCATCAGCATCAGCATCAGCCTCAGCATCAGCAGCAGCAACATGGTCTGATTTAGGAGGGTTTTTTGGCCGCCCTCTTCCCTTCCCAGTGTATTGAATATTGCGCGATTTCTTCCCTTGCTTTGGAGGCCTACCGCGTCCAACGTGTGCCACTTGAACCCGAGCACCGTTTGCCAAAGCTTCGTCTTCATCAGAACCCAAAACAACGGGCCTTTTCACGGCAACTGCGCCACTGGGATTTTTTGGCGGCCTACCACGACCACGACCGCTTGTTGGTTTTTTCACCGCCATCTTGTTCGGATTTGCCGGGCGTCCACGTTTCTTGACTACAGGAATTTCTTCGGCTCCATCATTACTTAGTTCACCATCGTCGTCGCTGTTAATTATCAACGAACGATTTTTTAAGTCTTCCATTTTTGTTTCAATTTATGGCGGCTCTTTAGTTTTGTGTTTGCTTTTGCGCGTCTTTTACCGTATACAGAATTTTTGCACTTATTCTCACTATATTATTTATAATAATAAATCCACAAGGAAAATACGTTCTTTAATGTACTTTATACCACTTAAAACTTGCAATATAATTTTTAATTGATTGCAACAAAGTTTCTGCCACACGGCGTCGGTTAATTTTACTTCAATGCTTTATTTTCTACTCGAGAACTAAAAACCGACGCTTCTTTCGTTCCACGAATGAATGATGACTTCTCTGAAACCGAAGCCGAATAAATTCGCTAAACGCTTGAAAAAAGAGATGCTAGTAAAATTCGCTTTGGCGCCATTTACATCAATTCATAACACATTGAATTCCTTTTAAGCAGCCCTTACACGGACAATCGAATGATGTCAATGGATAGATTGCAACAAACTTTACAAATTTCAATATATTCATATCAAATTTTATTTTATTCTGTGGATCGTTGTGCATAGATTTTCAAGAGGTGTGTGGATGATTCTAATGCATATATCATACTATCAAATTTCTTGAAAAAGAATTAAAAATATGAATGATATAGTAGCTAGGTTTAGGTTGGAGTGGCAGCAAAAAATATACTCAGGCACAAGTAATGGCCCATTGTGATACCACGGATGGAACTCTGCCACGTACAGACCACCTAAGCCGAGTATAGTCACCGCTCAGGCGGTGAGCGCCTATGCAGCACTGATATAGTGGCTAAATTAAATACAAATTAATTTGTTTTTCGAAACATCTGTTTTGCCCTCATTAAGATGTTTTTCCTTACATAGTATCTCGACTAGCTATAATTCATGGCAACGTTCATGTCTTAACATCAAAATGTTAAGTTGAGACGGCATATGTTAATGTCATACCAAAAATATTAAACATTATGTCAAGACAGCAGTGCTGCTAGAAACCCTGACATAAATTTGAAGTTTCACTCGATTTTAACGTTGCTATAATTAAAAATGGCACAAATTTAATTTAATAGAAGCGAAGTCAATAATTTTATAAATATTTATCGAGAATTTGAGTATTTAAAGAATTACAAACTCTTTTTTAATTCTCTGAAAACATTCAATCAAAGAACGCATCTCTTTTGTTTCCTGTTCAAAGCTATTTTATAAACTGAAATGCTTTAACATAATTTGCCCACTTCATATTTTGACAGCCATCAGCTACTCTGAGATGAACATAAACTTTGCCATGAATTGTAGCTAGTCGAGGCACTATGTTAAATTATTACAAAATACACAATAGGCGCATCCGATTCGCCATTCTATCGAGGATAGCACAGACTTTTGTATGGAAAAAGTTATCGAGTAAATTATACTGGGATGAAACGAGCTAATTTTTCTATCTTCGATAGAAAGTGCTTTCAAATTGAAAATTGCTTGAAAACCAACGAGATGAAAAATTGCCCATACAAATTTCCTTGGGTTTTTTTTTTATTTTAACTGATTAAATTTAAAGAAAACAAAAATTAATGTTTTGATTTTGTTTTTTGTTTTTTAATATTATTATTGTGTTGATTTAAATTATATTCAAACGATGAGTTTGTATAAAATATATAAAAACAATAAATGTTTTAAAAAAAAAGTTGAAACAGTGCTGCCAAGTTCCCACTTACTTGTGTGCTGTTTTATTCGCACAACTCGATACGAGCTCGATACAAGTTACTAATCGAATGCGCGTAATATTCCTTACTTTCCACATCGTACAGACTCCGGACGGAGTTTTCTTCATGTTTATTGTTCCCATTAAAATTAGCGTCCGCACACATCGTTTGCTTACTTTCACCCACCATATATAGACATAGTAAAAGTGAGGAAAACGAAGCAATCAAGCATTGACTCGTGCCAATCAAACGAATTTTTATATTCACCAAGTAGATCATCAATAGGAGCAGGTGACATAAATTTTCAATAAACTTTCATACAAATTTTCACTAAACAATATAATTGGTATTAGTTGATTGATCATGTAAGGGCATCTATAGAATAAATTTTGGTTGTGTAGCTGGCATTTACACTGTTGCTACGATATGTAATTGTAAAAATCATTTATATTATTACTATTAATATATGGAAAATAAAAATTAAATATATACTTACTTGGATTGATATAGAGTATTTACTGCCGGGTAATTTATATAATAATTATTATATTATTTATGGATTTGTTCCTAGCAATAAACGTGACTATCCCTATTTTAAAAAATATATAATACCAGACAAAACAGAACAAAAGGATTAAAGTTAAAAATCGAATTCTTTTTCTATTCTATTTGTAAATTTATATGTAAATTTATTATTAGCCTATTTTTACAAAAATTTGTTATGTTGTCGTTAGATAATGATGCTTAATAATATATACCTATTTTCGAATAATGGAGACTATTTTAACTATATTTTTCCTTTAAAGCATGTAATACACGACACAACAATCGTATAGGGATCAAGATATCGTTTGTGATCGAATGCAACTACTCTGAAGAGAGACAAATAGACTCGGGCTATAATAAAGAGAACACACTTGTCCGTAAACATGAGAACATTTTGCGTATCGTTTGCGTCTAGTTCGTATTCATCCTCAGATGTGTAGGGTACTTTAATTCGAACAGATATTGCATCGGAAAAATTCGATGCCAGAATTCGATTGCATTTGTAATTATTGTAACAAATTATAAGGCCCGTCACCGAACGTACAATCGCACTTCAGATTTTGTTCTTCATACAATTTCGTACAGATATTTCAATTTAGTAGCCTTAAAAAGAGTGTTTACCTTAAACTGAAGAATTTTTTAATATATTGTTACGAAATTGCCCTTTTGACAATTTATTCTGTTACGAAATTTTTCTCCTGAAAATTTATTATAACTCTCAATACTCGGATTCGTACCACTGGATTGTGTAGTAATCAAACAATCGCAGGTTAAATTAATATAATTATATTTATTTATTTGTTGCTATTTACACATTTAATATTAGGCTTAAAGTTTTCTTTATTACAATTTGCACTTTATTTAATAATTCATTTATCACTTTATTAATTTTTAATCACAATTACAAATATTGCTGCTTCGATTAAAATGCGCGAGGTTCTCGAGTTCGAATTGCTTTAGCTTATATACATTTTGAATGGTTCAAGTAGAAAATTCCAGACTATTCCCTGCACTATTAAATCATTGTCGAATTTTACCTACACTTCGAAAGGGGTTCTTGAGGAAACTTTTATTTTCGGTAACAATCTAGAACATTATCTACCATCGAAAGAGGGTGCTTGAGTAAGCTTTTATTCGAATAGACCGTGTCTTGGCTTAAATACATATATATGCTGCACTCATTCTCAAACTCCAAATGGGATCCTAAATTGTATTTAGATTATTCGATATGCAAACGTTGCTTTTTCTAAATAGTTCTGCTTGATTATATTAGTAATTACGAATAAGTCGCGACATTGTTTCCTTGGAATATGAACGAACTGCAGCAATGGACAAAATTTTTCAAAGAACATTCTGGAAAGCAGAACCAAAGAGTATACATAAATAGAGATTGAATGACTGAAAATTTTGTGAAATGGAAGTGTGGCGATTTTACAAAAATCGGTGAGCGGCAAGGGGAAGCGAGATGCAATGCGTGCATTTATGTTCGAGCTGGTCACTAGAAAATCCCTCGAACAATAATTTCGTTCGTCATGCGAGCTCTATATATGTATATTCTTTGGCAGAACGTTCCAGAGCCGACCAGTCTTGAGTTGAAAGCAGCACTGGCAGGAATATACACAGTATAGAAGCAATAGTGGAACTCCTTTATTCAATTAAGCTCGTAGATTTTATTATACTTTTATTATATATATATATATATATATATATATATATATATATATATATATATTATATATATATATATATATATATATATATATATATATATATATATATATATATATATATATATATACTTTTATTAAAGCTAAATAATAAAACAAACAGTTTTATTTTACTGGATTTAACCTAGTGATTCGAATTAAGTAAAATATTTATAATATTCAGAACTCGCAGCCAATATTCCTGATTTACTTCGAGCCGAACCAAAGCCGACATAGAAATTAAAATGTAGTACCAGGAATATGGCTATTCGAAGTGCATTTGCACCCCTAAAATTGTATACGAGTGCACAGTCTGCCGAACCTGCATCAATCAATAAAATCCGAACGAGACAATGCAGTAACTGTGGGAACAATATGAGGCGATTTTAGAGGGTGGCAAATGCATGTTGCGTCTACACTAAAAGGACCCCCAAAAACAAATTTACTAAATAAAAAATCGTGTGCAAATGTTTTCAAAATAGCGAATAGGCACTTCAGTTTTCGAGCGTTTGCACAATGTGCATTAAAGAGGTAAATACGCCCTTAGCTGGCATTCGCTCAGCTTTGCTCTTATCTGCCGAATGTTGATAATCAAATAAACTCATCATCACAGAGCATTGTCCACTGTCCACTACAATTTTAGATCCACCCACTCGGGACAAAACGAAGTGGCATAATGTGTGCGAATATAAAAGGAAACCACAAATTGAACCATTACAAGTGTAATTAAATGTTTGTCTTTGTTCATTTTTGGGATAATAACCGAAAGCAAAGCCCAATATCGCTGGGCGGTCTTTGAGTCTACATGAATAAATATATATTCAATTATTCTATCCGTTATTGTTTCGTTTTATTATTCATTATATTTGAAATGTATGTAGTAGAAATAGTTCGTACAATTTAATTCACTACACTACTTATATAGTGCATCTTTCTGCTTCTTCTCAGTATTATCATTGCTCATTGGTTGCGGTAATAACGGGGCATAATCCATAGGGCATCATTTGGCGACCATTGGCATCATCGAAAGTCCGAACTGCGTCTCATGCTTGGAGGAAGAATAGGACTGTACAGAGCATTTTCTCTGCGCTTGTCCTGCCTTTGCCAGAATGGGGAGGCCCATATTAGGATCAGATGTACATTCCTTATCCCTGGACAGACTACAGAGATTCATAGAAGAGTAAAGAAGTTTGAAAAGCTGTAATTTCCTTTCCAAAATCCGCTATCTACCGCTTCCGCCAAATATGTCCAGGCTTATAGTACAATGGGCATATATGCCTGAGAGCTTGGAGACCTCCTTCTTCGGCGGTTCTCCGGTCCACTCCACTTCTATTATATTCTATTATCACTGCTGCGTCGATCTGTATTGCATTTTTGTAGACGCACTCTGCTCTTCAGAATGTTCTCATGAACCGTAGTAACAAAAACGGAGATATTATCAGTAAAGGGTTGTATATTTCAGGGCAACTTCATCTGACATTAGTCATTTATTTACCGAAATCAAACTGAGATTGATTCTGCTTGATGATTGTCAATAGATAGAAGTGTGTAAGGGATTGCTTGAGTCGTTTTGCTCACTCTCGCGGTGCCTTTGGGCGACTCTAAATTTTGTGGGGAAATGATGGAAGTGTAAGGAGCAGTTTAGCAGGAAGGACATAGCCACAGCATGTTATAAATGTCTAGATTATAATTTGACGCCGTTAGGCATTTTAGCTACTAACTTAAAGTTAAAGTTCCTGAAAAGTATTCTGAGCAGCAAACAACAAAGACCCTGCAATAGCTGCAGAAGAATTTGCAGTTTGATCTACTGATTGTTGTCGAGAATTTCAAGGCATTACCGTTTCCTGGCTGAACCAAGATTCATTCATTTTTAACCCTGAGTTTGCATTTCATTGGATACAACATTAGCAATTGCATCGCTGGGAGAGGACTCTAGCTAGTTGAAAGCTAAGAATTGTTGATTACTGTAGGAAACGCCACTAGTCTCGTCCAATAGTACTGAATGTCATTGAACAATTTTTAATTCAAATATCATACCAGATTGAATAGAATATTAATACATGTTATGGTGTCTATTTATATTTAGCTTTTCTAGTTGAATCTTTAGCTTTTCTAGATTGTTCAAATTATGATAATCACTTTTAACTTTGGGCTCTCTTGAGAGATTGCTACTCGTTTTATAAACATGTCTAAGAACACTGGCGTTTAAGTAATAAAAAATAGTGTGTGCAAAAATTATAAAGATGCAAATCTTATTGGTAGATATTATAATTATTTCAGATCCACCACCCCTTTTCGAGATCTTCGAATGGAAGACAAATATTCTTAGCAACACTAGTGAAACATATATCAACCTTCGGTCCGCTCGAGTACTGAACTGGTCTTTGCGTGTACAATCTACACGTCTGATGTAGCTGGAAAATGAGAATTCACTGGAGTTGGTTGATATGTGAAAATATCAATTTGAGTAAACATCAATGAACGCTGAATTCAATGTTATTCCCTTCTCACTAATGCTAGGAGATATTGGTGGTTGCGGTCTCTTTCTGTCATTCTATGGAGGATAAACTATGGACCAACTTCATGTACATTCGCTACCGTTCTGGACGGCAGAGCCCGACAATATAAGATCTGTGTAGAACCAAAGTGAAGCCCAATCTTGCCATTTTAGCGGTTTTCCCCACTGGTTCGTGTTGGCTGGAAAATTTCTAAATATGCGAAAGCAGGAATCGTAGTTATTTTTTTATATTGCGTGTTTTCTCTAATTCAACATCCAAATATATATAAAATGTGGTTTATAGAAAAATAAAAGATATTCTCTGCAAGTGTGGTCTGAAGGTTCGAAGGTGTCAGATATAATAGCGAAAGTTGGCTCAAACAACAATACTTGCTGCTGCTTCTGACCTGATATTCAGAGTCTTTTGTTAACGTCCCAGAATAGCCAAATTACATTTGGAATCCACAATAAAACTGAACGCCATTCAGAGTAAAGTACATTAAATCTGGCTACTTAACTAACTCTGTATAATGGCACCACAGATGAAATCAGATATGTGCCACAGCCGCAGTGATTAAAAAGTAAACTTTATCAACAATTTCAACAACTTATATTAAATGAGTAAATAATCAAAAAAACTGTTTGGTTTTTCTGAACACAATCCACTATTTTGCGCTGTAACGATGAATTTTTCTCAATTTTATCGGAGAGGAATTATTATTATTCCATTTCTGAAGCATACTTTTAGGGATCACTTCTTCGTAATGACTCTTCTACTGTAATTAGCAGCTAGCCGCCTTTTCACCAGATCATTACTTAATTGAAAATATTTTTTCATCTGTATTTTTTTTATATGGAAAAATATACAAGTAAATGTTTAACCAGATAAAAAATAAAGAGTGCCAGCTGCTCAGACCATCGACTCGAATAAACAAGGGACTTACATTAATTAATGATTTTTGATTTTATTCACTATCCCAAAGAAATTCCTATATCTTCAGGATATTAACAGACGCTATGGTTTTTAATTTATTATAATGGGTAATAGAATGAAAATATTTTAGGTTCAGCATAGTATACCGGTGATTGAACTTGAGCCACTCTGCGTTTATTTAGATTCCTGAGATTCTTTTGACCTGCTGACTAAAATCGAAAAGTGGGTGCTGCTTCTGCTGCGAATGAATCAAGGATAAACTACATGCTAGTTATTTAATAATCTTTAATGTTTTTGTAAGAATTTTTCCAAGGATACTTCATTGATGTCGAATTATTTTATCAAAATATTTACCCAGAAATATTTATCAAAAGTTAACTGAGGGTAATTATCATTTTCCTTTTTACAAATGTACAGAAATTTACATTTAGCTCAGGATATAGATGACCCTGACTGGAGGTCCCATTTTTTAAACACAGTGAGGGCTGCTTTGCTTAAAGTAACATTAGCGGATGTTGGTTTTTAATATTAGTGTAAATGATCGCATCATCGGAGTACGTGGTTAGTTTGATGGTATCAATATTCATACATATTTGATTCAATTCATCGAAAGCAATATAAATAAAACTACAGATAGAGGCGAGCCCTGAAGGATTCCATTACTGAAGGGTTGGATTGATAGTTTTTTATTGATGGGAATTCGAAATTGGCGCGCTATCATACAAGCTTTCATGATTTTCCAGCCAGTAAGTCGAAGTAGAACTGCGTGGAGCCCTCCCTACGCGGCCAAAGGCTTGCTCAAAATCAGTTGCTAAGATGGTAACATGATTTTTGGTATCGATTTGAAGGTAAGCAATGTTTTAATTAATTTTGAAATGGACAAATAAATTTGCTCCAGTGGCAATCATCATCTTAAGCGATGCGACAAAATATTCTGGAACTGTGAAGGTGCTGCCCAGCGTTACGCAGCTATACAGTTGCTGCAAAACAGCTTTAGATTGTGTAGGATACATTCGAGTGAATGATACTTCAACGTATACTCATTATTTTAAAATATATTGTGCGATCTGATAGGAAACCACTATAGGGTAGAGGATGGCTCCGCTTGATAAAACTGGATTGGGCTGAGACAGGAGTTGAAATAATATGACAATGTGAATCAATTTGCATCTACAAATAACCAAAGCGTGGATATAAGGCAGTTTGCAAATCAATGGGGAAAATAATCGGAACGGAGCGCGGCTATATCTGGAACCGAATGTTGCACCAAGATTTCAGAAGGCTAGGCCACTCGCATTTCCGTTGTGGCAGGTTGTGCAGCAGGAGATTGAGAATCAATCCTGTGAGAGATTGTTAATGAAAGTCGACAAAAGTAAGTGGGCAACGCCTATAGTAGTCGTACCAAAGGGTAAGGCTTCTGTTCGAATATGTGGCGATTATAAAGTGACTTTAGTGGTAGATGCACGTCCTTTACCAAACAATGCGAAGTTAAATTTTCTAAAATTGACTTATCAAAAATATCTACAATTAAAAATTCACCCGGATGATAGACATTTGCTTATTAGCACTCAGAAAGGATTATGTCAACCAACGCGAATGATGGAATTGCTGGTGCGCCAGAGAATGGCAGAGGCTCATGGAACAATTGCTGGGAGACTAACCTGGGGTAATAGTATTCTTGCACGATATCCAAATTACAGCAGGAGTCGATGTAACACACTTGCAACGTATTGAGACAGCATTGAGTCGATTAAATACAATTAAAAATTCACCCGGATGATAGACATTTGCTTATTAGCACTCAGAAAGGATTATGTCAACCAACGCGAATGATGGAATTGCTGGTGCGCCAGAGAATGGCAGAGGCTCATGGAACAATTGCTGGGAGACTAACCTGGGGTAATAGTATTCTTGCACGATATCCAAATTACAGCAGGAGTCGATGTAACACACTTGCAACGTATTGAGACAGCATTGAGTCGATTAACTGTGCAATATGCATGTCAATTTAAGAAAATCCTAGTTTATGCAAGATATCATTTAATATTGTGAAGACGTTAACAAAATGGTATTAGAAAAATGGAAACCAAAATGTTACCTATGAAATATATGAAGCAGCCTGTGAGCAAAGATGAAGGCCGATCACTTTTGGGCCTAATCAATTATGATGGGAGATTCATATGCACGTTAAGCACAATCATACGTCCATTAATCGGTGATTACAGAACACCGTGACATTTGAATTCGATTCTGATTGCGTGAAAGCCTTCCTCGAAGTAAAGAAGGAAATTCACTCACTATTATCTTAAACTGTCTCTAATTTTGGCGGTGGATGTTAGGCCTATAGGTGTAGGAGCGGTTTTTTGTCATCAGCACAAAAATAGGTCGGAGAGGCCGATTCAGTTTGCATCTCAGAGCCTGAATAATACAGAACAGCGCTGCAGCCAAGTTGACAAGGAAGCGAGTGCTATTGTGTTTGGAGTACGTCGTTTCTAGCAGTATATTTTTGGGACAAAATATATACTGGTAACAGACAACAAGGCCATCGCACAGATATTTTCGCCTCACAAGGGGTTACCAACCCTGTCGGCGACTCGTATGCAGCATTATGCCATATTCTTGGAATCTTTCCACTATGAAATTCGGTTAAAAAATGGATAATGCAGATGCCATGTCAAGATTTACAAGTCCAGAGCCATACAACTATATTGAAGAAAGTGATTTAATTGAAACGCAAGTGATTGAAAAATTACCAGTGACTGTATCTGAGTTAATCAAATTAACGGAAGCGGATAAAGATGGAGATCCTGATGAAATGTTTGAAATATGGACGTGAATGTGAAACATCTCATCGTTTTGGAACACAACAATCTGAAATTTACATTAAATACAATACAACAATCTGAAATTTAGATTACCGCGTCCACATATCGAAAAAGAGTCCTCCACAAGTTGCATACGGCCCATTTTGGAGTATCTTAGATGAAAGCTTTAGCACGAGGCTAGTTGGTGGCCGCACATGAATGACGAAATTAGCAAGTGGGTCTCAAATTGTGTTTCCTCCCAAATGAAACGAGCTGATCCAAGGAAGGTAGAACCAGTGCATTGTTGGATGAGACCGTCCAAGGTATTCGAGAGAGTACATGCCGATTTCTACTGGGACCAAATATGACTACTATGTGAGGAGATTTTTGCAGCGTTTGGAATTCCAAATATATTTGTATCGGACTATGGAACCCAATTTAACTGAACAATTTTTGAAAGCAAGTTGCACCATGCCATCCAGCAACAAATGGGTAGGCGGAGCCGTTTATTCAAACTATCAAACAGAAATGGAAAGCACCCAGACGCAATGCAGGGCCTATAAGTTAAGTAATATTTGAATGGCATATCGCCGAGTCACACAGAAATCCTCAGCTATGCTCATGTTTAGACGCCAATCCCGATTAGACTTAATAATACCAAAGAACAATAGGGACTATTTGGAAAGGGAAGTACCGGATAAGAAACTTATGGTTGGTGACAGAGTGGCGGTGAGGGACTACCTATCCAGCGATAAAAGGCAATTTAGTAAAGTCGCGGGTCAAGCAGCTGATTTGCATATCACATCACGCTCGATGATAATAATAAGGAAAAGGTTTGGAGAATATACGTTCGCTTTGAATAAAAGATTTATTAGTTGCCAAACGAATGACTTCAGTGATGGTTGTGGTTAATTTATTTCAATTGTGGGATGCAGGATTGGTCACGGTATTGATGATATGTGATCGAACCTCTTTCCACTTTGCATAATCTGTTTTAAATTTAGGGAGATGGTTATATTGCTGCATTGAGTTAGAGATCAGGAAATGTTTGCTACTTTTGAGAGGAGCCTCCTCACTGTATTCTCAGGCTAAGTTGGGGAAAAGTTAAGTGGCTAAAAAACAACCCTTTCAACTATTGGAACCTTTGGAGAACGTTTCATTAAAGTCAGCAAGAATTTAGTAATCTTATTATTATCATATTTGGTGTTAGAGATGCTTTCGTTATTGTTTTTGGTTGTTGCTATTATTGGTCGTGTTGGATACTATAGCAGCATAGGAGCTTTCAGGTGAGAGTGGCGAAGTAGATTGTTGTTTCTGAATTTCAGTTGCTTCACGTCCTTGCCTGATAAATGGCAAAACATGAATATGAGAAGAGTTTTGCATTGTGTGTGCATTCAATTACTACGAATTTGAGGTCATCGATTTGTGTTTTGGGCAGCAAAGGAATGGAAATGAACTTGTTACAGTTTAACGTTTTTTGGGTCTAGTACGTAAGATTTCAAAGTACATACAAGATCCAAAAACTTATTCTATGAGGGAAATATGGATATCAAATGAAAGAGACATCCCTGCAGATGTTTCTTTTATCTATCAGGAAGATGATAATAAAGTCCTTTTAAAATATCATGCTTCTATATCCAAGAGGAATTAAAATTACTTTTTTTATAACTGATGTTAAGGACTTGTGAGTAAGCATGCATGAACATACAATTAAATTGTATCTACTTTATTGTTTGTGTAAAAAATATTTTAAAGTTTCCCTCCACAAGCAAAAATAAAGTACGAATATATGAAGAAGAATTAAAGAATACGCACGATGGCAAATATTTGGAGCTTGGTTGGTGGATGCGGCCAAAACCCGAGTATATCCCCTATCTTGCAGTTCGCGATCTCTCCAATGTTTTGGAACATCGATTTGCCTAGGGTTTTCAATATTCTTCTAGCCAGGTCCGGGCAGGCATAGAGGAAGTATTCTACGGTTTCCTTTTCTCTCTGATTCCCGCAGCTCAGTCAACTGGTATTGAATGGTATGGACAGGGGCCTGTGATGACTACGGTAAGCCCAGCTGCATCACGACGACCTCTGTTTATTAACTTTGTGGATTTGTTTTTGTTGTGAACCGGCACCCATATCAATACTACGTTGAACCGACGAGCTCTTCCTTTTTTCACAAAAACTATAGTAAGTACTTTGTAGTATGTTTCTGCCGCTTAAACTGTTTGAGTTCGTAACACTGTACAGTGGCCACACGGTCTATCTTTCCAGCAGTCAAATTTTCTTACCCCAAGAGTGATTTCTTTCTTTTTTAATCTTTTTGTCATAATATGAAATATAAACTATGATGCATCCTTGTTGAACTAATGGATAATCATCGCGTAAAGTCGAGAACCTTCTAGAAACATGTCTAAATAAGGGCAACGTACGACAATAGTGAAAGCGACACTAGTAAACTATTAACTAGATTAGGTGATTCCCATTTAATGTACTTTTATTAAACCTAAATAATAAATCGAAGTTTTTTGTACTACTTGAAGCAATCCAGTGATCGAATTACTCGAATTGGCAACAATATTGGTAACAAATTATTAAGGGTAACACATCACGATATTATACCGCCGGTGACTTGTACACAAAAGGATTTATAACATTTTATATGTTTATTACACTTTTTAGACGTGTTTATCGAGATAACTCAATGTTATAATATGTAATACCTCGAAAAGTCAACTTTCTGAAACGCAAAGTAAGGTCCGCCCTCGTAAGGATTGATATTGAAGCTACCTAGCGCTAGATGGCAGCACAAACACAAAAGAAATTGCGATCTGTCAAACTGTTGTAGTCGTTTGAAGTAAGCAACTTTTGTGTTTCTTGAAAAATGGAAAAAAGCGAATTTCGTGCAGTGATTAAACACTATTATTTGAAAGGGAAAACGGCGAAAGAGACAAAAGAAAAGCTCGATAAACATTACGGTGAGTCTGCTCCGTCAGATTACATGGTAATATATTGAATTGCTGAAATTAAACGCGGCCAAAGGAAGGCCAAAAGAGGTGGTTACTGAAGAAAATATCAAGAAAATCATCGATATCGTTATGAATGATCGCCGAGTCAAGTTGCGTGAGATTGTTGAAATGGTAAACATATCATATAAACGTGTGTTCAACATTTTGCATGAACATTTGCACATGAAAAAGCTATCGGCAAGATGGGTGCCGCGTTTGCTCAGTGTCGAACAAAAACGAGTTCTACAGACCACTTCACAGCGGTGTTTGGACATGATAAAGCGTAATCCTGTTGATTTTTGGCGTCGATTAATAACTGTTGATGAAACGTGGGTCCACCACTACACACCTGAAACCAAAAATCAATCGAAACAATGGGTGGAAGCTGGCGGAAGTGCTCCGAAGAAGGCGAAGGCAGTGAAATCGGCTGGCAAGGTAATGGCCACTGTATTTTGGGATGCACATGGAATATTGCTCATCGATTATCTTGAAAAGGGATCCACAATCACAGGAAAGTATTATCGTGCATTATTGGATCAATTGATTGATGCAATCAAGGAAAAACGACCACATTTAAGGAAGAAAAAAATGCTCTTTCTTCAAGACAACACACCGGTTCACACAGCATTAGATACGATGCTAAAATTACGTGAAATACACTTCGAATTGGTTAATCATCCACCTTATAGTCCAGATTTAGCTCCTAGTGACTTTTTCCTGTTTCCAAACTTGAAAAAATGGCTCGCAGGAAAAAGATTCATCTCAAACGAACAAGTGATTACCGAAACTAACGCATATTTTGAGGGGTTCGCGAAATCGTATTATTCAGATGGTATAAAAAAGTTGGAATATCGTCTTACTAAGTGTGTCGAAGTAAAAGGAGACTATGTTGAGAAATAAATGGTTTTTGAAAAATAAAATGTTTATTTTCCTACTTAGGTAGCTTCAATATCAATCCGCCTCGTATGTATTAAGTAAAATCCTTTTCTATTTTATTGTTTAAATATGAATAGGAATTTATATGTTATCTAACAATTTATATAGTCCTTGCACTTTTTTTTAAATTTTTCTACTTCTAGGCAGATAGATTGTGACAAATTGGAATTTTCTCATCCAATTTCCAAAACTGTTTTAATTCCCCGCGCCTTACGAGTAGTTCACAGTAGTCGGCCTTATCGGAAGTTCGCGTGAATGGCATTTCGCCCGAGCTATTTCACTTTTCCCCTTATCATGAGTTTCGCCTGTAAGATGTCACATTTTAGAAAAAAATTAGCTTTTCGACAAAAAAGGGGAAATTATTTTTATGTTTTGCTTTTATTTTAGGAGTACAACAACAAATAAAATTTAAAAGCGATCTGCTACTAAATAGAATGCAGGAAAGCCCTGATATTGTGAAAGGATTTATAAAAGAAAGCCGTGAAAGAGTTATCGGGTTCTGGAAGCAGCTCAGTTTGGAGTTGAACAGTGTGGGCCCACCAGTTAAGAGTGTATGTGAGTGAAAGGTAAAAAATGTGTTAATCCTATATGTCGCCCGTTATAAACGAATTATTTTCTAATTAGGTTTGGACCGAATAAAAGCGCTAAGGCTATTTTAAATAACATACATGACCGGGAACAGGGAGGTGGATCCAAACCAACTTCATGGTATTTACCTACTCCTTTTTGGTATTCGCCAACGCAAACAAGTGCTGAGTTGCACGATGGGCAAAATTCCAAATGGTTGTCTTGACGATAGCAAAGAGGTGGAAAGCAAATCCAATAGATAATAAAAACGGTGTCTGTAATATTGTTGAAATCTAAAAAAAACAAGCACATTTATTAAAAATGTTTTTCTAAAATAGATTTTCAATCTTACAATGGTCGCGTATCTCCAAAGGATTGGAATCGTCCCTTAAATGCCTTCGGACTGCTCGTTCCTGAATATGTTCCTCTTCTTCACACAAAAGTCGTAGCAATATACTAGGCATAATTCTAAAAATTTTGTATCTTTACGCTTTAAAATTTGAGTGTTTTGAATTCAACTTTTAAAACTTTTGCACTTTTATTTACAGCTCCAAATTTAAAATGGTTTCGTTCGAATTCGCTTGATTCGAAGTGAATTTTATTCGGACGAATAAAAAATGCAAGGCGAATTTGTTTCCACGCGGTAAGGCCGAGTGTCTTCTTTAATAAAACAGTCCCACTAGTTTCGTTTCTATTTCTGATCCACAATTCCAACTATCACTGCAGCATCCAGTGCACAACCGAACTCTACATTGGTGCGATTGTCCCTTTCTTTATTTGCTTTCCGACTTCGTGTTTATTACTTTGTAATAAGATACTTAGGGAGAAAGAGACAACTTTGCTATTTAAGTTATCGTGTATTCTCGTAGATTGCTTGTACTTTTATGAAAACTAGGGTTGCTTACAGTTCGTCCACTGGATTGTGTCAGGTAATACCAAAGAACATTACGTTGATGTTCTTTGGTAATATACAAACTTTTCTTTGACAATGTAGATTTAATGAAAGTAATTTAATTTATCAGAAATAGTTAAAAATGTTTAATTCAGGTTAAATAGTTTTCTCTTCTATCACTCTTGTCGCTACTGTTTCTAAGTCACAACTGAGCACACTACTCTTAGTTTTTTCGAATGTGAGAGTCGTCCATAAGTGCAACCGCCTTCATTTTTTTATAACGTAATGAGAGAATATACGAGAAGGATCTTTTTCTTCTCTACATATTCAAAACATTTTCAATAAAATGTTTATAAATTTGATGATTACAGTGAGAAAACACAAAATAGGGGTCACACACTTTTGAATGCCTTCGGACCTTCGAACACAAAAGCAACGTCTTATAGTCATTCCGTCGTTGTTATCCTTACGAGAATTCCCATTTCTTTCTGATCGTCATTATACTTGCAACATCTGCTCAAGTCAATTTGTCATTTGCTGCTGTAAATACTACAACTGTGGTATTGTAATTAACTGTATTAGAGAGCAATGTTTGCATCCATACTGATATGACTTGGATGCCACCAACAAGCGGAAGAACGACCTCATGAACAGATTTTCAGGTTGGAGCAAACTAAAAAATCGTTAAGCTCGCAGGAAAGCAATTGTTCCTGCTTCACTAGTTTTCAAATAAAACCAAAAATTTCTTTAAACTTAACATTTGTTTAATATATTTGGAAAAAAGTACTTAACAATTTTGTTAAAAAGAAGTAAATAATATTTATGTACGTATGAATATGTGTTTATTAACCATGTCTGTATATGTTTGCATTTCGCTTTAGCCTTTGATACATTATTCGATAATTACGCTTCTTTCACAGTGTACGCAAATTGGCTTACATTTTCATTTACATTTAATTATTTTGAGAGACAGAATTAGAAAGGAAACGTAGAAACTTTTTTGTGAAACTGGTGGCAGAGTTTATTACAAATACTAAAATAATAAGTAAACCAAAAAGAAGGTATTATTTTAAACAAATGAGAAAATTGTTTTCTATGTCTTTTGCTGCGTGTTACATTTATAATTGTATAAAATGCCTATTTAAAATTGAGTCTCGACTATTTATTTATGTATGTATGATTTATTTATTCTTTTATGTTTATAGGGGGTAAAATTAATAACAACAACAAAATAAAAGTAAAATAAAAATAATAAGTATTTATATAAAAGAAAAATAAAGAAACACAAAATTAAGTAAGGTGTTTATTTTATAACATTTTAGTTTTTGTTGAATTTTTGCATCGATTTTTTGAGTGTTTTAAAGAAACATGAAATAAAAACACAACAAAATAATAAAAATATGTTTTACAATTTTCAATTTCATTTAATACAAATTTACAGACGGACATACTTCGATTTTGGTTGTTTTTTTTTTTAATTTTTTTCTTAGTGGTTTTAGTAGTGAAAATGATGTTCGTGTTTTATCTTTTATCGTTTCTCTGTTTTATTCTATTTGTTTTGTTTATAAATTTAAATATGCATTTTGGTGTTGACTCTCCTTGCACTTTCAGTACTTTTTTATATTTTACAATTAATTTCTTTAAAATTCCGTTTACGCTGTCTGCAAAATTCTTTTCATTTTAAACTCTAACAAATTTATTATTATTACAATTAGAAAGTTTGAAACTATGCGCTTTTTAATTATTATTTATAATTGTTTGCTTGTATTTGTATTTATATTTATTAACTAAAGTTATAATAGAAATTAATTTTTATTTTTACACTTTTCTCGCTATTTTATAATTATTTATAATAATTTTAAGTTTACATTTGTGTATGTGTGTGTGTGGTAAGTATAGTTGTATATGTATAATTTTGTATTACTGTAATTATTAATTATATAATTTAAAATTATAATTATTAGCTTAAGGGAATTGGTTTTTCTTTTCTTTTTTATATATGTATATATAAACCAATTTTAAATATATATATTTATTCTATATAATTTATACGAAATCATTAAATAATTCAATAAGACCTTCCGACTGACCCAATGAGAAATTGTAATCGACATCAAGTGGCGGCTCTATTGGTAGGAATGGCGGCAAGTCATCAAAGTCTACAAAAAAGAGCACACGAATGGAATGGTCAAATTAAAAAATGCGCAACCCTTGGATAGGATAGATGTACATATATAAAAAGAGAGGTAAATTGCTATAAAGTGTGGAGAATCTTTCTTTGAAAGATGCAAATTTAGTTAGTACATAAATACGCATGTGATGAACGAACAATGAGTAGGTAGGAAGGAGTTGGTGGAGCATTGGAGTATGAATGATTTGAAATTCACGCCAGAGCTGAATCTCATGGTGCTACAAAATTTCAAATTCAATACGATTGCTCTTTTGAATGCAATGCAGACCCACGAGAATTCAGTTCCAAAATGAATTTTTGTTTTTGCTTTTACTTTAGTTAACGCTGCGCTGCAACTGCGTGGATCTTGGTATTAATGTGCATGCCAACAAGTTTCGTTAGTAGTAGTAGCACAGCACAGCAAGTGGTCGGTGATCGGTCGTTAGGATTATGGTGGTGGTGGTGGTGGTGTTCAGCGGGAGCGTTGACCATGACCAATAATTATAATGTATGTAAAAGGAATGTTCACACTGATCCGTAATCAATTGTTTACTTTAAAGTGTTTTCAATCTGCTTATGGAATCCAAAGAGGTACCATTTCTTTTAAACTAATTTGGAACTGTCAAAGTAGAATTTGAAAAATGCGATCAACGCAAAACAATTGAAATTTGAGATTTTTTTGGTGTTTAATGTGAATTTTTGTTTTGCAATTTTTAAATTATGAATTTCTGCATTACTCTGAGTTCCTTCAGTTTTACCAGCTGCCTTATTGTACTTTGCTCAATTCGCAAGGGAGGTTTCAATGGGCATCCACTTTTAAGATAAATTCACCATGGCCGAGACTAAAAACAGTATAGTGGTGAAATTATTGTTAAAAAGTAAAAAATGTTCTTTCTACGGTAGTTCCATCTGTAACTATTAACATTTTTTAACTATACTGTGGCGATTGGCCAGAATGTTGGTGGGTAATTCATTGAACGAGAATCAGAAAGGAAATAATATACTCATGACTCAAATTGAAAGTATATTTATCTACGGCGTTCCTAGTCGGCAAAGATACGATACATAATCTGTAAGCCATGTATGTTGTGCTTTTTGAATTGTACAACGTGGTAGGTATTGCCGTCCTGGTAGATGTTCCAAATTCAAATAGTATCAATATTTAAATTATTTAAAGCTCTCAATCAATTAACTATCGGCGTCAGTGTGAACAACAATAAAACAAAAGAAATTAAGTAAATAAAAACAAATAGCAATAACAGAATCTAATCAAAATAAGCACCATAAGATGTCTTCTACTCATACTAATAAAAACTATAAACAAATTTCTTTTTTATTTATACTAAAATGCACTTCCGTTTTTTAACTACGTATGCATATTGAAAATTCAAATTTGGACTGATTTCTCGTTTCTTTTTGCTTTTTGGAGAAAAAATTAAAAAAAAAACAATATTTAAATTATTTACATTGTTGAGGCCGAAAAAAATTAAACAGTTTCATTAAATTAATAACTTATATTTAAATAATGACTATTAACATAGCACTGATTTTCACATTCTATTAAATTATAATCTAAAAAAGAAACACATCTGTTATATTTTGAATATAAACACACCATTCATTGTTGTTGTGGCTCTAGAAACAACGCTCAGCAAGAACTCAGACTGTGATGCGGATTTAAATAAATATGCACGCAAATCACAGCCGGAGTTCCCGGCAAGTGTCGTTCAATCAATCAATTAAGTGCTGACATTTCATGTCTGCAAAAAAATAGCTGCAATAATAAACTTTAAAAGTATTTTTACCAATATAGCTGGAAGCAGTCGAATGCTTCTATTGACAATTCCCAAATTACACATTTGCAAAAAGAAATTGCAACAGGCAACATTTTGTAACTGAATTTTTGGCAGAATAGCATGGTGTCCTGTTGGACAGAGCACACAAAAGATGACCTCTGCTTCATTTGCCATCCAGTACCAGAAGTTCTTAAACATGATGGCCACAATCTGTGCCTTTTTAATGGCATATATTACAAATAAAGGTCTCGGTACCCAATTAGACACGTTGGTTTGTTGATATTTCTACTTGAGGGACACTTTCTGCCAGAGCACTCTGTTAACGAGTAATCGACTTAGTGCGTACACAATTGCATCAAGGGAAACTTCGCAGAGGTATGCGAGATAGATGGGAAGTTCTCAACAATAATGGAACAGGAACCACCCATGTTAGGACAACATATTGCTCCTCTGGCTACTTTTCTATCCCTTAGTATAAAATCAAATAGAACTGCTGATAATAAACTTACATTTAGTTCTACGAGTACAACTAGTAAAATCATCAAAATATACTTTCATCATTATGGGGAAAATATTGGAATTAGCAAAGTATGATTCCCATGCAGAGATAGCTCGATAAAGCGATAGGAAGCAAATTGGCCACAGTTGGATTGAACTTTGTAATGTCCCTAGTTAATGGGTCGTATTATATTGACTGATTTCGATATCGAAAGTCAGTAATGGGTTTGGATGTAGTTTGATAATGAACATTAATCGGAAGCATTCCAGAATTGGAAATAATAAAAGCGATATGAAACGAATTCTCTTCTATGTTATCCAAACTGGCCAATAAAGCTCAGATGACGCAACAAGTAATTAAGTATGCTGTGGATGAATGAGTATGAAAAGTTGCAAATGTGTTGTGACAGAGTTGTCCGCACACAGTGATCCCAATAACAGTTAATGAAATAATTAGAATTGTTCCCAAATACTTACAACTCTGCACGCTTGGCAACGAACTTGGACTCAAATTTACTGTATCCGAGATGAGTGCGTTCCGAATGCCGGTACCACCATTCGAATTAATATGCGACAAATGTGAGTCCAAACAACTGGCGCTGCCAGAGTGGACGCCAACGGATGTCTCATCGTATGCTGTGGGCTGTGTGTTTAGTGATGACGGTGATGCCGAAGATGTCACAATCGCTGTAGTCGGTGCCGACCTGGACGACAAGGATGGATAGCGCTCGCCGGCGACCGTCTTATGTTGTTCCATTGCACAATTCACCATGGGCACATCGTTTCTAAGGCCTGACTTCTTATCCATATTAGAACTATTAAGCGTATTTGTTGAATCACTGCTGTCTTGGCTGCCGCCAGAACCGCGTCTGGCGCCAGCTCTGCTCGTAGCAGCATCATCATCATACCCTCTGGAACCGACCAGTAAACTGCCGATCGAGAGAGCTTCATCCGAGCATTTTTGCTGTGCTGCGGCATTGGCAGCAGCCACAACATGTGTCAGCACGGGTCGGGTTATGGTTGGGAAAATGTTGAAGTCATCGTCAACTGCGGCATTATGCTGATGATAACTGCCAATTATATCACAACTATAACCGGATGTCCCAGCAACATGTTGCTGAGCGGCATCCTCAATCGATTTGCTGAGGTTGCGTTGTGCCGACCGAATGGGTGGATATGCTGCGGCCGTTGCTGAGAGGGCGGGTAAACCTAAGTGATATGAGAAATATAGCGACAAATTTCAATAAGCAACCAACATGCGCCACGAGCAGCCGAGCTGTTGCCAACAGACCGGGAGCGACGCTCTGCTGATGTCTAGCAACAACATACCTAATCTGTGACGCTTATTCGCATCGATTATGGGTGTTAATCGATTGATGTCGTCGAACAGCGGATCGTTATGTTGTTGCTGGTGTTGCTGCTGTTGGTGGTGGTGGTGTTGGTTTCGCGCAGGCGAAGCGAATGTTGGTGAATTTTCAGGCGAATTATCGTGGCAAAGGAACACGTTAATTTCGTCATTATTTTCCGCTTTAACATGGATCTCACGTGGAAAGCGTGAATCAGGTAACTGTAAAAATACAAATTCGAATATATTAAATTTTATAAGAATAAATTCATAACAAAATTATACTTCTAACCAAATAATCACAACCGCTCTAAGATAAACAAAACCGACGACTTAAAGAGGTTGGTTTGGTAACCACCTCCAGAAATCGCTGACTTCCAAGGGTATTTTTCCGAAAAGCCCATATTTCAACTATTATTTCTCTCTAGCTCGCTGCTGCCTACTTGAGCTAGAGAATGTGTGTGTGGTAGACAGCGGGAAATGTGCTCGCCACGTAACGAGAAGGAACAGGCACGTTGATAGGCGTCTGTCTTGGATACAAATGAAACACAGCGAACCTCGCTCAAGTCTATTTGGCCAAATTGACAAATAAACGTTTTAGTGTATTTTTAGACATGATATTTGTTGTTCTTACGCTGCTTTTTAATAGCGTTTTTGCGTGCGGCGCGCGGACTGCGTCTGTCTGTGGACAGTAATTAAAAAAAAAGGAAAAGCGTTTGGATACGATTTGATTTTCCTATTGATTTTTTGCTTGAACGCTTTCAAAGATGCTTGGGAATTGTAAAAATTGTTGTCCCTGCCTGCATTTGCTGTTCTGTCTCTTCAACTTTAAAGCAAGGGGAGGGGAGCGTCACGCATGCCAACTGCAAAATTTATCTTTCATTTTTTGCAAACTGAGTGAAACAATTTTGACAAAAAAAAATGTGAGCTCACAGCAGACAAGAAATCACAGCACCACAGCGCAGCCAAAGTAATTTTAAATTTTATATCAAAATATCTAAAAATAAACTTCATCTGAGAGGAATGCAGACAGAGAAAACGTTTCTTTCTACAAAAAAACATTAAAAATTAAATTCAATTTCGTTTCTATTCTGACGCAAGTTGAAGAAAAGCTGCCAACTCAGCAGCTAACAACCGACCAGGCCAAGGGACGGCGCGTCACTGCTTACTTTTTGAACTATTATGCTGGATATGGGTGGGTGGGGGAAAAGTGAAATATGCCAATTTTACCCAACAGTTTCAAGAAATTTTAGGGAACTCAGTATGTGATTCGATTCCAGTGCAGAAACATGTCCAAATTGCGAACTGGAAAACTTTGGTGCATAGATTCCCGAATTCTTCAGACAAGCACGATAATGCCCCCCCGATTTGTTGAGAACACTCATTCGCGTGCACACAATCAATACTCTTGACACCGAAGTTCTGTAAATGATAGTAAAAATCTTGACAGGGGAATACATTTTTGGGAGTAATTGGGCATAATTAGAACAATATTTCGGTAAATGACTTTTCAATAGCAGCAGCCAATTTAAATTTGGCCTTATCCCCTCCTAGCTTATAACTTGTCATTCTAACAATAAAGGGCGCAATCTATCTACAGAACTTGGGCTCTTACATCGCTGCCTGCAGTTCACTGCATTTAAAATATTTTTCCCGCGATTGAAGGGGTGTGCACGTGCGTCATAAACACAGAAGCCACCTGCTGAGACACGTGTGCAGTTCTAATAAGGACGAGAATATATATTATGAATAAAGGAGGAAAGATTTCAAATCAATTTCATCAAACTGAAAAATTATTAGTTCAATAAGGATTCAAAAAGCAGCTTTTGTGAACAAGGATAAGGGCAGAGCGGTATTTGTAAATAGAATTTAAGGACTGTATTAAAAAGAATTTTCTCGGTCGTTCTCGACCGATGTGAAAAATCTGTACTTTTACTTACCACAAGCTTCGCTTCGGGAGGCGCTTTGATAACGATTATAATCTGATCCTTGAACAGGTCCACATTCTTGAGATCGCTATGCGTCACATACGCCAACTGATTATTCTTCGATATCTCGCCGCTCAATTCGTCGCGTATCTGCTCGATAAGCAAATTCAGCTGATTCTCCTTCTGCTCGAGTCTTTCGCTCTCCATTTGCACATCGTGTGTACGACCCGAAGTCACCAAGGAGTTGCCGCACTTCCACTGTATGTTGTTCTTCGACTTCTTTTCGAGTATGCCGATGCCCTCGAGCACGTTCGTGATGTCGTAAATGCGCCGCTTCTGCACGGTCAACCTGGTGGACGCATTGTTGAGATCTACAACGCCATCCGGCGAGTCTTGCAGCAGATCGACGAACTTCTTGGTGAGTATACCCAGCGAGGTGTCCGCACGATTGCCTTCGGGTGTGCGCTTCGAACCAGTCAAGGACGACGCTACGGACGTGCCTGACTTGTAAATGGCAAGCGCTGCGGAGGATGAAGTGGACGAGGCTGAGGAAGGCGGACGCTGCGGTTGGGGAGAGGGTGAGGGAGTTGCAAAATTAGTTGCTGCATTATGCGATAAGTTGTTAGTGCGTATGACATGTTGCTGCGGTTGTTGTGTTTGTAAATACGTTTGTTGCACTACACTCTGTTTAGCCTGCTTTTTTGGATGGCTCTCCGACATGGGAAGTCGCCGCTTCACTTGCTAATGGAGCCGATAACAAGGAACAATAGTTAAGTATATTATTACGGTATTCCCTTCGATCTACAGAGGTTCGATGGTAAATTTTAGCCACTTACCTTGTAAAAGCTTGTGATGTGCTGCGTCTCGGAATTGTTTCTGTTTGCCGCGGTTGTCGTCGTGTACCGGCCTGTGAACTGTTGGGATTGTGTTGGCGCCAAGGCGGGTGCAGTTACGGTCGTCACATTGGTCACCGATGGTGGAGGTTCCAGAGTGACGCCGTAACCGTGGTCTAACAAATGGGCTGCCGTTGTGCTGCTGGCGGCCGATTTTGCATGGGACGACGCCGACAATGTGCCATGATACGTCAGAGGTGGTGATGACGAGTCTGACGAAGATGTTGCCGTTGGCACAAATGACGCGTTCTGATTTTGAAACAGCTTCGATAATTTGGAACTCTTTGCAACGCCCACATTTGAAGACGAGGATGAGGACGCAACATTTTCGTATGACAACTTGCGTATGGCTCTTGTTGCGGTTGAGGATGTTGCAGCAACATGTTGCTGTTGACGTGTGCTAACATTGCCATTATTATTGTATGTGTTGCTGCTGCCGGTTGTTGCTGTTGCTGCCGTTGCTGTTGTTGTGGCAATAAAATATTTTGACATTTTCTTTTTGTTCGTGTCGTGTTAGACTCGGCGGAAGCCTTGCGTATATTTTGTGTGCCAATTTTTATTTTCTCTCTCCTTTGTTGCTGTTTCTGTGGGCCCACTTTTATTGCTATTGCTGTAGTTGTTGTTTTTATTTTTTTATATGCAAATCAATCTGCTGCGTGGATTTGTTGCTAGAGGTGTAAGTTAAAAATACTAATTTGCACTGTTATTCTTAAATGTTTGTTTGTTTGTGTGTTTTTGGTGCTTGATTTTGACTTTAGGCTTAGGATTAGTTCATTATATAGATTACTTTAGGTATTTGCGTTTTCCTTCTACTCTCTTAATTTGTTGTTTTTAAAACTTTTTACTTAAAATTAATTAATTGTAGATTTAGTATTGAGGCATCCAACAATTTATGTTGCTTCTTTTGTTGTCCGCTTTGTGTACATTCCCCTGTGCGGTCCTTATGGATTGCTTATCTTTCTTCGCCTTGCTTTTTGCGATATATCAACAAATATGTTGCATACTTTGTAGTTGGCTAGTGAGTGAGTGTGAGTGAGTGAGTGAGATAGAGAGCCTTTCCTTTCCGCTGCGACTTGCTTTCCTTCATTTATGGCCTTCCTTCTTTCTGAATTCTTCTTTGTTGGAGACTTTATTGTACTTGCAAATTTCTTATTTTCTAAATTAGCACCTAGGGATTTTTCACATCTGCAAAGACAAGATTGAAATAAGAAATTAGTACTCAAACCGAGAAAAGCAGCTCAAAATTTAAAAACGATTTTCATCAAAATTAATTATTTTATTTCCCTCATTGATGTACTGTCAAATTTCACGACATTTGGACTAATAGAAGCGGAGTTATTGCATCTGAAGGGACAGTATGATTGTGCCATCAGTACAAAAATGAGCATCCCAACAAGGAGCTAATTTTAAGTTTTGTTTTAAACTTGGTAAAACGTTTACAGGAATGCTTCATTTGATTAGCCAAGTTTATGGTGATGTTTGTTTCTCCCAAGGCAGGCTTCATGAGTGGCATACGCGGTGTAAAATCGGTCGTGCAGACAGAAATGATGAGCAACATGTTGGCCAATCGAAATCTGTGATCCCCGCAGATTCCATCAAAACCGTGAGTGAATTCATCAAAGATCAGCCAAAATCTTCATTGAATTTGAGCATCTCAAAGACATCAATTTATCGCATTTTGACCGAACATTTGGGCTAACGAAATGTTTGTCCCACACAAGTTGACTGACGACCAAAAATTCCTCAACATTCGAAGCACATCCTAAAGGAAACCAAAAAGGACTAAAACTGCCTTTACAACATTGTGAGTGGTGAAAAAACGTGGTTTTTTGAGTAAAAATTGCATTTCAACTGTCAACTACTCCCCGTGTTCCCCTGATCGGGCACCGTGCCGCATTTACATATTCGGGAACATGCATTTGCCGATGAAAGGAGACCGTTTTGTGGACGTAGAAACTATTCAAAAAGCTAGTACTGACATCCTGAAGGACATCTCGGCCGATGATCTAAAGTTCTCATGAGACATACTTTAAGATCATGCAACTTGCTGTATTGAGTCGGAAGAGAACTATTTTGAATAAAATAAATCGGTTTTGCCGAAACAACTTTTGTTGTTCCTATTTATAAAAAGTAATCTTTACTTTGAGATGCACCTTGTATTTGATATCGAGTTAGTTACCCGTACAAATCTAAATGTGTGGAGAAGCGATCATTTTATAACTGAAGACAGTCACTACAAGCTTAATATTTGATTGCAGAACAAGGAATTCGTCAGCAAAGTTATCAATCAGCAAAAAAAACTGAAAATAAAATATCAAATACGGTTCTACAAAAAAAACTTAAGAGAATAATTTGACCAGGGATAAAAGCGTTATAGAGATCCGAACTTACTAATTGCAGAATAACCCATATTTAACTAAAATCGGGGGCAAAAAAACTGTCAGAAACTAATAGAAAGAAGCTGGAGAAACGGATGCAAAAACAACATAAAGGTAACATACATATATATGTAGATATCTAGGACACCATGAAGCAAAATACTAAACGTAAATAATATAATAGTTGAACCATAATTTTAAATTGTATAGCCACTTTTAATCATAAAATATGTTTAGCCGTGGCCAACAATCATCAACAACAACAATAATTAATTTTCATTTGAATGACAAAAGAAGAAAGAAAAATTGCGTTACGCTTGTTTAACTACTGAGTTATAAAAATAAGAATTATTAAAGCTTCTTCACTGTGCATGCCGTAAACAAACAAACCAGACATTTTTTAGAATATTTCAAGTTATGATATGTTAATTTACAATGAACAAGCGGAATAGGAGAGGGACACTCACACACCGACACCGGCAACAAACCCGACGTTTATTTGCATATAGACATGGAAGTCGGTCGGTTTACCCTACATCGGGAACTACAACTACTTTTGATTGTGGAATTTGGTACCAACAACAATTTGCACGTGTGTGCGTCAGGCTGTCCAATCAGTTGTTTACCCCTTCTTTCGCCTGGAGCTTGAAAAGAAACATAAAAAACGAGAATAAGAATAACGTTTTGTTATAAATTATGTTTTTTTTTTGTTGCTATTTGTTGTTGTGTTGTGTTAAACAGAGTTTATTGACATTTTGCGAAAATACCAATTTGCCTGCACATAAGAAAACAGCAATAATAGCAACAGCAAGTAAAATTAAAAGAATCGTTCAGAGAAGCGAACCAACCAAAGCAGTCCATCGAAAATGATTGCAGGACGAGTGGTATTCAAAAATGAGCCAGTGCTATTTGTCCTTTCTAAAGGAACCAAAGGTTCAATGGAGGAAGACGTGCCCCTACTATTCACACATTATCTTGCAGGTTTTGAAACTTTGAAGACTCTTTTGTTTGCAAGTTGTCCAACTAGTTTTGCACCCCATTTGCCTCCATACTGAATGTTTACCGAAAATAAACTTTTCAGTTTCGAGTTCCGACTACTGTGAACTTCATTAACGGTATTTGCTCTACATAGTTAACCACAGCTAGAAACATAGTTAACCACGCGTAGATCGAGTTTCATAATAGCAAAAATTAAAAATTAAATTTTCAAAGCATTGTTGCAAGATCTCAAATTATTCACACTGTTGAACTTAATTGATCGGCTCCGAAACCAGCTTTTAACCTAAATTAAATATTTTGATGTCTGGAATGTGAAAAATAACCATTTTAAAAGTAGGAAATAAATGTCCCTCCTCTATTGTGAATAACAAATGCATACAACTATTAAAGTTCAAAATTGTCGGTCAATAATCTACAATTGTACATATGTACATAGGCACATCAATTAAGAAATAAGGACAAAAATTCTCAACACTTAATATTTATGCCTGCATTTTTTCCTTTGCACGATCTTGAATATTTGATTTTTTCTGTTCTCTCCTTTCTACAGCCTCTGGGTAATTTTTTTCCTGCTTGAATTTTTTCCAAATGTCTTTTTGTTAGAAAGCTCTTGCACTACTTTTTTCTTTGGATTCCCGTTTGGCAGAATAATTTGCAGTTAGTAAAAAAGTGCATATGCCGGAAGCGTTAAAACGTTAACTACTTAAATTTAATAGTTATCGTAATTGAACTTTTATCGGTAGTGGCGTTTTTCTGAAATAACCAGAATCCTCCTATCTGACATCATTTTATCTCTTCATGCCCTACATTTTTTGGTGCGGTGGGTATTTGATGTAATTTTCCTTGCAACGTTGAAACGTTGAAAAAAATCAATTATCAATCCTACAATGTTCTCGAGGAAGAGAACGGCTAATTTCCAGCTAGCCGAAGTTTTTCTCATGTAACCGCCAATTTATGGAGAACATTTGTCGGTCATCGCATACACACATCATATCTCTCTCTATCATTCGAGAACGTTGATCATTTCGCAACAATTCCAATGTCGTTTCGAAAACCAGTTTGACTCTCTTATATGTAGTTTTTCGCACCGAATATTCTCGCAGGCTTTGCAGGGCACTTTCTATTTTGGACAGCATTCTTGTTCTTGTCTTGTGTTTGCCTTTAATTGATAGTTTTCAATACAACACCAATGCAAAGGCTCCCATTTTCTCTTTGCGTTCTCTGTTGCCCCAACGACGTGAATGTGTACTCGGAATTGTACGAACTTAATTGGCACATTTGACTCATTTCGAAAGCGGCTCATTAGTCAAATGAGCTAAACTCGGATTTGTTTGTAGCTGCTGGTGCTGCCCTTTCACTCTTCCCGCAATCTGATTTATGTTTGTATGTGTTTCAAGTTTTGAATCAAGTGCGGTGTTTATTTTATTTTATCATTTGCAATAGTTTTTATTCGGTTTTTGTGTCATTTGAAAATACAAAAAAAAAAAAACTAAACCGAACGCAATGCGTTCGGCATTTTTGCAGTTTAAAATTCGACTTTCTAATTTAAAATTTAAAACAAAATCCGCTCAAATTTTGGTGACTAGACAAGACATAAAAATACTCATCTCATCAAAAATTCGCACTATGCTAACTCCACCTTGTACGGTGCAAAATAATATGAAAAGCAAAATTAGATATAGAATTGGATATATGTATACATATAGTATATGCGATGTTCTGTCTTTGATAATATTTGATTCCAAGGATAACAAAATTGCAAGAATGTATGTATTAAATTTTCATTTTATTGTAGACTATATATATAGAGTAATGCTTGGAGGATTCAAATGGATACGTATGAAGTCCAGAAACGATTAAAACTGATTGATGAGCTTTTTTATTCTATTTAATGTCATTGTGCCAGCCAACGATAAAACATGATTTGGAACCTAGTAGCAAAGAGTATACATAAATAGAGCTCGCATGACGATCGAATATATTGTTGCAAACATTTTGTTCGGGAGTTTTCTAGTAAACACGCATTGCATCTCGCTTGCCCTTGCCGCTGCCCGATTTTTGTGAAATCGCCTTCACTTCCATTACACAAAATTTTGAGTGATTCAATCTCTATGTACGAATACTCTTTGCTAGTAGCCTGGTGTGTGTAAACTAGATCAGTGGGCGATCAAGAATGATAGAATAAGGAGAATGTGCTTTGCGCAGGTCCTTTAGTTTCGGTTTTCGATTTTGGCAATCAGATCTTCAGTCGACTACGTCATAATATCAACGTGTATTGCGTGCGCAGTGTTTTTTTTATTATAAATTATGATCACTTAATTATATTTATGTCTGGTTATATGGAATCGGAGTGCAGTTTATTAACTTTTCCTTCGGAGGAGTGCTTCCAATTGTTCAAAAAGATATTAATTCTACGTGCAGCAAGCAAACATACAATAATCTCTTACTCTTCAGACAAATTATTGGTTGGACATTATCGACCGGCTTAGAAGCTATATACTTGCGCCCTATTCCCACTGGGGATAATATCGAGACTATGATACCCCCCTATAATAAATTATGCTATTGATACAATGTATATAAATTATTTTCAATAATTATTTTATAAGTGCTATATTGAGACCCATGGAAATTACTTCTGAGAACAATTGCTTCCGAGAACAATTGCTTCTGAGAGTGAACTCGGACGATGTAGAGTGCGATGGGCTGAAAAATTTATGCCAGACTACGCGATGATATGTCATTTAAAAACAATGAGGATCCATCACTCAAATCACTCAAGTGAAGGCGGTTAATCAGTGCCCAGTGCTAGCATGATGGAATACGTGAACAGTCTCGTTTCAATTTTGGTTACTTTGATTGAGGAAAATCTTATAACAAATGCTTTTATTATAAAACATATGGAAGAAGCCTCAGATATTAATTGTAATATACAAATTAGGAAATTGTTTTTCAGAACAAGAATCAGAATATTAAATAAGAAAATTGTAGAAAATGCTCAACCACGTAAACGAAAATACACAAAAACATTAACTTAATTAAATTTGTTTATTTATTTTTTTCTTTTTAATTTTACCAATTGAAATGTATCCAACGTTTATATTTTTGTTTACAAATCGTATGCGAATTTAACAACTCGCCAATACATTCGATTCGTATCTTGTATCGAGCTCGTATCGAGTTGTGCGATTAAAACAGCAAACGAGTAAGTGATGTACTTGGCAGCACTGTTTCAAAAAAAGCACTCAAATAAAATATACCGGGGAAATTTTCATGGGGTATTTTTAATCTCCTTGGCTTTCAAGCAATTTTCAATTTGGAAGCACCCTCTATCGAGGAGAGACAAACTCGCCCGTTTCATCCGAGTAAATTTACTCAACTTTTTCCATAGAAAAGTCTGTCCTATCCTCGATAGAGTGGCGAATCGAATACGCCTATTTGGACGTAGATGCGCAGAACGAAAAATTGTTTGGGCCTCTATCGGCGCAATCTTTGTATTTTATCATTATTGGATCTTTCGGAAAGAAGTCATTAAAACGAACTAGGTGCAACACGCTGCTAGTGTAGTAGAGAATCCATCTTCTACTTAACCATTATCGGCTCTGGTCTACTAGGCATCGCCAGAGCCCAGTGTAGTGGGTTTAAAGTAGAAGATGATGACGATACTGACAGGATGACGGTTGGCCTCCCGCAGCACATTTTGGGAGAAAGATTAATTATAAAAAAACTATTTATTTGTTTGGCTTCCGGATTCACCTTATTCTACGGCCTCAAACTTATTTTTCTGCTGATACTTATAAGAAGTGGTTTACTTAAATAAGCCTCCAAAAATTAATTAAATCCGACGCTAGGGATCTGAGCCTTGCGTAAGGTAATGGAAAGTGCTGCCAAAAACACTCGGGATTCTGTTTTTCACTCATATACCCATTAATTATAGATGTTTCTAAATAAGATAACCTGTTATTTCTGTTTTATATTACTCAGCCTTTCTGTGCCGTGTGTACCAGCAGCAAAAATCCCTTTTCGGAATTCATGTCGACGCGATTAGAAACAAAGAAATAACGATATTTGGATTTTTGTGTAAAGAGAACAAAAATCTTCGAGAATTTGTCATCTACCTTTCAAAAGGGTCATAATACCAACGCAAAAGGACAAAAAACAAAGAAGAATTCATTCCTAAGTGGGTATGTTGCGCTTTACATTGATTTCCATGAGGTTGGAAGTAGGTTTTTGTACAGTAGGGTTGGAAAAAACGCTACGATATCACTTGAGCAAATACTATTTTTAAATCAGATGAGTTGAGACTGTCAAAGTGTTTACGGATTGCTGGAATTGAGTTCACTCAATTGGTGTACAGGCAGTCAGAGAAGCAAATTTACGCATATAGAACCCAGTGGGTTAAGAAATCAAAGAATTTACAAATGAAAAGATACGATTGGAATGAAATGGCCTGCAAAACGACAGTACAAATTTATTCGAACAGCAATAAACTCAGTTGGCGAGAGTAAAATGTGGTCCTTTCTAAGCACTCCGACTAAGAAAATCGTATCAAACAATATAAATTGATAAATGCAATGAAATAAGAAAAGTCAAAACCAAACCTGGAACTTAACAGCGTTAGATCGGTCTTCAATACCAAGTGTTAAAAAAATCCGGATGTAGCACACGCAACGTATTCTTTAAAATAAAATGCAGCCAGTTGGGAATAATTAAAGAAGCCGTTATGCCGAGGGCACCACAAAAAATCCGCAAGACTTCACAAGCACATTTGAAAATGAAACCATTTTTAAACTACAGTAATGAAGTCAGACTTTGGACACTCACTGTTCCTGCCAGCTCCCAATACCAATTCGATTCGAGAGAAACTCGGAAGTGGTGGAAAGGACCGGTACTACCAGGTCGTGGATATAAGCAAGTGCTCATTATAAATACATTGAGCATGAGAGTCGCGTAAGTGTATATTGAATTTGAGTGCATCCGATTAGGTAGGTTCGCAATATAAATATACGTTGGCCAGTGGTAGGTTTTCCCCATTTGGATTTTGTGTTATTGACAAAGAGGATGAACACATGTGCTGCAGCATATAAATTCCTATATATTTAAATTATAACCAGATATGTTCACGGTGGATTGACTTTGAGACTTCTACGTAAAGCAGTGCAGAAAATCTTGCCTTACAAGCAGTTGCAGGGATATACGTTCCATTTCTGCCAGGCAGTCAGTGAGAAAACTGGTGATTTCCGTAAAACAACACAAATTGGAATAAATTTGTTATAAATTTACAAAACATTGAGACATTTTCCCTTGAATTAGAAGATATGGGAGTGAAGCTAACATAGCAATGAAGCTGTCGGCATTGTATCTTTAAAACATCCCGTGGTAAGAGACCAATTTGCACCTTCTAATTTAAATGTGCATACAGTGAAGTTTTTTTTCAATTCTCAAACCGGTGCATTTGGCCAATTTTGACTACCACACGAAACAAGCACTCGCCAACTTTATGAAACATCACGTCACCAACACGGGCGCATTACTTGTGCATATTTGGCATACCTGAAAACCGAACTTTGAAAGTAAAGAATTTGCTGATGCTACTCTCTCGTGCACCGCATACTGGGCGAATGCAGAAAGGTATCCGTTTTCACTTGAAAGGCTAAGCGAAAACATGGAAATACGATCTTCCACGGGATGCTTGCTCGGAGCACAGACCCAGAAAAAGGGATCCCATTAAGAGAATTTTGTTGAAAAAGTGCAAAGCGTAGGAAAGGGCATTGTCAATGGAGTCAACTTAAATTGTGTAGACAGAGAAAGGGTGACAGATGCAAGGAGAGAGGGAACAAGAATTTTTTCAGGAGCCGTATGAAGATACAATTTCAAGTGGGTATTTAATTTCGTTATTTCGTTTGAGAAGTAGCTGCAATAATGAACATAGTTGCTCAATGACAAGAATCATCCAGCGGAACCCCCACATATTTAAATTCTTATTTTATAATACGAGTACAATCGGTTAGATACCGATACAGTGTTCTGTTAGCGAAGCGACCTTCTTATTATTCGAACTTCAACTTCAAGGGCTATTCCAGCCTTCCCCAGAATTTATGAAATAGAATACACACAGTAGACGATTATGCACGGAACGCCGGAGGTTTCGTCACAGGAAGCAAATTCATATGCGTCACTTGCGTAAATTGTAAAGTAGGATTATTTGTGAAAGCTGTTCTTAAGACAGTGGAATGGAAATATAAGTCGATGTTAAATAGACTAATATAAATACCAGCCTGTTTTTGTTGACACGGATTCTTTTTTCATTCAGTGTATTCGATTTTGTTATCCAGTCTCCCAAGGCGCAGATTTATTAAAGGAATAGCCGCCGATCAATTGAGATTTCATAAATTCTGGACATTGGTATGAATAAGAATTGGCATAGAGTTTCAGATAATGCTGTGATCATCAATATAGCTAATTTTCCAAATCACATTTTTTTGCTCCCTCATATCTATTAAATTGAATGTCAGTCCATCGTGAAGTATTCAAAACATCAAAATTCGAAAATAGAATGGGGTAAAATGCTTGTTTCTCACAGTTATCGGAATCCAAGTTGCAGACCAACTATTTTTCACTCCAGCTTCGTCGTTCATTTGACGCTGGGGCGATGCCTTTGGCGATAGGCAATTAGATATCAGCAGTAGCTTGGAAACTGGTGCGGAAGAAATCAGAGTAGAGTATGTATCCACAGGGCAAAACGAAAAACAATGGGAACCGACAGCAAAAAAAAAACGTTGAAAGTAACGGTTCGAAATAAACACGCAATGGAGAGCAGACAACGTACAAGAAATAAATCTAAAAAAATATATAAAAAAAAAGTGCAGGAAACATAAAACAAATTGTGAATTGGTCGCTCCCAGGCGTGGACCCATATCAGGACAGTCCCACCCCTTCTTCCCCAGCAAAATCATTCACCCGTTACGTTCGGTAGTTTTTGTTTGTATAATTATGAATTATATTGTACTTAATTTATAGAAAATGACATTGAATCGTATAAAGTGAAGAAAACGATGCTTGGGTGGGTACCTATACCAAAATTCATCTGTGTATCTAGTCTAGGCCAGTTCGCACATTGATACAACACATCGGCATACGCGTGCCTGTAGCAAGAGTTGAAAGAGAATCAGATAAAGAAAGAAATAAGTGGTAACATGGGAGTGGGGCTACAAATATTACTGTTGCTAGTATTGTGGTAAGAAATGAGAGGGGTCGGTGTCTAAGTAGTCAGTTTCAGTTGAAAGTGGGAACGATGATAAAATAAGCACCGAATGATCAAAGAGAATTTACAGTTTGAAATTGTTGAAGTGTGGCAGCAGTGGTGCAGAAATGAATAGAAAACGTTATAAATATTAGAAGTAAATTAGTGGAAGAGTGTGGTTGCGCAGACAACGTAATAAAAAACAATGAAAATCAATTAAAATTGAGAGAAATTTGTATGGATCGTATATGTACATATGTATGTAGGTAGACGTAAATGCATACACACACCTGCCGCTGTAGACTATTGACAGATAGATTGAACGAAGCAAATACGAAAGAGATAATGAAACATGTACATACACATTAGACTAAAACAAACTGTTACCTGCCTACACACATGAAATCGTTTAGTAATTTAATTTTACACTTGATTACGGTGTTTATTAAAGCTTGCATACGTCTCGAAACAGTTACGAAATGAATGAGCTCCATTCTTTCAATCTAATGTAAAACTCGCGTATATACATATGTACATACATATGTACATATTTCTATATAAATAAAAGCGTATAATAAATATAAAAGGAGAAAAACAATCAAAATTATTGTTGACCTTGCTGACTTCGTTTTTTCAAGGATGCCGGCTATACAAGAATTAGGCGTGAGGAGCCCTCGTCATTCCACACTTATTACAATTAATAATATCACCCGCGCATTTTTAGAAGGTATCTTCCGTGTATTTAACATTCTATATTAATTGCTTGCTTTGCAAAAGTATACATAGTATGACTTTAATGGGTTAAGTGAGAACACCCCCAATACATGTGCTAAAAAATCTGACAAACACACAACCGCACTTACACGTGTACTTTCCCATATGTGTAAATTGAAATTAAGGGGTGGACTGCTTTTTAAAGATTACTTTTCCATATTGATATATTTGCACGACGTCCCTGTGGAACGTAATTATTAGTTCCACATGCTTGAGTTAAATTTGGCAAGCAAAACAAAAGTGCAAATATCATTCAAGTGTGTATATGTGAATGTGTCTAAACGCGCTCTATTAACAATTTCGCTTTCTTTTCGTTAATATTGTGCATGCGCAAACTCAAAACTTTTCGACTCTCGACCAACAGAAGAGCGAATTATGCCGGAAGACAAAATAACCCCAATAAGCATTTACTAACCCAAACACCCAATCGAATATGCATGCCACTCTGCGCACACGGCGGCAGTAAATCAGTGTCAAACAGCTAGAAGAGAGAATGACAGCTGAGTGCAAAACGAGTGCATATACAAATTTTAAGAAAAATGCCGGGGGATGGCGCGGGTATATACAGGAAGTGTTTGTATTAGGCTGGCCACTGTCAGCGTGCTTTATAAACCGACAATTGCGTCGCGTCTACGTAGACGCATTCCACACATATAATATATGGACAAACAAGAGTATTTGGTGGGTAACAATACGGGTGCTTCTAAAGTGGTTTACGAGTACGTATAACACACCTCTAATCTGGAAAGCCTCAATATACAACAAACTAAAATTCAAATAAAAATTTGTTAACCTAATTAAATGGAATAATGAAAAAAATCATCACAAATGTATACATAAACTGAATGTATGTAGGTACAATTGCTATCGACTGGAACTGTCTATCGGACAATGATGCATTTCACACCCGCAACTTACTACAGCTTTCTTTAATAGGAAATAAGTATTGGTATACTGTTTGGAATATGATATAGTCAGTTCTTCGCGAAGCTAGTGCATTTTTTCAACCGTATTATTCATGACATTTTGGCACGTTTCCAAGGTAATTTGGCCGATTTCGTCACTAATCTTCTTTTGTTTAGGTAGTCGATTGTCCTTGGGTTGTTGACGTATTTCTCCTTTAAAGACCCCCCCATAGCTAAAATTCGGCTGTTAAAGCTGGAGGCCGACCATATAAATTTATGACAATAAAAAATGTACGTCGCAGCAAGAGTTGTTTGGGAAGAAGAGCCATTATATTCGAACCTGTTCTATCAAATTCGAACGGCACTACATCATATTGTATCTTAAGAGTGATTGAACGTATCAATTGAGGATTTCCAGTGTTCTAAATTATGTCTATTATATCATATCATTATACCATATCAATATAATCAAAATACGCTTCATGGCGCATCACATCAATTTTTTTTGGCAGTCAAAAATAAATGTCCATTTGCAAAATATATTTTTTAATAATAATAAAAAAAATCCGGCTAATGAATATAGCACCAAATAAAATGTATCTTGTGTAATGAAAGGAAGTTGCTTTTTTGTCTGAAAGGCAGTTGACCATTACTAACAATTGCGATTTTCTTCTCTCCATCATCTACAACTATTTTTCTGATTTTCATTATATTTGCTAGACCTCATGTTTCACCGCTGTAGTGAATATCTTGAGAGAAAATGCTGATAAGCGCCAGAGTACGAAAAGGAATAAATAAACTACAACTTTGTGGAACGTATATGCTTGTATCGCTGTATATATGTACATACATTCGTGCTACTACTGCTGTAGTACTGCACGGCGTATACTTTTATAAACCTTTCTGTTTTCTGGATTTTTTTTTTTGTGCGCTGTGGCAACTGAGTTGCCAGATTTGTTTGTATCTTATGCCATAATTTGAAACTGCGCACAACGACCAGTACCAGATAAGAAAAGTACAATTTTGAATAAAAAATAGATGTAAGCGCTTTTTACTTAAAACATGTAAAATGTCCATATTGTTATTATAGCACTTAAAAAAACGTTGGTTCTTCTTTTAAGTTGTAATCACATTTTGCGAGGTAATTTTTTATATATAATAAATTTACATTCAGTTTATCACTGCGTTTGAGTAATTGTCTGTATGTTGAGATATGCGTAAAAGTTAAATTCCGGACAAATCAAAACAAATTATAGATGCTCTGAAGTAGATCATAAAGGCGTATGCACAGAATATAGAAAGGATGCTTCTGCCAACCCCCTCCCTCAAAAACTTTCAGACCAATTCAATTTTAATTTTGACACTTAACTTATGGAAGGTCGGCGGGCGGCATTAAAATATTGTTTTATTTAAATTGAAAAAAAAATAACAAAAAATTCCGTTTTGATGTGTAGCGTACAAACAAATTTCAACAGAGGAAGGATATATTTTACACTACATAATCCGTTTGTATTGATTATTGATAAAAATAAAATTTATTTGTGCTACTGTGTACAGGCAGAGAAATTAATAGGAGGATAGAATATTATAAATCTAGTGAACATTTACGACTCTTACTTAATGAAGTCTTATATTCGTTGATTTGTACTGAACACAAAAGACACCTCCGTTGTAAAATTTGCATGGCACCACAATTAATTATGACATACCAGGTTGGAGACTTAGCCTCGTTTCACACGAAACGGCAACGTAGCGGGTTTGCATATCACGGCAATGGTAAATAAACCCAAAACTGTTGTTTATTTTGGCAATTCTGCTTGAAACTTTTTCGTTTTTTTTTTTATTTCTGGGGAAAAATGATTTTGTCGCATTTGGCGATTAATTTCATAGAGCTGACGAAATTTGGACTGCGGCATCGTAATTTTAAATATTGTTTTGGTTTTGCGACTTTGTTGTGGATTTTTATTATGTTTACCATTGGCGTGATATGCAAACCCGCGCAAAGAGAATAGATAAATATTTTTAGAAAGAAGCACCTTTGATGCGAGCCAGGGGCAGGATTTGAACCTCCGCCCTTCTGAATCTGAGTCTTACCACCAGACCACAAAAGCCAATTTGATGCTATTTGCCTCTTATTGATAGCATGAAGGAAGAAAACGGAACATCAATGCTGTCATCTTCGAATGTTGACATGAAAATTTTCCGCTCGCATCTGGCAACACTGTTCGATGTTACCGGCGCTGTTTTTAAAGCCGGTTCATATCAGTACATATAAATATGTATGTATATTTGGATTTGTGTGAGTCTATTATGAGTGTAGTATGGTGGTTGACCGGTAATTTTTCGAAATATATAATATACACCCGTATATAGAAGCACGTACGTTTTGTTACGATGTGTGCAGATATAGCAAAATGTGGAAAGTATTTATTATTGTGGAGTGAGTACCCTTGTTCTTACGCGAGTTATGTGATAAAATTGTGGTAAGAAAAATAATGTTTCCATTTGCTTTGGAGGGAGCGCGTGTGTGATATGAGCGTATTGTACAGTATTGTATGCAATGGAGGAAATAGAATTTAAATTAGTATTTAAGTTTATTGAGTGGGGCGCAGACAAGACAACATTAAGCGAAAAATGGCGAGTCAAAGAAAACGGCGGGAAAGTAGCAAAAGAATAAAAGGAAGAAAGAAAGAGGCGAAATACACTTTTTGGAGGTTACAATATTATTTCCTAGGCATATACAATGGTGGCTGCAGGAGCAACATTCTTTCATGATGAAAACAGGGATATTGAAGCAAGCAACAACAAATTGAAGTTTATATGCTTTTTACGAAGTTGCTAGCCACCCACCTCCCCAAGCAATACATTCCTTGCGTAGTTGATTCAATTTGGCTATAAGAAGTCTAACAAATATTATCTGTTACGAAAAGGGTTGACAGGAGAATGCAATTAAAGTAATATATATATATATATATATATATATATATATATATATATATATATATATATATATATATATATATATATTTAATTTTACCTGTCAAGCGCAGACCTGCATAATAAAATAAATAAAAAGGAATAAATCTGGGCGTTGTCAGTATTATACAATTAAAATTAAAAAGCTTCTCTCCATTTTCAGAAAAATTGTGAATCCGTATTAAATAAGCGAGTATATACATAGTTGCAGGCGTGGTGCATAATGAACCTACAAGTCTTTTATGGCTACATATTTATGTACATATGCATATAAATATGTAAATATAACGGCAAGGTTAAGTCAAATGTATAATCAAAAATTTTGGGTAGTTGGTTTTCGATAGCACTACCTTTGGTGAGTAAAAGTCACAAACATTTTACGTGTAATGAAATTCACATCAGTCAAAACAAGTATTTTTAAACAGTTACAGTTGTTATTTGTGGTATATTTGCGCTTGGTTTTATTTGAGCTCGGACTTAAGATTTCTTTGCTTAACCTAAAAGTGTCAATCCAACGAACCGAACCAGATGTATAAAAATGAGCAAAATTGGTTTTAAGTAATTATCAGAATTTAAAAACAATAGCGACTATATCGACGCTGGTAAGTGACAACGCAATTGTTTATTTCTTCGAATATGCGCCACTGTTATTCGCACTTATATTTCAAATACGACTACTGAGTTTAAAAAAATACAACTGTAGCAGAATTAGATACGAGGAATATGTATAAAACACTAAATAAAACAACCACCCCATCCCACTCTCCCAATGACTACTGTTCTTCTCATGCCCAGAAGCTAGAGCAATCGCAAAGGTGAAGAAAATAATTATTGGGACACATAAAAAAGAGCACGCAGACTGAACTGCTGCGTCTAGGCTGGCGAAAAGACTGTAGCACGTAAACGAAACGAACATCCACCATTTGTGGGCGATTATTTTGAGAGTTCGTCAGCCAACCAACATCATCCATCGAAGCTTCCTTCCAGTATTTCATACTGCAGCAATAAGGCGGAATATAACAGAATAAAGAAAGAAGCAAAAGTTGCGTCAACATCGCAATCTCTTACCTCTGTATGGGTAGGCGGCACTAGCAAGCACCGCATTGCGTCGTGTCGTTATCAAAATGAAAATAAATGTGAAATACTTTTACATTCTTAGGCCCCCTTAAGCGGCAAATAAATTAGCTGCGTTACTTTTGACATTTGCAAACTGCAGCAATTGGCGCAGACACCAGGAAGAGACACACTGACAGGACACTGAAGGACACCAATAACACCCTATAATACAATTTTCAATTGTGAATGCGAGATATTTTACAATTCCAGTAAAATTTAAAGCTCTTTTCGTATTTATAAGAAAAATCTACAGAATATAAAGAAAGCATAGGAAGTTGTATTGCCCCACAAATGAAAGGAAACTCAACGTGGTTTGGCTAAAATTAAAAATACCCCTATAGAACCACCCACCCACTGCAAATATTGTTTCTTTTCTGTTGAACCTAGATTACAAATTTTTGAATAAAAAGTATAACATCGATTCGGTACAATGCTGCCATAATAGAATGTGTAGGGTGCAGAAGATGCGACGCAATTTTGCTTTGAAGGCAATACACGCATACATACAAATGCCGAATACTAACAACCACTGTTGCTGCTTCTGTTTGTTCCACTGGTACGAGATCTTGCAAAAAAATTGGTCAAAATGACACTGGAACAGCACACAAAATTCCTAATAAAGCAAACATTTATATTTTTCTCAAACACGTCCACGCAGTAACCTGGCAAATGACAAAGTAATTTTCGGGCCATCTATGAAGGTAAAGCAGCAACGGTCGCCATTGTGTTTGGTAGCGAATTCTCAAAAATAACTGGTTACAAATTTCTTAGAAGTGCGTCAAACTTATTCGAAAGTCAGAAACTTCAAGAATCACGATAATCGCAATAGAATGAAGCCTGGGAAGTTTTCCAAAATAACTTTTATCTGCTTTAGTTTGCTTGCAAATCTGCTTTTTTGTAGGAATCTTGAATTAAAACAGTGTTAACCAACTGAGACCGAACTCTTAAAAAGCCTAATTTTGTGTCCTAAGTGTTGTAATTACTTTTAAAGACAACATTGGAACCCATTACGGAGGAAACTATATCTTCGTAGCGCGTCTATTGAATAATAAAATATGGGTAACAATTTACAACTGCAAAATAATAGTTAATTTGGAATAAGCACCGATCTATTAATTAATCCCTGAAATTACCTACTGGTCATAATCTAAGTAATAAAGCAGATTAAATAATTCGTATTTAAATTATAAATGATCAATTAGTTTAACGCACCTATGATGGAAATATTTATCTTCTTTTTGGTACAAAAATAATATAAATTATTATTTTTAGTTTATATCACACACGTTTTTTCTTTTTTAAATCTTATAGCAAATCATTGTGGAATAATTTTCGATGGAATATAGTGGTGCTCTGCATTCTTTAGGTTTAGTTACTTTTGCATTTTTCTTCGTTTTCAATTTTCACGTGTGACGTCAACAAATTTGAATTTACGAAAAAAACGGAATAAAAATTGTTCTTTCGAGTTTTTGTTGTTGTTATATTTGCTCTTTTATATTTTGGCGTTGGCGGCGGCGGTCTTTGACAAAATTAATTTTCCCTTTTGGCTAGAGCCAACGACATCTTCACATCTTCTGCAACATCCTCATCAACAGAGCTCTGGCTCTCCCATTAGCAAGAGCAGCATCGTTGGCAAGACATCTCAGCGCGTACAATTCTGCAGCGGCACACAACAGAAAAAATAAAACGCAGAAGCAGAAACCAACCAACCCAGCGATGGAGTACCACAGATGGCTAATACGACGGCGTCGGCGTTGATGCCCCCGCTGTCAATAAAAAAAATTCGACGCTGCAACGGTCGCTTTCTGTTGTGCTTTTCAGCCGCGCCATTTTTATTCTTTTTCTTAATTCTTTTACCGAAAAATGTATACTTTGCCTTGGCTACAAGACCGGCTAAAACGAGTGTGGCGTTTGCTGCGGATGCGGAAAACTACACTGAATACACGTAATTTCTGCTCGGTTTCAATGTCGCGCGACAACACCCGTTTTCGTCTTATCGACCAGCGAAGGCGCGTCTTTTCGACTTTTAACACAATCGTTTTGGTGGTGCCCGACAGGAACGCATTATCCACAGCACTTCCATGCTGCGCAAAAGTTCTCGACTGCCAACAAATAACACAAGCACAGCCGCGTAGCACTGCACAGCAATTCTACTTTCTAATTAATTTAAGGATTGAGTGACGGTGTCTCGTAAAGCAAAGACCGCCACCAAACAACTAAGTAAATATAGATACAAATAACCTTTGATGAAAGAGGCATACGAAACACTGAACGCAAACCCCGCACAAAATTTTGTACTAGTCCAGCAGCACACAGAGGCAACAGACGAACGAGTCAAACCACAAGCAGAGTAATGAGTGTAAATTGGTCTCTGGTTTCACTCACTTAGTTATAACAAATGAGTACAATTTCACAATTTTACATGTCAGTGTTGCCACACCCAGATGGAAATATTCTCTATACAATACAACTTTTCATATCTAAAATACCCTTTAATAAGATGTATCATTATCGATCTTTTAATTCTTTTTTTATCCACAAAATAAAATCAAAAATAATGTATGAACTATTCATAGTTCAATAATTCAGCTTAATAAAGATGCCCTGTGGAAAATCAATGAAAGAATTTGAACAATGACTAATTTCCGATTCTTATTAGCTGAGGTTCCACCATTACGACATATCTACACCTAATTTATAACATCCACACAAATTTTTGCCTCACACATACCGAATCAGCATTAAATTTTAATTTTATTGAAATATATATGTACCGAAAGTTATAAATCTGCGTAAAAAACTTGATGTATTACAAAATGATAATGGTGTATTACTAATTTGGTTGTTACGAAAAATAGTTGGGATTCACCGATCGATGTAAAAATATGTGACATATTGTGTATGTATATGTAAAATTATAAAAAATATAATAATTTCTGGTTAGTTTTCATGTATCCTATTACTTTCCTTTTAATAATTCTTTTTGGACAGAAAAATCATATCAGTTCAAATATTCTTCAGTTTTTATGTTATAGAAGTCAAAGTTGCATATGGTTTGAACACATTAATTAATAAAAATTTCAATTAGTGTAGACTGGCAACACTTATATGGGTTTGAAAAAATTGCAAATCGGAATTGAGTGAGAGTGCTGCAAGAGAATGGTAGAGTTAACGCAAAAAGAATAGATGGAAAGTTGGAAATGTTGCTTAAGGATGACGTGACACGCTACACGGCGTAAAAATTAGAAGTTGAGTAAGATAGTAGGAACACAATCAAAGCTGAAAAATTTAAAATAAAAGTATAAGAACTATTTTCGAAACACATGGGAGATACATATGTATATATGTATGTATGTATGTATGTATGTATGTATGTTTGTATATTCAATTAAAGATACTGAAAGGATGTTTCTTAAATTTTATACTTTATACAAATGTGGCGGAATACTATTAAGGACTTTATATGCCATGTGTACGTACTTATGTATGTATGTATGTATGTATGTATGTATGCATGTATGTGTACCCATTATCTGTGTTTTTTTCAAATCGGAAAAGCGTTTCAGGAAAGACTATACTACACATGTGTGCACAATTACTATAAGGATTCTTTGGTCTGACTTTGAATGGCAACCTGAATCTCGAACCATTCGTCGCATGCTTTGCTTACATACTATGTACACATTTGAGGCATGTTTTCTCATTTTGGGCATCAAAATTTACAATCGTGTTGAATAATCCAACTTTTTTTATCTTAAAGACATACATACATACATATATCCGCACATCAATCCACTTATCAATATTTTTTTTTATTCTAAAACCAATTAAGTCCTTAAGATTGTAAGTTGCACATAAATTTATTATATTTCAGTGTGCTATTGTTTATCGATAAAAATTTAATTTTCTTTAAAATTAAATTCGACTCGCTTACGAATCTTTCGCTTGTTGCCTACAGAAGTATAACAAAAATTGTTTGCTTTTTATTTGTTCGAACTTCGAAGCGTAAAGGGAAAAACTCAAAATACGAAATTTATTTTATATATTCTCTTTTCTGTGTTCGTCTCACTCAAATGGCAAAAGAGAGCATTATTAAAAGTACTCACAAAACCAAAAAGTACTCTTGTGGATGCTAGACATTGTGCTTGTGTGTAGCACCGCTGAAGTAGAGCGTGAGTCTGTGTGATTGGATATGTGTGCGGAAAACCAATCCGCCCAGTTGGTATATATACGAACGAGCGAGTTTTTGTTGTTATTGCCACACTCACACTCAACCGATAAAATTACAAGCGGAAGTGACGTTTTCGTTGTTTTTGTTTCTTTGCAACACTCATACCGCAAAAATGTAAACAACTTGCCAAATTGAAAGTATTGCCAATTGAGTGTTCAAAAAGTAGCTTGTAGATATTATGTATTCCTTAGCAAACATTATTTATCTTACATTATTAAACAATAATCTAGTAAATATAAATGTAATGTGCCGTTCTGTGCGTTGGTCTAATAGTAAGCAACATGCTAGTCTCACAGAGGTGGAGTCTCTGGTGCGACTCTCGCACAGGACATGGACGCTACTTTCCAAAATCTTTTTCGCTTTACTTGTTAGTATTAAATGCACCAAACCTTTGAAAACATATTTCATTTTGATGTGAACTATATTAATAATGAATATATTAATGCTAGAAATTCTTCGATTCAATAACGTTTAATATTAAAATCAATAAGAAATATATTAACAAATCTTCAAATCTCCAAATATAGCATCATTATCTTCTGCATAGGGGAATGAAGGTATATTATTGACTCTAGAAGCTGTGTTGTGTTGGGTTTACTTTTTCCACATTAAAATTTATATATCCTTCTTTTTATCATCGGAAATGAGAAGATTGAGGTCTAAGATAATTGCTGGCATTGGTCTTAAACGGAAAGTAAGTAAGGATGAGCTCTAGAGATAGATTGCGTTTCGTTCATTTACTTACGATTTTTCCTCATTGGGATTATTACATGAATTGAGCCAACGATTTTTAATAAATATTATTACCATAGAAAATATGTAGGACGGTCTGTTGAGACACTTGCAGCAAAGTCTACGCAGAGATTCTTGCTGCAGGTCTTAACGGTAAACTTAAAGTTAGTTCTCATATTATACCGTATACACATACCAATATATGTAAAAGTGTATATTCCCCCAACTCCTACTATGTTCTAAGAACGAGAGTCCTACAAATTCTCCAGTTAATTAACACCGTTTATGTCACATCACCATACAGAGCAGACAACATTGAAGAAACGTGTATCGGCAAGGGTCGTGGGAAGTTTTCCTTCAAGCAGAAAAATCCACTTCTGTTCTGCCTTCGTTTTTGTTTACTCATATTTTGCAAGAAGGCAGCGGAATACCGCTTGCAGAGCAAAGCAAGATGACAAAATTACGAACGAACTTTTTTCCTTCGTACAAACAAAAATTGAAAAAATAGACTAATTGTATTTGACTGCAACAATATGTAGTACTCACACACACATAAACACATGTACTCACAACATAAACTTGCAACAAAAAAAATAGCAAAAAAAGGTTACTCCAAGAATTTTTACTCACGCTGTCAGAAGCAGCGAGTCCTAGAAGAAAAGAAAAAAAATTTTGGAAAAAAATCTAAAAAAAAGAAATGCATATAAATTAAAAAAATCCAAGTACACATAAAATTGAAAATTTCACACACAACTGAAAGCGAAAAGGGGTGAGCCTGGGCCAAAGTCTGTTCATGCATAAATACCGACATTTCATATGGCGAGCTGCATTTTTTCAGAATGAATAAATTACGCATAGTAAGACCAAAAAAATGACAAAAAGGGAAAACTACGATGGAAGTGGTTTGCATTTTGATGGGTACAGACAGACGGCAGAGATAGTTGCTATACCCCGACACTGCGCTGCTCCGCAAATAGCTCTGCGTTGCGATGCTGCAGCTTAAACTCCATTCAAATTATTTGAAATGACAATTACACAGACACACACACACACATACATCGGCGTACACAGTTACACAAACGCATGCTTGTGCGCTGAGAGCGACCCTGGCGCATTAAGTCGTTGGTTGCAGACACATTGACAAATAAAAACACATACAGAACGCAGCGCAAATATGTTTAGTTTCATTTGCCTATGGATACATTCTATTCATCTGTCCGCCTGCCTGACCGTGCGTTTGGTGCTCAGTACGCTGCAGCTAAGAGCAACCTAATTAAATTAGCAACTAATTTCGCTGACTGAGTGACTATGCCGTTGACTGTGAGACGAAGTCTGGTCAAGAATTGATTACGCTGATAATGAGTGGAGTATAATTGTAGAAGCATTGTTCAAAACTATAATTATTTTCAATCTGTGACCGACTGAGCAGCCACTACAGACGAAGATATCGAAAGGCCATTTGATGGAGGCATCTTTGCAAGTTTAGGTGAACTATGGATCACACTGTATCCGTCTGTCCACGTCTTGTAACGCAAAAGGATCATACATTTTTTTTTAATTTGGAAACAATAGAGACTACTACCAAATAGTATACATATACTTGTATAGAGCTCGCATGACGAACAGAATTATTGTTGCAAAAATTTTGTTCGAGGGGTTTTCCAGGAAAACCCTCGAAGATAAATACACGCATTGCATCTCGCTTCCCCTTCCCGCTCACCGATTTTGGTGAAATCGCCTTCACTTCCATTACACAAAATTAGTATTCAAACTCTATGTATGGATACTCTTTGCTACTACTCTTCAATATTCAGAAAAAGCGGATGCTCTTTATTTTAGAGGTTCGCCGACATCACTCAGAAAACGTTACTAGTACTTCTTACGTAGACTGAAAATTCATCGATATCCACAATTATCGAACTAACCGGTACCTTTGTACTCACCTACGATAGAAATATATTGTTTATATTGTTTTTAACCACATGTCACAAAGGTAACCAAAGGAAACGTATTTCTTCTCATTTTTCCAATATATTTACATGACATGCATATACAAAAAGGCCTTCCGCGAATGGTCTTCAAAGAAAATAAATATATAATCGGAATGTTAACAGACAGAATTCCACCTCACAAAATACTGAATAGGTATACATCGACTTGACCTGGTTATAATACACAGTTATTCTGCAAATTTGAGCCCTTGAGTCCCAAGTGAGGATAAAAAGAAACATTTAAAGTATAAACTTTCGAGTAATGCAATGTCCCGGTGCTAAGTATGTATTGAAATAAATTTATCGAGTTTCTAGGACCTTCTTCGGATCAACAATGGCTAAGGCCTGATAAAAAGAGGATAACTATAATAATGAACTTTCCATATTGGAAAAAAAGAGATTGAACAAAAAAGATTCGGGGGACGTGTAAGCGATCATAGTGACCAAATTGGGACCAATATCAAAAATTATCCATTGACCATACTCCAGTGTAGTCCGACCTATATTACCTTAAGTAACCTTCTTCTCGCATGGAGAAGCGAGCTGCTATCAATGGGGGTGAATGTTAGGATCGCCGGCTAGACTGAAGGTGTAAGGAAGCTGGATCTCAGGGGTTCAAAGAAAAAATATCAGCACACACTTCAAATTTCACCAACAATAATAATAAATCCTTCGACCATATTACACTTCTCCTACAGATCAATGAGCAAAGCGGTATGTCATATCTGAGAGTTCAAAAATACACAAATGGTGAAACCAAAATGAATAGTTAGGTATATTTTCCGTCTTCCGGATATCTTGGAAAGTTCCAGTTGGTCTCTCCGATTTGTAAAATGTTTTCACAGTCCGAGATATCTAAGACCTGTATAATACTTCTCTTCAATTTCTTCACACGCTAGAATTGCGAATCTCAGATGTAGTGGTAAAACACTATGGGATTATTTAGAATGAGACACAAAAATTAATGGGCCAAATTTCTCCGACAAGCAACAAGCATTAGCAACATAAGGAGCACTATATATCCCTGTGGGTATGGTTTTGACTAACCTACGTTTACATTGTACTAAAATAAAAAGGAATGGAAGTTTCATAAATGACAAGGGTTTAGTTTGATATTATGATCCGAGAAAAGGTCTCAATAAATGTATCAAAAAAAAAAAAATGGTTCCATGAAGGGCCACAGGATTGAACAGATCTTTACACAAGAATTGTATCTTCCATTAAATGTTAAGTAAATAACGACTAGTTTTTGAATTATGAGGTGATCTACTGTCTTCCGGGAATTTTACGGCGATAAAAAAAAGTAGTATTTATAGTAGGAAAGTGAATACAATACGCCGACACTGAGTTGTCGACGCGATTGAAAAATGTTTGAAGGTGTTTAATTTCTTAAGATGAAATTTTATGATTATTATTCTTCCTCTACCACGTTTCACTTCATTTCTACCTGATAAAATCTTCGAGGCATACTATAAACACTGAGGAGAGTTTAAATTAGTTTTCAATAATGGTATTGCCACAAACCTGTTGTCCTAAGAACAAAAGTGATATTTTGAGACAAATCAGAATCATTTCTCGGTGGTTTTTATGATGTTTCTGATAAGAGTCTTCGATATGTTATTGAGCCGGCTATTGTCAGTCTTAGAGATAGTTTCATGTTAGAATATAATAACAAGAAAAATTTGAAATAATTTTGAAGTGAAAAAATCAACAAAAATGCAACAAGTCGAGTCCAGTTGGAATTTTTTTAAAACCTTTTTAGAGATGTAATTGTTTGTGTTTGTTTAGTTTAATCGATTAACTATAAAGACATTAATTTAATAAGCAAAAATTCTTTACACTATACTGCGGAGTCTCATTGTAAAACGCATTTTCAACATTACATTTCTATTAAGTATTTAACTTATTATTTTTTTGGAAATTTATGAAAGAACACGTTGTTCTATACATATATTTAAGTTTGCCATTGAGTATTTATCTGATACACTCGTATACAAAATCCTGGGCCTTGTGGCTTTGCTGTTTTGATAGATTTTGGTATAAATCCATCGCAGATAGTATATTTTTCCAGGCAGCCATTGAAATACATAATGCAAAATGAAAATATGCGCTTGAGAAAACAATTATGTATACTTATTTATCATATGAAATTGCAATAATTTAAATCATCGTATCCGAACAATCGATAATTTTCGACCATCGCTACTATTACGACCATGTTGCCTTGCATGTGTAAATATTTCACATTAAAAGTTTATTAGCATTTATAATAATTCGCGCATGTACTGAGAAAAACCGTCAACATTTCATTCATGCACATTTGGCTCTTTTCGACAGGTTTGCTACAATTTCTGCACTATCAGCAGCATCGCCGCTCGATAAAGTAATTCAATTCCAAGTAGAAACAGCGAATCGAAACGAAACAAAACGAGACGAAGTGCCCGCGAACGGAGCGAGTAGCGAGACAACGAACGAATTAATTTCGTTCGTATGAATAATTCCCGCCATTTTGTATAAACAACGACTGCGATGATGACGTTAATGGTGGTGCTGCTGATGATGTTTTTGTTTTGTGGCTCATTGTCGTGGCCGTAAGACTACAGTGGAAGAAATGCGCAGTTTGTTTATAAGCCGCTGGGACTGTGTTGTTGTTGATTTTGTTGCATAAAACAAAATACGATAAGTAAAAACAAAGTGCGTACTCACACTTTTCAAACAGCAACATTTGCAATCGAAACGCATAACTTTTAAAAGTAATCCAAAAGTACAATTTCGGCAATTGTTGTCGTGGTTGCTGCTGGTGGATATGATGGCACTGATGGTGGCGGTGGTGATGTTGGTGTGGTTGTAATTGCGGTATATGTGGTTGTTGATTTTGGTAATTCGTATTGCCAAGCATAACAAGTGTTTTATCTAAAATTTTTGCACCGTTATACTTTTATATAATATTAAATAACTATATTATGAAAACCGATGAGAAAATTTTTTAGAAAAATACTTTCCATGTCAAAAAATAAGCGTATTGTAATTTTTGGTTAGTTTTGCTTTAGAGACGTTATTGTTTGAATTATAACATTGCGCTGGGACTCCCTTTTTAATAATATAAATAAATATGGTAGTAGTTGAAATTTCAAATTAATTGTTAACAAATAAGTTGAGTTAAAAAAAAAACACTTTTAGCACAACAACAAAAACAAGTTTTTGGTTTTAATTTATTCCAACGGAACGTCACTCGATAAACAAATCAAATTTAAGATAACAAACAAAATTGCAAAAATGGTAAATAACGTGGAATTTCTTTTTACTTGTGCAACATTTTTCTCTTTTCCGATTTCGTTTTTAATTTATATTTCTGTTTGTAATTTTTTATTATCATTTTTTGTGTGTAATTTTGACAATTTGCTCTACATGCTGCACTTTCGAATTCATATTTGAATCGTAATTCAAATTCATTTCTGTTCGTTTGGCATTTTACGCAAATTTTGTAAACTTATTTCCCTCATGTTGCCGAAGAATTAACAAAAGAAGAAAAACAAAAAGGGAAATGAGTGTCGTGTGTGTTGCACCACTTCCTGCAGCAACGTACGTTTCGTAAATGTTGCGTACATTTTGAGCGCTTAGAATTTAACTATCGTAAAATTTACCACAAATTTGAAATGAATTTAACAATGTAGAGTGGAGTGCAGCGCAATTGCACTCAAGGATGCCATGCATGGCAATGGTCAGAGAGGCAGAGCAAACTAACTGCAGGAAGGAAGGCAGCGCAAACAAAATATTGTACACACTTCAACAAGGGAGAGAGAAACGCAGGCAGGCAGCCAGCCAGCCAGGAAGGACTGCTTGTAGCTGAATGCCTGCTGTATCCAGGGACGCAAGGGAGCGTGTATAGTAATAAGTATCGAACAGAACAAGACACTGAAGTAAATTCGTACAAAGTTCAAATATAAAATAAAAAAGAACGAAACATCGAGGCAATGAACGTCGGAACCATGGTGGTAGACTTGGTGGTGGGTCAGTATATTCAGTTTGATTTCCGTGCGTTTTCACATGTGCACACAACTTAAAATGGATTGATTGACTGACTTGCTAATGGAGATGAAAGGTACATTAATTTCAAAGAATATTGTCAGCAGCCTGTGAGCTTACCACCTGCGTGTAGATAACTATAAGCTGTCCATTCCGGCTGTAAGTACTTGATAAATGTATGGACTGATACTAATTTTCGATATCAGAAACGATATGAGCTCGTGTACTGAAATTTTTGGAAAATTCTACGGATCAATTCTGTGCTCCAACTAGAATCCAACTCAGATATGGGTTTACTCTCAGTTAGCTGGGCTAACTCTCAATATCCTAAATCAAATGAGCTCTCTAGCTATGCCGCCACCTGGTCTTCAACCAACATCGCTAAAATAAAACCACAAATATTCACTCATTTATGTACTACATGCATACTTGCACCACTCAGCGCCAGCGGCTAAAAGTAGATGCGCGCAGGCGTATGCGTTCGCTCAATACCTTTAATTCTTCTCTCACCACGGAGTCGACGCAAGCCTCGTCAATCCAATTCTGTTCGTACAAATTCGTGTGTGTGAGTTCCCGTTTGCTTTTCATTGCATTTTTCAAATTTCCTCAGTGGGCCCTACGACATCCATCTCCATCACTCTATCTCTTTTCCGGAGCAAGGCAACGCTTATTATGGAAGCGAGACGGAAGGACTCAGGAAATTTCTGTAATTATTTCTCGTTTCCAAAGCGTGCATTTTTAAGGGATGCAATGGGAAAGTACAAACAAGCAACTTGTGAATGTACTCGTCCAACAAACGAAACAGCACACAACACTGTCTGGCTTTAAGGGATCTTTTCTTTCTGGAACAGGGTAAAAGGGTCCTTGTTGCATTGTTGTACTCTCGTGTAAGGACTTTGACATATTTTGTCTGTAAAAAACAAAAGGCGTCAAATGAAAATACTCGTTCATAATGTGGTGGTGTGCTCGTACATTGGTCGTGGTGCTGCTTTCTGTCTTGCACACGAATAATTTGCCCTCGTTGCAAGAACAAGCAAACATTCCAGCTTTCGAATACTACTAAAACTTCACTACCACCGAGTGTGTACACTCTAATGTAGCACCGAATAACGAGGTGTCATGCTCATAGGAAGTGGCGTCTGTCACAGCGAGCTACAGCATTCCGTGCGCTATTTATGAATAGCAGCAGAAGTAGTAAAAAAGTAACAACGGACTGAATGTTACCGACAAAAGAAGAAAGGTGGAAACATGCCAAAACAGGTGCTAATTACGCGTCACAAAGCGTAGTAAAAAAGTTATTAGAATATTCCTAAAACACACAATGAGAGCCGCCTTCCGCAGGCTTGGACAGATATAAATATGTTTCTCCTGTTTTTTCTTTTGTTCTGTCCTATGATATCTCATCTTCAGGAAATAGCCGCAGGTCAGTGAGGATTTGGTAAATTTTCTGAAAAAATAAGTGGAATAATTAGGCTACGCTATTCACTCTCGCTACCACAAATTAACTGGGGGGAAATAGGTATCTTCCTTGTGCTGGCACACTTCAAACACTTACTAAGATCATAAGCATATCACATTGTTTGTGTGACTCGTATTTCCACTAAAATTTTAAGATTATTGTTTGAGATTACAGACAATGTATCCTAAACGTGACTTCTTCTGTAGTGGGTCCAGTCTGCAATTTGTTCTATTCCGAGTGGGAATATACGTTGTTTCTTGACCTCGTAGATTGCATTGAGCGTATACAACACCATGCTGTTCTTGGTCGTTCGCTACAGCTGTGGTTTCTTGTTATATATTGAGATCTTTTCTAAGATTATGTGTTGGACTTAGTTGACAACTTCAAGAATTCACCCACTTCCGATATTTGGTAATATGCAGTCAGTTGAAACAGTTTATTTTCAAGGGTTGATTTTTAATATTTTCAGAAGGAGTAGTTCCATTTTCAATCTCCGTGTATACGGTGATGAAATTATGTTTATCAGAAGATAATGAATAGGAGTTGAGTGAGTTTACGTAATGCGCACTAGAGAACAATCCTATTTGGCGACAGCGTATAAGCAGTCTGATCTGTTGATGATGTTCTATCAAAAGTAAAGGATCATTCGTGTAGTGATTAAAATCAAGCGTCTGTAAGTAATTATAACTTTCTCTAAGCTGAAATTCTTATTATTATTATTCATATCAATGATTCTGCTTTTACTTCTTTTACCTTCTTATTTTATGTGCTGACTGCATAAATATGTACATGAAAGCGAAGCGGGCATATGTGAAAGAACAGACAAACCGCTCCAGACATAAAACAAAGGCAAACTAATGGACATGTTGGCTGTTTCACATCCATGCACAAAGTTGATGACGAGGTGTGTATGTAAATTAAAAAGGTGCATGAACTGGAAGTAAAAGGGGAGGATATGCGTGACATGTTTCAGAAACCGTTTAAGGGCACGAGACCTTTGCAGTTTGTTTCCGATCTGAATTCGAAGGCATTTTGCGGACTATAAGAAGGAAAGGATTCAAGGTAATTGTAAATTGAAGCGATTCAAATGTATTCTAAACAAAAAACCGGCGTTGTCTTAACAGCAGTTGTCAATTACAGCGAAGGAAAGCTTTTGGCTCCGTTAATGGCACCGGTTAGTTTTGTTTATATCGGCCGAGGTATTGCGAAACGGTTATGTTTTCATCGCAATCCCAAGTAGCAACAAAAGGGATTATAAGTTCTTTTATCAAACTTCATGCAATTAAGAGACGATTTTGTAAACCAATGTTCTGGCGTTTAAGCACTTTTGTAGTATGGGTGGAAGATGTCTCTGCTGAGCAGTCGGTTAAAAAGCTTTCTGGAGCGACAAATTTTAGAATTATGTAGGAAATAAAACATTATAAAGGTCAGCAGGCTATAATATCGAAGCAAAGGGGTTTAAAGTCCCTGAAAATTCAGAGTAGCTAATGCAAGCGCTATAATACCATATATAAGTTGATTTATACACTCTTATAGCTTTAATATCATAACAGAACCTTCCTTATAACAGTGCCTGTCGAACACTGCTCAAATAGAAAGTCAGCAATGTACAATTTGTACACTTTAAAGGGTTAAAATCCAAGGGAAAGAAAACCAATCGGGTCCTATTATTTTTCATATTATTCTACTGAGTAACCCCACGTGCAATTATGTTCTCTTTGGTCACCCTTTTCGGCACTGCTATAATAAAGCAGTAAGGGTGTTTAAATTGACCCATGTGTGTTCCTCATTTTTCGCGCTGTTGGAGACGAAAGTTGACACACTCTGAGTCAGAACCGGATTGCTACTTGAATAAGAATAGAAAAGGAGCTCACCCACCTATTAAAACTTTAACTGGCGACTAACTAATAAATTGATTTGACTGTGAAATCTAAATTATTGCCAATTATCTTAAAAAATAATATTGCTCAAAACTTGATTAAGTGGACTTCCAATTATCAATGAAATTTTCAAATTGTTGCGCTTTACCTTCCAAACAACGATCTTCGCCATTCGATTTAAGTGTCCTTTCCATGAAATTGCTTATGCGGAGCGATTCTTGCATCACCAGTTTCTTTAAAAAAAACTATCTTGAGGGTCCATATGAACGTTGAATAATTTACAGGATTTGCTAATGATAAAATGAGAAACATACAAAGTTGTAATGTCACTACAGATGACTAAAACTAAAAAAAACTGAAGACATCTGGACATCCGCATTGGAAAACCCTTCAATTATTGATGTTGTCGGATCTTAAATCATTCTGGTGTACAGAAATATATTCTTCATGCTCCAGCATCACATGAACTTCGTCGTGCATCCAAGCGGGCATTTTGTTGCTGAGCGACGTTGCACTCTTTTAGTTTATGACGCAATTACAGGGTGTGTAAAGATCCTTAAACGATAGAACTAAATTTTGAGCGTTAAAAAGTTTTCACGTAGAACTCGTTTAAGATCCTGTTGAAACCACAAACTGTGCTTATCGATTGCGGTTACCTTAAACCAATTGAATGGTTTTTGTGTTCCTTTGGCAAAAATCAAAGGGTTCCAATCGTTGCCATGCCCTGCTTAGAACACGTCAAATAGCTCGGTAAATGGAAAATATACAGCGAGACCAAATTTATATTTACAAAATTAAAAAAAAAAAAATAAAAATAAAAATAAAAAAATAAATAAATAAATAAACAATACAACATTCAGAAAATGCACCCCTTTCAGTGCGCGGTAATCATTTATTTTACATAATCCTCATACAGCGCTACTTTCAAACAGCAATTAAAGGACGAAAAATGCCAACAGGGACCCCAAATCCTGTGCTCATATGTACTATCAAGGGAAGCAGTACTGTACCTGAAATGCTTCCTTTCGCTGTTATTAGTCCATATGTACCGACAAGGCAAGCAACGAGTCTCCTTGTACAGAGCGCAACACTTGGGAAGGTCGTTGAAACAGAGAATAGAGAATCAAGAACGACGCAACCAATGAACCAACGACGCATCGACCAGTCAGTCAACGAACCAACGGACTGACTGACTGGCAGACTGGCAGACTGACAGACTGACAGACAAACCGAAGCACCAAGTAGCGTACAATGCAAACAGTTTCTAAAACAGTTGCATGCAGCTGTCGTCCTTTGGCTGATGCCGTCTGCTGTGGCGGTGACTTCGTGTGCTACGGCGAAGGGCTCATTCCACAATGACGAAACACTCTCAATGGTTTGAGTCTGTAACCTTTGTTTAGGTTGCATTCGTGCGAGAGTGACGCGAACAAATTTTTGCCGACTGCAGGAATTATGGAACAGAGGATCGGACATGCCAATGTGAATTTGTTGCTCTTTGTTGTCTTCTTTGGCTGGTTCAACTGGTTGGCTGGTTGGCTCGCCGCATGGATATGGCAGAGCATGAACGTGTGCCAAATAATAATTGCATAGTATTAATTTACCGAATTCACGAACATTTTTTTGATCGAAAAGGGTGAATGAAAAACAATTGAAGCTTGCGAAAGTGGTGTGGTGTGGTGGGGTGGGGATTGATATAAAGGAAACTTTTTAAAATAAAATATGTTGGAAGCCAATGATGAGGTAACATAAAGTAAAACTTCTGCTCACCTAACACAGACATTGATATGGATTCATTCTACGTCAGCCTTTTTACTTAACTTTTCCAAACGGTAGAGATTTAGCTCCGGCGACGTAAGGTAACCAGAAAACGCCCACCACCGACGCAAAAGGTAAAAAAAACTAACCACAACAATGAGTTTCCCCCACTTTGCACGGGACAAATCGCAGCAGTTGTTTGAATGTATTGGGTCTTCATTCCATGCGTTTTCAGGAAATGGTGACTAGAATTAAACCTATGCCAAATGTATTAATCAGGTTAGGTGTGGGACCCCATGGGCGCTAGTTTGTCTTCCCATAGCAAGAAAAATATTTGGGACAAATACTTCACATCTATTTTGGAAGTACGCATCTTTAGGAATATTTTTCAATTTAACAGTTCGAGAAAACCAGGATTTCCACTCATCAGTTACTCGCAGGGCACCAGCAGTAGCTGATGATTTGAGTTGCAGGCAGCTTTACAGGAGGCACTACTGGCTCTTTGAAGACACCTCCGTCAACACTCAATGATATATTCTGCCTCTGCGTGAGTGCCATAAATCTGCTCTATTCGTATAATGGTAATTAAAATCGCTCTCAGGCTTTACCGTACATTCCTTTCTCAACTATCTTCCTGTCAACATCGCACAGATTCCGTAGAATCGACTCGAAAAATTCCCTTAACATATACGAAAATGTGTATGAGTATATTTTACTTCCAATTTCCTCAAAATCACAGTCTGCATCTTCACTGCACAGAATGGTGCGCCGCTAAAACAGTCTTGGGCATCAATTTCTGTTCCGGCCGCTGGCCGCTCATGGAATATTTGAATGAGCGCACATTTTGCTCAATTCAAAGTTGTTGACCGAAGTGCGCAACTCACCAGGTTATCATTTTATTCTCAATCCAAACTACGATTGCGACGCATCTGTTACCTGGTACCGGTTTTGGTATTTGAGATACTACAGTTCACACATACCGATTTAAGTAACAAAAGACGGAGTAAAAGTGAACACGAGCAGCGAACCAAAATTCTTCTACCTATTTACTTTAGTTGCGTCGGTTGTTTTCTTTATTTTTTGTAGGCAGTTCCTGGAATTTAGATCAGTAAATCTTGCCGTGCAGAGTCCCACAAAAGGCCAGCGGCAATTGAAGATAAAAACTAAAGTATGTGATTTGGAAGGATATCAACTTGGTCGAGGGCAAACAAGAGGCAATTTGGGAAAAAAATCTAATAAAATATGACGAGCAACGGGAAATGAAGTTGGAAGAATAAAGAAACAAAGAAAGTCGCGCATTTTGAAATTTTGTGTGGAATCTATCGCAACAGGCCTTTTCGTGTCGCTTCAGCGTTCTGGTTGCAATAGCAACGGGGAACTTTTTCCAACTGATGCTCATCTAAAACCGATAAGATTTCGGAGGTAGCAAAGAGTTGGTAAATGAATGGCAAACAAACAAACATGTTGAAAGGACCATTTACATAGATCAGTGGTAGAAAGAAAGCACTTGAGCAGCACCACTGGCATAAAAGGACGACTTGAGAAGCAGCAAGAGCTCTACAATGCGCCTAATTAAAACTCGCAGATTCAGATTCAGCATATGTTGAAAAATACTTAGCGTTGTAAACAGTTCTATGAGTGATTCGTACATTGTTTTGGCAGAGGAGTCAAGAGATGTAGGAATCGTGCATGGACAATTAAATAAAAATAAAAATGTGTGAATTATAACAAATAGATATATAGAAACTTTTGAGCCGTTGGGAAGGTAGGTGCACAGAATAATGAGAGAGGAAAAGATATGTGGAAGAGGGAGTATACAGTTTGGGAGCTGAAATTGGTGACGCAAATTAGTTGCCATCTAAAATGCTTCCAGCAAGCATTGAAACTACCCATTTTATTCTCTTTCTAAGCACATGAAAACTTGATCTTCCAAAGAGAGAAACAAAATTTCTCTTATTATAGAATATTGTGTGACCATATATAGAACCATGTGAGAGCGGGTGTGGGATAAAAAGCTGACAGGGAAGGGAAACAATCATTAGAAGTCCATGCAACCCCAAGGCAGTTTGCTTTACTGTACGGTAACGACACAAAGATTTGAAATAGTGCTGTTTCTGGAAGGTCAAATTTGACCTGTTATTGCAGAAAGTTCAAATTAGAGGAGACGAGGATGGTGCCGATCTAGATCCGATTACTTTCAAGTACAATTCAAAGAAACGTATGAAACACCAATGATAATGTTTAGCCTCCACCATGCTGCTATTATTTTTCAACAGTTAAAAGCTCAAATTTCAAATGACTCCGCTTCGCTGATCTGATCTGAGGTGGTAGTAAACCTGATATAACTATTTCCGATAATTTGCAAATATTTTAAAGCAACTTGTACTAAGATGCATGACTATGTAGACTACAAAGGAATCGCATCCTAATCTAGTTCAAAATTTGAGGGAAAGGCAACAATTGTTCCCAAATTTGATCAATCAGTTGTTAAAAAAAATCGCGCACCAAATCGATTTAAAGCAGAAAATCCTCAGAATCAAAAATCAGCATTAGCAGATGTCCCAATCGCAAGAAACACGAACAAGTCATGAGAAAATACAATTTGTTGATTTCTTTCAGTCGAAACTAGAACAGGATCGCACCTGGGCACACACCAATATTTTGGGAAGCTAGCACCCTTCGCCGTGGAGGACACCGCTGCCTAGTATTGCAGCAACAATTGTCTACGGCCGAGTAGAAGGAAGTGTGCGAAGGTAATGGTTGCATAAAGCAGAGCAAATGCTAGATGCGGTGGCATTTCTGCAATGCTTGCTTTTGCAATTGTTCCATTTGCAATTGTTGCCAATAACAATATATATAGAAGTTTATATACTCGTATATATATATATATACTCGTATATATATATATATATATATATATATATATATATATATATATATATATATATACTCGTATATATATATTCATGTACATATAAAAAAAAGTTACATGCCAATGCAAACAAAAAAAGAATTGACGCCAATAGCTATATACACCGTCGAAATCATTAAGGGAAGGGTGCTAATGCGTATGGGGCAGAACACAGGAAGTCGTTTGAATAAATTTATTGCAGGGACTGTATATATATATATATATATATATATATATATATATATATATATATATATATATATATATATATATATATATGGCAAAAGTGCGTATGGGCCTGTAAAATCTCTTATCTTAATTTAATGTACAGTGCGTGAGTTCAGAGCGAAAGGGGGCTTCTAACTTGCAAAAGCTGAACAAATTTCTACAGAGGAGGAAAATCAAATACACGAGGCCGGTGCTCCTTATTCTAAATTACTGAAATTTACACTAGACTGGCGACCGAATGCGGCTCATAGTGTACAAAAGATACACGGGTTCATATAAGTAGAGGCACATACCAGAGGTAAGTGCAATTATTCATTGAATTGATCGTCATTCTTGACGAGATTGCAAATCATATGCAAAAATTTTAATGATCACATTGCTGCAAAAAAAATGACCTTCCATTGTACATCACTAGGTAACCCAAATGTAAAGCTCCTTATTAAAATTGGGGATCGTGCAGAGAAACTATGATACAATCGGATCATAGCGTGGCCTTAGTTTGTCTATCAACACTGGACCGAGTGATGTTCAGTTCTACCTAATTTAACCTAAGTACAATTAGCATAAAGCCAAAATAAGGTTGTGCTTTAGGCGGATGTCAAATATCACCCAATTTTTTACATAAAACCTGGAAATCTCATTTACAATACATTATCACATAAACCCAGTAAACAACAATTTGGGAAAACATGTGGTCTACACCACAAAATGTCACAAACAAAGAGTGTGTACAGTGTACTATATATCTGTCATTTGGTGTGTAAAGTCCTATCAAAAGACAGTATAATTAAGGCTATTAAAGTATCGTAGGCTTGGACTGTTTGCTTGCAACTACACTAAGGAGATCAGCGCCATAAATATGTAGCTATGGAAGCCCAGATAAAACTTTAATCATAGCACATCGAAATATCGAGCGTAGGGGAAAAGAAGCTGATAACTTTAAGGACGGTGACCATAGAGGACGTCTTAAGAGCCTAAACTGGACAACTTGTGTATATATATATTTTGTTCTCAGTTTACATAAAATTATAAAGTGTACGACCAAAGAATGGGCATCAAATCGCCTATGATTATATGAGAACTCCCGCATACGGTACGTTGTTGGTTTTAAAACCTCGAATCAAATAGGGGCAGGAGAGATTGGATCAAGATACCAAATACATAATTTTTGTAATGAATCACAGCTGCATTTTACGCAATCTCGGAGAAGGAAACTGGGAAAAATATTAGTCCAACCCCAGGTAGTCATCAGTAAATCACTAGCAAACCAAATTTGTTATCAGTAATCGGTGATTTGATGACATAAAGTGATGCTGGAATTGAACAAAAACAAATAATAATAAATATCTAGATTCCAGGGCACAGACATAGACGAGTAACCATTCAGAAGCCGTGAATTGCTTCAAGCCCGGAACAAAAAAACATTATAAATGGAGTCTTTGAACTTATGTAAAAACAAGAAAGGAGTATATTCAAGATGCTGATGTGGTTGGTAGATGGGAGGCTGGGGGCTAGATATATCTACAACTACCACTTGCACTCAATTTAAATTACAGATAAACATGCGATTATTGTCCTGAAGAGGAGGAAGAAACTAAGGAGCATACAGCAAGCTAGTTTTCTCTGTGAAATGTGTGGGGCAAATCACTGGGAGAAGGACGAATCAATGGTGTACAATATACCAACATACTAGTGGGATTTGAGATGCCTCAGCAGTAATCATTTCAATATACGAGTATGTCGCTACCAAAATATATTGAAAGAGACGGGGATTGACCAATTCTTAAAATTTTGATAATTTCCAGAGTCTGTCTCTTCCTATTTCTCATACTTTCCCGATAATCCATTTTATTACAGATATTTTTACATATTCAGGTCTTAATAAAATTTGCTTGCAATTAAGTTTTTTTACTCTCATTCACATAAGCCTCAATTACCATTTTACTAAATAGTTTTCAATTTTGCTCCACTGTGTAGCAAATTACCCTCCCTGGCGTATTCGTATGTGCGAGTCAGCCCGAGAACATCGATTCGATTGACATGTGCCAAATGCCGATATAATCGGAAGAAAGGAAAGGGACACCAAAAGGAAAACCTCGTATATGTTGAACTATGCAGAGCAATTTTTTGCAGATATATAAAAAAAAAACCCAAACACAAATAGTGCTGCTTGGCTAATAATTACACAACATTCCCTACACTCGAAACTGCCGGAAAAGAGGGCAGTGAACGACAGCGCCGCTGTGAGGTCCACATATATGCGAACTAAGCTGAAACCAACCTTGAAGTTGTGTAAAGTATTCAGAACTCGGAGACGAGCGAGTATGGCAGGAAAATAGGGTGTTCTTGTAAAATTGTAAATTACAAACGATGGAGAGGAGGGCAACAACAGCAACAGCAACAGCCACAACCAGCGAACTAATCACACGTATTCCGACTGCATGTAGAAAAATGTGCGCATGCGCAAACAGCAGATGTCACATGGAAACCGAATGACAGGAGCAGCGCCAGAGGCAAAGGCAGCAGACGAGCCGCATTAAAAGGCGATGGTGACAGTAATGCAAGCGAAAGTGTGTTGGAATAATATTTTTCCGATGAGATTATTTCGGAAAACCTTAGTGAAAGGTGTGATGTACTCGTACAGACGAGCACTCAACTAGAGCAGGATTGTGAGTATGTGTGTGCATTTGTGGCGCTGAGCTTATAATTAAACTTCTGGGCCATGTAAAACCTCAGCAGCCTTCCACTTTGACAGAGGTACGAGTAAGGTACTGCCGGCTGGTTGGGTGGGAATCCTTGAACACGGGCATACCTCTGAATTAGGGATCCGCTGTCACATTTCGTATATAATACAATTACTAAAAAGGGTGTAATGCAAAGTTGATGCAATTTTAAGCCTTCAATTACATGCGTGAGATTAAAATCTGCGCGGAGCAGAGTGCAGAGCCGGCAAAGGAAAGGCATGGCGAGGAAAATTAATCCAGCAAACAAATTCGAGATGCGAAAGAGTTGTAGTGGAAAACTTCAGCGAGGGACGCGTCACGCGTGTGCAAGTACAGCAAACAATCACAGTGGAAATCCTGTTTTCGTTTACTGATGAGATTTCCTTTCAGCTCATTATTTTGCATTAATTAGGATTTGTCTAGATTGGAAATATGGAAATATGAGGAAATGCACTGAGAGGGTTCTCTTTTGAATTTATTTATTTTCCGGGGTTTTGTTCCATCATTTGCCAAGTGAAGGTGTCAAACCCAGAATTTCTTGTTTAGAATTATAAGCTTAAATTTTGTCGTTCTGAAACATGTTGACTGGGGTTTCAAATCAAAGGTGCGAAAGATTAAATAGACATGCATTGCTTCAGCAAATTGCTGGAATATGAATACTCGTATTTAGCATTTAGCTTACAAGATAGCACTGCAATAAACAGAATGACAAAGAAGAGACTGAAATGTTAGTGATAAAGATCATGTAAAGGGCATAGAGTTCAATTTATTGATTTATGCAAATCTTATCGTAACAAAATTATTAACATAAAAAATAAAGAATATACAAATGAAATTCTAATCAATAATAGGCAAGAGGGCTTCACATACACTTATCCAGACCTAATACGAACTATTAATAGCGTTTCTTTGCCACATAAAAATGTTACCCTGCGAATGGGTAACACTCTTTCAATGTTGCACTCAACTCTGTCAGAGTGTTACATTTTTATATTTAGAAAAGAACACAGAAAATTCCGTTCCGCTCCGTTTTGTGTAAAAAAAATGTAAGAAACTGATAATAAAATCAATTTTAATTAATTTATAAGCAAAATATTGGTCAGCTTTGTCTACCATACGCATATAAACTGCAATTGCATTCATACAATCAGCTCAATCACAGGGTAACACTGTCAATGTAACATTTTCGCACGCACTCAGTGTAACATTTTCACAAAAGAAATCACGGCCCTGACGCAGGGTTGCACTTATTTGAGAAAAGAACAAAAAATCTACGCACTTCAAGGCAAGTGTAACAATTTTTCGTAGAAAAGAAAACGCTATAAAGCAGCAATAAATAAGAGCCTGTATTACCGGGTTAAAATCTTGCCCAGGAAATTATCTGGAAATCCTTCTTTTTGAATATATTTCTTTTCGAGTTGAAAGCCTTAGTTGCTGATTGATTACATTGTTCCAAACCTTTGAAGATATAATTAACACCAAAACGGGTTCTTATTTAGATTTGATGCCCAGAACTATAAAGTTGAATTGAGTGGAGATAAAACGAGTAAAGAAGTCTGAAGTCGGGTTAGACCGACAACTTGTGCGCGCACGTTCAACAATGAGGATATTTTCTTCATAAATCATCATACTAACGGTAATTTTTGGTAGGGTACCTTGAAACGATTATATCGACCCCATTTCCTGTGTATGGCTTTGTAGTGTCAATATAACCACTAATATATAATTTCGTCCAAAAATATTATATAGATCGTAAGTTATAATAATATGTGAATAGTGGGCGTGGCTGTAGAAATAACACGCCCATTTTTTGTGTGGTGTATAATGTTACTACCCGCAACCTTCCTGTGAAATTTCGTTGAAAAATCTATAATAGGAAACTAGTAATGATTTTTGGTTAATTGTGGGCGTGGCAGTAGCAATAATCTGCCCATATTTGGAATACATGCTAGTACAGACCCAATGTATACATATACGAATTTGTTTTCATATATCATCACTAGAAGCATAGATAGTAGTGTCTTTAAGTGGGGTCCCCAAAGTTCATTATATGGGAGGGAGGCGTATCCTTCATCTGATCGACCCCGCATCTTGTATATGGCTTTGTTGGGTCCATATACGTACTAATATAAAATTACGTCAAAAAATATTGTGTAGGTCGCAGGTTATAATAATATGTGAATAGTGGGCGTGGCTGTAGAAATACCACGCCATTCTTTAATAGGACCACAGTAATGACTTTTGGTTAATTGTGGGCGTGGCAGTTCTATTATGATCTCCATATTCTGCACACACACTATTATGGACCCCATGTATATTTCTGTAAATCTTTATTCCGCTGGCATCAATACGAGCATCGGTAGACTAATTTTAATTTTAGACCCGAAAATTCCCTATATGAAAAGTGGGCGTGTCTTTTCTCTGATCAGCCTGATCAACCCATTTGTTGCAGATAGCATTGTAATGTCCATATGTTCCCTCCCGTAAAATTTCGTCCGTAAATCTCTACCAGATCTTCAGTTATTAATATTTGTTAATAGTGGGCGTGGCAGTTAATATATACCGCCCACTCTTTGCACAGTGTTTAGTGGGCCCCACATCTCCATAACTGCCACATAATGTCACGATTACGTCAATTGGACAGAAGTTATAGTCATTTTAAAAAAGGTGAAAAAAGTTCCTTATATGAGAGGTAGGCGTGGTCTTTGTCCAAATCGGCCCATATAGCAATTTGGTTCTGTATCTTTGTCCAGACTATACTTTTGCAAAATTTCATTAAGATAGCTCTAACGGTGCAGAAAAAAAAAGTGGCCACAGACGGACAGACAAAATAAAAATTGCTTAGAAAGTGATTCTGATCATATCCGTATATATATGTCCATACCTACCACGCCTGCTTCTTGAAATTGCAACCCCTCTCAAAAGCACATAGTTAGTATACCCTATTTACCTTTTTTAAATGTAAAGTGTATAAAAAGGATTTGACAGTATTAGAATAGAAAGACGCTGGCGTTTATTCATAAAATTAGAGAATTGATTTGTGCTTTTTTTACTCCTTAGCTATTAAAGTGAATAATGGAAATATTTTAGTTAAATTATTTGCATTTTTGCAACTAACTAAAACCTCAAAATTTCTGATGATGTACTCATAATAAGTAGATACAACTTTAACTATTTGGTTCTTCAAATTATCGGGATGACCCACATTGAAATGGAATATCAACTCAACGGGGTAAATACCAAATACACACAGTAGAATCTTCGTGTATTTTGAAACTGATGTGCACGAAGAAAGTTGTCAGACAAACAAATTATAATTTTTCTAATTACGAGATATCCAGAAGACAAAAAATGTCTTAATAAGGCAGCAAAAGAACTTAGACATAAACTCATGGCAGTAGAAAATGATGAAACTCAGCTCTATTTGTGAAATTTGTCAGCAACAGATGCCACGGAATATTTGTTATGGAAGGCAACAAAAAAGTTGAAGCTCGATTTCCTCCCATGAAAACTGTGGGTTTGTTCTTGGGCAAAAACCGACAAAGACTAAGCAGAGACATTTGCCAAACACCTTTGTGATGTCTTTAGACCATTTCCCAAAAATCCACAACATATTGATCACGAAATTCATGAGTTTTTGGAGGGTGAAATGGAATTACCAAAATAAGAGAAGTTAGAAAAAGCACCAGGATATGACCTGATAACAGGTAAAATTCTCAAAGAGCTGCCGGATAATGGCATAAAATGCATCACCCATTTGTACAATGCAATATTGAGGTGTGCCTATTTCCCTCGTCAATAGAAAGTTGCTGAAATAAATCTAATTGCAAAACCTGGAAAGCCGGAAGAAGAAGTTTCATAGTATAGGCCGATAAGTTTGCTGCCGCTTATTTCCAAAGTTTTTGAAAAGCTGGTGTTGAGTGAGCTTAAGCCAATACTGCTTAATAAAGAACTCAAACCTAATCACCACTCCGGGTATCGAGGGCACCATGCTACCATCGAACAAGTACACAGAGTTCATCACAATGCTAGAAATGCTCTCGAACAAGGTCAGCTTTGTACAGCAGCATTCCTTGACATCACACAAGCGTTCGATAAAGTTTGGCACTCTGGCATACTGTTCAAACTAAAGAAGTCACTGCCTCAAACATAGTTTGATATTTTAAAATCATATCTTGAAGAGCGCCAATTCAGAGTGAAATTCAAGTCAGAAACTACCACAATTTTCCCAATTACAGCGGCTGTTCCACAGGGAAGCGTATTAAGTCCTGTGCTTTACAGTATTTTGACAGCAGATTTACTCCTGACAGAAAATACCGAAATTGCAACATATGCTGATAACACCGTTATAATGACTACAAACTCTAATCTGCCGCATCCAACCACAAACACAACACCTCGATAAAATTCAAATTTGGTTTGACAAATGGAGACTGAGGGTCAATGCTATAAAATCAGTACAAATAACTTTCACTTTGAAAAGAAGTTCCTGTCCGCCTGTGATTCTAAATAGTCGGCCATTGCCTCAAGCAGAAGATGTCAAATATCTTGGGTTACACCTTGATCGGCGTTTGACATGGAAAAAACACATCTTAACAAAACGGAAACAACTTCGCATCAAACTTAGCTCAATGTATTGGTTGACGGGTTACCACTCTAAGCTAACACTGAATAATAAAATTCTGCTTTATAAAAGTATAATAAAACCTACATGGACATATGGAATTCAGCTGTGGGGCTCAGCAGCGAGTGCTAATATAAATATTTTGGAAAGATTCCAAGCAAAACTTTTGCGGATGATTGTCAACGCACCAAGGTTTGTCAGTAACAGGACACTACGAAACGATCTTAACATACCGACAGTCCACAAGGAAATAAAAACATACAGCACTAAATTCTGGGCACGGCTCAGTACGCACTCCAACGTACTCGCTCTAAATCTGCTGGAATCAAAGGCATCAACGCGCAGACTTAAACTAGCAGCTCCCTTGGACTTGGGTAAATAATGTAAAAACGATAATAATGTGATAATGATAATAATGCAATAGTTATAATTTAATAATGAAAATGTAATAATGATTATATTGTATACATGAAAGGATAGCATTGGGTCTTCTTTCGCATGCTTATATTGTACATTCTTGAACTTGCTCAGTGTCCCTAAGGTTATATTGCAAATAAAACGGAGTTATTTAAAAAAATAAAATGAAATTAGGAGGAGATCAACTCTTTGCTTAACTATGTGTTAACTCCTTTATTTGTATTTATTTTAACTTTGGCTTTTGAAAAGCAGCTGTTTCAACATGCAACTTAGCTCTGCTCTAACTTGATCGATAACAAGCCGAAAAGACCAATCATATTTGAGCCTTCAGCAATCTCGTTGAACAAGAATGCAAAGTTTTCTGCTTCATTGCACATTCTTTTCTGCTTTACGCTGAGCGCAGTCAGTACACATACCTATTTCATACAGGTAGACAGACATTGCGAGATACTGTGATTACATGAGAATTGAGTTTGTCGGCATATCCTGGCTTTGCTTATTTAGGAAGCTTAAAAAAGTTGTCTGCATGCCTGCATTGCTAAAAATTGAACTCACACTCATCCCCACTATTCGGATCTCTTTCACATTTTCGGCTAAACAAATTTTAGTAACATGTCTTATAGTCGTATAGTTCCTAACACCACTTCCCGTATTGAATATATGCCACAGATTCGGATTTATCGTTTTCTGTTTTACGCATTGTCCCTGAAATTGCTGAAACCAAATGGATATATTGGGCTGGACCGTGGAACCTATTTAAAGAGGGGAAATATAGATAGTCTATGCTTGAGGTTTGTTTTATTGTGGGGTAGTCTCATTGAAAAAAATCACCAATTATTACTTACATAAAATATAATCAGGATTTTAATCTGCAAAGAAAAATAAGAAAGACTTCAATTAGTATAAATAATGATAAGCATGTGATCAAGTTATTAACAATCGTTGAACCTTTTTGTACCATAATCAACTGATCGACCATAAACAAGATGGAAATTTATTTTAATTTATATCTTGACTTTGACTTTATATCTTCAATTTTGACTTATTCCGCATAAGTCTGTTTACTATTACTTAATTCTCTCTTACCGATCTTACAATTAAAGAACAGATACAAAGTGGTAATAATTAACAATATATCTGGTACTCTAGATAGTATAATGGATAGTATATATGGATCAGTCAGCCCAAATTATGTTAAAATTATTATTTTTAAATGGCAGGGATATAAATTTGACATTAATTTCCGTGTAATTCTTAGTGTTGTGAAACCAACCATCCTAGTGAATGTGACCGCAAAGTCGACATGACTATTGACATGAATGTCAAATAATTATATTATTGTGTAGAGACTTAGATAATATTCACTTACTATTGGAAGATCTAAAAATTCTAACAATGTGTCTTCTAAAAAAAATGTACAAAAGTGCAGGGAATTTGCTTCTAAGGAAATGCATCATATTATGAATAATCTTCAGAAGAGTATATCACAAAAGAGGGTTTGGTGTAGTTAATCAGGAACCTTGAATATATGGAAGTACACAGAAGTAGCAACCACTGAAGTCAAAATTGGCAAACATGTTTTGTAAACAAATTGATTGATATATTTACGTGATAATCGAACTTGACAACACTTTCAATTCGCCAAGTCACATGACGCAATCCCATCAGTAGATTTATTAACCTCACCTAGTAGGAACCATTTTCTATGAAGTTATTCTTAGCTTTCAAAACATCAACGCCAGGGCCCTGATGTCTAATATTTTTGGGTTTGGCGAAAGGTCACCCAAGCATTAACGCCCCCGTTATGCACCTTAAGTAACAGACAGACGCATTCCATTGACTGTGTAAGAAGTTAATCGGCATGCCACCAGATCAAGCGCAGATATGAAATCGAAAAACTGGTTGCATGCTACAATGTTGCTGATAAAGCATTCAGAATAAACAGAGAAACAACAACAGATCTGAAACATTTGCCGACCACGAATATTGGTGTAAACAAAAACAGAATTGCAGACATTTGTTCTGGGGCCATTATCCTGCTTGGCTGCAAAAAGGAATTTATAAAATGAAAAAAACGTATTTCTATTTTAAACATAGTTCGAACTTGCGATACACAAAGTGGAGACAGACACAAACATGCTGTTTGGCAGAGGTGGCAAAGCCATGGCCCTACTCTTCTCGAACTCCTGCGTATCGGATATCGCACTTGTTGTCAACTATTCCATCCGGATTTACACTTCTTGCATGTAACATGGCCCCCTCTCAACTGAGTGAAGAGTTGGACACCCCTGCTGTAAGGTATAGAAATTCGCTCATGTACTCGTACTGAACTGCAGGAACCTGTTAAATTCTTACGATGCTGAAAGGCGCGTTGGGCTGTTGTGGCAGCAAATACTTGTATGCCACATACCACATGTTGAAAATGGTGAGAACAGAATTAATTAGTGAATGCGCAAAAAAGAGGAGCCCATATCCTTCAGACCCATGCAAAGCTAGTTTCACGGAAATCTGAGCATCAAGAATCATTTACACACACTAATTTTCTGTGCAGTCAATGATGAAATTGAGGAATACTTCACTAAGGCTGCGTTTACATATTCAGTCATGAGTAATTTTTATAGCGAAATTTCTAATTAACAATCAGCGTGATACCTCATAACCATGAACGCATTCAAGCTATCTCGAAGTGAGTTCAGAGGTGCTGTTATCAATCTGAATAGCAGGTATTCTACTTTGGATGCAAATTGAAACAGTAAACAAACACATTTTAACATTACCTGCTTGAACGGGAACGTGAATATGCAAACTGCTAAGAATAATAAAATGCAAGTATCCCAGTTTTAAAATATGTGCAACTGGATTCAAAAACAAAGAGTATATTTTCACTTTAACAGAACATGCGCAAGACAATTATATTATATTATAATTATTGAGAAATCCTTCTAAAATCACAAGAACAAGAAATTTGTATCGAAATGTTCACGTCCATGGCAGAGAACTGGACATTCTTCCATTGCGTTCAAGGAATAAAAATTAAAATGGTTTTACTTTTTAATACTATTGTTAAGAATTAATAATTTGTAGAAATTAGACCGACTCCACACAGGTAGATAGATATAGTAGCAAAAGCCAATCACATTCAATCTACATAAAAACATTTCAATAAAACAAACATGAACGAAAATTGTTAATAGATGACTGAGTATGTGAACCCAGACTAAGAGACGCAATGCAATCGTGGATCTTTTTAAGTATCACGTTAATTTCGGTATGCACTCAAATTGCGGAGAGTAGTTTTAAATTCCGTTAAGGCGGATTATTTGTCTTTAAGGGAATTGGATAGTACGAGTAGATTCGAAAATAAACGGAACTATTATTATTGGGAATTTGGTTTCATTTATCGCTGTAAATCCACCTAAAAAATATTGCAATCTCGAGGAAAAATACCCATCGGTATAAAAACAACATAAAAAAGTCAAATAGAATGTCAGCTAAAAGGTACAAATTAATTGCAATAGGAGCTTGAACCATTGGCAGTAGAGTGAAATAACCAGAGATGAACTGAGTATAGCCACCGTTCTCCCTGACCAATGTTTGCTCTGAAAGCTCCTTCAGAGCTAAGTACCAGCGACAATACCGCGCAAGAATCACTTCCGAATAATACAGGATGGGCGTCACTTGTTTGGTCCAGGGATACGTAGTGATCGTACTGGACATCGTGGGTTCAGGACGTACATACTACGAGTTACTAATCCAAGAATTTAACAAAACAACACGTTTGTAAGGAGCTGTGTCTACAAGACGATTATAGTGATTACGAGCTGTGTTTCTTTCAACTCGAGTGTGAATAAAACGGTACCCGTCGCTTAACAGTCTAGCATTTGGCAGCACTGGTTTTGACAATTAAAATGCTTATACATACACATTTGTAAAGAAATTTTAAAGAGGAAAAGGAAAAATTGAAAATGGCAAATTCGGTGCTTGGTGTTCAGTGTTGGTAATTCAACTTTAAATGTGTACAAATTAATTAATACACGATAATATACTATGTATTTTATATAATTACAGCTGTTTATATCATTACAGCGGCTAATTCTTGGTTTACTCTTTTTCTCGTTCACAATAGACAACAAAAATGTCTTGGCAGCACTTCTGTTTGAGGCGCTAAACCATAAGCGGATACAAACACCTTGTCTTAACTAAGTGGTCCATATGTATGGATAAGAGGGCGTTTTATTCACACTCGCGTTGAAAGAAACACCGCTATTATACTCGTATGTAACAATATAACAAAATTAAACAACATGAAATTATCTTCCAGAGCCGGTGTTTTCATTTGGAGTGTCAAAATCGGCTGCAAAGAATAAATGACAAACGAAGGTCGCTACACAACAATGCACTTTTCTGGCTATGATAAGATGATTTTCACGAATATAGCAGGTGAGTCTAGAGCAAGTGTGTCCAGAACATTTCTGGGTGGGAATTGCCACGAGACCCCTTTACACCATGTACAAAAAAAATACGTAAAATATTAACGAATAAGGTAGTTATGAACGCACAACCAGAATTCAAAAATACTTCGAATTGACGTCCCCTCCCACTCTGAGCGGTGGTTGAAGAAGTATTTTCCCCTGGAAGTGCCTTTGCCTCTTTGGAAGCGCTGGATATTTGCGTAAAAGGTGATCTACGCTTTCTTCGTTTTCCTCGTTTCCGAACTTTCTACACAATGGCATTGTTATATTTCGTTACTGGCGATTATAAGTCAATGCGGCATTTGTGGCCAGGGTTAAAGACTGATTCACTCTAAATTTGCGACAGTAATGTGAGAGAATTATATGTATCCCAGTGGTACATTTTATCTGAGAGTAACGTGATTGTATAGGAGAAAATTAACGTCACATTCACAATATTTGAACAAATATTTGTATTTGTAAATCATTTCCAACCAAGAATTAAGATGTACTATGGGACTATGCTAATTACCACCCCCTATGGCCACGACGTTACAAAATCAGACAGTTTCACTTACACAATTAAACGGCTATAGCTGAGGAAGTGACTGTTCGAGAATACGTGACGTGATTTTCTGGCTGTTGCAAACATCGGAACCATTTGGTGGACGATACAATTGAAAAGCGCACTAAGCCGGGGGCGGATTCTGGGGAATGGAACACTAACAAAATGTATTCACTGTGGACGAAATAAACATAAGTTTGAGAGAATTGATGCAATTAAGACTTGGAAGAGCCCCTCAGAAGTTCTGTGTTGGGCCCATGGAAAAAACGTCTCGAAACTAACTGTGAAAGTGTGTGGGCGAAGTTTCGAGCTGCAATGAGTGGCTTGTTAGGAATATACTCGTAGTATGATTGCATATAATTTTGTGATACAGACATAAAATATGTAAGCTACAACTCAATCAGAGAATATTTCCTTTCAAGATTGTTCTAAGCTCCTCTTGCATATGTGAGCTTGAGGCGAGAGATGCTCTTTATATATCCACTACCAGTGGGCGAAGAACAACTGGATTGCAAAAAACACATTTCCTTCACTCTGCATTTGAGTGCCAAATCGACATCGATTTATCGAGAATGTTTGAAATTAATAAGGAGCATAAGACAGCAGTAAATCCTTGATATTTATTAATTTAAAAGGAAATCAAATGGATTTAATGCGCTGCCCCTGACTGACTCTAAAGTTCACACCCCGTAGGCCCGACACACACACAGAGCAACTGAGTGTAAGATGTACTTGAAGATAAACAAAATCCTGGGCAGCGAGGGCTCCTCAGAGTCATCATTTTCGGCTACAAAAATCAGCCGCTCGAATCAGATCGGGGCTAGTTTTGTTTACGTTTATTTAAACTGTTTTTTAGCGCATATCTAAATATACAAATACTTAGCACAAATTTTTATTTGTTTTTTCACTATTTTCATCTGTTTGCCATAAGGAAAAAAGAGTATATTCGTCTCTCCTTCCCTTGTTTTTTCGAATTCTTTCTTTTGTTCCTATTTTTGTGTTTATTTTTAGCAAATTTTTGCGGGTGCTTATTTTTGTTTATGGCTTGCTGCAGCGTCGTTTTTCTTCTTCTTTCTCCTCTTGTTGCTGTTGTTTGTTATTGTACGAGTATTATTGGTATAACCAGTGGACACAGACCCTACTCGTTATTTCAAACGATTTCAATGGAATTTTGTGCCTCATTCTCTTGTAGGTCTTCAATGCACACAGCCAGGCGGACTGGTGCAGGCAACGCACCAACTGAGAGTATCAGACTCGCTGCAATTTAAATCCTTCGGCTACGTGGAACGGGTTAGCGCTTCGGCGAGGCTCTGAAAGGAGGCACCGGTCGCCGCCGTTCCCGTATTGCAGCACGCTGCTGCTTTGTTTATTAGCGTTGCACCACATTTTTCCTTTTTGCAGCACGATTTCAAGAGTCGTGCTGCACTGCGGCGGTGGCGGCGTATTTTTAGCTCTTAGTTTGAAGCTTACACTTACTGCAGCTCGCACAGACCCTGCCTGCCACTCTAGAAATGTTATTTGCGGACACTGAAACCACAGAAGGCGCGTTCGTGGAGTGTGGTATCGTTTTAATTTTTAAATAATTATTGTACCTAAAAACTTTGCGGTTTTCAACAATGTTTCCGAAGATATTTTTCAATGCCCACAGTTTGCTGAAAACAACTCCGAACAACTAAAAAGGGGGCTTGTCTTGTGGCGGAGTAGACCTAAATTGGTTGACAGTTCTTGGCGGACACGTTGCATGCTTTGCTCACTTTTAATGACGACTCCAAGAGATGCCAAGATTCATGGCAGGATAATCATGATGCCGCACAAAACAAGCACAGTTCTTCGTACAAGAATGCGTTAAGGAAACAAAGGCCAAGCCACTGGCCAGACTTGATTGTGGCAGAAGGACTCCTGGCTGTGGTAGTGCACTCCTGTATGTATGTACCTAAGTGCACCACATGGACTGGATTCCTCTCAATGACGAATGTGCTCGTACAGAAATGCATGGGGAGCAAGATATGCGGTATTGCTGCAATTGCGCGAATTAAACGCTGAAATTCGCTGAATTCAATGAAAACCAAACACAATAAGAGCAGCAACAACAACAACAACAACAAGATCGCATGTCTGTATACGTGCATTCCACTATAGCTGCATTGCATTTATGAAGTCAGTCTTGGAATGGCACGGCAACATGTGCCATTGTTGTTGCTCCTGTTGCTGTTCTTTTGGCTGTGCAACAACCAAAAGATAAATACAAAAGGAGCTCTACGGCTCGAGATGCCACCACTACTCATGCAAAACGCAATAAAACTGCTTGAAAGGGGTTCTGATGTTGGCCCAAATGATTCGTTGTTTGACTTTGGCGAATCTCCGTACTGAGGTTCGTTATCAAAGCAAGCCAAGAGGATTAAGCCTCTGCCGGCTTCAACTGTTGTAATTTTTATAAACATAGTTATTACAAAGATTAAAAACAAACAAAAGCAAAAAAGCATAAGTAAAGGTATAAAAACAACACAACCTTTGCTATTCCTTTGCTTGCAAGCTAAACAGAGAGAATTGAGGATACCTTAGAGGAAAGGCAAGCATCTTTTAATATACACATATATAAATTCCTGTTGCACACTCCTGAAAGCAGTGTGGCATTGAAAGAACCACCATAGCGATGGTTTGAACATTACCTTGGTTGGCGTAGTGTCTAAGCAACAAACGAAAGAGAGGCAGCACCTAATTCCATAGTTGTTTTCGATTCGTCACCCGTCTTATCCGCATGCTCAGTCTACTTTTAATAACATACTTTCAAAAATCCAACTTTGCATCACAGTTTTACGTCGGTCGTTTAAATAAGGGTGTAACTCGCCATCTTAAACGACGTCGTTAAGTGCTGCCTGGATTCAAGAATAATGTAGTTCATTCACGACTTACGCACGCTTACCAAAAGGACAAATTTAACATTGTGGCTCTGGCCAAAAATACTTAAGCCATTTTTCCGTAATTGAAAGAAATTACATATCAAAAAATAATTAGCACAATCTTGCCACAATTGTTTCTAGTGTACTGCTGGGGCACAGTACGATGCTTCATAATAGAATAGCAAACATTTTTCTGTGAGCAAACCTAAAAAATTTTTAAGACTATATACCATAGACCCTAAAGTAAAACAGACATTGTATATAATGTTTGAGAAGTTGAGCTGCCATTATAACGTCGTGAAGAGGGCGTAGCAAATATAAAGATGTAAATTTGGTAATAGCCACCCTCTGTGGTCTAGTGGTAAGCATGCTAGACTCACATTCAGGGTTGCAGGTTCAACTCCTGCCCCGGGCTTGTTCTCAAAAATGCTTCTTTCTAAAAAATATTTTATTTTTGAGTCGAAGGCTTCAGTAGCCAGTCCTCATTCCCGAATCCCTTGCAGTCATACTTAATTATGGGGTAAGATATAATAATAATAATGATAATATATTTTGTAATAACTGGTATTTGGTCGATACTTGTCAAAATTTTATTTCAGAGGTAAATGTGGAAGCAATAAAACTGCAACGCCAATTTCAATACAGAAATTTACAATATTGTTACGAAATTGCCTTTTTGACAATTTATACTGTTATGAATTTGCCCTCCTGACAATTTATTATAACTCTCAATACTCGGATTCGTACCACTGGATTGGGTAGTAATTAAACAACCGCTGGTTAAATTAGCTTTATTTAATTATTGCAATTTACACGTTTAATATTACGCTTAAAGTTTACTTTATTACAATTTGCACTTTATGTAACAATTCATTCAATCACTTTATTACTTTTTAATCACAATTACAAATGTTACTGTTTCGATTAAAAATGCACGATGTACACATTGTTACGGTTGATTTTCAACAGTGATTCGGCTTGAATTGTGTGGTGGCTTATATACCTTCCCAATGGTTGAAGTAGAAAATTCTAGAATATTCTATGTTTCAATTGAACAAAAAAAGTCCTTCTAAGTAATATCGCCCTCTGTGGTCTAGTGGTAAGCATGCTAGACTCACACCCCTAGAGTCGCAAGTTCAAATCCTGCCACGGGCTTGGTCTCCAAAATGCTTCTTTCTATAAAAAAAATCCTTTTCTCTTCGAGTCGAAAGCCTCTGCAGCTAGTACTCATTCCCCCAACACCTTGCACTCATAATTAATTATGGTGTAATATATAATAATAATAATAAAAATAATAATATCATTTTTAGTACGAAGATTTATTTACCCAATGTCCCAGTAATAGTTTAACTCCTACAGGGATTATTTCAAGCCATTCCTTCGGTGAATTTCTTTCCCCCATGAACTTACGGGCATAATGATTTGTACAGTTTGTGTCATAAGTAGGAACGTGAATCCAATAAATTCCCCTTTTATTGAATGTTTTGATTGAGAGAAATAGTAAGTAGCAGAGCTACAACTGCTTATTTCTGGCAGTAACAGCGTTTAATACATAAAATTCACAAGCTTCGCAATACTAAAAGAGGACACAATATTTTTCTTCAAGATGTTTAAGCCGATAAAAAAGTAAGATTTCGAAAAGCCCTCATAATTGACGCCTGAGTCGACGGTGACCTCCTGGTTCGAAGTCAACATTCTGTCGGCGACTCATTTCTTTCTGTTTGAAAATGGGACGAAGCTGTATAGAGACAGTTCTGGGAAAAACGATGGATGGAAGAAAAATGCGCACTTCAATTGCAGAACTACCGTCATCAGAATTGCACAGGTGCACCCCTGCATTGAACTAATAAACGACCATTTGCTTCTTGGCCAAAAGCGGGTCTTTTTTGTTAGATTATTCGGCCAATCGACTAAATAACATCAATCGAATCAATCAAAGAAAACGAATCTATTCTACAATTATTCATATTCTTTTATTATATTTAAAATAATCCGCTGCACATATATTTATAATTATATCATCCTTTAAAACAAACGAAATTGTTGAAATAAAAATATCCCAAATGGAGTACTGAGACATTTTCAGTGACTATGTCAAACTTGGTTGAATGGCACTACTATATGCATACAACTTTCAGGTTTGGCTTGAGATATTCAACTCATAATCATCGATTATTGTGAGATTGAAACAACAACAACCAGAATATTTTCGAACTGTACCGATCTAAAAGGATCAGATATAACATTTCATTACCGCCGTTTAAAAAGCTAAAATATTCAACTGGACTCTAAGGAATAAGCTCTTTCGGTAGGATTGCTAAATAAAAGTGGCTTCTTCAATGTAAGAACCTTTGAAGCTACAATGCATCTAAGCAGAGATCAAATATTTTTGAGACGGTATTGGTTTCACTGCAAAAATTCCGTCCTAGTTAAGCACTCACGTGCATATCCTGAGTGGTGTCACATCGAGTGGTGTCACACCTAAACACAATCCTCACGTTTGTACTACTCCTAGGATTATTATGTAGCGAAAATTCAATTTAAACAACATAAGTGTGTGTGTGTGTGGATATGCAACTATCATTTAATGATCTTCAAGCAGTTCCAACCCAAGTGGTTCTATAAAATTAAACGAGTTCTATGGAAAAATATTTAATTTACTTTTCAAACTACAATTATCCATTGAGCATAAAACACGCTACGGCGCCCCTTGTGCCACCAACACCCAACGATTCCCAGCACCACGCTTAACCTCCTTTCCACAAGTGAATGTGTGTGAGTGTATGTGTGTTCTGAGCCCGCAAAATAACCCCACAAATGCTTATACACGATGCCGGCTGGCTTCCGCTGCAATTGCTGCACCAAAACAGAGAGGCAGACAGAACGAAGGACGGACGAACGCACAGACAGACACTCTCACAGGGGGGAAATTTGTGTCCATGGAAAAATAGTAGGCGATGTGACGTGCATGGGTTTGGTGTGGTGTCGTATCGGCGTCTGATGCCCCACACACAACATCAACAACAACAACAACATCCGGCGGCTTGTTTTGCACAACGATTGGGCTTGCAGCGCCTTCCACATGAAATGTAAACAACAACAAAAAAGCAAAAGTAGTAAGAGCGCGACAGCAGCACCAGCACCACCACCAACAGCAGCAGCAGCAGCAGCAGCAGCAGCAGCAGCAGCAGCAGCAGCAGCAGCAGTAGCAGTAGCAGCGGCAGAGGACGAATAGCGTGCAACAAAACAAATCCATGAATGGAATTGGTAAATTTTATTTGTATTCATTTTTTTGTTGTTCTCGAGTTGTTTTTGTTGTTGTTGCGATTGTTTTGCTCGCTACTTCTTCTTGGATTTATTTTCATTTAAGTGCGACTTTGTATGCAGGTCTAATCATGGAGAGCGCAACGGTTTCACGCTCGCATGTACCACACGATGCAGGAGTGTCCCGGCAGTGTAACAGAGCACCAGTTGCTCAACATTTCTTAGACCTTTGTGATGATGTTACATTGGGATCCATAGCTTTTTTTTTTGTATAGCAAAATTCTTAGCAGATTTAATCAGACTTATAAACAATTAAAATATGCAGGAAGCCTCTTCTCCATCCCAAGAGCAAATATAAGAAAAAGATAATTTCCATAGCAAATGTATGGTTCCAGACCCCATTATATTCTACGCTTTCCGTTTCACTTTGAAATGCTTTTTACTCATCCTACTTTAGTATAGACATACGAGGGCGGATTGATATTGAAGCTACCTAAGTAGGAAAAAAACATTTTTTTTTTCAAAAACCATTTATTTCTCAACATAGTCTCCTTTTGCTTCGACACACTTAGTAAGACGATATTCCAACTTTTTTATACCATCTGAATAATACGATTTCGCGAACCCCTCAAAATACGCGTTAGTTTCGGTAATCACTTCTTCGTTTGAGATGAATCTTTTTCCTGCGAGCCATTTTTTCAAGTTTGGAAACAGGAAAAAGTCATTAGGAGCTAAATCTGGACTATAAGGTGGATGATTAACCAATTCGAAGTGTATTTCACGTAATTTTAGCATCGTATCTAATGCTGTGTGAACCGGTGCGTTGTCTTGAAGAAAGAGCATTTTTTTTTTCCTTAAATGTGGTCGTTTTTCCTTGATTGCATCAATCAATTGATCCAATAATGCACGATAATACTTTCCTGTGATTGTGGATCCTTTTTCAAGATAATCGATGAGCAATATTCCGTGTGCATCCCAAAATACAGTGGCCATAACCTTGCCAGCCGATTTCACTGCCTTCGCCTTCTTCGGAGCACTTCCACCAGCTTCCACCCATTGTTTCGATTGATTTTTGGTTTCAGGTGTGTAGTGGTGGACCCACGTTTCATCAACAGTTATTAATCGACGCCAAAAATCAACAGGATTACGCTTTATCATGTCCAAACACCGCTGTGAAGTGGTCTGTCGAACTCATTTTTGTTCGACACTGAGCAAACGCGGCACCCATCTTGCCGATAGCTTTTTCATATGCAAATGTTCATGCAAAATGTTGAACACACGTTCATATGATATGTTTACCATTTCAACAATCTCACGCAACTTGACTCGGCAATCATTATCATAACGATATCGAGGATTTTCTTGATATTTTCTTCAGTAACCACCTCTTTTGGCCTTCCTGTTGATGGTATTGTTGCAGTGCTTGTTCGGCCGCGTTTAAATTCAGCAATCCAATATTTTACCATGTAATCTGACGGAGCAGATTCACCGTAATGTTTATCGAGCTTTTCTTTTGTCTCTTTCGCCGTTTTCCCTTTCAAATAATAGTGTTTAATCACTGCACGAAATTCGCTTTTTTCCATTTTTCAAGAAACACAAAAGTTGCTTACTTCAAACGACTACAACAAATAAACTAATCGATGAATTTGGGTGAAATTTTAACAGCTGACGTTTGACAGATCGCAATTTAAAAAAAAAAAAAAAAGTTTTTGTGTTTGTGCTACCATCTAGCGCTAGGTAGCGTCAATATCAATCCGCCCTCGTATAAGACGCGTTCGAATCGCTAGTTCTGATTCGCTAAACCAAGCTACTTTTGAAAGTTATACGAGATTAGAACTACAAACTCGCTACTTTTTCCTAGTTGGTTCGATAAGACAAATTGGTTATTTGGAACCTTGCTACCAATTCCAATTTTTATGCTTTGATCATAGAATTAAAGTTTTCCTACAAAAATATGAATATAGGCAGACTATTATATTTGCGCACCAGATACTAACCTAAAACATTTTTTTCAAAGAAACCCCAAAAGACGACAATTACAACTCCCTATGACGTGAAACTGAAGTGGCACTTTTACTGGCTGCAAATTGCGTCGAGATTTCGATATATTTGAAGCAGTCACTTTTCCTGCGGGGACAATCCAGGAGTAGATGGTGTGGTTGTGTCGAAATTGAGCTCTCTTTGTCTGCTTGTGCAACATAATCCCATCCTTGTTTCACTTGATGCGTTTGCACGATTTGGAGCGGGTACGGGTTCGGTCGGGTTTCCTTTCGTTTGGTTCATTTGCTGTGCAAGTGCAAACTGGATTTATGGTGTAAAATTCATCTCCACAAATTTAGCATATTTGTTGCAATTCCTTTTTTATTTTGATTTTCTTTTATTTGCATATTTTTCATCTTTCATCTTGCATTTTGCATTTCACGTTTCCGTGGTCGTCCTCCTTCGTCTGGTGAAGCTCTGGTCCGGGCTCAGCCGCCTGTGGGACTTTTTGTGTGTTTGCGTCTAGCGCTCTTTATGGGAGGCATGATTGGAAGCATGAATTGAAGTTTTCATTTTGTTTTGTTGCACTTCTGCCGGCGGCAGACTGCTTCCAACAGTTTTACCCCTATACGTGATCTGGTCTGGTCGCGTTTGTGTGCGAGTGTTTATTTGTGCACTGTCTGGGATGCCATTAGTTGCACAATTTTGATTTCTAATACGGTTCGTTTGTGGGCATGTAGACAGCAGAGCAGCATGCGTGCTCCAAATAATTTCATTGCAAATGGAGACAATAAAAGCAACACGTACGAAGAACAAATGACAATTATGTTCCTAGGTTCAAGCTAAAGTTATATGCTAATCAACATGATACGCATCCTCAGCAATGTCTGAGGTAATGGAGGGAAGTATAAACTACCATTATATTGGAGAAGAGAGAACTGAAAAACCAATGGCTAAGAAAAGCCGAAAGTGTTTCTTCAATCCTCTTTTGTAAGGAAGTGACTACTCAATCATTAAATTAAAACTAGTTTTAGATTTTTAACCCGTTTTTAAATATTTTTGACTTCCAACAACAGGAATTGCGTTTCTTTTATCATGAATGCATATTGAAACAAAGTTACACTGTTTAAAAAGTCACATGTAACGATGTCGTATTCTATGCACAAACCATCAAGAAACCGCCTTGGCATCGCAGACCGCCGAATCCCAACTTGTGTTAACTGAATCGACGTCGTTAAGCTTTGTGGTTATATTCCCATACAAATTAAAAGATAAGCAACTGTAACGGACTAGGCGAACGTTGCTGCGTTCGATTCGTCATCTGAGATCCATTATTTTTAGAATGTTGATATTTTTCTATGAAATAAGTTTTATCCGACCATAATCAATACTGACTGAAATCGGAGTTGACATCAAATCCAGCTCGTTAAAAATCGAATCGAAGTGAAAATGTATGTTGTAGAAATAGTAATCCTAATGCAGCCGATACGGTTCATACAGAAAAAGTTCCCTATTTCTATAGAGGCAGCCACATTACCGACTACATCAAGCAACCGTTTTCTGAAATAATTACCGCGGCTGCTCAAAGAATGTCATTAGCCATTATGCAAATGCAAAAAATTCTTGGAAAATGTTGGGCAAAATTTTTGTACTCCGCGGCATTGCTGCGAAATCATCAATACGCATTTATTTCTTGTCTGGCTTATGCTCTTCTCTTATCTTTCACAAGCGTAAAAGGAGTCGTGGTGCAGGAATATTAAAGAAAAACATTTTATGCCTCGAGGAGGTCGGGCGAGTAAATTAGCAGCAAACTTGGCAAGACGCGAAGAATTCGAAGGACCAGTGTGAGCAAACGAAATCAAATTAACTGCTCTGAGAGACAGACACATAATCACTTCAAAAATTTCAAACATTATATTTGCGCATTTTTAGTTGTTGTTGTACTGAAAGGAGCCATTTTTATAAATAGTTGATTCTTGCACATCTTAATATTACGGACAGAAATAAGTCTTCTAGCGAGTTATATGTGAAAGATCACGAATCTGACTGTTTCGAGCATAATACGTAAATCTAGTATATTAAAATTTATCGAGCAATTTGAGGAACAATTTTTAGAATACTCGTATATGTAGGATGAAAACTTCCTCCTAATTTTTAAGTATAATGTTTAATATTTAGCTTTAAGATGGGAGGTATTTCTGAATCTTTGTAATAGAGTTATGAAAGATATACACTGTTTCATTACTAGGATTAGGACTAACGTCACATCACACGAATTTATGCCTGGAGTCAGTCGGTGAAAATGAACAAATATACAAGCGAACCTGATGGCACATTGCAATCATATTGCCAGTTCTAAGCTAATCAGATAATGCAAACTCTCAATTAAGATGTTATCTCTTACCAATTTAGTCAACCAACTCTGGGTTTCAGAGATATGCATATTTAGATCATTTGTAATGAAACAGCTATGAGGCTATCAAGAGTTTCCTTTTGCAATATTGTCAAGAGTATTACAACTTCGTACAAATCCCCTAGGCGCCATTAATTTCAATTTGTATACACATGTTTAACAACAAACTCAAGAAATTCTGCAGACCAGGAACAGCAATTACAACAAACATCATCACACAGGTGGGTTCCCTTTAGGATCAGTAAACAAGCTACGTCTAAGCTAGATCTTGTAGGAAAAGCAGCAAATCTCACAGTTCACACAGCAAGTGATATCACAATTTTCTTTATAACAAAGATTAAGAAGTTCCAACTGCAACGTGGGGTGAGGTAGTGGGTTATGTGGACAGGAAACACTTGAGCAAAATCAACGACTGGTGGATAAGAGATTGAAACTGCTGTATTTTCAATGGTTTTATGTGGCTTTGCGTGATCGGTTTGAAATCAACGGAAAAAACTCACACCGAGATAAGTGCCTTAGGCGACCAGAGCTACTAGAAACCCATGGGACTCAGCCAATGATGCACTCAGCACTGTGCAACTAACCATTTTTCTTGCTGCACATCTCGATTGACAATTTAGTGGTGCTTTCATTCCTGGATTTGTTTGCTTTCTGCCCTAGACGACTTTAAAACATACGTCTAAAAACATGATCATAATTAAGCACTTTCTTTGTGGCCACTATTAAGAAACAGCCGAGAATTATATGATGATACCAGAATTTGGACAGACAGGGGACACCGAACAGACAACAAGTCTATGAACGGAGGATACTTTCTGAATTAGTATTCAGACCTTTCGGACCTAATACGTTGGAGCGAGTCTTGATATAAACAACGGAAATGTGGACAGATTGCTAGGGCATTCAAAAAAATCTAAGCTAAGGGATTGTCCTCATATTTTAAAGATTAAAATCAACCAACATACGGAAAATAACAAAAAATATGTGTCAGATACCCTCAAACAAAGAAACGAATTGCTTCGGATTAATTTATGTGTCCCACCTAGAAAGTATGGGCAGCATGCAAGTTTTTTATTTTATTATTGAACAATATTTAATTATACATGTGCGGGTTTTGTGGGAATGAATACTAGCAACTTGCGCCAAAGATACAGAAATAAGCATTTCACGCCAGGTACTAGTCGGGCAACGAACCCACGATCCCGCTACTGAAAGACTAGTTTTCTTACCATCGGTCCACGGAGACCAGCTTTGATATGAAAAAAACTGGGGCATTGCCAATTTTTTTCTCAGAATATTATCACTGGTGAAAATTAGGAAAGTAGGAATACATCGCCAGCGCAGGTACTCGGATTAGTATGAATTGACTTTATATTTATTTTTAGAATTTGTTGTGACTTTAAAAAGTTCACTCACGCATAAACGAGTGAAGTATGAAAGAGAGGTACGAAGGTCAATCAAATATAACCGACAGCTTTGTACCACAACTGAATGAGCCAACGAGCGTACGCAACTGAATAAAACTGGTTCATGGTTGCTTTGTATGCCGATAGTCGCTTGTCTCGCACTGGCAGACCTTAATTCCGAGAGTAGCTACCCGTGGGTCAAAGCGATCACGCTTTCCGTTCCTTTGCTTCGTCTTGACAGCTATGCTGCGAGAGTGGACACATTCCAGATGTTAATGACCAATCATCTGGAATGTGACGCAACAACTGAAAAACGTGAATAGCAATGCAAAGCGTAGGAATCAAGTTTATCTACCGAGATTGCGAAGCCAATTTTTAATTTAAATGCCATGTGGCTAGGAACGAAAGCACAAGGCATGTTGCCACTTCCACAGGTTCAGAGCACATGAAGACATAATCGAAGTTTGTGCGCTCTTCACAGACTATAAACTAATGGCACATCACTGAAGAAATTGGCTGAGAGACAACAGATGGGTCGATAGTTCCGATTGATTGAACCGATTACTTTCACAGTTTTATGATCAAGGTAGGTAGGTAGGCAAGGCGGCCACCCGAAAAGGGCGCACTTAGGCCAACATTGACCCTTTGTGATACCGTATGAGACAACAGGTTCCATCCCTTTCAAAGGTCCAGTCATTTGGAGCTTTTAATGAAGCAGTTGATAGAGCTAATCTTTTTTTTGAGATATTTCCCAAGGAGTCCAGAAAGTAGTCGCCTAGGAAAGTTCGCCTCCTTCTGGACAGCACTAGACACGTGCACAACAGGTGAGCAATGGACTCTTCCTCCTCCTCGTCCATGCAACTCCTGCAGAAGTCGTTAGAGGCGATCGCCAGCCTTTATGATCAAAGAAATACAGGATTTTATCGGTGTGATAGAGGCCGCGTAGTTGTTGGAAGGAACAAGTACAGATAGCCCTATCAACATCATGATGTGACGAACTGGAGAAGACGCGCCCGTAGCAGCGGCATCTGGAGATTTGCAGCAGCCCATTATCCGGTAACGGGTTATTATTTCCATTTAAGTTAAAAGTAAGTAAGACAGAGGCGATAATAGTCATAGTGCAGCAGGAGTACGTAATTGAAACACACACGTCCTATAATAATAAACATTCATTCCAGTGGCTCAATACCAATTTGGGAATGCCACTTAATCATCGCCATGCTCCATACTCTCAAAATATCTTGCAAATTCAAGGTAGTCTGAGTACTTAAATACGTTAATACAGGGGATACGTCCTGGGTCCATCGTGTGACTAGATGTCTTCCAATACATGTGAGTGTTGACCCCCCGTTCTATCTATGCGTCATGATATATATTTGGGTGTGGCAGTTGGCTCTTTTTATGTTGTGCCCCTAGGTAAAATTGTAGGTACACACAATTGGGAGTTTCCCACACATGTCGAAATCTTTAAAGTTGTCTACATCGTAGTTAAGGTCAAAATTGCGGGAAACTGTAGGGCTGATGACTTAGCCAGACGGGGTACCAACCTTCCTTTAGGCATGGACAGATGTGAAATTGGAATACCTATTGCCACCTGTAAACTGATGCTGAAGGATACGGTCGTGCGTGAGACCAATGGGTCTTGGGCACAAGAGGGCACTTGCTTAACGACTAGGCTAATGTGGCCGGAACTTAATAGTAGGAAAACTAGAGACTTGCTTGCCCTGCCGAGAGAGAATATCTCTAAGGTCGTGGCATGTATAACTGGTCACTGGCTTTTCGGCAGACATGCTCTCAGGCTGGGAGTATTCTCTCATGAATACTGCAGAAGCTGTGGGGATGAGGAGGAGGAGGAGACTGTGGAACATCTCTTCTGTAGTTGCCCCGCTCTGGCCAGAAGCGGGGCAACTACTCTTTGCTCTTTAGGCAAATACGCTTTTAGCTCTCTTACAAAGGTGTCTAGCGCGAAGATCAAACAAATCCTGCGCTTTATTGGGGCTTCAAAATGGTTCGACGAGTGAATCGGAGGTGCGTTGTGGCGCGGTGGTATCACAATGGAGCCATGGTGGTCTGAGTGAGCTGGTCCTTGAACTGGCTGCCACATTAACCTAACCTAACCTAAGGTCAAAATTACGCGATGATATCCCTTTTTCCATTTTTCATTATATTCTCTTCACCAGAAACTGGTGCCATTGTTATCGTAATATATCATAAGATTGTGAAATCTATATCTACTAACACATTTCAAACATATATATATATATATATATATATATATATATATATATATATATATATATATATATATATATATATATATATATATATATATGTGGCGGTTCGCGTTTCTTACTCAGTGAATGAACATTTAAAGAAAACACCTGTTGCGCTTACCACGCTCAAACAATTTACAACAAGTGTTGAAATCAATAAAATTATAATTTAAACAAAAAAATTCATAATAATAAAAGAATAATTCAAAAACAGAAGTAAATGCCTTGAGACGTCCAAATCTAACTCTGCCCAAACGCGTTAGATTGATGTAGCAGGCTGACAAAGTCAGTCAGGAAGCAGTAGCCGTACGGCCACAAGCAGATGTTGTAAGATTACAACACAGGAGGGATGAAGCGCAACAAGAACCAAGATGATACTGCAGGGGGATCGTTTCCTAGACACGGCATACAGGGCAGGTGTAGCAGTAGAATAAATTATAAGTATGAGTAACACGTTTGGGATCCTTTTCCATGGCTTTGCTACAACAAAAGACACAACTGTACAGCTACACAAAACAGGACAGAACAGAAGACGGGACAATTTGAAAGTATTGTGCAGCATTGCATTGCATTCAATGAGAATGATACTCACAGAAAGAAATTATGAATTTAGTTTTACCATCTTGGCAGCGCCAGATACAAGGGCAACGCATGCAAAATATTACATGCCATTAGAACACAGCAGAAATTGTTTCTGTGCAATTATTTTTAATTTATTGGAGAGAGAAGAGCATTTCTTGACTCAATATAGGAAGAAATCCCATGTGCTTGTACTTAAAGTGTGGTTTATTACGTCATGAAAACATCTGCGGATACCCAGCAGAAAGGGACCGACGATGGTAGTCGCAGGGGGTAGGTACGACTAATTAAAGAAAAGTTGCAATTCTTTTGTTCGATTTGGAATGCTTACATTTTTCCATTATTTATGTGTAAAATCGGCAGATGTGAACTGTGACGTTTAAAACAATGAACTAAATAGATCTTTAAAAATCTCTATAATTTCTTCACTTAATTTGAAATATTGACAATTTGGATCCAGGTTGTGTTTGAAAAGGAACGTTTCACTTTCGAATAATAAACTGAATGCGAATCTGAGTGACCTTTTATTGTTAAATTATTGTAGCAATGATAATTTCTGGACAACAGTGCGAATTATTTTCGTTATTAAATTCTGTGTTATGAATTACAAGTTTACCAAATTTTGCAGAGTCTTCCAAATCAGTAACTATAATTAAGTTATTTTAAAAACCCTTGTCAAATATCAAGCTATGTTCACCTCAAACACTATATTCCAGACAAACCTTTCTCAACTATTATAAATTGTGGCTACACAAGTCCATATCTCTACACTGATATACATCGCAAGAGACGGTGGACCAGAATAGAGCTGTGTCCAGAGTTCCAGGAACTATATTCTAAGACTAAGATTTCTTATAAATTTCCTTGTAATGTCCAAATACGAGTAGTGCCGATTTAACAAGCGTTCATTGCCGAAGAGAGCACCCTCTACTATATATAGAATAGATTAAATTGTTATTGTCTTTTGAACACATGACTTAATACGTCACTGATATGTTTTAATATTCAAGAACAATGATGAGAGTGTTTGAGAGTCGAAACAAAATACAGAAAGGACAACGGAATTTTCCCCATTCATACTATTTTATCCTTAGAACCGTTTTCACAAGTTTGCAGAAACTCTGTAGGTAACTTACTTAGCTGGCACTACAACCGACGGTCGGCCTTGGCCGCTAGCAAAATGTTGCGCCATTCGCCTCTGCTCTGCGCGCGATGACGCCAGTTAGAAATACCAAGCGCGCTGAGGTCATCATCGACTTGGTCCTTCCAACGGAGATTAGAACGTCCTTTTCTGCGAGTACCACCAACACATTCCGAATAGAGTACCTTCTTGGCCGGAGCGTTGTTGTTCATTCGCTCGACATGACCCAGCCATCGCAACTGCTGTAGTTTTATGCGTTTGACTATGTCTATATCGGTCTACAGCTCATACAGCTCGTGGTTCCATCTAATGCGGTATGCGTCCTCCACGCAGATTGGACCGTAGATCTTTCGAAGAATTTTCCTCTCGAATGCCCCCAATAATCTCTCATCGCTGCTCATCATCGTCCACGATTCGGCGCCATACAACAGGACGGTAAGTATGAGTGATTTGTAGAGCATTGTTTTTGTCCGTCAAGAGACGGCTCTGCTTTTTAGCTGCTTACTGAGCCCAAAGTAACACCTGTTGGCAAGAGTTATTCTTCGATTGATCTCCAGGCTGACGTGTAGGTAAGCCCATAATTAATTTCATTCAATACAAATGGAACCACAGACGCATAGTTCAGCGAATTGGTTTCCGCGAACTAATTCTTCTCCAAGAGCCACCACTCCTATCGTATCGAATTGTAAGTATCCTAGTAAGTCCAGGTACCTACTGAATTTTGACAGAAATAACCGAAGAGTGCTAATATAAATAAGAAGTGTTCTGTCCAGAGGCAAATAAATTAACAAAGGATTATAAATGTCCCTAATTGAATTATCATTTCGCCTCCGTTACACTAGAAAGGAAATACTTGCGAACAAAATTGTGATTCTGAACAATTCACTCTGAAGATATTCTTCCTACTAGTATTAATAAAGTTTTATGTAAAGAACATAATCATTTCTTTCTTCCCGAGATAAAAGCAATATAATCTTTCCAGCGACATTGAGTGATGATTTAGTGCCTGACATTCGAAGCATATGCAGGCTTGTGTCAACCGCATCATCGTGAAAGCTCAGTCAGCAGAAAATCTTAAGTTACAACACACTAAAAACCCGCATATTCCTCCCTGTTGGATAGAAATTCTGTATGCTGGGTACAGCTTAGGGACACAGGGAGAAGAAATTCTTGAGACAAAAGTGGCACAGAAATTGTGTTTCTTAAAAAAGAGACTAATATCAACTATGCCTCAGGAAATATTTTTTCCTGGACCAGGAGGAGATATATTTTGATTTTCAGCCAAGAGCCCTTAAACATGTTAGCCTATATATATGGCTTCAATTTTGTTTCGAATTGTGGCTATGATGGCAATGAAAATGCTGGCCAATCAGCCACTGTGGGGTCAGCAGATTGCATTTCTACCAAGTCCAACTCATAAAGGTTATCCACAACGATGGCTTTAGTTTAATGCACGTGGTAAAACCTGCTTTTATCCATTTTATCCAAACTGTTCTTCAAGACTTTGACATTATCGTTGAATTTAAATTGGAGGCAGCTCATATAATATGTCTTACATATAAGGTGGAACTGCCGATCATCAGCAAAGAGGATAAAACCTACATCCATTTTAAGGTGGAACTGCCGATCATCAGCGAAGAGGATAAAACCTACATCCATTTTAAGGTGGAACTGCCGATCATCAGCGAAGAGGATAAAACCTACATCCATTTTACAGTAAGCTGACCTATACAAAGCCGCACAGGTTCCAAATATTGGTTCTCTGAACCATTTCCGTAGGATTGTTGCCTTACATATTCCCAGGAGGGATCCTTCAATTCCTGAACTGAACTATGAATTAAAGCTGAGTGAGTAAAAAATGGTATTGCACAATAGCCGCGTTCGTTAAATATAGTTTACCATGTAACTTGAATGGGATTACAATAACAATATTTATTGACCTCACTTTTTTTAACGAGTTGGGATTAGTTCGCTTATACGACTTAGCGACTTGGAGCTGAGCTGCCAACTCTATTTTTAAAGGTTTGTGTATTGTGTTATATAAAGAAATCTCAATATTGAAAAAACGTATATTAACAGTGCTGCCAACTTTGTGGCAAGCATGGACTTAGCGACTTCTGTTTTTTTTTTTATACCAAGTTATAATCTCAATAAAAAACATACTTTTTAATCGCTGGCTGGTAGAATATCGATATATGAACTCCTGTACTATGCATATTTAAGAACTACTCCCTGGTATTTAAGAGCTAACTAAAGATTCCTCTGCTACAGCATTCAATGACGCATAAGTCTTGGATTATAAATTGGTTTTATGAACATTAATCGGCTTCAGCAGCAATTAAAATAGCCTGGACATTCAGCTCAGTGGACATATTGTACATTCCTCAAAGCGCCCACATTCTACGGCGCTTCGCTTTGGATGACCTGAGTGATCTTATGACGCAAGATATAAAAATAGAAAGGAATTGTTGAAAACTACGCGTAATTAGAACGAATTCGTTGGTTCTCCAATGCGACCAGTTCACAGCGCATTTGAAGCACCCAGATTAAAAACCACGAGCGCCACAAAAATTAAACAATTTAAAGATAACATTTTTCACACGATGCAAAAAATAATGATGTGTGTACGAGTACGAGTATTGCAAAATTAATGAATTCACACATCCGCTGATTGTACAGAATTCGTATATATTATACTTGTGGCTGTGTGCGTGATTGGGTGAGGGCACTTATCACTTCTTCGGTTAATCACTTAATCAACGTAGGAGGGCGGATTGCAAAACTGCATGTCCAAAGCTTGACGTTCATGAATGAATGAACGAACTGGCGAAGACTTAATTATGAGGGACGACAAGCTGCACCACTCTGGTGTGACCCACATGAACAGCACAGCGGCAGCGTTGGGTTCCGCTCAGCATTGCTGGTGACAGGCGGTAATGGAAATCTTCGTAGAACGCGGTAATGCATGGCACTCGTTCAGTTCTCTGGATGCTTTGGGCCAGCAACACTACCGCCACAGACTGCGCAGCAGGGCAAAATACTCCAAATCGATGATAGGGAAATATAGGCCAACGCATCTCATCAACACACACAGAGAACAACAGCGCCAGTAGCAACAGTTTTAGCACGAGAGAAATTCGAGCAAGCAAAGTGGTAGCGCCGGCGGACAGAGGCGGACGTTGTATTCCATTCGACTTAAATTCCATGCGATAAAAATAGCTTTAAAAGAATCTCATTTAACGCGTTTTCACACATTTTGGTCGGAATGTTGCAACAACAATGTATCAAAATGGAAGATAACTCAAATGAGCGAACAATGACAGTGGAGCAAATTGCTGAAAAACATCAAAAAAAATATAAATGTATGGCTCTCAAAATAACACACACACTGGGGATAACAAAGTAATGGAGACATTACATTCAGTTTATTTTTAAACGACAGATTGGGGCATATATAACAAATATGGACTATGCTTGAAAGTATTATTATTATTATTATTATTATGTCTAGGGGATTTAAGCACCGCGACCTTTCGATCTATTGTGCCCCCCATCAGAGGCTCAAAGTACATCTTTGAGTCCTATCCTCTGGATAAACGTGATGACAAGTTTTGGCTCTAGAGGTTTCACATCACTGGCAGAGCCCTGGAAAAATGCCAAGTATTTCCTGCGGGTGTGCATGAGAGCCGGACATTCTGTCAAGACATGCAAAGATGTCTCCTCTTCCTTCATACAGAATCTGCAGGAGCTTTCCGAGGTGACCCCCATTCTCACCATGTGTGAGTTCAGTTTACAGTGTCCTGCTTTAAAGTAATTTCAGTTTTGATTTGGTTTCTTGTCATTAAAAAGGAAATAGCAGCACATTTGAATAAATCAACATCATATTTTTCTAATATGAATATATACACAATCTTTCAAGAAACTATTCACAATAGCATTATTATTTGGACTCTTACTCTCACATCTTCTCCCATAGTTAACATGCGATGGCTTCAAGTTCTGACACGATATAACACGATATTACGGTACTGACAAAACTTCTTTAATATTTCCCTTCTCGGAAAAATTATAGTTTCGATGAAAATGCCCTTCAAGTAAATAGTCTCTCCATTTCTGCGAAGCCGAACCATTTCCACATTTGACTCCCGTTCACACATTTTACGGATCAAAAAGTGGGTCAGTCTATTTTTGACCCAATATTAATTGAATAAAACAAAATACGAATTACGCAAATTTAATGAAAGTGTCCCACTGTGCCTGCAACGATTAATATTCCATATGGTAGAAATGCCCTATTCAGAATATATAATCAGTTCGGAGTACCCACATAACCTGATTCTCAATTTTATCGCAACTGTGCACATGCTTGAGCGGAGATTTTGTGGGCTTCCTTATCAATGAAAAACTGTCAGCAAATTAATCGTGACAGTATTATACAATTTTATAATTGTTGTGAAAAGCCCTCGAAGGTTTCCAATAACTTAAATCAATCGTTTGCAGATAAAAAATTTAGAAATTTAAAAATTTTTATTTGATAACCTCAAAAAGTGAGTGGGTGTTTCAGTATCAATTGCACCTTCAAATAGACTCGAGGTGCTGCATACAAACGAGGCATGCCCGACTAAGAAAACAGGAAATACTTAAAATGATGTTCATTCTTCGCTGTTGCTTCCACACATGCTTCTTTTGTCGGACCGTATTGAACAAACTGGCTATAGAAGAACCATCCAAAATGAGCAACAAATTCCAAAGACTGGTTGGGAATTGTTTTCTACCTGATCGAACACAATCAAACTTCTGTGGGAATGGGCGACTATAATCGAGTAATTAGTTGCGCACGATCTATTTAATGAGTTCTAAGTAATCGATTTACTATCTACAATTCCTTGCATAATCGATTGTTTTTCCACTTAAGAAATATTTTAATATAAGTTCGTGATGGCTGTGATTAGGATCTTACAATCCAACATTTTTACCACCTCCAAATAGATAATTACTGATATCAGCGATAGACCCTCGTACTCGTAAATTGTCTGGAGAAATGATGCAGATTAATGTTGCAAGTATTTGTATATAGAAGCCAAAAATACCCCGAACAGAGATTAATCGATTCCTTATTGAGAATGAACCGATGTCAAGCAGTTTCATTCTATCAATTAATCGATCAATTTTAATAAATCACTAAATTTACTCGGGTGCTACCGTAAATATCCATCTAATACAGTTGGGAATCCCAGCCAGGAAACAAAACTACAGTGACATATTTGTACATTCCCACACAAAGGAATTATTCAATTCGCAATCGCGCGAAATAATAAGGAGTGCTATTAGATCTTGCTCATATCTAAGATATAATCTCCAAAACACCTGAGTCTATTGTGTGCCAATGGTCCTCAGTCTGTGATCAGGTGCAGTAAGGTTTCGTCACTTTCTTCACAGAATCGACAAATGGCATCTGAAGATTACCCAACTTGTTCAAATGGTAGTTGAGTCTACAATGTCCGCTTAAAAAAGGAGTGATATATAAGTCAATAATATATACATTGTATATTATACAGGCAAAAAACTCGTAGATGCACCCTATTTAAATTTTCTTTTCCAGTTCAACTTTGATTAATGTTCTAAATGATGAAACTGAAGTATAATAATTAATTTCCTTTTATCTTTTATAATTTGCTGTTTGCTTGACAATGGAATGGACTGCAGTTCGCCACTTTTCAGGGAAACCGGGAACCGACTTCTAACAGAGTTCTTATTCATTTCTCGTTTTGTAAAACCTTTCGAGAAGTATCTCTTAATACTTCTGAAAGCGCCGAAGCAGGACTACCAAATAATTTGACAATTCCCTTTATCCTATATACTGTTCTAGTCTAGACTCTTTAACCATTTCGCGGATGTAAGAAAAGGAAGTCAAGATGAACCTTTAAAATCCATCTAAAACCTTTAAAATCCATAGAAAAAGTAATATATTTATAAATTTCTTTTCAACACTCATTGACTGTAATACCAGGAGAAAATAGTTTGGTTTCAAGGCACCGTTTATATCCCAAAGTACATTGACTCATTAAGTTCCCAAACAGAGCACAATCTTTTCAGATTTTTTTCACCATTGCATTTCACTCTGATCTTCCATCCACACACACAATTAAATTTTAATCAGTTAATTCGTATCTGCTCATTTTTAGTAAATAAATAAATAAAAGAAAGATCTTCTCGAGATATGACTAAGCACCCACATACGTAAGTCTTTTCATGTGTGTCAAATCAATTTTGGATATGAGACATCAAGCAATGTCCCATATATAATTCTTTTATTATGAAAATATTTCTATTATATAATTTTCGTGCATCGAAGTTAGTCACGAATGAAAATTGCTAAGGCCATTATTGGAACTTCAACGTTATGTGAATACTTCTATGATACGGCAAACTGTAGGAATTTCAGTGCAGTCAAAAGGCAGTAGAGAGAATAAACAAGTTCAAGTAATCGAGCCCAAACATGAAGTTCCTGCAATATTAGCCTAATGCGCGATTGCAGGCCAAACCCTAATTTCGACACCTTAAAAAATGTCGCCTGGGTAAAACATATTTTTCAAGCGGAAGTTTTTGCAGCATGGAAAGCCGCAGAGCTCGCCCGCATAGCAGAAACTAAAAACTCCAAAATAAACCTCTACATAGATAGCCAGGGTGCGATCAAAGCTATAACTTCATGCTGTGCATCTTCCAAAAATGTTCTGTAGGGCAAGGCAGCAATAAATAGACTGGTCACCAACCAGCAGCTACATATCTACTCGGTCCCAGGGTATAAAAAACTTAGAAGGAAACGAGAGTGCCGATGCCAATGCTAAAAGCGGAATCTTACTACCGAACGAGCAAGTAAGTATCGTACTGATGCCTCTAAAAATGATCAATAGCCGTATTGAAGATGACATGCTGAGAAAGGGGAAAGAACCACATGTAAAATCGCAAAGCCCATGGCACTACCGAGCAAGCATTGCAGAACGGTAGTAGGAATACTGACAGATCACTGTCTAACGGCGGTACACGCTAAGAGGATGTGACTCACAAACAACAATGAATGCCGGAAATATGGGGAGCAAGGCACAAGGGAAACTTTGGAGCATCTCCTATGCCTACGCCCCGCGATATCGGAAACGCGCTGAACATATCTGGGAGCTCCCTTGTTTGAAGGACTAGAAGACGTGGCACAATTAGTTTCGCTCTTAAGGTTTGCTAAGAGCGTCTGTCTATTAATTGGATATCCCCTTAAATGGATATCCATCTGACACCGCAGAGGACCTTGCAGGACCACGTGTGGCCTTCACGGCCAGCCACTCTAACCTAACCTAAAACATATTTTAAAGGCAGATATCAGGTTAAATGAATGTTATAACGGAACCAGACTATATGCTAGTCTAGAATGGCCGTGTCAAACGGAGTATTCTGATTTTGTAGAGTAAATATGCTTATTCGCACCATCAATTTTGTACAGGCCTTAAGTTATTAACATAGTGGGCGTACGTAGTCATTTTATTATCAATTTTAAAAGAATTGTCTGCTATTACATATATAGGAGGTAGGCGGGCTCTTTATCTGATTCACTGATTCACTGAATTTCTATATTCTACATTCAATATGCTTATTGGTACCAAAACTTCGTCCAAAAAATTTTTATAGGTCTTAGATATAAATATTCATGGGCGTCCATAATTTTCATGAAGTAAGTTCGCCTTTATTTCAAGTTATTTTAAATACGATTTCTACAGATACATACTTAGGAAGTAGGCGTGCCCTTTGACTAGCTAAGTTCATATAACTATCTGGTTATGTCTCAAGGTCCAGACTATGCTTTTGGAAACTTCCATTAAGGTATCTCTAACGGTGTGGACAAAATTAGCTGCACACGAACATATAAATACGCAGGATCACATTGAAAAATGTTGCCGGGCGAGACCGTGCTGGTAACTTTTCCTCCCTTTCACGATAAAGACCAAGGAATCTCTTAGATTCCTCACTGACTTACTAGCAATCCTCACACATATCCATATTTGTGTAGTTCTGTTCTGTAAAAGAAGGTAAAGCGCGCATTCATCACTTTTCTTTTCAACAGTCAAACGACGGGAGTGTTTTATTATTCCTCTGAAATTGAGCAATCTTTTGATAGTATCCAGCGGTCTCCAATTTCAGTACATGCATATTAAACTAACTAGAAAGAGTTGAAGAACAGGCACATTGGTCCTGAGGTTTACTACCGGCGTGGACGAGTAATAAATGACTGGGAACCTGTCTCTGGTCTCAGACGAGCCAAAATACTTGTTACATATCCTGCCCACAAAAATTCCCACATTTAGACAAATAATGTTTACCTGTCGAGAAGGAATGTGGTGTTTGTATAGAGGAGGAAGAGACGACAACAATTACAATAACAACTATTCCTGCCTCTGTTTAGAATAGGAATCTTCCAGCTTGAGTTTTTAACGCTCACTGCTATCAAATTCTTTTCTACAAAAGAGGTTGTAGCCTGCATAATGACAGCGGAACGGCCTGTGTCCTTAGAAAGGGATTAGCACAAAATACTCAAATCTTTCTGTCGTAGTGTCTGACCAGGGAATATTTTGGAAGTTATTGAGGTTGTCGACAGAGCCTTGATTACTGCTTGCCTATTAGATATTCCTCAAATGATAGCCACTGAAAACTCTCCATTCTGAGACTTTCGTCTGTGTGAATATACTCGTACAATGTGGTTCTCTTTTTCCCAGACATACATATCTCCAAGGAATCAAAATTAAAACTCAGTTTGAAGAAGTAAGCTAGAAAAGAGTATTCGCTGTTTTTCGATTTCAAACTCATTTCGAATACAAGAGTGGCCTGGCATTTCAAATAGGAATGAATACGCCTCTTGTAGATCTCAACTCAAAATAATTGCTTTATATACAACATTTGTCGTCATTATGGTGTGGTTTCAAAGTGAGGAACTTAGTTGAAAGGAAACCACTTCTATGAATTCGAAATAATCAAAGAAACCCATATGAAAGTACTACAAATAGTTCTAGAAAGCATTGAATTGGATTCACAGTAATTTCAAGTAAAAACAAGAAATATAGAAAGGAACTCGTGAATGAAATGAGGAAAATTATTATTATTATTGCATAATCAATTTCATTTCAATCGCATCGATTCGAAGTGAAATAACGACGGATCTAATTGTATATCGTCTTTACACACCTTCCAGTAATATCGCAGAGAACTTCACAGTTTCCTGCAATTGTGCGAAATAAATGCACATTTGTTGAAAATTTCAGCAGTGTTTGCATAACGCGCACACATTCTTTCCAAGTTATTTAAAAAATTGTGACTAACGGCTCAAAGTGGTGTGCGCACAAATGAGTGACTTCTCTTTGAACATGAATATTAGCTCAAGTATTACATAAAAATACAGACAATTAGCATTGGAATACTCGTACGCCTGAGCCAGCTAAGCTAGAGAAACCCAAGAAAAGAGCCACTGCCAACAATTAAACTAACCGAAATTACGCCATTAAAAGTGAGGCAAGACATTCAGAAATTCGACAATGCAAACGCTAGAAAAGCGATGACGAGGCAAGCGAACAAGCTTCAGAGCGGACGCCAGGGGTCATCAAACTATGACGTCGTCAACAATTTTTTACACACAACCACACGAGCACACGAGCATTTCAATTTACATTTGGACTAAAAACCTCGAATGACAATTAAAAGTGTGGCATATGCCCGCAAATGCAGTGACAGAGTTGTGAAGAACGAGTAGGTATATACTCGTAAGCAAAGAAATACCCGCAGTACCTAGAGGAATAATAGAACACATGCTGAAAAGAGCAGTAGAAAGCGAAGCGTGCTTACGTGTCCCTGAACAGCTTGTTGGTTAAGATACGGGGGGCCGATTGTTAAGTAAGGTCTCCCGCCGCGTTGAATTGCTTCATCTAATGCGCGCAGTCAGTTCGCTGTGGTACGCATAAACATTACGTATACGTTTTTAAAGTTACGTATACGCAAAGGTTGCCACCAGATTTTTCACAGACAGTCTAATATGGTTTTTCTCTAATCAAAAGTACTTTAGTGTCAGTAAATAAAGTTGCTTAGCCTTAAAACTCTTAAGAAAATAAATTATTTTATTGTGGAATAAAACCAAAAGTTAAAAATAGTCATGAACTGTCGAACCAACTGTTGATATACACATACATATATAGCATATATGTATATATACATATATGATATACACATCCATATATATATATATATATACATATGTGCTACCATGACTTCACAGTTGTAATACCTCTTTAAGGTTTGAGAAAATTCTGCTCAAATTGCATGTACTGTGACGTAGCTCTTTGAATACTAAAATACGTAATAATGATCCGATAGTTTGTATTAATGTCTACGTCATTGATGGCGTCGCCGATGACGTTATTTGCAATTTTATGCTTACAGCACTATAAATTTTGATTTTTCGAAAGTTTCCACAAATCAATCAATGTATGTAAAGTACAAATAGGCGTGGCCCTTGTACAATTCCATGAGCATTTCTGCTTTTTCAGAAATTCTATTTGTACGAAAATCAACGTTTGAATGTAGGCACCGTCTAGTTTAGCCTCTATGTATGCCAATATTCCCAAGGGCTCTTAAGATATAATGATCAAAAAGAATGAAGAAAAAGAATGGAATGTGGCAAAATTAACCCTGGAAATGAGGCGTTTCTTACATATAGCATTATTGTAATTACAATCAAACCGGAGGCGTCATATTAAGAACCTCTTCAATAACATTCCTCATCAAATCAATTGTTTGTTACCTTTTATATTTTTCATTATAAATGGGCCTCCCAGATTACCTGGTTCATTTTCCCTTTAATTGGGGGCTACACGTGGAGCTTGATAACGATTTTACCATTGTCTGGTCCTATCATGGTGATGGTTATTTTTGTTGTCGTGTCTGTAAATACAATTCAGCGGGAATCGCTCTTTTAGATTTTGCCATAGAAATCGGTACAGAATCCTTGCCAAAATTTTACCAATTTCAATATTAACATTTGCTTTGGTATCAAAGTTTAAGATTTGGGTGAGCATACATTTGCTAGTGTGATATTCTATATTCGAAATTATTCTACGTGATTTACATCATTTAGTGGAAGGCGCTTACATTCAAACCCGGATTCGGAAACAACACTGTGTCCATCTGTTTTATATATTGTATACTTAATTCGTGATGTTTATACCGCAGTTTAAACTACCGAGGACAAGATTATTAGAAAAAACTTAATTTCTTTATTTCAGCAACAGTTCCGCAAAAGTGAAGTGAAGGTTTATTGTACTACTTTAGCCGATTGACTCATTGCTACATACTAAGTTATAACGCACCCATATATTCAGAAAAAATATATATAAAAGCAGACATTGATTACAATATCGATCCTTTGGAGTCACTAGTAAATATATATTATTGCATGTTCGTATTTCACTTGATGTGTTCTGGACGAGATAGTGTCAATGTAAATACCTTTAACGTGTGGTTGCATTTACTCATAAATATTGCTAGTGATAATATTCATATCTGCTCATGTAAAGTATCCAACCGCCATGCTCGAAGTTGAATATTGTGTGAAATCCATATGGATTTTGGAACATTTAGAAAGCAAATACACATCTGCTCATATTATGCGCTTGTGCGCTTGTGGTACCAAACAAAGTCACCACCTTCAGGGGGGCAAGACTATTTGATCAACTGAAACGAAAGCCACAAATGCGAAGTGAGTATCTATCGCATATCAGACGTATCACTAGATAAACATACATATGCCAAAACTGTTTAGATCCAAAGCCTTCTGACTCCTTCAATGTTACGTGTAGATCAGGAAAATGTACACGCAGCAGCAGGTTAAATCATCAGCCCGAGATTATTACGAAGATCTTTGCCTTATTTTCAGAATAACTGCGGACAAGCCTTATAAAAGTGATAATAAACATGATAAAATCATCAAAAGGTCTAAATAATTTTACAAGAATACTTCATAAATAAATTACATTCACAATAATTTAATTATTCTGGCATTTTTCGATGTTCAAACAATTCTAGCATAAAACAAATGGCAGCAAAGTAAGCAAATTGGAAAATAATGGTAAACAATTCAGTAAAGTGGAGGAAAACAATTCATAATGATATGTAAACCAAATTATTTTGTATTCAGTGAGAAATTGCAGCACAAGGTGGGGAAATGGGCCCACAAAACGATATGTGGTTCATAAGACGTAAATAATATAAGATAAAGCGAACCATCAAGTCAATCTAGTTTGCATAAATAGAGGACACCCATCTTCCCGAAGTAGGGCATGTATCAAAGCGAAGCCCTTTATTACATGTTTAGGCAGAAAATTCCTAATTGGGTTCTGAGACACTTAAATAGCACGCAGTGGTATTTTTGACGAGTGCTATGAAGAGAGTGAGTGATAATGAAGAACTACGCAAAAGCATACAAAATGTAAATCAAATTATTGAGTAAAACATTGAAGCGCAGAATATATCAGCTTGTATATATGAAGTGGGTGAATTTTTGCATTTACTAATAATTTGGTTATTTGATAAATATGACAAAAATGAAAATGCTCCTAGCATTTCTTAACAAGATGAATAGAATTCCTATATGAATTTCCAAATAGTCAATTATCTTTAGCTATTATTCACCAGTAATGAATGTGGAAGTGAAGAATATGTATCAGGAATGCCAGAGTTTTCACCTTACCAGCAGCTACTCCAAATATGATACCTTTAGTCTGTGTTTTTAATAATAAACAAATTATATATTTATTATTCAGTTCTAGTTCTTTAAATTACCTTTAGAATCTCCTCTTTGAACTCGAACGGTGCGCGTAGTATACAGCTCCTTATCATTTAGCTCCCTCAAAGATGCTCCTTAAAATGTCTTTTTTATTTTAACACAATTAATGCAATCACCTCATACACAAATTTACAAAACTTTCAATTCAGTTTGCAACACTAAAAAATGTTTGGGAATATATGATATAAACGTTTACAAAGCCACATTAAAAACATCCACTGACGCATCCCTTTTCATTATCACGCATCAATCCTATCGGATATGTATGTAATGAATCTAAAGATTCCAATGTATTAATAAGAAGGAGTGAGTATCCTCTATAAACTAATATATACAATTCCCTGTAGTCCTGTGCTTATACCTAACCTTGATTTCGAGTTACGGAAGATTATTTCTTGACAGCTACTTAATCAATTCCACTATGCAGATTCTTAGAAGAAATCTGATTCAAGAATATGTTCAATTTGTTGGCGTGCACATAGAGCGATTCCTCCTGCTGTCACCCCCTGCCGTAACGAAATTTATAGGTACTTAATTTCCTTTTTTATGGTGCAACTGCAAGTAGCCGCGTGGTGGAATGGTTCCAATGTGTATTTGCAGAATTAACAAGAAAAATATGCTCACATCTACAGACATGTCACTCGTGTTGAAAATGAATACCGGCAAAATTCAAGTTCATCTCCAAGAGAAGCGAGACATAAATTAAGGCAACTGGTGTCAGGTTGTTAAAGCTTTGCAGACTCAAAATAAAAATTTGAATTTTGTGAATTATTCGTTGGTGATTTAATTTCTATTTTAACAATTATGCTAAACTTAATACAGTTTGTAATTAATTGACTCAACTGTTAATTAAGCAGATCAACATGTGTGGAATTTTGCACAATCAGGATGCTTCGCAGTATGTAACGCTGCAAAAACTCTGAAAGTGATTTTCAATAATTCTGGCAAATTTTGCGAAGCAACACCAGCGCCATATTGGGAAAAATCAAGCCGCCATTGTATGAGTTTGTGTTCGTCTCTCATTCATTCATTCATACGCGAGCACGCACACATAAGCACAATGCTGGGCGAACGAGTGTCGGGCACAAATCGGTTTTGGTTTTGTCATATTCTCGCTGCACGCAGCCGATTATCGCGATTACTACTAACGCTGTTTCGTGCAAAAAAATTGTGTGAAACAGAATACGCAAAACGAAGGAGATAAAGTAAATTCAAAAAATAATTTATAACTAGACTGTATAAATCAAAATATCATAATATCCCACACAAATTCACATGTATTTTATTAGAATTCCTGCATGTCCTTTCGAGGTGCTGATAGACTTGTTGGTGGGAAGATATATAAATCGTGTTAAATGGTGGTAACTTCACTCTGAGTGATAAGTACTTTGGCTGCAAAGGGGAGTTCTAATCTTGTTTGTTTCTGTCCGGATGCTTGAATTCCAGAAGATGCAGGCGTATATTAAGCAACCATGAAACCCTTAAAATGAATTCAACCACTTGGCTACGACTCTCTGCCAGGATACGCTTTATTCATTCCATAATGAAACTTTCTTGCGGAACCAATATACCTCTCCTATATTCTTCCGACTTATTAAAGTGAAATTGTACATTAAAGCCAATGATGTGCAATTCTCTAGAGACTTGGAGACCTCACATTGATGCTTTTAGCGTAATTGATATCAAACATAAAAATTTCTTGACAGAAATCGAGCTGTTAGTTTTAGTGCCATTTCTACGCACTTAAGAGACATATTATTAAGAAACGAATACTACAGGTTATCATGTAGGCTTAATATCGTTTAACCGATATCTCCGTGTGTATGCACTATAATAGCTATAGTTTATCAATATCTTGCGTATTATAAAAACCCACTTTGTGAGTAGTAATACTTAAAATTCTGACATTCTGAAAAAAGATTCCTAGAATTTGTTTCCATTTTTCTTATTGATGGCACAGAAAAGAATTTCAGTGGGAGTCATTACTCAAGTTATGCATTATTATTGAACTAAGTAAGTACTACTTTATCATTCAAAAGTTTGAGGTTACTTTTCACACAGAGACTCATTAGAATGATGAACTCATTCTGCATCCCTAATTAGCTCTCCTGCTCATCACCTGCCAGCAGAATACTACATAACACAGCAATATACTAAACATATTCGCCTAAATGGTTGGTTGCAGCATACTACACGCATTTTCCATATGATAATGTGGCATTGGCATACGCTCGAGGCTAACACAACTGATAACGCATAAACGAGATGTCGTTTATTTGGACAGGCAATCATAAGCCGTATCACTTTCGAATTGGGAGGTGGGTGGGGTGTGTGCTTCCGCTTATGTTAAAGATTACAAAACTACCTTGTAACTTAAATCGATCCGTTACATTTTTTTGAACTGAGAATGTGTTGCAAGTAAATCTATCGACTAATTAAATAACGTTCGGTTTCGGCCAAAATTTAAACAGATTATTGACGCTTTATATTCCCATAGTGTCTGAAATACTAATTTTATACTTTTGCATTGTTGCTATTACGGGCATGGCTGTCCGCACGGCTATACACCCACCCGCCCGGTCGTACCATTCTCTGTCATCTATGACCGCGAACACCGATTGCCAGCCTCGGGGGCTGCGGCGCTGTCACATTTTTTTTATTACAATTCATACTTGCGAATGTATTGCGCGACAGAGAAAAACTTCAAACACGTTTTTGCCACATTTAAAATTCACCGATTTTCATAAAAATAGCTGAAATTTGTCACTGATAAATTTACCTTTCAAACGATATAAAAATCGGGGCCGGCAAACGCGCGGAAACGTCTTTATTTACCAGTTTTCCAGTAATAACTCATATGGATAATTTTATGAATTTTTCTAAAAAATTCCACCACGGCTGCTGCCGTTGCTACTACTGCTGGTGCTGCTGCTGTTGGTGTTGGTGACTGAGAAAAGCAATTGGCGACATGCGAACCGAATCGAGTTGTCAGTCGAACAGAACAGACATTGAAATGGGGAACGAGAAAAGCAAGAAGCGGCGGCAGAGCAGAGCACAGCACAGCTGACAACAACAAAAACTCTTTAAGTAGTTCACAGTCCACACAAACTACTCCTCACAATTTTCAAAAAATATTGCATTCTTTTGCCCCGTGCAAGAATTAACAAGAAGTTTACTTCCTTCCTGGTTAAAATAGCTTTTAAATTTTCATTTCAACACCTTGCCAGGCACACTCACACACTTTGTCAAATTAAGCCACTTTTTACTTCAACTGTTTAAATTTGCAACTTTTACTACTTTTACTTAATTTGCGGTTTCAGTCGCTTGCTCCAAACACAGTTTTCCACACGTTGGTCGGTCCGTCCGTTGGTTGGTTGGGGTTGGCTGGTTTAATGCACCGATTTCCTCATAAAAGGTATGGAATCTTTAACATTTGTCAGTTCTGTTCTTTTACAATTTTTTTCGGCCACATTTTTGTTGTTTTTGTTTGCTTCGAACTCGAATTGGATCTAAAAGGTACAACAACACTTGAATCAAAAAAGAACTTCACAAGAGCTGGCAAAGTGTTCGTGGGACTGTTTTATAATAAACAGAATCGTTAACCAACTTCGGAAATAAAATAAGATGTCGATTTCCCATTTTTACAAATAAATATGATTATATGAACATTTTCAAAATAAAACAATATATAGTTGCAAAATCAAAAATTTAACTATATCCAACAAAAATTAAAACTATTTTTTAATAAGATAATATTGAAACTAAAACTATTATTAGATACTTTTGTACTGACCTGACCCATCGGTAATCCACATAATCTTAATGCGACTACAGAATTATATAGATAATTGAATGAATAAAAATCCTAAAGGCATGGATCACCTATGACTAGTTTCCTAGATCAGTGGGTAAAACTATATTTTTTAAAATTATATTCAAATTGCTTTCTATGCTTGTATGCGTAATTGATTTGCCACCAAACTCATATTGTGACAATTCTGCATTCCACTTATAAATGTATTTTAATTATTAAAATTTAATAATTCTATAGAAATATTTTTGTAAAATAGGTCCTATCATATTAGCTAGCCCGCTGCCACAAGATTTCGAAAAGCCGCAACAACAAAATTGTGTTTTTTGTTGTTATCATTTTGTTGTTGTTTACATTTGACACTTGTCAAATTAAAATGTAAACGACTCATTCTTCAGTTTAAAGTCAGAACGAGACAAGCAATGCTCTTTTCAGTGGTTTCCCCCCTTAAGAGAGCAGTTGTAAAAGAAGGTGCTCAGATATTCGCAGCATAGGTGATAGAGGGTGATAGAAACAGCTGACACATGAATGAACACCAAAAACATATGTCAGCTGATCATATGTCAGTTCAGCTGATTTTCGAAATGTAAAAGATTGCCGGTGAGGAAAATAAAAGTGCCACTTTTCGTACCATTTTTGAGAATGTAATAGAATTGAAACTGTTTTTTGTATTTAAATAAAAAGTTCGCCGGTTGCAAAAAGGGTTTAGGTTTCGCACAACACTGCAACTTAAAAATGTGGAATGGTATATATCTATATTTGTGACATTCTTATGACTACTAGTGAACATTTTTTATATATGTAAGAAAGTTTTAATATATTAAATAGTTATATTTTATGTTTTCAATGGAATATTCTGTATTGTCCAAACTTAAAAACGCACAGATGCTATTCATATACTATACACATTAAGTAAATTAATTCAGTTCCTCAGATTTTGTTAAGTTTCGAAATAAATAGAGTATAAGTTGCCCACTTTCTATGCGCCCTTTTCTAGTTAGGAGTATGAATGGAATGATATATTTTTATAGAAGTGTACATGGATTTGTCATTGGCCTTTTTAATAAGCTAGTTAGTTTCTCGTTAAAATCGGAAACACAAATTGGGAATACAAAAATCTTCTAATCGGTTATTTTCTTACAAAAACATATACATATAAATAATCGAAATGCATACTAACTGTACATTTTTTGTAGTATAGAATGAATAGAAAGTTGATATGTAATTTGGTAAAAATCCTATAATAAATAGGCCTATTCTCCTCTTTCCATACACCAACTATTATCGATCCATTTTATATGCAACGCTTCTTATGTGATTTAAGTACGATTAGCTAGTCTTTACTTCTTTATTGTAATTTTAATTAAATAATACTACTAACTACTCAATTTCAGAATCTGATATTTATTGTACCACAAAATTAAAATACAGCATCTTATTATTTATCGAAGTAGAGTAAAAATGTGTGTATTTTTGTGTTTGCATTTTAAGATTTCGGTTCCTAAATTCGACTTACATTTTTATACTAAATCATTCTTTCAAAAATTGTTTCAAGTATTGATATCAAAATTATCTTTATAAGAAATAGATTTAACGAAAATTATACAAAATATACATATTGAAGCAAAGGAAATCTAGTTTCCTAACTATATCTCGCGTTAGTTGTATGCATAGCCACTTTTAACTATATTCCTCAATCACGACTGTACTTACATTATATTAAAGGAAGTTTTTATGTTACCCAAATACCCCATCTTTTAGCAAAATAAGATATACCGACTGTGTCCTGTGGTACTATTTAACAGGATTATAAAATTTATGTCTTTAACTTACGAGTTTGGCCTACTACGGAGAGAGTGGGTGAATCCATTATTTATATTGGATTCATTTAATATGATTAATATTATTGACAACATAATAGTATAATAAATAATTATTTATCTGCAGAACTTATTAGGAATAACTGTACTCGTATAGACATTTTTAGTAGTTCCGGACCTGTGATAAATCTGCTTAATTAATTTGGTACGGAACAAAATTGTTTCCAATGTACAAATAATTGCAGGTGGCAATAGTCTTTGGGGAGAACATTATACTCTCAGATATTGCAAACATCTTAGTTTTATAGGCAATAAGTAGATGCTAAATCTACACTAGAATAAAAAAAAACAGTAATTGAATCTATAAGAAGAAATTATATAGAGTAACTAAAATAAATAATGTAGTGTGAAGGATTAAAAGTCGAAGTGTATACAAAATTATTGACGATGAAAATAATTTTGATTTAAAACTTTTTTAAAGGAAATATGTGTACCTATTTTATTTTAATTGTACGTGTAAAATGTTTAAATAACTATGCGACAGGAAAAGCATTCAAACCAAGTTTGTATTATGTTTAACCGGAATACACTGTTAAGGTAACTGCTTAAAATGAAAACAAACTATATGACAACTCTTTACTAAACATTTGTTGAGGAAGACATAGCAAAATTCTTCTGTACTTAGTGTATCCTAGCCTAATCCTTAATTGTTCGAATAACCGTGCCAACTGAATCATTTTCTTATAAGTCAATACAAGATTTATTTAAGAAATAAATATTTACGGCTTTGAGCCGAAATTGATATATCTCATCTAAATACCGAAGAAATATAGAACACTTCATTTATTGAAACAAAATTTGAGTTTTAACTTCATTTTTTTTAAGAACCATCCAATTTGAAATTTTTCTTATCAGCTACAATTTAGTAAGAAATGATCCAGGAAACTTTTGGTGAAAAGTGTGATAGGATTCCGTAAGTACGAGACGAATGGTTAATATAGTTATGTCGTATATGAAAACTGCACGATGTACATATGTACATGCATGCAGACAACAGCTTTAACTATGTTTCTCGCCTTTCAAAGCATTCGAAAGGAAAACCAATCTCATTTTAATACACGCCCAATCTTTCATACTTTTTCCTAAATATTAACATTGCTTGCTGGCACATGTGGACAGCATTCGTCTAAGTTTTTAGTTTGTAATAGATTTACTGGATTTTGTATGAAAATTTTGCAATTCGAAAATCTAAGCCTCACAAAATGCATATGTAGTACATATATACCTTATACATACTTATAAATACATATTTATATACATAGGTATGTGAATGTGTAATCAGCACTTCGTAATGCGTGAGGTGGTATTTAATTTTCCATATTTTATTTCCCCAAAGTTGTGTGACTCATTTGCATTTACATACGCCACAAATTGGCGGGAATTTCCATTTACTCCACGTATGTATGTGATGTACATATGGAAATTCATATCACTTGGAAACAATGAGTTAATTTCATTCTATTATTTCATTTAATTACAATTTATATTTAAGAATTTTTATTAAAACATCTACAATATTATTAGAAAGAATACCAACTTGTTAATAATATCGCACGAAATAGGACACAAATAAAATAAAGACCAACATCTAAAATCCTCATACAAGTATTAGTTGGAATCTTATTTTTGCAAGAAAATCCCCATAGTAGTGCAATTTTGACCAGACGAGATTTTCTCCTTGCACGCAAATTGCGAAGATCAAATGTTACGAAACACGGATGAAAGTCAAGATGGCGGCAGTATGGTCCCTGGTGAGAAGCAATGGCGGTGAAACAGTCCATGACAAAAACCGATTATTAAATTTCCAACAAAATATATTTTAGTCTGATAATTTAGCTTTAAAATTTTAATACGTAACTTTACTTGTAAACTTTTCTTATCGTTTCTACTTACTCTGCATATGTCGCGAATACACGCCCGCGTAATGACGCATACTCCTTTTATTTATTTCACCTGTTTTCATGCCACTCCAACAGGCGTACATACAGTCTTGCAGTAGGTACTACAAGATGAATTGGGCAAAATAAGTCCAGAATATTGTCGCAAATTAGTCTAATCGATGCCAAGACGTTCTAATAAAGGGCACCACACAAAATATTAAATGATTCTTTTTCTTTTGTGTAAATAAATAAAATTATATAAAACGAGTACTTTTGTGAGTTTAAAAAATGGGTTCCTTATGGTTTTGCTGTTCTCTTTTGATAACGTTTCAATATTTTCAGGAGGTTTTTTTTGCATCAGTCTATGCATATAGCAAATAAAGAATTCAAATGAAACATTCCAAAGTTAGTAAAATCGAGAAAAGATCTAGTATAGCCCAGCAACGATTACTTTTGTGACATACTTTATGAGCATATTTCAGCAAAAAGTCCACTAAAGTGATTGTTAGGTTAAGACCCGCCGTTTATGATTTGTGGTTATTCATCCATATTTCGTATTATTTACATCTTTGGTTGAGACATTCTCTTAAAATCTATTTGGAAAACTATGTGGTATTATATTTTAGATGACCCCAAATTGCTGAATTATTCAAATTGAAATTATATAAAAATTATTCTATTTAGGACTCAAAACCATTTATTTAATAACGTAGAAATTTTTAGAAGCTAACATTGAATATATTCGCCGAAAAAATAGGTTCCCACAAAAAAATTCAAAATAAGAAGCTTGTGTTGCGCCATTTACATTGAAAGTCAACTTAATTCTTTTCATATTTTTCATATTTTATTTGGACTCTATAATTCCTTTCCCTTTTAGTTTATTTGCTTTCGTTTGTGTGTGTGTGTGCATTTATGGTGAACCACAGCAGAACACACTGTCAAATTATACAATGGGAGAACAAAAACATGTGCTAGCGAAATTCCCTATTTACTCAAGTAAGAATTGTTCTCTTTGTATAGTGTTTTGTATTCGCTTAAACTCTCTCACTCACTATCACCATTCTCATGCTTCCACTTGTATCAGTTTGACAGCTGAACAACAAATTGAAGAGGTCAATATGTAAAATATAAGTAAAATGTGAATACGATAATAAGATACCGTTCGAATCACTGGATTGTGTAAACCAACAACCAAGTTCCTTCTTAATTATTTTTAGCTTTAATATAAGTTAAGAAAAACTTAACCAAATTTCATTTAACAGTTTACTTCATATCATAAATATATGTATGTACATAACTTCTATCACTGCTTCTTTCAATTTACAATCCTTTTACGTTACTTTCTGCTTTCCAGAATATTCCTGTCTGTACCGCTAGTTTGTCCATTAGTCCAAACGAGCTACCAATATCCTTCACTCTTCTGAGTTTGACAAGAAGTGACAACAGGACTGACTGCTTATGACTAATTACAAATAGTAGAAAATCGAGATAGTAATAGACATCGAATATTTTGGACCAAATGTAAGAGCAACATTTCTAATTCAACGTTATTCCTGTTAACTGAAGACGTTGTGATTTCGTCGCTAAGGGTGCTTATTCTCTCTCATCCATATATGAGAGAAGCTCTGAATACAGTTCTTAACAGGAAATGAAAATGCGTGAGTGAAATTTGACCCAAAATCCAATTAAGCCGAACACAATTAATTAGCTCCTAATCTTCTAGATTTGCAATTGTTTATAGTTTTGGAAAATCACAAGCGATGGACTAAATGTGGAATGATTCGTTGGTAATTTATATCAGAGAATACAGAGAAAAGAAACTTAAACGTCAAACGGCAAAGCAGCGAAATAAAGCAGACGGACACGAATCCACTAAAAATCGTGGTGAATCCACTCTGAATCGTAGTGAATCCACTCAGAATCGTGGTGAATCCACTCAAAATCGTGGTGTGTCCGCTACGGACGCTGGCAGCGAAAAAGACTTTCCCTTCTCTGTGCTCTGTGATTTATATGTTCCTCTAACAATTCAGTGATGTTGCAAAACACATTGGCTTAAATCAATTCTATGAAGGTTAATCACTCTTGCAAAGCACACAGTTGCCTTTTACCAAAACAACGATCTCAGAATTGTCCAACATAGCAGAATTGTCAGCTCTGCGGATATCTACATAACACTTGTAATATGATTCCAGCAACAACAACTCAAGAAACGCCACAAGAACAAAAAAGGAGCATCTGCATCTAGAAATCGTTACTACTCGTTTACGAATAATATCAAATTCATTGGTTGTTATTGCGATCCATGTATAAAATCATTGATTTTTTCATTGGGTTCCACATTTTTTTCTGAGATTGTTCATTGTTCATTTGCAAATGAGCTTCATCTGTATTTCGAAATCACATTTTGTGATTGCCTATATTGAGTTGACAGAAGCAAATTATAGAAACAAGGTTCGAATCACGTCATGACTGAAATGTAAATAATTTACATACACTTTTTCCCCATTGTTGATATTACGAGTAATGAGCTTAACAAATCCCACTATTAAGTTTGTCCAGCAAAAATTTATTTAAGTTATTATGTCTTAAACCATAATCAATTATGACTGCAAGGTGTTGGGGAATGAGTACTAGCTAATGAGGCCTTCGACTCGAAGAGAAAAATATTTTTTAGAAAGAAGCATTTTTGAGAACAAGCCCGGGGCAGGATTTGAACCTACGACCCTCGGCACCGGGGAGTGAGTCTACCCGTCTTTAGTTCCGGAAAACAATAGTCAAGTGAAGCTAATTCTGAAAGCAACATAAGTGTATTGTAACGAAACAGCCTTTTCAGTATTTTTGAGTTTTGAATAATCCATTCCCATTTTGTATATATTCCCATAATATTTTATGTGCTGCTGTTGCTAATTTTGTGAGACATATGAGTGATAACCCATTAGTATTGTCTCTTTCTCTCATATTGTGACCCAGAGATGATGAGTCATCAATAATGTTATTTCCTTCGCAGTTATATATAATGTTCTCTAATGTATTGGAATAACGACGCTGAAATGTTACTATTACTTGGCACAATCCAGTGAATCGAACTCTTAGAAGAAACCAATTTTTGGAATTTGATTAATATTTAGAATATACTCGTATGTCGCTACGATTATTAGATCCAGGTACTGAACCAGGTAGGGCTGTTGATCAAAATTCCAAATGGAATATTAAACAATAAATAGTTACAAATTACTTGGAGTCTGGGAATGAACACTAATTGAAGGAGGTTCCATTAGTGCAATGTTGAGGGAAAAGAATTGCTTAAGATTTTCACTGCGTCATGATAAAACACTATTTTTTAAGAATAAGTACTGTTACGAAATAAAAGCGAAACTTGATAAATATTATCAAGAGTCTGCTCCATCAATAAAAATGATTCTGAAAAAAGCCTCTACAAGAGTAATTAATTAAAAATCCACAGCATGGTTATGAAACATTGCATATTGAAGTCGTGAGACTGCTGGGACTGCGCATATCACAATGCAATGATTAAAGAAAATTTTGGAGAATCATTTGGATATGAGAAGGCTTTCCCCAAGATGGCACTTGTGGCAACTTAAAATGAATATTTGGCGATGCTGAAAAGCAATACAAACGAGTTTTTGCGTCGATGCCTAACTGTGGATGGAACATGGATCAATCGCAGTATACCACAATGCAAAGTACAGTTGAAACGGTAGACGCCTCTAGGAGAGAAGGCTGTCCAGCAAGGTCACGGGCACAGTTGGTTGAGATGCATGCAGCATATATACTCGTACATAGATTATCAAGAAAGTTTAAAATCGATTATCGGTGAAAATTGTTATTGGACTGAGACGTATTGTTGGGAAAGTGTATACATTTAGCGATGAAAAAAATTCACTTCTTTCAGGATAATACACTGGTAGACTCGTGTTCATGGTCCTGATTTAGGATAGGAATTGCTTCCGCATTCACCATATTCTCAATATCTAACTCCTGTAACCATTTCCTGTGTTCGAACCTGAAGGAATGTGTCGTCAGAAAAATATTTCGCTCCAACGATTGAGTTATCGTTGAAATCAAAGTATATTTCTAAAAAAGGGTTTGTAGAAAACGGTTTATTCAGAAGTGATCCAAAAATGTGGAATATCCTTAGACTAAGGGCATATGAGGCGACTACGTCGATAAAAGGGTTTTTTTTGCAAAGAATTCCTAATAGAATTTCATTTGTCTCGTCATATGGCCCTCATATATTGAATATGGAGAAGTATTATTCGAATGGCATCTATAGACCCATTACCGAAATGGCGCAGGCTGATTCGGTGAATCGGCTAATATACGAGACTAAAAGTGTATGTCGAGAAGCAGAAAGAGCGTTTGTCATATAATATTTCTTCCCCTTATTGGCATTTACTCGTGTGCCAGTTGAGTCACATGACTAGCCAGTGACTTCTTGGGCATGTGCTTATGTTTTTTGTTCCTCTCACTAAATACAAGTTTCAGCTCCTTGTCTGTAAGCTCCAGAGTATGTATCCGTACATATTTATTTGTCTGCCAACCTAGACTGGCAGAGGTTAACCCATTTTTCTTACCTTTCCATTATAAATCCCTGCTTAACCATTTCGGTGTTCGTTGGATTGCACAGGATGTGTACATTTTGGGGTGAATGGTACACGTATATATTTGCCTCAAATGTGCAAGGTCATTAAGAGTGCAATGATCTTCAAAAGTACCAGTGTGCGCCACTTTATTTATGACGTACGAAGACGGAGTGCCGTAAGATGTAAAATGAAAAATCTGGGAACTGCACACAATGCAGCTTCACAAAGAACACAAAAAAACTAATTGCATTTGAATATGGTTCACTTAAAGAAAAAATACCCTTGCTACGTATTGTTGAAACGCCAGGTGCAATCTTTACCAGTGTATGCATTCCTCCCCTTTCGCATGCTTTGAATTGGAACCTTGGCTAAATTTTGTGGTTCCGTTGCTTTATTTTCGGCAATTTGCCGTATTTCAACAAAATGTAAATCAAGTTTTTGCCTTTGAAGGAATTGCGTGAATGCTATAAGTGCATTCGGATCCGAACAACTTCCTTAAAGGTCAGTGTTCCGCAAAATATGGTCTTTAAAATGTTAGTTGTTTGGTGGTTTTGACTTTTCTTAATTTTATTTAACACTGCATCTTTAATGAAAACACCACTTCATCACAACAGAAGAGGTTGGCATCAGCGTTAAGGTAGCTGGTATAAACAGTACTCACATATGAAAAGAAACGCATTCGGGACTTCAGTTCAATGAGTCTTTAGTTTTAAGGCTGAAGTGCCCAACCCGAGGGTCGAAGGAGAAGCCCTGATAAATGATTACTTATGTGATGTTGAGTACCTTTACTCACTGCAAGACGAGGGGCAGCCCATCATCAATGGAAAAACTGCTGCAAAATCAAACGTAACTCTTAAAGAACTCTCTGGCTGCCATACTTAAAAGCAGACCTATAAAAGTGTTGTCGAAATTAATGCATTGTATGCTTCTGGATAGATAAATAATTTCTTAAAAACTGGTTATCAATTGTGAGTGGTCACTTGAACATTTGGTTATAATAATAGGTCACTTCGTTGGCTTTCCCTCAATCAACGCGCGTTCATTCGTAGAGATTTAACAGAATCGATTCAATTTATTTGGAATAAAATATTGTTGTCAGTACCCACAGCTTAAGATGAACAAACTTGAAAACAGAGGCCGCGGAGAATAAGAATTAATATTTAAATGGATTTTGGTGTACTGCTCTGAAAATATCATACTAAGTACCGTCAGTTCTACTCCTTGAAGTAGAGCTCAAACGAGGATTTGGAATTTTTTAGAATTTTCGCGATCAAATTAAGAGCACCGGAGACCAAAAAGTGAAGCATACTTTTTGGGGCTGTTAATTGATAAATTATACAGTCAATCGTCTTTGTATTGATTCGCATTCCCTGTATTACGAGGCAATCTTAACTAGGACTTTTCAGTTTCGCGACGCGAAAGCCCACTTAGCAAAAGAAAATGGCAAAATATGCAAATTGCAAAGTGGTTGATGAAATAGGTCGCTTCCGACCTACGTCCTAATCTACAATCGCACAATCTACAACTCTTGACCAAGGTTTCATATAAGCAGACTTCTGTTTTAAGCGATTTTCGGAACATTCACCACTGATAATCACCGCTATAATAAAGTTGGAATCATCAAGGAATAATATTAACAGCCCAAAAGAAACCACAGCCTCGGATAACGTTAATATATAGGCAGACATAAGTAGGCATTAGCCTACTGATTTGCTTTCCAGACTTAGAGCTCATTGTTTCTATCTTCAGTAAGGAAAAGCACAACCTGCAGATTTTCCAAAAACTAAGGACGTAATCGAATGTAGCGTAAGAAAAGAGAATGGCTCAAAACAGGACACCTATTGGAAAAGAGGAAAGGAATAGAAATAAGTAATTAATAGGAATAGGAGTGAACAAATCAGATATTTGGTTTAGGTTTCTAAGTTTTACTGCTCAATGAAATGTTCGTTTACGGATCCTTGAAATTGCTACAAGTTACTGTGTTTTATTATGGAATAGCAAGGATTGCTAAGATGCGTACATTATCTGAATAATCAAGCAGATAATAATAAAGAAGAAAGAAAAAAGAGAGTGGTCCCATGCAGGCTTTTGGCTTTAACGCTTACTTACTATTTATAAACTATGGTTTACCAAAGTCCTCGAATAACTATGGAAGATTGAATCTGGCAACTCGGCTGCACTGAATGCAATTAAATTAAACCAGTAAAGAAGATTGGAGACGGGTTGGCCCGTCTACGAAATGGCGCAGGCCCTACGGGAATTTAAACATTAAACATAGAAATAGAGGGATAAACATGCATAGAGAGATAAACATGCATAGTGGGCAAAGCAGCATATTCTGCCTAGTATGGAACAATTGTGTGTTACAGCCAACTGTTATTATTATATGACACCAGAAACTTACTTGGTGTCATTTTAAATGATTGTTGACAGTTCCATATACATACGAAAGGCAATGGCGTCCTTTGTTCCATTTCGTGCAAATAGCAACCTGGTTCTCATTTAGGGAATTGGCTATGATTCTGAAAAGTTCCATTCAAATGGACTCATTAGACATACCGTGTCCATTTGAATGGATGAACGGACCTCAATTGGTGTGATTTAATACATTTGAAATATTTTCTGGGGTATACGGGATGTCGTAAGTCTATGGTGACAAACCAGATACGATTGGAGGCTTGGAAGCGAACATTCGCGCGTTATTCCTGATACACGTCCCAGCAGCTCGAAAACTCGTGGAAAATTGGACTTCCAAACTGCGCTTTGTTCGAGCCAGCCGCGGCCCATATGCCAGAATTCACATTTAAAATAATGGCATCTTTTTCCAATGAAGCCAATACAATGCTTTTATATGTTTTGTTTTATTTGATGGTCTATATACATACTCGTATATGTATATAACACCCTAGCGCCCTATAGTTTAATATAATAGCAACTCATCTAAGGTCAATTCACTACAGCAGTTTTACTCTTATCACAAGCTGTTTTTTATACATTTTCGCTGCCTTCGGGACGATTGTAATACATTGAAGAATGGTGTCCATGAGTGCATAAGAGATAGTTTCATTGATAACTCATAGTCTGAGAGAAACACACAACGCCATTAAAGACGTTAACGTAGTTGAATTGAGGCAGTAATATCAGCGCAATCAGAGTTTCTATGTGTAATTTGCATTTACCGCTTATTCCTATTTAATCATGAATCCACAAATGGCTATACATACAAAAAAGGACCGGGGGCACACTTTGGTGCTGATTCCACAGACTGATAAAAGCTATTAAAATATTGACGCAGTTATTTAATGCACATAATTCATATTGGAAATAGCCAACAACTATAGGAAATGGCACATTGAAACTCATAGTTACTATTTTTACCATTTGGAAAGAAATGTGTTCTCTGGTTTCATTAAACAAAATCACTATTTCTTAAGCGAATGACTTTACGGCTAATCTGGCATAAACTTCGCGTGTCGAACAGGCCACCAACAAATCCAGTCTCTAAGATTAAATTGAATTCGTAAATGATATTTAGAACTACAGCCTGAAGTTCTAGTATACAAAACGGGCACCAAACCAATTTGGAGTTTAGGGACCAGTAGTGGGGATAAATTCATTTCCTTGTCTATCAAAATGAGGGACTGAATGAAAAGAGAATCCGTCCTTTATTAGTACATAGATTTACTTTAGTCAAATAAGACTCACAGATCATGAAAATCTATAAAGCCGCCCAGATTAAATACAAATTTTGCAATTTTGAAATCTAATCGACATTTTGAAATATTTTTCAATATTGCAGAATTGTGCAGTTTCTCGATCCATTGCCCATCAGCCTCTTTGTTATTACATTACATTAAGTTTAACAATTGAATTACTATAAATTAATTTTAACATCGGGTTAGTGGGTCTGATGAATGAAACTGCTTCTGATTTGTCCTAATTTATTTGTGTACAACAATAGCGGAAGGCTGCTTGTTGCAGTATGTGATTTAAAGATCAGTGTTATCCATAACTTTTTTGCTTAGTGTAAAAGCGACCATGCATCAGAAAATTGAGCACGGAAAACTCGGTCAGTGAAGTAAGTTTCCAATTCCAAGTAAAAACTTGATGGCAGATATCTTTTTCACTTGGCAACTAGTCCTGTGTGCCCAACACCCTTTGCAATATCGAGGTAAACGGTTATGCAGAATCTTCTTTCACCCAGGTCAATCAGTGTTTTATTAGCGACTGTATGTATTTGTTGTATTGTAATGCTTTGGGCGAATTGGTGGCCATTACATTATTGCTCGTTAAGATTGGCTACAAGCAGTTAAACAGTAATATTTCAAGCAGATCCGGTATAATGGGTAGAAGGCTGATCGGTCTGTAGGTGGTCGATTTTGTTAAAAGAAATGTATCTTCACGGGATCTGAATACAAATCCTGTTGTGGGTTGAAATTCAAGTAGTGGGTACAAAGGATTTTTAAAATTAATGTTAGTCCGTAAAGGGCGGCCAATAAATAAATGGGCTCTGTACAAAAATCAATAGTTATAATCGATAGTATTGTATATTGCAAAACACCCCTGCGATGAATAAGCTATATCTCCAACTGTTTAGCAAATATAATGTTTATGGTCCTCTATTTTTCCATCGGGAACTATGTTTAATATATTATGGAACTTGATTTTGGTCTTTAGAAGTTCAATATATTTCATGAGATATGCTCTTTACAAGAGGAACTATGATATACAAGGGCGTATTTGTATTGCATAACACTTCTGGGAGTTGCATCTCACATAAATTTAAAATTTATCCCCAAATAGATCAAAGGGTTCTTTGGATTACTACTTTATATGAAGTGAACAAAGTATATGGGATAGCTAATCGCACCCTACATGTGGTGCTATCATCACACCTCATTTTGAGTGTTATAAAACCTTTGGTTAATATATCCATATTTAAGTGCTGTCGTACATTTTCGTGTCTCGTCCAATTTGCCAGAGTGTAAATAAAAAATCAAAACTTAGACGAATATACTTGAAATACCATATTTTTTAATAGCTATGGAAGAGTTGCCCCGCATTAGCCAACTTAATGTGCCCTTAAATGCACAGGAGCGCAGAAAACTGACAAAACAGATAATGGTACAGAAATAAAAATAAACGTATGGGCAAAGAAAGTAAACACATGTGTCCACATTCTTTGGTATGGTTCTATAAACGATTTACACAAAATGTTTGGAGTAAACTTTTAATATAAATTAGTGATAAAAATCTTGAAAATTCAAAGTATTTTTAATAATCTCAGCAACATTTGGATTAATATTCCCAAATCAAGGTTAAATATCCCACCGGATTTGGTAAAGGTTTGTTATTTACTAAAGTATATTTTAAATAATTACGAGTCCTTTTCATTTTTCATAGCAAACGTTAAGAGAGGGTTATAATAAAGTTTTAGGTGCAAAAATAATGTAACAATCAACAAGCCATTTTGAGGATAATCTAATAATAATAATAATCTACGGTCCAAACTTTTAACCGACTGAGGCATCGATGCGGTGAAGCTATAATATTTAAAACAATGCCATTTGTCCAACTAACATAAACCGATTGCTCCGCTTATACTATTCTTGTACATTTATTAACGCGTGTATCTCAGCAGACACTTTTAAACTAACATTTACTTGTATTTACAATTTCGTTTTATGTAAAAAAATGTGTATATGAAGTCACTATAAACATTTAAGCGGTTTGTACCCCTACAATTCTAAATGTCAATAATAACAAAAACTTCGAAGTTGTTCTTTTCAGGCTCCTGAATCACTTGCATGGCAGAATATGTGATTGCTTTAACTTCAGTGCCTTGGGGGTGTTTGCCTATCTCGAAAGGTTCGCCATAACAACGACACTCTATTTCGAACGTTTCCAGATCGAATTTTGTTATTTCGAGGCGCTTGCAGATTAAATACGGTTCTGCAGAGAAAAGGAACAGCAGCTCGTCCAGAAAGTGGAACAGCAAGCCCTCAACATCATCGCCTTTAGCCTCTATTTGATAGCAGGTCTCTGCTGACACATATTCCAGCTCTGTCATGTAGCCAAACATGGCCATGCCACACTGCTCGAAAGCCTCCAGCAACGTTTGTCCCCAAGCATGCAATCTGTAATTGTACGGAAACAAATATTTGTTGAAAACTGTGTAAGAATTAACTGTGGGACCGGTTACTCACTGTACATCGGCTGTGTGGTCCAGATCTGTGGAAAGAATGTTGAAATATAGCAGCAAGTGTGACAATTAGATTAAAACACTACTTACATTCGTATTTAATGTCTGACATCACGAAGTCCTCCTTGCTGAACTCGACTTCCATTTTAAAGTGTTTTTATAATTTAAACTATATTTATTATTTAATAAGAGATTAATTCGTGAAATCCCTTATTTGAGTAACGTAAAAGCGTTCAACTAGTCACCGCGATTGTTTCTCGTGCTTGACTAGTATAGGAGAGTTCTCCAAACTTGGGTGTTGACTTCGTGGTGTTAGTGAGAGCTGGCAAAGCTTTCTTGTATGATGAAATTGAACTAAATTTCAAGTTTAAAGGTAAGATGTGTGTTGTGACTCAGGGCCGGCCTGTTTCGCGTTACACTTGTTATCAGCTGATTGTGAATTGTGATTTTCGAAATTGAAATCCAACAGCAGCACATGTTTCGGATTTGTGAACAGCTGTTTTCGATTGTGCGTGTGTGTGAAATAAATTGTAGTAGATGCGCCCTAAACGGCCGATATGAGATTCAAATCTAATTGGATACAAATATTAATCGAGTCAAATATTTAAAAATTAAATGAATGTGAAAAATTATATATTATTATTGGGTGCATTCTGGCAACCTATCGGTTGCCTATCGGGTGAATGAAACAGCGCACTTTGTTTTAGAATGGGTCGCTACACAAATTTGTCACTTTATATGAATGCATTTGTTCTACAAACAGCTGTGCTAAGTGTTGAGTATGGTAGCGACGAAAATTTCCGCTCAAAGAAATTGCGTCCGCTCAGTCAGCTGGTTGCAAAAAATTCGGAGAATTCTGATTGGTTGGGTATCCGATGGGTTGCCAGAATGCAGCCTACCTTAAACCAAACTTAATAAACATTTCTAATTTCGTATATGTGTAGTTAATAAATCATTTAAAAAAGTATAAATTACGTGTGCTAATTGCTGCATTCTGGCAGCCCATCGGATACCCAACCGATCAGAATTCTCCGAATTTTTTGCAACCAGCTGACTGAGCGGACGCCATCTCTTTGGGCAGAAATTTTCTTCGCTACCGTACTCAACACTTATGCCACATGTTTGTAGAACAGCTCTTTACGTATAAAGTGACAAATTTTTGTAAGCGGCCCATTCACAAACAAAGTGCGCTGTTGCACTCATCCGATAGGCAACCGATAGAAAGCAAGAATGCACCCAATCAAGTTGTTTGTATTTGTTGCTCCCGGATCCCTTACGAGTAGCAAAAAGAGTTCCAAAAAAAGGTTGAATGGCAAACTCCGGGCACAGTACTTCATTAAAAAGCTCAGAGATTTGTGAGATAGTCAGTTGCATGTACGGGTATATATGTAAGTAGGCCTGGTCTTTGCCCAAATGGGTTCACATAGATATCTTGTTCAGCCTAAAGATCCAGGCTATTCTTTTGGAATGTTTCATTAAGGAATAAAATTGCTCTGAAAGTGATTCCCCAGACGACAGAAGTGGCTCCAACAACTTTACTTGCAATTGATTGCTCCGTGAGCTTTTTTAGTGGAATTCAATGTGCAGAAGCTTCAGTGAAGTACTGCTCCATGCAGCAATAATAAGACGACAATTATTTCTGGTCACTTCTGCCTCATTGCCACTTCGAGTTTTGCGTACTTTGTTAATAACGCAAAGCTATTTATGGGTACATGAAGCAACTGGACGAATGGTAACGGTCATAAATATAAAACTCTTTCAACACGAATTCCATTTATAATATTTCCATCCCGCAAGAGAGTGACTGAAATCAATTTCACACATCTGTAAATTTAATTGAATTTCTAACACGAAAAATATTTCCGATACGGACACCAACTGTGGAGTTAGCTTATTGAGGCGGTGTCTTTGAGGTGCCACATTGAATGGTTACATAGACGGAGGAACTTTTAGACTCGGACTGAATTGGTAGTGAATTAATTATGGCATGGAAATTGTTGGTGCTGACATTATTTCCAATAACTAAGCACTTGGATTTGACAATTTTTGCAGCCTCCAACAGGAAAGTAGTGCTCATATTTGCCACTCAGCTGTGTTGGTAGTCAGGCCCGTCTTTAGGAAGGGGCTTACTTGGCATTAGCCGGGGGCCTCGGCCAGTAGTTCCATATTGATGAATTACTTAAGAACTCGTGCGTTGATTCAGCGATGTTATCTGTCAATTGCAATTGTAATATACAAACATATTAAGGATAAGCCTCGAATTAGTCATAATGCCTAAACCTTGGACGAACGCTAGGGTGGCTTTCATACTGAAAGCAGGCAAAAATGCATATCACACGCCAAAAGCTTTTCGGTCCATTTTTGGTCGTAGTCCCCATGTTTTATCATACAGACTCTGGCAGAAGTAGGCTGCTCTTAAGGCTTTACTAGTTATGTATGATAAATGGTTTTTCCAACTTAGAAGTTTGTCTGGAAGAATTCTAAGAATTCTAAGGCACCAGTTTTGCGTGATGTCAAGACCTAGTTGCATGCGATCGGTTATAGTAGAGTCAAAGTTGCCTCCAACCATGATTACTAAATCATCCGAAAAGCGATGAACTTACTATCCGAGGTCATCAAGAGTTTGTAGGAACCAATAACCGGAGCGGCGATAAACCACCTCCCTGGGGGCATTCTTTGGTTCACCTGACAACATTTCTGTCCGTGTTTGAAAGATTATTGCTCTATTTTCAGCATATTGAGATCTCATGTTATGACCAGTCTTTGTATTCCTTTCCTGCTCATCCCTTCCTCAATTGATTTGATAATAGCATTGTTAAAAGCCCCCGTAATGTCAACCGATGTACAGAGAGCAATTTCTTTACCTTCCATCGTCTTTCCGATTTTACTCGCTAGGCTAATTATAGCGATCTCAGTCGATTTGCCTGATTGGCAAGCATTTTGTTCAATATGGAGAGGTGAATCTTTTAGATAAATTTCCCTAATATAATGATCCAACATTTTTTCCATAACTTTAAGCAAGAATGAAGGTAGGCTATACTGATGGGCCCGAAATAGATGGCAGTGCTGGAAGGGGAATTGTAGGGCCAAAATTCCTTCAAATTAGGGCCTTAGAGTTATGTGTTAGAGAATGTAAACGTAGGGCACCCGCAGTAACAAAATATGGATTCTTTCGGGTAGTCCCGCTGCTCTAATATCATTAATAAACTTCTCATTCCAATCAAAGCTGGTCTGGGAATATTTTAATCTTCTCAATACCATTGCAGCGAAGAATTTTATGGGTAGCGGGAAATGAAGGGCTTGAAGGCAATGAAATGGCAGATTCCCTAGCAAAAGGGCCGCAGGAACTGCTTTCATAACTCCAGAAAAAAGTAGCTTCATAAATGGGGTAAGAAGTAGTTTCATAGATAATTTGATGTGCGAACGCGAAAAACGAGGCTTATTCGATTACTGGAGAGCACAAACAGGCATGCGGCACTCGAGAAGACTCACTTGATACTGAACATATCAGGGTAGATGATATTCTAAACCTGAACAGAAATGATATTAAACTCTATACTGAACCATAACCAGGACACTGTATGAAGAAAATAGGTGTGGTGGAAAATGATTCCTGCCGACTCTGTCGAGAGGAGCAGGAAACAGCAGAGCACGTTCTATGCACTTGCCCAGCAGTGGCAAGACGCAGACTTAGCTACCTATGGAACGGGATCCCCTAGTTAAAATTAAGAACACAGCAGTTACGAGATTTATAAATAGTCTAGAATTGCTTTAGTTGGGCACGAGGCTGCACAATAGATATTTCAGGTCGCGGGGTCTTATAGGCTTTTAAATAATAATATAACGATTCCGGAATAACTCTTCACTTTCCATTGTGCTCGAAGAAAAATTCCACGCTACAAGCCTTACCCCCCATTTCCCTCTTCCACACAAATAGTTATCTGACCATGTAAGGGCATCATCATAGAAACCAAAGGGGAATTTCATTTTATATTACGAGTATATAAATTCAGAAAAAACAAGTGTCCACAATGTCGGAGGCTTTAAAGATATATAAAATACCAATCAGACAGGCACCGTCGATGGAAATGCGGTACTCTAATGAACCAAAAAATAAATTTTTCTGGATGTAATGGTGCCTCTTCAATTGTTGATTCCTGAATAGTTACTTTGGATGCATTTTTCTACAATTTCCAAACGTTTTTTCGACTTTAAGGTTTCATTGATTCTTTCCCGGTCTTTACTGAACAGAAATCTTCTTTTGGGGTATCAAGAATAGGCCCACTGGAAAAAGTAATTCGTATTAAAATTATAGCTTCCACATCTCCAACAGAAAAATTCGTTGTCCTAAGACTCACTTAGGCCTGTTTAAGGCCCATTGTGGCCACTAGACCTTATCCCCTACATCCCCGAATCCTCCTTAAACCATCCAGTGGATGTGATAAAAGTAGCCACTTTCGTTAGCTTCATCCGGGAAATCTCCTCAATGCTGTCCAGAAATGCAAATCCAAGAGTGAAGAACCTTTTTCTGTATAGAGCAATGCACCCATACAGGTTTCCTCTTCCTCGACATCTTCTCCTACAAAAGTCATAGTGGGGTACCCCCAGTCTACTTGCATGTCTACCAATCAAACAGTGACCCGTCAGTACCCCTATTACAGATTTAATATCCTGCCTATTAAATTTCAACAGCAGTTTAGAACGGCCGCGATTCCATTCCGGCCAAGTTTGTCGACTTGTAAGGCAGGATGTAAACTGTCTCCATCCAACATTTGCCACTTCGACAGTGTATCTATCTATTAGCAATTTGCATGTTGCTAAATGCTTTGGTAATGGAACTTAATCGGGAAGTGTAGTTAATGTTGTCCCCTCCCTAGCCAGCTCATCAGCCCTGCAATTGCCCTCAATATCCCTATGGCCTGGCACCCAGACCAGGTTTATATTAAAGTATTCGGATAGTTCAATTAATACTTTATGGCATTGTACTACGGTTTTCGACGATTGTCTTACTTCCCCCCAGCGATTTTATGGCCGCTTGACTGTCGGAGTAGATATATATCCCTCGTGGATAGAGGAATATTCTTTATCTCTCTTATTGATATTACCTCTGCTTGGATCACACTACAAAGGTCAGGAAGGATAAACTGACGCTCACCTCCACCCACCCGACCATTACGTTTTGAACCGTCAATGTAAATGCTAATTTCGTTCTTATTGATCATGATTTCATTTTCCCAGTCGTCCTTTGTGGGGAATATGGTGTTAATTCCGTTCTAATCAGTTACACTAATCTGTAGTATCGGGAAGATTAGGAAATTTTTCTACTATGGTCGTATGGCCTCTGCTACTTTTTTAATATCCAATTTTTTATTGCAATCTGTTACATTCAATCACATTCAGCAATATTTAACAACTTAAGACTAATTTTTGTATTTACTGTCTTTTATGGACTACACCCAGTGGTGCAGCCATTGCCTATTAGCACAGGAGATCTGTTGTGGATTTTCTAGGGCGCGTTTACAATCATTCTTAGGGTCTTTGATTGGCATCTTTGAAGTATTTCAACATTGGAAGTTGCCGCAGTGCCCCACAGCTGAATACGGTATGTCCAAACTGGTTTTAAAATTGCTGAGTACAAGAGCAATTTGCTATCGATTGAGACTTGGGAGTTTCGATTCAAGAGCCAGTGTAGATTTCTGAGCTTTATACCGAGTGATTTTCGTTTTGTAAATATATGTGTTTTCCAAGTTAATCTTCTGTCGAGGTGCATCCCTAGGTATCTAGCCTCATTACATTGGGGTATATTTATGCCGTTGAGTTTAACGGGTGGGCAGGTGTTTCGTTTGAGAGTGAATGTAACCTGGACTAATTTTGTTTCGTTCAACTTGATTTTCCATTTTTTTAGCCAGTCAGTAATTTTGTTTAGCCCACTCTGGATTTTAGAGGAAGCTAAGTGTGGGAGCGTGTCAACAGCTAAGACAGCAGTGTCCTCTGCAAAGGTACCTATGGTGACTCCTTCAGCTGATGGTAAGTCGTACGTGCGAAGTAGATAAAGTATTGGGCCCATGACACTTCCTTGGGGTACTCCTGCTGAGCTTTCATGGAGCTCAGATTGTTCCTTACCTTGCTTTACGAAAAAATATCTATGTGTAAGATTGGACTTGATTAATACATAGTAGTTAATGGGGAGTGTAGTTTTTATTTTGTAAAGCAGGCCATCGTGCCAAACGCGATCAAATGCTTGCGAGATGTCAAGAAACGCTGCTGTACAATATTTTTTCTGTTCGAATGCAGTGTGGACGAGTATATACTCAACAATCCTATGAACCTGTTCGATTGTGCTGTGTTTTTTCCTGAATCCAAATTGATGATTTGGAATTAGCTTTCGCTCTTCTATAATTGGGAGTAGTCTTTTCAGGAAAAGGGTTTCCATGAGTTTAGAAGCAATCGGTAACAAGCTAATTGGGCGATATGATTCAACTTTATCAGCGCTTTTCCCGGGTTTGAGAATCATTTTTAATTGTGACACTTTCCATTGGGGAGGTATAAAGCCAGATGTTAGTACCGCGTTAAATAAGTAGGTAAGATATGTCACTCCTTCTTCTGGAAGCTGTTTTACTATTTTTCCAGTGATAAGGTCGTACCCAGGGGCTTTTTTAATATTTAGCTGCTTTCACTTCAGATTTGGAAAATTTACGTATGGGTAGGTCCATCTGATGGGTATTATTCAGAACACTTTTCACTTCTTCTGTTACACATGCTGGGGGCTCGATTTCATGTGGGGTAAATACTTTTTTTAAGTGTCGGGCAAATGTGACTGCTCTTTCAAGGTCACTTTTAGCCCATTCGTTATTTTCCATTCGTAAAGCGGATTGGAACGTTGTGGGTCTCTTTAGATTTCTAGTTGCTTTCCAGAGAGAGTATTCTGTAGCAGCTGTTGCATCGAGATTACTGAGGTAATGATGGAGTTGGGTGTTTCGTTCGTTATTAAGGATCTCTTTAAGTTCTTTTGTAAGCGCATTTAATTTTTTGTTGTCCTCAGGATGTCTAGATTGTTGCCACTTTTTTCTTGCATATCGGTTTTCTTTTATAGGTTTGGAGATGTTCGTTGATTTTCGTTCATTCAGTTGGAGTCCCACGCAGCTTGTTGCAGGCAGTTGTTGAAGTGTTCAACAGCCGCAATGATGTCTTCTTCAGATTTCAGTGATAGTTTTAAATCAATTGTGGAAGATACGATAAATCGGCAGCGATTCCAATCAGTTTTGTGATTATGTAAGCTACATTGACTGGGAAGAAGGGCAAGATTGTTGTTAAGCTCGACGAGAACTGGAGAGTTGTCAGAAGACAGCTCAAAACAAGGGCTACATTACTAGATCACTAAGCATGATACCTTTTGTCACACAGAAGTCAATCAAGTCGGGAATTTTTCTTACATCTGTTGTAGTAAGGAGTGGGAGTAAATTTAATTTAGCTACTTGTAGTTAAAACGGAGAGTTCCCTGAGTCTAAGAGCCGATTTGATTGCAAGTAGCTTTCCAAGCAAATCAATTGGCAAAAGGTCTAGCCAATGTTCAATGCCGCCGTGTAAGTAGTTTTAAGAGATCCGCCTATACATAAACTAGCTGCTCTCTGAATACGCTCTAGGTTTTTCACAACATAGCTTTTATGAAGTGCCGGCCACCATCCCAGTACGCCGTACAACAAAATCGGTCTAACCACTGCTGTGTACAACCAATGCACTATTCGGGGGGCCATACCCCATTTTAGTCCTACTGTCTTCCAACACGAATAAGTGCTATTGATGCTTTTGCATGTATGTAACTATGGGTTTATTTTCGGTCATGGTAATTTTTCTGGAGTTGTTCAATTTCTTTGCAGGTAATTTATTCATAATACTTTCCTGGGATGTTTTCTCATAATGATTTTAAAGCCTCAATTAATATATTTAAAATGGCCAGAATTCAAAATACTTACCAATTTATGAATTTTACTTAGAATATAAGTACTAAGAACAATTTTCTCTTTTTGTATTATGACCATTGATACGAATAAGTGGGGCTACATTTCTCCTCCTGTATCTGAGCACTTTGGAAACAATTTTTCATCATATATTTTTCGCAACCTTATCCAATAACTATCAAATTAAAACTGAAATATATTAAAGTAAATGCAATTCGCTAACGCTGAAAATGGCGAATCTTCATAAAGTCCTCATTAAAGGCAACAAACACATGAGATATATCTGTGCCCGCACTATACTCGTACAGCAATTAAAGTTCATAGACTAAGCTCTATGAAAACACATACGCGGTTAACTCAGTTTAATTGGGTTTATTGCCATGAATTATCGTGAATCATATTTCGAAGCAAACTTATATAGAGTTCAATGTCACTGAAGAGTGACCCTATTTTATTTTAGTAAATTGCACATTTTTTTAAATGAAATTCATTAAAAGTTGTAAGTATAGTTGCAATGTGCGTTTAGTCCATACAAACTCCCATGTGCGAAGGAGTATTTTGCAATTATATTCGAAAAGCTGCATGACACACAAAATATCACTATAAATTACTACCAAAATAATGGGTGGATTAGAATCATTCCCACGGTCACTACTTAAAAATTTGCGGACATGACTCGATCTCCATAGAAGATTTATCAACAAAATCAAATCTCAAATTATGCCGCAGATGTGATTATAAATCCATTTAAGAAAGATAGTCGCCATGTCTCAACTACATCGGTCAACTGAACTTGAAAGGTCGTTACAAAGAGCCACACTCACAATGCAGATCATAAGGAAAGTTCAAAGCTTGGCTTTATCAGCAGATTTTTAGCATCCAAACACTATAAAATAACATTATATCCAACATACCAATATGCATTCACTATTTTCCTTTATAAAGAAGCTTTGAAGGATTCTTATGTTGTTTATATACAGAGTTTCGTCAAGAAATGTCTCCATCTCCGACTACCACCACTAAAATTCTTAATACGATTCCGACTCTGACTCTAGGTAGGTAGGTAGGGCAGCCGCATCACCAATAAACTAGTGATGCCACTTAGACCACCAGTTGAGTCCGTTGTGAGCCGCAGATACGAGGCATGGCTACGCTTCCCCCTCCAGATTGAACCACCCTGAGCCTTTTACAAAGCGAGGAAGGTTGTTAACACCTGCCTGGCATAGACCATCTATACTTGCTAAGAAGTGGGATCCTAGTAAACGCTCCCTATTTCTAGCAAAAGCTGGACATGTACAGAAGAGATGCTTTATCGTTTCCAGTTCCTCCTCGTTCCTGCAGCTGCGGAAGAAATCATTTGTATAAACTCCCATTCTTCTGGCATGATTTGCTATTAGACAATGCCCCGTGAGGGCTCCTATTAAAGTCCTAATTTGTAGTCTATTGAGTCTAATGATATTCCTAGATAGACGCAGATTTAGCCTCGGCCATGTTTGCCTGGCGATTTCACAGGTAGTGGCACAAATCCACCTTTGATTGGTAGAATTAATTAGTGTCTCCCTTATGATAAGCTTACAAGTCGCGAGAGGTAGAGGAAGTACCAGTTGATCAGCCTTGCAGTTCCCTGGTATATCCCTATGTCCTGGTACCCAGCACAAATGGATATGGAATATTTTAGCCATCTCATTTAGAGATCGGCGACAGTCTAATCCTTGATGTTATTTGGAATGCATTCAAAGCCCTTAGTGCAGCTTGGCTGTCTGATAAAATACAGATATCCTCGACGGTTACCTCGTTTATCCTCAGCCAATTCAAGGCTTCGTGAATAGCAGTTATTTCCGCTTGAAAAACACTTCAGTGATCCATTAGTTTGATGGATTCACTGACTGAGGGCATTTCGCAATAAACTCCTGATCCTACACCGGTATTCATTTTTGATCCGTCTGTGTGTATCTTGATGGGAGTATCTTGTGATGGATCCCCCTCACACCATTCCTCTCTGGAAGGAATCCTAACCCAAAAATTTCTTTCGAAACAGAGGAAAGAAGGAAGGTAATCAATATCACTGGGTATGTCCGTGTAGGATTCTAATATGGTCGCATGTCCATACGGAACAGCTTTCCATTGTGAGCTCGCCTTGAGCCGAATGGCGGAGCATGCCGCTAAATATTTGCAGAATAGATCTAAGATATAAAAACTAATAAAAAAATTGCTTCTTAAATTATCGTACCCGTACATATTCATTTTCCAACAAGATATCCGATTAAAACTCCAATCTGTAAAGAGAAGCAAAGATCTGTTCAGTTTCTGTTTGGAGAGTTACTGCAACTTCTTAGAACCCCCCCGTTCATACCTAACTTTATAAAAAAATACGATTGACACAAATGATATGATAAAAGTGTTAAACGGGTCACAAATAACGTCTCAGATCATATTGAAATTCCCAGCAGAATATTAAAGTCATTATTTCAGGGACAATGATTTACAATTGTGTTCCAAGTAAACTAAAATCGGTGTTACTATATCTGCATTGCATTGCCAACTTTCCCTCCTGAGCTCTTGCCACAGATTTTTCCACACGATAAAATGCCATAATTCAAATGTTCGCATAAATGGAATACATAACGGGTACTTCGGCTATAGCCGCGCAAACGAATTGTGCATTGGGAAGCGAGCAGCTCACCCTGCCACAGTACGAGTAGATCACGTTTTTCTTGGCGATTGCAGTACAGCAATTATGCTGGCAAATGGGGCCAATAGATGACCATGGCACTGACTTCTTAAGGCATAGATTCAAATCCACAATTTTGCTTTGGCCTACCGCAAATTGTGGTCATGATCTTGCCGCGCTTGGATGTGGCGTTGCCTTCTTAGAGGTTGCGTGTTAAAACATCCGGTTACCGGTGCGCAAAATCTCGGTACAGATGCATAGCCATGGGTTTTTATGTTATAATTATCGCTTAGATTTTTGTTTGAACTTTGTTTTGGTAGTGCAGTGAAATTTGAATTACGAGCAGGAAACTTCCCCGACTTTTGTAGACTTCTTTCATTTTGCAAAATTTATTTGCCCTTCCATTGAACAAGTGTCTCCAATCCTCTGTTACTTGCACCGTTGGCTATCCTAGACACCCAGGTGCCTATGGCAGCAGCTCTTCTGCATCACGTGGCTTCACCTTTTACGTCGTCGCAGCACGCTTTAGTGTCAAATCACGATGCTGCTTTCCACATGAACTGAAAGAAAAACAAAAGCAAAGTCCAATCACTTCCCCGCTGAAAGCAGAAATAGTCAATGCAGTAAACTGACGACATTTGTGAGGCAATTCGAGATAAACTGCAAGGCGTTGCCTCATTGGCAACTGCATGTTGCCAAATCATGTGTCAACAGCAGTTGCGAGCGCATGCGCATGCGCGTCGCAGTAATTTGCATTTTGCATCATTTGAATAGTCGAGAGCAGTTTGTGCGCGTGCTCTTTGAGAGCGAAAGTGGGCATGTTATGAATGGGTTAAAATGCATTCTCATGCGTTATGCAGTTGGCTTTTAGACAGAGTAGCGTCGAATTGTTTACACCAGTTTATAAATGTAAGCAACTAAGAGTATAAAATATAAATATATGTAGAAAAAAAATGTAAATGTAAAATGTAAAATATTAAAAAGGGAATAGCAATGAATGACAAAAATTACTATTTGCCAAATTATAAAATTTTAAAGATATATTTATATATATATATATATATATATATATATATATATATATATAAATATATATATACTTTTAAGATATAGAAGTCAGTCTCTACAAAAATAGTGTTATTTCAGTTATAGAGACCAGAGATTTGCTGTGAGTATATTATGAGAAATTTTGAGGAATTAGAACTTACGAGTATCCTACACTGTTCAGAATATAATGTCATTCCGTTAGACATCTAGAGTTCTATTGAGAATATAGAAACTTATATGACATGCTGATTATTCTGGGCTAATCTGGGATAAGTATGTGTAATTCAATCCATTTATTGAAATTCTGATGTTAATCGTACCAATATATATATATATATATATATATATATATATATATATATATATATATATATATATATATATATATATATATATATATGTATGTATATATATATATATATATATATATATATATATATATATATATATATATATATTATTATATTGAAACACATTTTTTCCTTCTGATATATAGAAAAACTTGATGTGTCAAACATGGGGACTGTGTTTCTTTTTATTCTATTTAATTCAGTGCAATTTATTAATATTGCCATTTCACCAAACTTGTAAATTTGAAGTCTATATTTGATTTTTCATAAATGAGATCCGAAATGTGGTTTTCAAACAACTCCTTTCTTCTTATTTTAAGCTTGGTGAGACTGAGCTAAATATGCGTTTAAATACGTCACAAATATGGCAACAATTGTTATGAATTGCCGCGGAATTTGTGGGTGCTGTCTCTTAATTTGCAGTACAAACCTTCCATCGTATCTGCACCGATATCTAACACCGAAATCATCCAACAATTCCAGTCAAAAATGCTGCATATTATAGGAAACGCTACAATATTACATCAACAATCGGACTCTGCATCACGATCTTGCCGTACCCACAGTTCTGGAGGCAATCAAGAATCCTCTACTAACTAACTGCCTTCAAATGTTGTATCCTCAAAACTGCTCGAAGCACTCTACACCACTCGACGATTAAAAAGGTGTGATCCAATGGACCTAATCTGAACAACTTCCACAGCAACAACCAAAGCCACAACATCTGCATTGACGGAAGCAAATGTAAAAGTCACAGACGCCAGATGTCCCAATCTATTATATCTCCTCAAACACGTGACAGCGCAGCTGCATCTTTCCTAGAAGTCAAATCTTTCGTACATAATAGTAATGAATGAAAATTGTAAGTAATGAAAAGTGCAACTTCTCTCAAATGTAAATATTTTAACCAAAAAAATGTTCCAATATCTTTATTGAGCAGCTACTTAAACAAAAAGGAAATAAGAAAAACAAAATATTATTTGATATTTGAACAAATTGTGAGTTTTCTTTGAATTAGCAGAACTGGTCTCAAATACTTAGGATAAAGATAAAATAAACTATCAAGAGAACACTATGAGGATCTAAGTCAATCTAATTCGAATACCGGTGGATGGTTCACTTATACGCTCGACGATACTGTGCTGAAGATGTTTCTCAGAATATACAAGTATATATAATATTAAAAATCTTGCAGAAAATCTTCGGAGTTCAATATTCGCGATGTTACATTTTCATATTTCAATAAATTTTTTCACATCCACTTTTCTTGTAAGTATTTACTTGAATAGCACCATTTTATAATAATAACAATATGACAAGTGACCTTGAACTACATTTGTAGCACTTTGGCCTCATCAAGACAAAAATAATGCAATTATTTAAAACCAGCGCCCTAGTAACTTCCGCAGCCTGAAGTAAGCTCGACTTTATCTTGCTAAGATGAGCACATTTCTTCAACTCGTACATTAAAGTTGATTTCGCTGAGGCTGCTCAATGTCCACAATTGCAGCAGCACAAGAAAAAGACAATTGAGAGCAGTATCATTAAGTTAACTCGACACCAGCGAGCGCAATTTCAATTGGCGCTCGTCTGGTTGAGGCGTTAATAACGATTTTCAGAGCAAAACTTTTCTGCCCTTGTGTACTCATTTTGCCAGACATCGCATAATTAGATCAGCTGTCTGGAGGCAGAGAGCACTTCTTCCGTCTTGAAGCTTTGCACCAGTTTTCTATAAAACGAATCTAATAATGCAAACAAATTTGCTTGACTACCATGAACTTGCTCGCTCTTTTAGTAATGCATGCAATTCATTTCCCGGAGCTACTCATGAAATTCCAAGCATATTTGGGTGCCAGTCACCACGTTCAATGACACTGGAACGTGCAATTCGCTCACCTAAATTGGAATTGCGATTTTGTTATTCAGGCAACGTACTCCGTTTGCATGAATTACTTGAATATATCGATTTCCTTTTGTTGTCTTAGTTCGTCAGTTGAGCCCACCTAAAGGGGAGTTCTCGACAAATAATAATAATGTAACAACTAGGCGACAGGTGCCACAATTTGTGTGACGGTTCAATCGGAACTTTCGGGCAAAATGCTAATAAGTAACAATTTGGCCTTATTATCTGCAGTTTTTGGTAGATTTGGGGCCAGAAACAGCTAGAATACTCGAACCATTTTTGTAATCATGTAAACAAATCGTGATTGCGTAGAACCTTGAAGCGTATTCTATAGAAGTGACAATGGGAAGGAAGGTTGTAACATTTTCACTGCCTCCTTACGAGTACAAAGGTGTTTTTATGCTCTGAGCACGAGTAACTCTATATACTCGTATATAAAAATGGAAGTTTGTATGTCTGGCCTTTATAGAATCGTAAACTATGGATTTGATCATGTGATAAGCTTCAGCAAAGTTGTTGTGCATGAGCCCACGAAAGTTTCTCAGTTGGTACCGGTCAAATTGGACAAAGGGGCGTGGTACCTCCCATACAAATCACAAATTAAAAATCCATTATTTCTGCTCTGGTTAACAGTATGTGAACAAAATTTGGTACGTCGGTTAAGTGTACACATTCTAAGTGCTGTTGCAAATATGGGCGGGATTGGACAAAGGGCGCAGTACCTCCCATACAAATCACAAATTAAAAAGACATTATTTCTGCTCCGGTTAACAGTATTTGAACAATATTTGGTATATAGGTTTAGTGTACATATTCTAAGTGCTGCTGCAAATATGGGCGGGATTGGACAAAGGGGAGTGGTACCTCCCATACAAATCAAAATGAATTGAATATTTGTATAATGTCTTTCCTTCAAATTTATTTATTTAAACTACTCATCCGATTTCAAAAATTCTTTGACCAGCTGAATGCTACACCCCCCCTACAATTCAGGGGTAGCGAAGCGCACCGAGTACAGCTAGTTATATTATATATTTAGAAAGCTTCAGAGGAGGTTTTAGAGGAGACTGCTTTATGGTAGGTCGAGTACTAGAATATTGTTTAATATATTTACAAAGATTTTATAGCCCTAATATGGCATTGCTATAGAGCTGTAGTTTTTTAAGGAAATTTAATTTACCACATAGTTCTAGAAGATATGCTAAACTACTCGTAAATCAGTTAAAATATTGTAATACCTCTTAAATAAATTTCGTTTTTCTCTTTGATTATTTGAGCTGAAGATTTAAGGACGCCACCAAACTCACTTTTCACTTTCTTCGTTATTTCTTTTTCAAGTGTCTCAAATTATTCAATAATTTATCAAATTGCGAGTACATCATTGATTTAATTCTTCATTTAATTCCGCCATTTATACAAAACTCTCCAATTTTAAACTATAAGTGGATTCGGCCCTGGAATGTCAGAAGTTCATAAATCAGTGTAAAAAGCATATAATTAAGTGCTGGAGCATTACCTTATTTCACTATAAGATCTTATAAGCTCCAATCTATAAAGTTTAAAATGCCATAAATATTTGTATTATAAACAAAACTTGAAAATCGAGAAAGTTCAAAGCACTATAATGCTAACTTTATATGCACTTGCACAGCATTACTTATAAAAGTGGATCATTATAAATATAAAACTACAATGCATTTAATTCCTTCCTGTGGCTTTTAATTTCCCTCTAGAGAAGTCAGGACCAAAGCTCAAGTCAAGTGCTTCCAAATTATATATTTCATAATCAAACAGCAGACATGGTTCAGATAAAAGTATATTATGGGTCAACACTTAACGGAAACTTTCGGAATCTCACATAAGTTGTATTTTGAAACTTCAAATCAGGACATCGTCGGAAAATAACCAAATAGGAAAGAAATTAATTTTAAAGGAATAAATTTTTCCAATAAATCACAAAAGTTTGATATCTATATATAAAACTTAAATTTCAAATTTTATGGTGGTGGCGTTATAACTGTCCAAGTTTGGCCAAATAATTCTTCATCGTTGAAGTAACTTAAATAAAAAATAAAAAAAAGAATCACAAAAGTGGTTCCGACTTCAAGCTATTAAAATTCCAAATTTTTTTTTTGTTACAAATTACAAGTTAAAATATCAATTAAAAAAAGCACTCACAAAATTCGCATTTGCTTGGAATTTGTTTCCAGATTCTGTAATTTTAGTTAGTTGGTGTGGGGAGATCTGAAAATAATCTGGAGTATCTGCTACATATACCTTAGGTAGCTACTTCAAACCTTAGAACAGAATTTGATTTTTATTTTGGATTTATGCCAGTTAAATGGCATTGCACGGACCTGACAAGGCGAAAATTACAATATCTTCAATATCATTACATCTGCATTATTATTTTTGTTGGATAATCATAATAAATTATTTAAGAGTACGTGTACTACCAATTGGAATAGTGCCAACTTATTATATTGGTGAAATAAGACGCTATCCAAGTCAGTTGTTTGCGTGCGAATAATGATTATTTTACAATTTTTAGAAAGGCCTTTCGAACTGTGTTTCGAGGCAATCTTGCATTCAGTTGTTCAGCATACCATACCGGATATATATGAACACTTCAACTCCTCTAGGAATGGATTTATCCTAGTATAAAGTGACTTGGGACACTTAAATCCACAGTTCCGGATCAGTTTGAACTCGATCTACTAACTATGATATCACTTTTTACTTTTTCTCCAACATGATCAATATGAAGTGCTCAATAGTCGTTGTAATAGCTCCAAAGCCCGCCACGCCAAATTTAATGAAGACTCGTCTTTTCCTTCGAGGTCTCTAGCCATCTTATTATTTTTTTTATATTGAAGTCTGGTTAAGAATCATTTCAGAAACCAGGTGTCCGTTTTGGTTGTTAGATTTAAGCAGGGTTTGTGAAATTGTATCCATTGGTAACGCAGAGTACGAATACAGACTAAACCACGTCTTGACAAACCTTTCTCGTGGACAGGAGAACATCCATCTAAGAGACTTACTTAAGGCCAGTCAAGAAAGTACGCCCCATTATTTGTTATATAAATAAGCAGTAGCACATCGTAGTGCAGCCACTACTCGATATCTTCATAAGTCTAACGATTTTAATTACTGAAACCAATATTTTTGAAATATTTTGTAACATTTTTTAACGAGGTTTGTTGTGTTTATGTCTATTGTGTTATCACCGGAAAGCTTTTGCCGCACTTAGCGTTGAACGCTCAATTGTCCGGCACGCCGCTGGCTGCGGCAAACTTTTTGGGAGCTCTTTCACTGCGGCTGCCTTAACTTGCCGACAGTTTCCATTTGCACGCCGTGCGGACCGTTATCGAATTTGAGACAGTAGCGAAACTGCAAAAAAAAAACAAATACAGAAAATAAATAGAAATGAAATAAATTTCTGTAATAATATTTTATTAATCTAATTTCATTTTTTCATTTATTTTGCAATTATTCCGTGAATTTTGTGTACTTGCCAACTGTGGTTAAATTGCAGCTCAATTGCCTCATTTGCTGTGTGGCAATTGCAAAAGTTTGCGTTAAATGCATTAGCGTGCGAGCGCATGCGCGACCTCTTGCTTTAAAATTTCCAGCATTTGCATGTGTTTCGAGAGCACTTTTGGCCCATGCGTTTTGCGCCCGTGTACTCGTAAGTGAGGAAAACAGTCTACTTCAAAAACTTTTTCGATTTTGCGCACAAGTAAGTTTGAAAGCTTCGAAAACTTTTCAAAATTTGTCGTTCCTTTTTAATTTTCGTTGTTCATTTAACAAATTTCGGATGGCTAAGACAGACAGACGAGTAAACATTGATACAGCATTTAATAGAGTGGAGGAAATAACAGAAAATGTGGGAGAGAAAGCACTTTTAATTGATAGTGGAAACTTTTTTGTGTCCGTTTCCAAAAATAATGCCTCATATTTTTGTGTTTGGAGGCCACACAAATATTGGTACATGGGTGATGATAGGACTCCAATATTTAGTGAATTTTTGTGCTTAACATCAGAATCATGAAGCCTCAAAAGAAATCATTTCGAAGTTGCAGAGTGAAGATATAAGCACAGCCATTTAACTGAGCACAGTCAATTCCTATGATGATTGTCCAATATGGCCAGGCTGCTGAACATCTTCAGTTCAGGTTTAGTTGCAGCTTTTCAATGTAAAACAGAACATTAAAAACCAGCCTCTAACATTTACTTAAAAACGTTCACAGAAGAAAAGCAAGAGAGTTAGAAGAACGCAGTGTCCAATGGCATTCCACTCATTGTGATTATATAAACTGGATATAAAATAATTGAGTGTAATCAGGCTGGAACCGCATTTCAATAAACACTCTTATAAGTAATTCCCTCCTACTCCTCCAGACTTGAATTGGTTTTAATGTAATTTATAGCTTCCTAAGTTCAACAACTCGAACACGTCTGTCAACATTCATACTTCGTTTTACGCTTGGCCTTACTGAAATTCAATTGCCCCTACACAGCTGCTAGTGCAGTTTTTCCGTTTCCAGTTCCTAAACTCTTTTGGCATTAGTAATAAGCAGTTTTATCAAAATCAACGCAATTCCAATCATTACCAGGAATTAATGGAAAGACGGGTAAATAGACTTGCTTCTGTGTTTGGAATGATCCATTTCCTTCCCACATTGACGTGGAACGTGTTACATCAAATTCAAGTCTCTGTTGGTATTTATGAATGAAGCATTTCAACTTTATCTCAACTTTGATGTTTGTCTTTATTAGTTTTGATAAAAACAATTTCATTTTTTTAAAACTGTTTTAATAGTATAATATGTATATATAACCATTATAATAGTTTAGAATGTTGTTTTTGTTTTGCCAACAACCAAATAATTTGATTAAATTTTGTATATAATTATTATGAGTAAGAAGCATGGTCAGCAATTCTTCTCTCAATATTGATGTGTTTATATCAAAATAGTCTTATTTTATACACAAACCACAAACTCCAAGTCGATAACTGAACCAATCCCAGCATGTTAAAAACAGCGACTTCGTTAAGTTGTGTTGTTGTAATTCCATAAACATTTCCAAATAGGCGACATTGAAATTGGCGAATCCAACAGGCTCTATAATTAAAATTTTAAAGCCAATGGTCATCCATCAGCGTCCAGAGAAAATAAGAGAAAAACAAATGATTAGGGTTCCTAGCATCAAGTTAAACCTTTAACACATTAATTGCCCATCAATAATAACTTAAAAATGTATAAAACTTAGTTGACTGTTGCTTCAGGCTTAAACGTTTGAACGGCAGCACCTTATCTTGACTGGATGTGACACTTCGACACAACCAAATAGTTAAAATGAAGGCAGATCACACTCAATATGAACTACTCCAAGAAGCTATTATGACGGCCCATTCTCTTTTCAAATCAATTAAGTAATTTTTAATGAATAAAGAAAGAATATTTATAGTTGGTAGTATTGACTTTCACCAGAACATACTTATCGAGTACCATCGGTATGCTATCGAATAGTAATATCGAGAACAACATATGAGTAAATATTGCTAGAAATGCACTCTGCAGGGAAATAGAAGTATGATCTCTAGTTGTCAAGATGGGGCCATTCATTTCTTGGAACTGATGCAAAGTGAACGTGTTGTGGTCAGTTTTTCACTAAATTTTATAAATATAAAATATATAAATTTTATAAATGAATTTTCTTAGCGATATCGTTGTTTGTTTCGAATATATGCTCTGAGATTCGAATATTACCAAAAGCTATTAGGGTCGAGTTAAATTTTCGACCAATATCTGTTTGTTCTCCGGATATATACGGACTGAATAATAAGTGGGGATAGAAGGACAACTAATCAGACATAAATAAATATATACTAGTTACCCCACTTACTTCTGTGCATTTCAAACATTTTCCCCAATTCACTATGCACTAAAAGAGCGTAATTATAAAGATTCCAATCCATTGATATTGGCGATATGAATGAATGAAAATATTGCCGACAGTACCGAAAAATGAATAGATTTATTAAAAATTCACGTTCGCGCCTTCAGTCTTTCGTTTTGAATGCACGAGTAAGAGTGCCGTTTCCGATCGAGTGATTTTAATCTCCGTAAATGATTTTTCTTTATATTAATAGCGACAATTATTTTATGTTTTACCTGCAGACGTTTAGTTACTGCACTAATAAACAATATTACTCACATTTAAGGCAGTGAGTTGCACTATTTCTCTTTAAATATTGTTTACGTAAGAGATCAGGGGTGCACAACAAATATTAAAGAAGGGCAACGTTTCGAGCTGCCATAGAATGTGTTTTTCTGTGCAGAATGTGAGAGGCACTTCACAGACATCGCTATATATTCTTTATGACCTTATGCAGTGGGTGAGAATTGTCGATTTGTCTCTGAGAAATCTCGCGAGTAACACTTTCAAACTTACTGTCTCTATATATTGTCTTTACAAGATTCGCACCAAAAATTTTTCAATATGATATTAACCAATCACAGTGCCAGCTAGGGATGCCCTGTAATGTAATGTTAAGGGTTGGGCCATCGCCCTTAGGCACTGCGACCACAGAGATCTATTATGCTAACCTATTCATTCAATTAATAATTACTGTGCACAGGAATTAAATCAGACCAGTCTGAGATGTTTACATCAGGTTGTCATCTCCGAGAAAATGTGCCTTACCCTTGTCCGTGCAGAGGCCGGGCAACTGACGATTAGATGCCCCATAGACTCATCATCTTCTAGGTAAAATCTACATAATTTGGTGTGAGCGAGGCCCATTCTGTGCAGGTGCTCTTTCCAGGGAAAGTGACCCGTCAACGCATCCCCAGTTGATTTCTTCTCAGTGATAAGGCCAACTTAGCCATTTCTGCGTTGAAGCACAGGAACCTCTTCAAGTGCCTTAGAACCTCTAAGCTCTTCCAGTACTGATTTTTCCGCTGCGTCGTCCAGTTTTTTAGATTCAGCCGTGCTTATTGAATCTGAACATTGGGCATGGTCCTATGTAGGGGTTGTCTGCCTCTGCTTTAGCCCGTATGTCCACTGCTTCGTTGCCTGCGTGTACATCATGGTCTGGAACCCACACCAGAGAAAGTTTGTTGTGTGTCGCCAGTCTGTTGGTGGAAAGTGGCCCTTCCAAAGTGTTTTGAAAGTGGAAGAGTATTTGTTGAGTGCTTTTAATGCAGCCTGACTATCTGAGAGTATATTGATTTTAACTCTTATAGGTTGTCTGCTGTTTAGGATGTTCACCGTCTCCACGATCGGAAATAATTAGGCCTGAAATACAGTCGCATCATTGTACAAGTAGAGTGAGATGTGTGCTGTAGGGCTCACTATCCCCGCGCCAACGACGGTAGATGTTTTTGATCCATCAGTGTACCACTTTTGTGAGTCATCGTTTACCCATGACGCACCTAGAGCCCATTGCTGCCTTGTTGGATACAGGACTCTGTACCTTCTCGTAAAGTCGAGGGCCCATTTGTTCCAGGGTTTTTGTTTTGTCGAGGATGTCCTCTACTAGGGATGCCATACATTTGATATAAAAAAACGCTGCATATTGAGAAAAAGTGATAGTAGTGTATCACAAAGGGGGAACATTAATTTGAGTTCTATTATTTTAATTTGCCATTACATAAAACCGACTGTCGGCGGTGCTCAAGTTTGACGATTTTGTAAATTCTTGTTACAGGTTCACCTCCATTTTTAAGTCGAAATTGATAAAAATTTGAAATGAAATTTTCAAAAGCTGTTAGCACACCATATCCATATCGAATCAACCCGCCAACCCGCGTTAGTAAAATACTTCCTAATAAAAAAAAAATTACAAAAAATACATATATATTATATATTTGGCTAATTTACTAGCCTCATGCTTTACGCAATAGTCTTCTAGATATTTTTAAAGTAAAATCCTTGCCTTTTCCGACTCTTTTCATTTAATTTTTTGGGAATTTTCTCAAAATAAACTACCAATAACATAATAATATTATGTATGGTTTATTCTCCGACTTTAGGGCTTTGGAGTACCCAAATAAATATATATCTGTGGATATTTATTGGCGTATTCATCTTAACAATGTTAACAAATGTTATTTTAAATTTAATTAAGAATCGGCAAACAGAGAGATAACAAGCAGTAATTATCCCATCAGTACCTATCCGATAAACAGCGTAACCAACATGGATGTTTTCATATTCAATTGTTACATGTGCTGTTGCAACCTTGAAATATTTATCATCAACCCAGGATTAATATTAAAATGATAGTCAGTCAGGTATCGATATTGATCTTCTCAAACATCAGCGTATATTTGAAATAGAAATCAACCCTATTATAGAGCCCTTCCATCCCTTTCCCTCCGCTCACTTTCCTTCAAGCATGTCTGCTATCCACTTCTTCCTCCAATTTAAATACGTTTTTTAAATTTTGTAATTGCAGCTGATCCTTAAATTCACTGAACTATTCTTGAATTCAAGTCTGAAAATGTCGTTCCAAATGTAATTTTTTCGTTCACAATTTAAGGTCATACGTCGGGGTCAATAATTGGTTTTGCCCACCAAGTGAACCGACTGCTCATGGAGAAGGCGTGACTTCCATTCCGACTGATTTCTTAATAGGTATGCGTATATTGTTCAGACTTTTATGTTTGTTAGATTAGATTCTATGCTACTCGTATTAGCCGACATTTATTGTTCTGATACTGTAGGCAACCCAGATTAACGTTTGATTAGTTTATTGTGCCCCCATAGCATTGAAGATTGTTAATGGAATTTATTTAGATAAACACCTACAATATTTCACAATAGGAACAATGTTATAAATCGGAGTCGTTTCTGCGCAGGTGAAACAGTTCCTGTGTGTAGTGATGACCAAAAGAAACAGAGATTTTTCAATACATTGTGTCGATTATCTCTGTCTTTTTTGCTATTCTTATATATATTTCCGATTAAATTTTGATAATCATTATCAGTAAAACACAAAAAAAAAAAATTTTAAAAAACTTATTGGAAAGAACTGTTTCCGCCCGGGTTCGAACCGGGGACCTTGTGCGTGTGAAGCACACGTGATAACCACTACACTACGGAAACGGTTGCAAGTGAGCTGCCAAAAATCAGTTTTAATGGAATCTAGTTAAATTCATTTGTGTTCAAATTGAAAAGTTAATCATTTTTGGCCATTGCAAAATAATTATCCGGAGATCTAATCTGATACAATTAAATTTTTAGTTCAATGTGTTTGTTGTAATTTTGGCACAACACACACACACACAAATCAATCCTCTTTGCGCGGCGCCTTCGCGTTTACCTGGTAATGATTTTGTCATGTTTTCACTAAAAAAAATGAACATTTTTATAGTGGCATAACCAAATTTTTGCAGTTCGCCAGTTGGGGCCTAAATCACGAATACCTCAGAAAAGAATCTCTGGTGCGGGATTTAATACACCAAAAAGTTGTAAGCGACATAAGCGGGTACGCAAAATTAGAGCAAATCGAAAGCCCCACCATTAATGTACGAAAAAATGTTCCCATGCAATTTAAAACAGATACTTATTTGATTCCTATTATCCAATAACAACTATCATGCAATCGTCTAATGGAAGTTCCGCTCCAATATTCAGAACTGCATGTGTTTGTTCCAAAATTAAGGTATTATTTCGTAGAGCGGATTGGTCCCCTTTCTTTTTGTCGCTTTTTTTATTTCTGTACAGTCAAGGATAGAAAAACTTTAAGCAGCACCAGCAGATGTAAGCTGGTAAATACAGGTCCCATTACCATATAATTGTATACATGACAGCACCCAGGAGTGCTTAGCAATTCATCTGAAATTAATATGTTATATGTACATAAGATAGATAATTGGTTCAAAGAGGACCTGCGTCTCTGCCGCTTTTAATTAAATTGAAGTGTTGTAGAGGCATTCGCGACGAAAAGAAAAAATATTTTGAGATCTGAGATGCCAGAATTCGAGTATTATAGATGTAAGATAACTTTTTCGCTTCACACAATATACGAGTATATCCTCAGGAATTAATTCATGGTAAAGAAGTGATACGATAAAATATTCGGTTATTGGAAAACACAATGCGAATAAATGCAAAAGAGGGTCTGGTTATTATTTAATCTTAATATCTAATGCGATTTTTCTTTATAATTGTATTTATTTCAAATTATACACATGAATATTATCATTTTTAATTATGTACTCGTAATAGCATCTCAGCTGATCTTCTGCCTAATTCTCCTTCATTGTTCGTTTTTTTTATTTAGTTTCATCCGAGGACCTTTCGTCATATTTGATAAAAAGTTGCATATTTTTTAGATGTTTTCTGTGCTTTCATTCCTTACCAATTTCAGTAAACACATGGAATCAAATAAATATATTATATGGTTATTGATTATGATTATATTCCCCATAGTTACCGTGACGAAAGCAAACTCATGAATTCTTCCTCACTATACTACATAGTTGGTAGTAGCTGGAATGACTAATCACTGTCCGATTATCATTAGTATAGGAATTTGAACTTCCAGTTGGGTCAATTCATTTGAAACTTTTTTTGGATTTGAGGCGTTATTCTGCATTTTTTCTTCCATTAGTATACAAAGCGGAAAACACATATTATTTTGGCAATGAAGAGATTGCAGATATTTTGCAAAACCTCAAAAATAGAGTCATGACGCTTGAGGTTGTATGCATGACGTGTAATTGTGTTTCAAATAATGTATAGGAAAATGCGTTTATCTAACAATAAGTAAGAAAAGACACTGGTAATTCCTTGGAACATGCAGTATGATACTTTTATTTATGTGTCATGCAGTAAGGCATCTGAAATCTTGTACATCTCAGTGTTTAGTACGTACACTTAGGATATGGCATTCCATTAAAATTGAGTGGCAGGAAAAGAACACACAGAAAAATGTAATTAGTATTTTTCTGGAACAAGCCTCATAACTAATCTTAATGTTTTCTACCACTCTTTGCTGCTTTCCATCAACGAATGATTTATCGTAGAGGCAAAGAGCACTTCGGACTTTTCGAGTTGTAATTGGTTAGTTTTGGTGCTGCTGCTAGAAAGTTTTTGAATATTGTTTTTTTTTTTCTATCAATGGCTTCGGTCAACTCGTGAACAACTACTAACGCGAGTTTCTCAGAGTTTTTAACATAATTTCGACTGCTAAGGAACGTTATCTTTGGACTATTAAGACTTATTTGAGGCGATTATATTATTAAATAGTATATGTGACCTTCTCCGAGAAAAGGAATCTAGTGTGTCAAAAAACGGTATCTCCCAACTGAAGGTGTGTTCACAGTGATAATGCGTTATGAAACTTTAAATGCGTTTTTCTCAAAACTTCATTTTCACACACTAGGTCCCTTTTCTCTGAGAAGGTCACATATATGTTATTAGATCGAAACTTGTATCGAAGAACTATTATCACACATTTAGCAATGATTTCGTTTAAATGATTACCATCCATTTGGCAGTAAATGGACCCTGCATCATTCCTCATTTGCAGACGCATCAGTGTACATATTCTTCATAATTCTCAACTCTATTAACTGGAATATCATTTGTGGCAGGCCTTGGAATGATTTGAACACAGTGTATGTGCGGAGGTCTAATTCTGTGCTTTCAATTTCATTTTTCTGAAATTTTCAAATTTGATTGCATAGTCAACAAATTTCCTTTTTCTTTCTTTTTTTATGACACATCGCGTTCCTTGACGAGAAAAATGTGGGAACATAGACAAACAGATGAATTTGATACTATAATTTTGGCTCGCAGAAGAATGTGTTTTGTTTTTTGTTTGTGTTCTTTTGGGATCTGTATAAAATTATGCAGTGAAGGGCATTAGATCGAAAAAAAAATCACCACTGCGCACTCAAGTAACCATAGAAAACAGTCATTTGCAACTCAAAGTATCATTGTTGTGTGAGACTCATTACACCAGCGAGAAGAAGGCACGAAAGAGGCGTATCGATTGTTTATTCAAGCTTCTTCATTGATATTGAAATAGCTTTTTCGTCACATTTCGAAACATGCACATTCCATATTAATACTAGCTAAGTCAATGCAGAGCCTGAAAGTGCTCCTCTGCGCTGGAATCAAAATGAATATTTTGTTGCCCCGAGGTATCAATTGTCATTCTCACTCAAGCAAACACGCACTTGGTGGCTTATGAAAAACTAACTTCAGTAAGGTCAAAATTAGTGTTTCCTTTTGTTTGAGTTTGTACTTCGAGTCGTTTTGCAGAACAGATTTATTTGTTTATTACTCAAAATTTTCTTGTTTAGGTAATTAGTGTCATTTTAAATAAATTGTTTGTTTGCATTACTTTTTAGCGGGAACCCATCGAGATAACAAAAGAAGACAATTATCATTAAATTGAGACAAACGCTCTTCCACGGCCGGCAATTACTTCAACAACTCATTAGCAAGATGATGAACAGCTCCCTGTGTGCGGTGCTCATCGCATTCGTGGTCAGCAACTACAAGGCAAACGCTGAAGGTCAAATCTCTGTCGACGATGACTTTTCGCGCTTACTGGGAAAGTGTAAAATGCACTCCGAGGAATACGACAGCTGCATGAAGGATGTTTTCAACGATTTGCGCGCATACTTTCCAACAGGTTTGTGAAAACTGAATTCCTCACAGCTCCTTCAGATATTGACCACTAAAATCTCGCAGGTGTACCCGATTATAATATACGTCCCTTCGATCCGCACCATTCGCAATTCGTCGAACTACGGCGCGGGGATCAACACAGCATCGGCGGTTTCAAGCTGATTCTGCGCAACGTGTCCGAGTACGGTTGGTCGCATTCCGAAGTTACAAAATATCACACGGACTTTGACAACCAACGCATCATATATTCACAATACTTCCCCGAGAAGAGCTTGGAAGGCTACTATGAATTCTCGGGTAGGATCTTCGGGGCACCACTGAAACGCCATGGATTCTGGAATATGACGCTATATGACTACAGGTGCACATGCGCGGACTTTAAATCGATGGAGGGAAAACAGATTTAAATATCTATTTCTTGTTTTTCAGTCAAACAACAAGTGTCCGCCGCTTGGGAAATCTGGGTTCTCTGTTGAAGGTGCATGTGGAAGTCGATCGTATCGGCGGTCTAAAGATGCACGTGTCCGATGTCTTCGCCGAGGGCAGAGAGCAGCTGGACAACCTTACGGATGGCGTAATAAACAGCATGTGGCCCATTGGACTCCCATTCATCAAACCAATTATAAACGAACTCGTAAGCAGCGCGTTCACCGACATTTTCAACGAATCCTTTCGACACTTTCCACTTGACAAATATTTAAGTGAATAGCGAATTGTATGCTTTATGCCCTTTTCTACTCGTACTGTTCCGTCCGACAATACTCTAATGTAGTTTAACAATACTCATATGTGATAGATTTACATGCGAAGCCAAAAACGGAAGCGTTGGCAACGCACCTGCGTACGCGGTGCACTCACAAATTTGCAGTAGTTGCACTTTTCTTGCTTTTAAGCTCTGCTTTATGTAAATACGGATTAATAAACGAATGTAAATATGTATTTTGTGTATAAAACTAACACTCTATAGCAATGTATACATATACTGTACGCTCCTTAAGAAGCCTGTTTAAGAATAACTGCGTAAAGTTAAATTAAGCTAGGGATAATAGGGAATTGGACATCTGGGACGACCTCTAGGCGTCGTCTAGAGTGACGGGCGCAGGCAGAAGATATGGTCGCGCAATTTCATCGCTCTGCTGAATTGATTTGAAGTGGGCAAACAACTTCACCAACGATATGGTGCAGTAGGCAGACTTCTCCAACTGCTGATCCACAGATTCGCGCAGCACATGGTAAGCGGTTTCGACCTCAGGCGGCAGAGTGACATCTGCACGAGCAAAAAACTATGTCAAAAGGAATTGGTCAAACTAACAATACTCACTCTTTTGGTGGTGCTTGCTCAGATCGAACATGTATTGAAAGTAGCTCAGCTGATTGTACAAATCCCGTTCGGAGTATTGGCGTACGAGTGCGCCGTTTTTGCACTGCATGCACACGGGTCGGGTCCCGGTCATGACATGCGTGTAAGCACGTGTGTTGTGGTTGCACGCTGGATCATCGCAGACGAGCCAGTTCTGATAAAAGCGCCTGATGTATTTCCGCATGTCGAGCAACAACTGATTGCGTATAGATATCACGTACTTGTACGGCTCGCTGGTACACTCGGCATTCACACATTTCTGCAGGGCTGCTTCATAGCTGCGATTGCCTACAGCGGGCTTGAAGACTGCCGCCACAATATTCTCCGTTTTGCAAGTGATGCAAATAAATTTGAATTTCTGGCATTGCCGAAATTTCTGTAAAGTGGTCTTGGCAATTATTTCGCCCGTGGCATCCTCGGTGTGTTCTTGGTGAGATCTGTGAATAAAATGAGGATGTGAACCTGCACGACTTAAAATTTTCTAAATGTCCTGAATAAAAAGCGTAGAAATCTGCACCTAGGTTGCTTACTACACCTGCAATTGTGGTCTCTTATTGCGATTTATTAGTTTATCCAGGGACAGGAATACCTCTCCAGAAATTTTATGTCTGAGTCTGGACGAACAAATACTCCTAGCAATCGACTTATCGCTCTCTTCTTTAGAAAATAAATTATTCCTATTATAACTATCCCTTAGTCAATCTCATTAGTCACATATACTGCCACGACACACCTCTATTTGGCTAAGACAGGTAAACAAGCTAAAGTCTGTTTCGGTCATTTTCAATATCTCCTCTGAAATCTCTTCCAAACATTAAACTAGCATTATTAATGCGAACGCATCTCCAAGCTATCAACGCTCAACCTGGCGGCCCACTAATTAGTATCATATTAAAGGAAAATCAGGATATTGGCTCGCTTATCCGAGCATTTGATTTGATTGTATTAATTTTTCAGCCCCATTTTAAAATTATTTTTGGGTATGCGTGCACTCATGAATCTGAGCATGGTTCATATAAAAAAACAAACTGCCAACTATAACTTACAATAAAATCGAGATATCCACACCATAAAAAGAAGCAAAGAATGTTTATGGTGAGACTATCGTTTAAATTTCTAACAGCAACATGCAACACGTATCATTGGACTATTAAAAATGAGAAATCGTCGAATGCAGCTAGGTAAGAGCAACGAACTTGCGATCACTCTCAAGCAAATCGGATGTTTACACCCATACCACTGACAACTGTTCAACTCAACCTGCAAAACCCATGATAGTTCAATTTAGTAGTTTCTTTTTTAATATTGTTGGGAAAATTGCATCTATGAAAGTACATCAGTGACATCCTACAAATTTATCAGGCATCAGGATGGTCTGTACGTAGTTTTAGCCATGTTCCACCATCTGTGATGAAGTTTTTCCCATATATTTTGGGGAAATCTGCTTGAAGATTGGCATGAACAGAACTAACAATAGGATTACATTTGCAAAAATCGACCATGCTCACCTCCCTTACACGTGTCTGTATGGACAACAGTTAAAATTACTACAGTTTCGCTACTAGTGTAGATATAAATTATATAATTAGACCCACCTAGGCTGTTATCAGAACATAATTACTATCATACACAATATCTCCGCAAAATTCAGATTGAAATGCTTGGTATAATCTGGAGATATAGCTAGTCAATATCGTCATAATTTAGCTATATGCCTACTATATCTTGGTCTTGGTTTTGGTTTTATACATACTCCAAAGATATCGGGTCATTCTTCTTTACTGATTTCCCTCTGATTCGAATACAATCGAAAAGGAACTATGTATATTTTTATGGAAATATTCTTTGATCCATTTCAAAACCGTGGAAACAAAACGAATGGACCTATTACCGATAGGCCGATTAGTGCATATCAATGGATGAGGATATAGCTCAATCTTGATCTTTGATGCATTTTGATGATATTTTAAGAGTCATACCTCTGCACAGCAGCTTTGAACTTAGTAGGATCCATACCCAAGCATTCAGCAATGCGGCTAGCGTCGGTACCCTCCAGCACGTCAACCATGCGCGTGACCACCGGGTGTATCTGATGCGCCAAATAGTAATCCGTATCGAGCTTCAGGGTTTCGCTCGACTTCAACTCGTCTAAATGATAAGCGCGCTGGGTAGCGGGATTGTTTGTGCCATCGTTGCAGATGACATAGTCCACCATATCGCCTTTTTTGTAACGACGATTGCGTGTTTCGTTCATGCGCAGAGCTACTTGCACATGTGACTGGATGGAGGTGATATTAAATTCCTTTGGACCCCTCGACAGTTGTTTGGTGATGACGAACATTGGTATTGGTACTGAGCCTTCATCAATTTGTGCTTTTATCTTTTCCAGATGAGCGTGCACCGCGTCAATCTTCTCATCCAACTGCTTCTCGGAGAGTATTTCATCCAACACCACTTTGCCCACCATAATTGCCAGCTGCGACCAATCCCGACGCACTATGTCCAAACCTTTGTGCTCCTGCTCCTTCTTGAACTCTCCTAAGTCAATTATTGAAATTGTTGTATTATTTAAAAAATGGAAATATTTCCCGCACTCACCCTTGGAATTCTTCGATATCTTTACGGCGGCATACTTTTTCTTCTTCAGCAGCAACAGACAACTAAAAACCCCATCTATGTCCAACTCCACCTGTTTGTACATCTTGTTGACACTCAACTTGATGCTATGTCCAATCTTAAAAACCTGCTCGTAGTCGGATATGTTCGTGTTGACCATGATTGAGTCAGTGTCACCGTACACTACTTCGTAACTCATCTTCTGCACCATGTTCTTCGTATTCGTCAAGATCTCGCGGCCTTTATGCGTCACCAAAGCTGCTAAGTGCTGAGCAAAGAATCGCGACTGGGCAAAACCCAAGCACCCGTACATGGAGTTGGCTGTGAGCTTCAACGCCATTTGCCGTATGTGGTACTGCATTTGCAGATCGGGGGCGAGATCTGGAGCGGCCATTAATTTCTTTACCTCACGACGCGATTCGACCAACCGCCGCAACTGTTGCGGCAGAATGCCTTGCTCTACGCTGGATTCGGGCAGTGTTGGCATGTCCTCCGAACTGTAGGGCTGCTGCACAGTCGTAAAGCAAATGTTGTACTCTTGTATGATGCTGGGGTACAACGAATTGAAATCCATGAGCAGCACGTACTTGTCGTAGAGACCTTTTATGGGGTCCAGCACCAGACCCCCCGAGAAGGCCGCCTTCTTACGTCCACCACCGACACTGGTAGCATTAACAGTGCCGTCGTGCCCGCCATCGCCATCGATTAAGGGGGTGCTCTGTTCCACCCATTCACGTTTCTTCTTGTCCGGCACAATGTAATTCTTTTCAGTGAATGCGTGCAGCAGCAGAAATTCGTTACGTTCGGAGCGGCCTCCTTGCAGAGTTCGGGTCATGGTATTACCGCAAATGTTGGTAATTTGCAGCGCTAGTGGCATTATGTTCAGCTCACACATAAGGCGTAGTATATAAGATGCGTCCTGCATTGTTAGGGTGATCAGCTTCAGAATTCCAGTGCCTGAAAAACAAAACACATGAATATCGCATGTTACGTGGTTCATTCGTTCATCTTACCGGATTCATACAACTCTCCCAAATCCTCATCGTTAACGTCTAGGCGCTCGTTATCCTTAATTTTCAACACATTCTGACACAATGTTTGCAAATCATACGAACGCGAACGTATGCACTCCTCCGCCGACCGCTTCACGTCGCACACCATGCGACCGATGAAGAAGTCCAGCAACTTTTTGCCAAAATGCTGGCTCATGCGTAGACGCCCCAGGCGTGACCACTGCGGTATCTTCGCCGACACAATGCGGTCCGCAATCACATTCAACTGACAATCCAGTGCGTCAAAGGTCACGATCAAATCTGCGTCGATTTGCTGGTATTGCGCTAGGAACCAGCTTAACAGCGAACGCTCCGAGTCGTGCTTAAAGAGCCGCGTCGACTTGAAAGTTGCCAATTTGGCATTTAAATCGAATGGCCAGTTGCGTAGAGCCGGCCGTGTATACCCGCACATGTGTCTATTGAAGGCGGGCTGTGGTGGAGGCTTGTCGACGCAGAAGCGATTGTGCACGAGTAGAGATATCATACAGATATCATTTTTCAGGGTCTTAGTGTTCAGCGCAGTACGTACGTTCACAGTCAGCAACGTGAGCGGTGGCGGTGGTAAAGGCTTCGGCTCCTCGGAGATAACCACATATTTGGGTTCGCTGACTGACAAATCTACTTTGCACCAACTCATCGGCGCTGCATTCACCTTAAACTGCTTCAACGTGAGCCAGCATGGTCCTTTGATTTTCCGTTCTAGTAGGAAACGTTCCAGGGATGTGGTATTGGCGCCAAATATGTGCGCAATCGAGTTGAACTTTTTCTTAAGATTTGGAGGTGGTTTCTTGCCATCGTAGTGGACCTGTAAAAAAGAATTTCAATACTAATTTAAATGTAGCTTAGTGTCATTTTATGTGACCTACTTCCATATAATCGCAAACTTGTGGCACATTAATTCCAATAGAGTGATATGCAAAATTTTTAGTGACCTTGCGAGAACGAAACCCTATTAAATTCAACTCCGTAGCAATGTCTTCATCCAATTCCTTGTAAATATCTGCCAGGGTTACTTTCTGCCTTGTGGGATCCTTAGAAATCGGGTCAAGTAGCTGAAGAAAATACAAATTGAGGTCATGTTACAAATAATTAGCCAATAAAATCAACACACATATTCTCGGGGCAGCAGATAGAGTACTCGATCGATTTTATCAACTCGTACGCAGATGGATTTGTTCTCTGCAGTACGGCCGAAAAGGAATACCTCTCCCGGTCTTTTATTAGGATCTTCCCACGCTTCCCAGTACCAAAACTTCAGATTCTCCTGTGATAATTCCGCGGGATCACTATTAGATGCAGTAGTAGTAAGGGTGGCAGCGCTCATTTCCTCCTCAAAGTTATCCATTTGACAAATGCGCTCCCAATTGTTTAGCAGTTTGTCCGTTTCGCTCAAAGCGACTTGTTCAATAGTTTTTGGACTGGCGGGTTTAGCTACTTCTTTTTCTTTTTCTTTTCCTTTTTCTGTTTCATATTCTTGTTCAAATTGATTTTCATCGTCTTGTAAGGCACTAAAATCCATATCGTCATCTGGAAATTCCATTCTCTTATCGGAAGATACGCTTTTTTCACATTCCGGCTGTGGGTTTTCTACACTTTTACGCAGTTTTTTAGGAGACGGCGGGGGCAGTCGTGCCGGTTGATTAGTCTCCACTACTTTGAAAGGTACTTTTGCAACTTTTTTGATCGCTTCGCTTGGCTTTGGCTTCATAATACGTTCCAGCAACTCATCATCGCTTGTCTCCTCGGCTTTCTTTTCAGGCTCCTTAATTTTAATGTTATTCACAAAGCTATTTATGTATTCCTTTGTCAAAGCCGCATCAGATTTTCTCGTTGAAGTGGTCATAATTTTTGCCGGAGCAATAATCTTCTGGTCATGGCACTCAGTAGCCGCCTGCGAACCACTTTTAGGCGTCTCATTTAATTCACCAAGTATATCCGCGAGTATGTCATCGTCTGCCAGCTTAGCGACGGCTGCTTTCTTTGGCACAGCGTTGGAAAAAAGATTACGTATGGAGCCTTTACCTTTCGTTGGCTTCTCATTATCACGTCCGCGTTTCTTGGCACCTTTCTTTTGACTTTTGCTAGATGATTGGGCTCCTTCATCAGAATAGTCCTCATCCTCAAAGAAATCACGGCCGTCTTCTGCGTAACCCGTACCGTCTGAAATGCAAGTACAAATTTCATAAATAATTGGCTGCACACTGGACGCCGGTTCCTCACTTACCATCCTCAATCCAATCGTCGCCATACTTTTCTTTGGCTTTCTTTACGTATTCGCGCTCGTCCACGATTTCATAAACACTATCCACCTCCTCCTCGACCTCACACTTGTGTTTATTGCCCTTCAATTGCTTCAGCCTCTCCAGCGCCGCAAAGCGACCCTTTTTATCCACACGAGGCCGCTTTGCTCGTGGTTCACCTAAACGATTTCAGTTAGAATTTTCTATAATTTCGATTGAAGACCACTTACTCGACAAATTCGACATTGTTTAAATACGAAATTCCTTTCCCAAGAAACAAACTAAAATGTATGCTGTGCTAGCGAAATGCAATGTTCTTTTCTGACACAAAAACATTTGGCGGGAAAAACATAACAAAAGTGAACTGCAGGGTCGAATTGTAATAGATTCCTAAATTAAATTCCTCTTCAGTAGCGCCCTGTACCACTTTTATCAGCTGTGGCTAGTGATGTGGATCATAGCCACGCACAGGTATAGGGTTTGTTTCTTAATATGAATTTATAGCAAAATATACTTGAATGAAAATTAATAGTGATGGTATTGGCTGCAATCTTGCATCTTATCGGTTGCCTATCGGATGAGTGATACAGCGCACTTTCTTTGTTCCTGGGCTGCTGCCAAAATTTGTCCCTTTATACATAAATAGCTGTTCTACAAACAGCTGCACTAAGTGTTGAGTACGGTAGCGAAGAATATCTGCATTCTGGCAGCCCAACGGATACCCAACCGATCAGAATTCTCCGAATTTTATGCAACCAGCTGATTGAGCGGACGCCATTTCTTTGATCGGTCGGGCATCCGATGAGCTGCAAGAATGCACTAATTGATAATGGTGGTATTGGCAACTTGATTTTAATTTGTTTTTTCTATGAGTTTAAATTGTTGATTGGATATGATGGTAACTCTATGAAAATTTACTATTAGATAAAGGTTATAAAACGCCATACACGGCGTGTCAAGGTACGATGAAAGAGCAAAGGGATTCGGAGTAACGAATATTATGCATGCAAAAAAAAGGATGAGAAATTTCAAGTAATGGAGTAGTATCACTTTTTTTATTTTAAAGATAAAAAATGACTGAGCCAACGATGATGTAAGAAACTGCGATAGTTTAACTGTAGCCAAAATACATTTTCAAATGCCTAAATTATTAATATATAGAAAAATGAATCCATTGAGCTGCTCAGTTATTAAAAAAGTGATAGTAAAAAATACTATTAATTTAATTAGTTAAAGCAGTTAGTCGGTTGTTTAGGTTAAATCTTTGTTCTTGTCGTTTACATTCTAATGATAGGTACTCGTATGAAATTAATGGATTTATGTGATTCTCCTAACAATAATTTTTTATTCACAGCCATTTTTTGCATCATAGATAGATATATTTAAGGGTGTTATACACTGCGACCTGAAAAATCTATTGTGATGCCCCTATTTATTTGAAAGATGAGGATAGTCTCATCTATAAATCTTCTGTCATGTTGATTTTCGACAGGAATTCATATATTTTGAAGGAATCAAGTTGAGGGATCTTGCTCATATCTAAGATATATTTTCCAAAACACCTGAGTCTATTGTGTGTCAATGGTCCGCAGTCTGTGATCCGGTGCTGTGAGGTTTCGTCACTTTCTCCACAGAATCGACAGATGGCATCTGAAGATATACCCAACTTGTTCAAATGGTAGTTGAGTCTACAATGTCCGGTTTTTTTTTTTGCATCATAATCTACATGAATTCATTTATAGACTGTCAACATTAAAATCAATGTATTCAATATCTGGAAACATCGATATATCCAGTTTCGAGTGTACCTGATTTATTTTATTTTAAGCACACTTGGTATATGTGAGTTATATCTGCGACGGACGTCGCAGATTAGGTTTGTAATTCTATAGTGGAATTTCTAAATTAGGATCGATTGAGGTTTATTATAATTTATATATTTTTATAAATAAACTTATTTTTAAGCAACCAATTTTTTTCTCCAATAAAATTTGATGAATTGAAAAATAATTTTTTGTATTTGTTTTATTGCTACAATTTTACAGTATGGCAGGAGAGTTTAAAGAACAATGTCATCACTGACTGGTAAAATAATTTAAGGTTGATTTCAATTTGTTTTTTTATAAAATAAAAATATTTTATTTAAAATGTTTCACTTAAAAACTTGCAATATTGGCATTGCTGATAACCAATTTAACTATTTGCGATTATTCGATTTTAGTGATCGTAATCGGCAATCGTCCTGCATCGTTGATTTCTGTAAAAAGGCGCCTTTCGACTCAGTAGAAACACGTTTTGAAAATTTTAAATTCGGGATTACGTCCCCATTTTATTTGAACTGAAACTTTTTATGTGTATATTATATGTATACGTATTCCAATAAAACTCTTTAACTAAAAATAGTTCATTTACTATTTAAAGACTCCAATTATCGGCTACAGTTAAATTTAAAATTATGTTAACGATCGTATATATAACAAAAATATAAACGTTGGTATATAAATTACTAATTATTTATACTAATCGACCATTTGTTAGCTACTCGTACATATGAGGTCTGTTTAGAACCTTTTGGCAGGCATGCATTCCTGCGGTGAGCGCTAACAAACACGAGTCAGTAGTAGTTAGTTCCGCGAACGCAAAGTAAGGCTTAAAATTTCTATCAAAAGTGATTTTCTTTTACATTATTTAATACAATAAGAAATAAAGTATATGAGAAAAGTCACGCATACGCCTCGTTGCACCACAGAAACTCATTCGCATTTCATTTGGAAAACAAGTGTCAGTGCAGTGGTATGCTACAGCAAGTACTCGAAATGAGCAGCACATAGCCCAACAAAAGTGGGAGTGGCAGAGAATGTAATTGATTTTTCGTTTAGATTTAACTGAAACAGGCGTAGGGACAGTTGCTAATGCGAATTGCGAAAGGTGGGTTTAGCAGTTGTTCTACCGTATTATTTAGTGGCATGAAGCAAGACACGAGCACTGCTCTCCGAAATAGGCTCGGTGTCTTGTATGCATAAATGGGTTTTTAGTTTAAAAGTGTGTACATTTATTAAAGGTTCTTTTTTGTGTTTGTTAGTTGTCGACTTTGCTTGTATGGCTGCTGTTTTGCTTTATATTATTTTTCATAATTATAGTTTAGATCCTAAGTACATAGATTGAGGGCCTACGGCCTAGGGGCATAGAGTTTTGTTTGATGTACAATTTATTTTCAATATGAGTTAGAATTTGTTTGTATTTTTGTTTTCTTTATATGCGAGTACGAATTAGTGTGTTAGTTTTCCTTGAATAGTGCGAATAAATTATCAATGACGCTATTAAATGTAAATTACAAATTCTTTAAAATAAATAGAAGTATGCACAGTTCTTAATGTATATACATACATATATATTATATATATATATACTTTTATATATAAATTTTAATTTGTTTTTACAAAAAAATTGTCTTAAAAAGTCTGAAAATTATTTTTTTGTCTTATATTGGTTCCAATTGATTCTTATGTTAACATTTTACTTAATTAGTTATCCATTTACTCTGTTACACATTTATATATGTATATATATATATATATAAATATTCAATTCACAAGTTTGTTTTTAACTTTTCTTTCAAGTCATTAATTTAGTGTTAGTTTTGGTTTTATATTGCCATGATTTTTTTCTCTCAATTTTTTAATTTAATTTATTGATTTATTTAATTGGGTTTGTTCAATCTTTGGTTTATTTATAAATTTTACATTTGAATAAAAATTAGACCTAATCATAAGTTACTGGACGACATAGTGAAAAAACGAATAGTATTGCATACCAAACTTCGGTCAGATATAATCCGAGCAATAATGTACACAGTACGTATTCCAAACGCAGTTTATACGCTTGTAAAAGGAGTATATAGGAGACACCAAGAAAGCATGGAGCTGTTAGAAAAACCGATAAAATAACATGCCAACCTGCAATGAAAGAATAGCAAAGATTAGTATATAAGAAAATAGTATTCCGTGGCGGTTATAACATCAAGGGGCCCTACCCCAAGGCACGCGATTGGCTTGAGTGGAAAGCAAATGCAGGCAAAACAAAAACTAATCTTGAAGCAGGGGTCGCTGAGTCGTCTGCCCTGGTATTTTCAGACTCTTTAGTATTGTTAAAAGTTATGCCGATGGCATAATATATTAGGCGATCATGAGTGCCTTCGACCCCAAGTTTAATTTTCGTTCGTTTTTGTGTTCCCTGGAGTTTACTTCTCCACTCACTCTGGCTTCATTCAAAGACATAATGGAATGACTTAAAGTGATCTAATATCAGAGAAAACACAGCTTATTTTTTCACAGAAACGATTCTCGCCGATTTTCACGATTTTCAATTTTTAAATTTTGCGATTAAGATAACTGAAAAAGATGGAGTCTCTGAATTTGTATCATTGTGCATTATTTCCCTATGATACTGAATGCAAGTTTTTGTGTGTGTTCCTCTCTGTCTCTCTCTCTCTCTATCTCTCTCTCTCTCTCCCTTTCTGCCCTTTTTACCTCTATCGGCTAGTGAACCCTTTCGGCCCAAAATAATTCTCACTGTCTCCAATATACACAAGGCAATCAGCACGGTTGAATCCTGGGCCAACGTGTGTCCTGTGTATGACAGGTTGATTGCCTTCAGCAGGCCCATGCTCAGTTCGCAGCAGGCGAACATGCCAAAGTAGAAGGAATTTAAGTAGATTAGCACCTCATAGGCCAAACTGGGATTCGCCTTCTTCGGCACCTGCACAACAACACGTTTGGGCGGCATTTTGCGGCTCCTTTTTACAACTGTCGTCTACTTTACTTGCATGCCAACTTTCAATTCATGTCAATTTGCAGCAAATGTAGCACCAAATTTTTACATTTACACGTTTTTTACATTCCTCACAAAAATAGCACAGCAGATATTACAAATGTCAAAAAAAGATCTTAGGTGAGTCCTCAACAAATTTTCACATGCGCCCGTGCGGGACTGTATTTTTAGACTGACCAGTGCGTTCTCTGCTGCTGTGTTGAGTAGTGGCACCACTTGAGCGTTTAGGAGTGTGTCTCGGTACAAGTTCTCGTAATGTCGCGTACATTTTTCAAATGGCAAAACAAGCGCAAGACAGCGACGAGAACTAAATTCGATCAACGCTGAATATTGCATACGCTACAGTCCCTAAACCTTAGAAGAAGCTGACAGCCAGACACACAGACAGTCAGCCCGAAAAATGGGGACAAGAGATTCCAAATTACCCACACCAAGCAGGGTTCTAAAGGAAATTTCCGTAAAGAAAAAGAATTTCATTAAAATTTCATTTACGTTCCTCAAATTTTTGGTTAGTAGTCGATTTGTATAGCTTCATAGTAGAGGCATCGTATTTTCAATTACTTTTCGATTACTTTCGAATCGAAATCTTCGAATGCTTATTCTGTGTAATGGAATTGAAGCCGCTTTACTATATTCCAATTCTCTACTAAGTTAGGAATGAGAAAATTCAAATTATGAGTACTTAAGTAAGGAATGGAAATTTACTATTACTATTTAGAACTCATTGTAATGCAATTTAGAAACTACAATCTGAATTGGTGCTGAGGAATGGAAAGAGTAGTCCTCCATGGTTCTGAGATTACTACTAGTAGATAAAGTACACAATAAAAGAGGATATTGAAAAAACCGTGGAGGTATATAAACGTGAGTAACTAGATCAGAGAAGTAGAAAGAGGAGACTGCTAAACTCTGCAATATATATAAAAATATGCTTATGTCAGCATAGAAAGAAATGATGGGGTTTAGTTCGGTCATAAATAACGAAACGATTTGTGAAACGTGAACAAAATTACAAGAACACTTTTAGGGATTATCGACCCGTTAGTTAAGTTAGCTAAGTTCTTATACTTTAAACTGTATAGGATTCAGTGGTTAGAGTGAACGAATCTCCTTTTGCTTTTCCAGCTTGCTATGCACAGAACGAGGCTGAATTCCTCACAATTTCTTTCTTTACACCCTCTCTGAAGGGGTTGAAAGTTAAAAGAAACTGGGATGTGCCTGTTTCCGGGATTCTAGACTTGTTCCCACAGAGAAATTCAAGAAGAATGAGAATGGAATAAAAATCTGTGACTTTATATTGAATTTATATTAAACTTTGCTCTATTCAGAGATTCAAGGTATCTCTAATACCGTTCATTGTTCGGTCGGAATTGTATTGGACGAAGTACAAAAGGAAAAATAAGATTAAGGACCTAAAATATATTTATAAACTCATACTCTGAAAACACATTTCCACATAAAGAAAGCAGTGGGAATTTTTCAAAAGCTAAAGCAGAGTTGTAGAAACACCAGCCACACAGAACCCATTTACTTCATGGAAGAGCTGTAAATGTAAAACCACCAGAAACCACCCACTCCTATCACCCTGTATGTAACAACCAAATTAGTCCTGGTAAGGTGCCATTTTTCAAAATTTCACTGCATATTTCATTGAATATTGGCTTGAAACAGCAAGTCATATCTATTAAAAGAGTCTTGGAATTGTTTGTCATAAATGAAGGCAATTTTAGTCATATGATCATTATGAATTTCATCCATTATTCGTATTGAAAATAGAAATCAAAATATATATACTCGTACAAATCAAATCTACAATATCACAATCGCAATTGCTTGGAATCAGAGAAAGCATGTGTACAATAGTCGGAGCTCGGTCTGGGCGACTTTGGCCGTCCAAACATATTTCTTTTTTAGTTTATTATCATAATGAGCATAAAATTTTAATTAGTCATTTTCCGTTCCATTGGCACCAATGGCCAAACTGATGAGTAATTCTAATTGTAGGGATTGGTTGGCTCTATTTAAAACGAGCCCCTAGTTAGCTAGGCAGATTTATTCCTGTCCCGTTTGGATAGTGTCAGGTTCCGCACCAGCGCCCCATCACTCTCCACTTCTCTCTGGGTGCGTGTATTTGATTCTTTAATTGCCTGCAAATATTTTTATGACGTTCCTTTCCATTTGCCGTGACTTGTTGTGATCACTGAAACGTCGTAAAAAAGTTGTTTATACCATAATTTTGCATTAATACGAAGGCAAATTAAGTAACAATTCTGCATATGTGGCAAAGCAAGTCGGCTCCGCCGCGCGACGGCTAATTAAAAGTTTTCATTGCACCTACAACCTCTCAATACAGTTGCTATTTTTAACACCTCCGCGTCTGAGGCTGATTTCTGATTCTGCACAATATTGTAATGGCATCGAAGTGCTTTCTTTGCTTGTGCATCATTCAGTTGTTGTGTTTTGTTCGCTTCGTTTCGGTGAAGGCGTTTCCGTGGCAATCGCGCTCGCCACCGTCCCCAAACGCAGCACAAACTAATTTAAAAAGTGAACTTACCGACGTCGCGTCGTGTGAAAGTGCACTGAAGTGATCGTTGAGTTACGAGTGTCAAGTGCCACAATTAAACAAACATATTTTATAGAATTGTATAAAGAAAATAACTTGCAACTTACCTGTTTATAAAAATTATTCATAATTCTTTTAATATCGCCCTTAATTGCAACAATTCGAAATCCTTTATTGCGATTTGGCAATCAACGATTAATTCCGTCCCATTTTCTACCTCGCTGGATCTCTCGCTCTGTCTATCTCTCTCGCTATATCGGCTCCGATCGCCTTCTATCTCGCTCGCTTTTGCACTCCGTCTCAGCAGCTCGTTTCTAGATTTTCGTGGGTATCGTACATCAAATTCGCACAAATTGAACCTGATCTGTTTACCGTAGACCCTTATCAACTGCTAGGTATACGTGACCGGGCGACACATGGTGCAAATAAATATGCAGGCGTACAACAGTTCAGCACCTTGTAGGGCTATCATTAAGGCACTCAGAATAATTTCGAGTTTGAGAACGTAGGATTGAAAACAACATAAATAAATTACAATAGCAAGACTGGGCAGTGTTAATATTACGGATGCTATCGCTTGCCAACCTGCAAAGACACCAAGAAAAAAATTCAATTGAATTAGCTGTAATTAAGTTCGCCAAGAGAGATGCGCGATGGGGATATCTACGATACCCATACTACAAATCGATAATATATCGCCATCGTGTATATTGCTTCAAAATATATCCATTATTAGTTCAAAGTACCAAAATGTTCGTTATCGATACGAATAGTGCCCGCTATTCTCGGCATCGATAAGAGGAACACTATACTGCAGAGCCGCTCACCCCATAAGCACGCGGGCACGGATTGTTATTGTGGCGCACTTAGCTATAGGACCACGCACCTAGGGCCTGCAGCCAAGTTATACACCGCCATAAGCACGCTCATAAGGATAGTCATCTTACGAACGTGCTTATGGCGGTGCGAAGCCAAAGCACGCGCACATGCTGTATGCAATCACAATAACAACGATTAGGTGAAAATTAGTATAGTGTGCTATATTCCACTTTATTTCAAATATAATTAAAAAAATGGATACAGGCATCTGTTCCGGCCAACAAGTATCACTGGCAATACAAAGTTGTGGGCAATGGGCGGTTGAGTCACAGAGAAGAACGCAAATCTTTTTAATTATCTTTATGGAATTCAAGCTTATTACACTTATAGCGCAACTATACAAAGTTACTCCAGCTCTCTGGTCTCAGAAACTATACTGCAAATTGTCTCGTTATCCTCATAAATGTTTCTCTGTGTTTCCAATGGAAAAAACATATTCCTGAGCCATCTTGAACCATTGCAATTTTACCGCTCGATATGCCATTAACTAAAGAGGAAATTTCAGGGTATCTCCTCCTTGCATGAAAATAAATATGCTGTCAGAAGCAGTGCGAAAATTCCGAGTAATTTAATGTTTATCTCTTAATATCGTTCCTAAAATATCGATGCAAAAGTGCAGATGCGGAATTTTTAAACTACAATTGGAAGTGAGTTACTGCCGATCATTTCCCAACGCAATTTCTTGTATGTGCGTGGATTCTGCATTTGATAGCCAGTGACTTTCCATGCTGATTTTATAAATGGTACCCGCATTATTAACCCAAAATGATGCCTAATAATAACGCTATATAAAACTTTACAACCAATAAACCTTTACAACGCTATAGAAGCAAAAGGAGAGAATGATATTAATGTACTGAATTAATATTTCTAATGTCTCATCGTTGAAAAATGGTTTTGAGTCAGTGAGAAGTTCCGAGGTCAGTGATGTAGTTGACACATAGGGAACACGAAGGGGGAACAAAGCATGGTAATATTAAATTTAGAACGAAATTAGTTTCAAATGTGGGGGCATTAGTTAAGATGTGGGAGCAGAATAAAGTAAGATTTATGAAAGAGGAAAGATTGATGAGTTGGTTGGAAGATTTTGAAAATAAGTTCGAAAAAAATGAGGTGAAGAAAATGTTACCTTGATTCGGGAGAAAAAATATATCGCTTGGAAGTTCTACAAAATTACAAGAAAGAGACCTTAAGAAAATAGATATTAGGAGATCAAGGAACATGGATGTATGATTTGTGAAATTCCGAATATACCGATATTATTGGGATATCTCAATCGGAAGTCGGCTCCAGGATGTTTAAGAGACAAAAGGCTGTACTTAAATAAAAAAAAGTTTGGAAGCGTAGAGTTTTATGTGACTGGATGTCGATGAAAATGTGGACACAGAACAAGGTGATGACTATTGAACCACTGCACCATCAATGAAACCACGATCATTTAAATATAATTTACATTGATGTTAACATTGGGTTAAATTGGCGATGTGAGTTAAATTCGATGTGGGTTCAGAATGGGATTTAAGTGAATAACTGTTTTTGATTGCTTCCACTTACTCAGGGATCTCACATATACATAAAATTTTGTTTGTGTTGTTTTAAAGTTGGGTCGCAACCATTGCCGCCTCTTATAGAACGAAAACACTTTACGTCTTATAAACTATAAAGTAATTCGAGGCAAACATTTTACGAATCTGCTCATTACTATGCCGCATTCATTAAGTAAAGACGCAATTTGTTTATGGGAGTAGGGATCAGCAAACTTCGTCTTTAACTTGTTTGATTATATATTGTCATCTAAATGAATGAATAAGTCTGTGAGGATGAAAGTCGACTTCCAATTCAAGCAACTCCAAATCACTTCACAGACTATAATTGACTGAAGTGCTGAAAACATACTAGCTTCGTAGAGTATACGAACAGGAGATTTAAAAAGTACTGTATTCTTGAAATTAAAGAAAGTATTATATAAATACTTGGCTATTCACGAACCATAAAAATTGTGAGTTTTTAAATCAGAAATCAGAACATTATTGAATGGCTGCAAAACATTTTCAACGAAAAGCGAATAGTCACTTTAGTCGATAAGTGATTTATTGCTGGTCAAGCACAGAAAAGTTAAGAAAAAGCCAGTTAGGAGAGGTTCAACATAAAGCGGGGAAACTGAGCTCCGATATCTCCAAGCACTGTCGTGTGCCACAAACATACTCGTACATTCCCCATCACAAGGCACTTCAACTTTCATGGTGGAAACATACAGCAGTCAAGTGTTTGGGTGTATATCGGTAGTCGAGTGTTTTCTCCTTTAATTATCCTTCTTCAGATTTTTTAGTGGAATTTGATCATTCGCGCCGGAGCTGACCCGCTTGTATGCCAATGTTATCCTGTAATAGGTGAAATATTTATTAGAGAATCCCTTAAAATATTCATACTAAACTATTGTATTACACTCCACAGATGTCTATGATATGCAACGTTACAGCTGAGAGAATTTCAATTCATGTAAGGAACACAGCACACTAATGAAAAAGGTGGACAAGTGAGTATATTTTGTTCGGGAAATGCTTATTAAAATGTTCAGCAATATACCACATTTTTATATCAGGGTTTCACTCATTTGTCAAACAAGCTTCTACTACCTATGACGACATCATGAAATCAACCACAAAACACATGAGTAAATTCAGGAATTGTCTCACTGGATCTGCATTGAATATTAACCACATATCACAGGAAGTTGTCGTGGAATAACAGGAGTGACGTAAGCAGAATATGCCTCCAATAATATGCTTCAATTCAGAAGCATTCCTTCGTATGTACGAAAGTGGTGTTTAATGCATTGATATGAAGTAAAAGAACCAATTATGCCCAGCAATTTTAGATGAGCAGCAACAGATAAACACACACCACGGAATAGAAGCTAAGTTCAGATGGCAAATTCAACTATGATAACTCAAAGACAGAGGTTGCTTGTTGTGGAGAACAGAAAGACATTATTTTATGATATTCTCAGTCGATGTGAAGAATTTTAATACTTGTACAAGTAAATGATTGGTCCACGCAAGTTAAGAAGTGTACAATCCAACAAAGTCTTGAGATGGACTTTATTTACATCAAGTAAAGGTCTTCTCCGCTGAAGACTAGCGCTGACGCTGCTTGGCTTTTTCGAATATATATATACATATACAAATACACACACACACACACATACCGCGATCACTTAAACTGCTCTTGCGTCCCAATACGATGCGTATTGTCTCCACAATGCACAATGTCAGCAGCATGCTGGCCTCCTTCGACAGAGCATTTTCGCCATAGTTCAGATTGATTGCCTTCAAGACACCGACTCCAACCTCGAAGGCGGCATACATGCCGAAATAGAACGAATTCAAGTACATGAGAATCTCGTAGGTGAGGCTGGCGTTCATATTGCACGGACTGCGTCACCGTGTGTGGAGCTGAATGTTTGTGTGTTTGTTATCAGTTAGTTCGGCAGGACTTCGCTTAGAGGAGCCGCCGAGGCCAGCCTCAGCTGCAACGACGAACGATTACGTCGCTGCCTATGCGCGGCCCAACTTAATGACTCTGCTGCTGCCTAATTAGTGATTAACGCACTGGCTATAGTCGCCGAGGGATTTGGTGTGTGGCGAGTATTCCTCACCAGCGCCCAGGTGGCAAGTATGCTGTTTTTCTATGTTATGCTGACGAATTTTTGCAAATTAGAGAGTATGTGTCTTACGCACAAATGTATGTTCATATATATAAATACAGCACATATGTACATATATACACGCGAATATTGGAGCTGTCTTCAGCTGTCGGTTTGTGGTATTTTAAACACTTTTGCAAATTTCTTCAACACTTTTTTGTCGTTTTGATTTTCAATTATTTTTCTCGTATTTTTCTTTTTGCAGGAGAGACACAGATGTCCGTGGGATTACGTTGGATTCATCACTAATTAAGTAGTTGTTGGGGTACAAATTCAGTTTTTTATATGAGAAGCTGACTGCTAGCTTTTCTGATGCTGTGCGCTGCGGCGGCTGCTTCTGCTGCTGCAAATGATGATGATACATAACAATTTTGTTCTGTTTCTTTTTGTGTGCTGCTTTAAACTTTTATGTTCTTTTGTACAAAAATAACTACACTACTACTGCACAATGTTGTTGTGTTTCGAAAATTTTTTAATCAATTCCATAGGCTATTCTTGTTTCTGCTCATTATTATATCGTCGTCGCCTTCGTTTTTGGCCATTCGCTTCTTCGACCGTCGTTCAAGTGTGTACGTGTTCTCTTCCAAATGGAAACTCATTTCACTTCTTTTTGTTTTTTGCTTTTCATTCCAATTTTGTTCAATTAAAGACCGACCGACCAACCGACGGTCCAACTGACTGACTGACAGACCGAACATAACATATATCCCTTAATTATATTGCTTTTTTTTTGTTTGTTTGTTGGCTCATTCAATCGTGTGGGGAGTTCACATATCCACTGAGTGTGTTTGTTAGGATGTGTGTGTGTGTGTGTGTTTGTGTGAAGTGTGGCACTGAATGAAACACCCAAAGTTCATTTGCTTTCTTTCCCAACATCGTTTCCACCTGAATGGCTTTCTCTCGCCACCCACCACCGCCCACTCGCTCGGTTCTCTTGGCCTATGCACTCGTATGGTACAATACAATTTTGGAGCTTTATCATTGTCTGTTTAGTGCTCTGTATTTCGTGCTGTCATTCATCTTGCTTTCGGTCCCATTCTCCCCAATTTCCCACTTTCCCATTTTCCAGTTGGTTTTCCATTTGCATATGTTTCGCATACATTTCGGTTCTGAATGCTGGGCGCCATTGCCGTGTTTCGTGCGCATGCACTAGCAAAACATGGAAAAAAGATTTGCGATGATTGGCAACTGTCAGTGGTGCCTGCTTTCGCCTCTTTTCCACTGTTTCGCTCGGCATCTGTCAGTTCGTTTTGAATACTCGCACAAATTACGAATTCATTGCTTCTGAAAGGACACTCTCGGACTCAAACGAACCATTCCAAATGCATGCGATATTCGGGGCTGTCAAAGAGCTTTCCTCTACTAAGACAACAGGTTTCAACTGTTAACAGAGGTTCTCTGTGCAGGGGATGCACTTTTTCTGCTTCACCTGTCCTGCGTATGTTTTGCTTCTTACTCTCCAAAACTAAAATCCTGGTCTTGGCGATGCGGACCCACCTAACGAATATCCAGCAGTGTTTGCAAATAATGACTCAAGGAGGCAGAGAGGCTCTACTTAGTTTGTGTGCACAATATTTGACTGGAACCGAGTGACAGAGGGAACCTTCATTTCCTGAGATTATAAATGAACTTCGGAAACAGAGAATCTAAACAAAAGAAACACTACATTTAGATGGTAATACTAGGGGAGTTCTCAAAAAATTACTTTGATCTTGAATTAGTCAAAAACAAAATAGAAGTAAGATAGTTTGAACAATTTTCAAAACATTCGACCAATGAATGTGGGGGTCTAAAAAGGACTTTGTTGTGTAATATTCGCGCAAAACTTTTTTTTATTTCTCATTCAGTTTTCTTTTGTTTGCAAAAAATAAGAATATTTTCCGATACAATTTTCGTATATGGTTATAATGCGTTCAACCGTTTTAAAATCAACTTTCTTTTAGCTTTTTAAATAATAATATATATCATCGATTCCGGTATGTATGGATTTATATGGTAAATGTGTACTTATCCAGAACTTCGTTTAATGACCAATTTACCAACAACGAAATTGGGCCGAATTTCGAAGTATGAGTGTATTGTAATTACGGGAAGATCAAAAAAGTTGCAATAATTATGTTATTAGTGTCAAATAACCACAACAAATTATACTTTTAAGATTGTAGAAATTAAAACGAAAGCTATTCAGGCAATAACTGCCTGATAATGTTTATGGAGGGACTGATTGTGACAATATAGTAATTTCTCATATATCTCTAAACATGAATAAGTAGCGAGAATTCATTAATGCTGGAGTCTCTTTCTCTTATACTATTAGGTATAAATCAAAAGTTATCAATGATTAATGCACAAAGTGATGGGCTATGTTTAGATAACCATGAAGCCTGCCGACATGTATAAAAGGAACGTCTAAAAAGTGCAGTTGTGATTTGAAAGCAACAGCGGTAATACTGATTTAGAGGGAGAAAAGTAAAACTTGTATAATTGTTGTAATGAATTAAATTTGTTCTTAAGTGAATTAATATTAATTTAGACTTCATATATTACAACAAAATTATCAAATGAGTTTTTGTTACGTCACATAATCTTCTGATGGAACTATATCAAATGAACTAATTCTCGTAACATTATGAATATGATCGACCTCAGGCACCAGTCTTGAAGTCGCGGATTCGAATCCCGCTCGAAATGCTTCCAGCTTTTATTTTCTCTTCGAGTCGACGCCCTCAGTTGGAAGTGCTCTTGCAAAAATGTATTATTTTGATCAGTTTTAAATATAAAATATATTATAGATATGAATATGAATATAGAATCACACTTTTAAGTTTAGACCTGTATCAGTGCAAAGTATGATTTCTCAATTTCCAACCCCACAATTTACTCATAGTTAATGGGATGGTGCAGAGAAAGCCTCTAAATATTGGGGTTAATACAAGTATCTTAAATGCCACGCTCGTTTCACGTACTCGCACATAAATTATGATTACGAGCTTCAGTGTAATCTTTGATACTAGGTTGAGTGTAGTCAATTTGAACTACTCCTGCAAATAGGGACCTGACCGTTCAACTAGCACGACAGCTCTTTACTTATGTACATAATTTTAGACACGCGAATGTGGCGTACCTAGTGGTCAGACTAAACCAACATCAGCATTTTTTACTATTTACTTCGCAACTCTCTCTTCACTCAGCGTTGTTTATGGTATAAATTTCATTTATAGAGTTACGAATATTTCATTATTTACCTATTTACAACGTATTCACATCCAAATGTCAATATATTAGTCAACCACAATATATTTAGGCTCCAAATGGCAGCAGTAGTTTCTTTATCTTCGTTCACTTCAATTATGGCCAACATATGAAGTTGAATATGCAACAGAAATAGTGTGAAATATTATACTAGCTTTATGTGAATACAGAATACACAGTTATTGATATTCTTTCTAAGGTTTTGCATTGAATAATTTGCAATGGTTTTGACATTCTAATTTTACAAAGTTTCTCCAATGGTACCGTTGTACGGCCTTTAAAAGAGAGTTTGTATATTAAATGTATATTCCTTGTATCTTTATAAGTTGAACATTGTATGACCTCGTGAAATTATTTTAGCAAGTATAGAATAATGTTATATTGACTCCAATGAATACAGTCTACTTGCACGCGCACTACGCAACTAGAAATTATGTCCAGAATCCTACCAACTCCTCAGCGACGTTGTTTGAATTACTTGACACATTTTTATTGGGCTGGTTTAAGTCGCTGCAAATAGATTGGTTCATAGTATTTAAATACTCGTACTTTGAAAAAAGTTAAAAATAATCATAATATGACACAACAATGTTCGATGTTTCGCAATGCACAATCTGCAAACGGAAAAAAGTTTTCCGTGATCATGGCAAAAAGGGTCCTTCCAAACTAATGCCCCACTGAAACTATCAAACTTTATTTATATTTCAGTTATACAATATTGAAAATTTTTATTTTTTTTATTTATAAACTTTATTGTCTGTTCGTTAGCACTACGCCATTTACAGTACAAATAACAAGATTAGATACATGAGTAGAATGAAAACGTAAGTAAATTTATGTCAAATTACTATATATCTAATTATTCAACAAACTCAAAGATATTTCGCCTTTTGGTTTGTCTCGGTTATCCGAAAGAAATCAGAATATTAGCGGCTTCTATATTCATATGTTGTAATCTCTGGTTGTGGCGTGCTGTCTTAGCCGTGATGACTCCAGCGACAGGAGGAATTCTTAAATCGCTATGGATGTCGCTATTCCCTACGTACCAGGGTCCTTTTATGATTTGGAAAGCATTGGATGATTTCTACGCTAGTTCGACTAGCGTAACTCCTTAGTTCAGCTGCATACGTTCACACAGTTTCTAGATTTGATCACATATTGAGTATCATTTTATCTTGCATAGAGAGTGCCGATTTACGACCCATCTTGCGCAGTTTAATGTCAAACCTTTTCCATTTTATGTTTTCCTTCCAATGAAGTGCAATATCCAGAGTAATCTCCAAATATTTTACAATCTTACCATATGGTACCTGACTGCCCAGGATGAAAATATTTGATTTCTGCTGGTAGTAAACTCTATAGGAGCTGCTGTTGTTGTGTTTGGTTTGATGCGTCATCTTTTGTTCTTTTCTCCAAGTCTAGAAGGTATGCTGAGGAGCCTCACACAATATTTAACACAGTTTATGTCCACAATGCAAAATATAATGCAAGAGATTATAAAAACGTAAAACCAAATGATGCAAATGTTCACTGGAATGCTAATGGCATCTACCAGCATAAACTAGAAATAAAACCTTTTTTATCCGCCAATAAAATTGATGTGATGCTTGTTTCGGAAACACATCTTACAAACAAACATATTTTTTTCATTCCGGGTTACAAGCTGCATATAACGAACCATCCTGTTGGGAAAGCCCCTGGTGGTTCTGGCATATTAATAAGAAAACGAATCAATCACTACGCTCTTCAAGGATTTGAAAAAGACTACCTCCAGGCCACAACTATAGGAATTGAATTTCTTGAGGAGAATATCACCCCAAGCGCGGTTTGTCGCTTAGTATCACATTAAATTGAATTGTATTACATTAGATTGCATATATAAATTCCTTAGTTTAGTTACTTAACTCCAATACATTGGTGGCGGGATACATTTTTATATTAGGTTTTAGATTTGCACAATTATTGTTAGTGTTATTATAAGAGAACTCAATAAATAAATTAAAGTTTAAAAAAAGAGCATTTTTGTCCAATTTACAATGGAGTTAGTGTAATTTGTCGGTTTATTCTACGGCAGATTGCCCGATTGCCGGAATAGCAGCGGCATCTGCGAAAGTTGCTATTTTGCTTTCGGGCGGTATTGACAAATCACCTTGTATACGAGTAGAGTAGGTATAAGAATGGACCAAGCCTACTTCCCTTTTATTTCTGTTAGATTTGAGTAGATTGAGCTGTAAGTTTTCAGTTTTCTCTCTGAGATGTGAGAATTTAAACTTGTATATGAAACAGGTACAACTTCTAACTTGTTTATAAGGCCTTTGTGTCAGACCTTGTCAAAAGCTTGTGCTATGTACATCACAAAAAAGGGTACAACCGACTTTTTTCCTTCTAGTCCTTTTTCAATTTCTGCAACAATTAAATGTACTTGAACGATTGTAGAGTACTTACTTCGAAATCCAAATTGAAGGGTTGGAATTAAGTTTTCTAATTCAATTATAGGCACAGGTATTTGTTATTATGTTTATTTATTGCCTGACTTCGGGATCATTTTAACTTCAGCGAGCTACTTTAGTATTTATTTACTTTCTTTTATTTATTATTCTGCTGGCAGCATCCACAACTTCACTCGTGGCTCTCAATACTTTTCCTCACTATTTCTTAGAGCCTTTGCCGTAAAACCTCCCTACATTTTCCTCCCGAATCCCAGGAATGTCAAGCCTCCCACCAAGCTATTGAGTGGCATACTAAATTTTTACCACGAGCTTGGCCATGTGCCAATGTTGTTAACTTACCAATAAATTTGATCATATGGTACAAGAAAGGGGAAGGATGGATTTCATAAGCCATGACGTCGCTATTTACGGATGTCTTATGATGTGATAACTTATTGTAACAAATAGGAGGGGAGGGGTCAAATATACACAATGCGCGTGGCATCATTAATGGACTATTCACTCACTCAAGGAGTTTCAAGTAATACGACAAGCAGTTTTATTTCATTTTGAGATCCATCGCCTACATCTCACTTTATTAGAAAATGTCTTTGGACTTCTATCGTTCCACTATCGCGTTACATATCGCATGAACGCTTCTTCTTTACATTGAAATCAAATATATATAATCATGAAATTGTAACATGTGTTACCATCCCTTAGCCATCGTATGCAGTACGGCGGCCACGGCAAGTTTGGTTGCGGTCCTTAGTCCGGCACACTGCATTGAGACAATAATTCGAAATCCCCTTTATTAAAAATATAGATTCAACTATTTGAGTTACTCACCTCCTTTCTCTCCAGGGGGCTTCGGGGACCCTCCCAATCCAGCAACCTTTCCCCACACTTCATTTTCCTCAATTTTTCATTTTCTTAACTCATAGTATCTTTATCTTACTTTATTTCTGTTTTATTCTAACTTATTATATTTTTATTTTATTGTCTATAGGTACAAATGTAGTTATTAGACTGTAATAATTAACAGATGGAGAATTATTTCTTAACGTGACAATGGATAGATGAGAAAAAACAGTGGTTTAGAGAGCAGTGGACTGAGACATTCCATGATCACACTTGCCCGAAGGAATTCACCTCCGCTAGGTAGTGCATTTGTTGGATGGACACAAGCAATTGTTACGAACTACGTTTATTTTCGGCACAAGTGAATTGTAATTGAATTTAACATATTATTTGATTCGATCACACTTTTAATGCCCAAGAGCACATCACATGTGCCACTGACGAGACGAGAGACCATCCATACAAAATAATACCGGCACAAACGAACCTCCGCACTAGACTTTGAAAAAAATTCAAAATTATATGAAACCGTTTTTTGCCTGTCTGTTTCTTATATACCCTCACATTCGTTTTTACTTTTCCGCTACACACCTATATGTGTCTCCCTTGTACTACCTGCATTCCCATCCTTTGACCAACCTTTCACACTTGCCCTATTTGACCTACTCAGCAACAGTCATAGCAACAGCTGCATTACAATTACTCTTATCTGCCACTGATCACCAATCCCACTTCACACAATCATTCCATGATTCCAAACATTTAATAGGGGGTTTACCTCACCGATCACTTCGGTTCGTGTCCAGGCTAAGCTTATATGTAACAAAAACCCTCAACCATTCCAGTGGCGTCAATCTTTCAAAAAAAACAAAAAAAAAGGAGGATGGGAGTACAACGGAGACACCGCTGAGAGGACTCTAAGTACAAAAATTAAAATATAAACAGACCAAACAACAACAGCAGCGTTTCATACGATCGCCATACAATAACTGGAAGCCCGGATTCGATCCCTGGCATGGGCCATATTTGACGTGCTGTTGCTTTCAAAGACATAATAGCAGTGTTTCTTTCAGCGCGAGCGTGAATAAAACGCTACCCGTCGCTTAACAATCTAGGATTTGGCAGTACTGGTTTTGACAATTAAAATGGTTATAAATACATACACATTTGTAAACAAATTTTAAAGAGGAACAGGAAAAAATTGCAAATTCTGAGCAAGCGTTGGTAATTAACTTTAATTGTGTACATATTAATACACGATAATATACTATATATGAGTATGTGACTATTTAGGTTACAATATTTTATATAATTAAAGCTGTCTATATAATTACAGCGGTTAATTCTAGGTTTACTCTGTTTCTCGTTCACAATAGACAAAAAAATTGCTGGGCAGCACTTCTGTTTGAGGCGCTATAACATAAGCGGATACAAACACCTTGTCTTAACTAAGCGGTCCATATGTATGCATAAGCAGGCGTTTTATTCACACTCGCGTTGGAAGAAACACAGCTAGTATCTACTTGGAAAATTGGCTTTCATTGGCTGCCAGGATACAAAGGCATAGAGACATACAGAATGACACATCAGACATGATCGAATGGAACCCGCAAGGCAGCAGAAAGAAAGAATGGTATAGGTGCACGTGGAATAAGACGCTTGAAAGAGAAATTCAATATACCGGGAAATCTTTCATGTAATAAAATCATAGCTGTTGGAAATGTTTCGTGAAGGCCCTATGTATCACAAGGGATAACAGGGAACTAATGCAGTACCGGGGTGGAACAATATAACTACCTGTAGCCGTATGATCAACGGTATACTACATCTATACTGTCACTTCCACGAAACGATTGCAGATTGATAATAGGGATGCTGAGAGGCTATTGCCTAATGGCAGCACACTCGAAAACGGTGATGCTCTCAAGCAATGATGGGTGTAGGAAATGCGGGGAACCAGGGAACCTGTCCTATGTTTCTCTCCATCGATCGCTATAGCACGCTTAAAATACTTGGGTGCTCGCTGGTTTGGGTGCCAGGAAGAAATTTCAACCTTGACACTATTCAATGACCTCTACTTCCGCGAGTCCTAAATGGCCACTCATCTACTGTCACTAATGACCTAACAAGTCTTGTCACTAAAGACCTAACAAGTCTAATTTAACCTAACCTAACACACGCATGAAACGAAGCGTCCGGTGAAAAGCGAATTTGTCATGTAAGGTGGTCGCCTAATGGGTAGTCGCTTCGGGAGCTCATTTTCTCGTGTAAACCATCTTACATCAAAGCGGTTAGAGATAAGGAGATGAAATTAATTGTACAAATCTAATGAGCGAAATATGTGGTCACAGTTATTTTACGCTCGTTGGTTTTTTGAGGTAGAGCCATTATACTTCGTGAAAGACTAGCAGAGACAGAAAGATCAGGTAACTAATTTTTTGTAGTTTTCAAATTTTTCTCTGGTAATCTCTTAGAGGATGTTTTACAAACAGATTCTCTAAAAAGAGTACAACATTGTCAGAATTTATTTATGCCTGCAATATATTTGGAAGACCCCTGAGAACGAAATGGAAGCTATACTTCTTTACATATTAAAATTTTAATGTTCTGGAACTTAGCGTGGTCTGCATACTACATACTTTAGTGGGTTAATATTATACAAATACAATATTAAAATTTAAATAAATTGTACTTTCTAATCTAAATATATTATTCTAATAATCTTTAATTTAATTTTTTTATTTATTATTCTAATAATCTTAATTTATCGAAATACCTGTATAAATGTTACTTAAGAGTTGAAATTCACCTGTTGGGAAATTAATAAAGCTCTTGCAACGTTGATAACTGAAAACAAATTCATAACTGATATATATATATATATATATATATATATATATATATATATATATATATATATATATATATATATATATATATATACATAAACAATATCAACTCAAAAGCGTTGCAGTTGGCACAGATCGTACAAAATTGCAAGCAGAAGATACGTATGAAAACAGAAAATAAATTAATTATATTATTTATAATAAATAAAATAATATAAGAATGTATGGAATGCTCAAACCAAATTCAATTCGTCCTGTTGCAATGGACACAGGACGAATAAGTTGCATTTTAACTTAACCCCACACAACTCTGTACATGGCAATAGTGTAATTATATTAAAGGTGTAAGCATCAGTATATTTTTCCAACGGTGAAGACAAAATAAGAACCAGTTTGCAATAAACAGCTCGCAGCCACACAAGAAAACGTACTCTCCGCTGTGGTTGTTGGTGTGAGATATGCCGGGTCACAAGAGAACTGCAATTAAAAAGAGTTCAGATGCAGCCACCTGTGAAATAATTTGAACTGGTTAGAAGTGAGTGCAAACAATCGCATTCACTAAGGGCGCTCACGTTGCATTTTCTATTATAATTAAATGTTTACACTTGTTGCTGTGTGCTTTACTTAAATTGTAATTAGAATAATAGCAAAAAGACGGCACTGATACCGTCCATAATATAAACTCGAATAAAAGTAATTTTAGAGTAATATGGCAGCGCCAAGACACAAACTACATTTCGAAATGCCGACTCTTTTGACGTTTAACGAAACAAATGCGCGTCATAGCAAATGCGTACAACGCTGCAGTGAGTTTATAAATTGTTTTTGATTTTAGCGAGCTAATTATTTAGTGGACACAATGCCGGCCGATCAAATTCAATACTCCGAGAAGTATTTCGATGCTGTTTACGAATACAGGTAAAAAGTTCTGATAAATAACGCACTGCCTAAAATGTCGTATTAAAAAAATCTGTGCAACCTTTTCCAAAAATTTTGTGAAATCAATCTCAACGAAGATTTTTATTTGGCAGGCATGTTATTTTGCCAGTTGATTTAACGAAGAACGTCCCTAAATCACACTTGATGACTGAGACCGAGTGGCGTAATCTGGGCGTTCAGCAGAGTCCCGGTTGGGTGCATTATATGATGCACGCTCCAGAACCACATGTCATACTCTTCCGCCGTCCACGCACCGATCTGCCCGAATCGACCGTAGCGGCAGCTACCCCAATAGCCAACGCGAGTACCATCGCTGAGGCTCAGCCGCAATTGAATGTCGCCAACGATGTGTCTGTAAATGGGTAATATATGGCGAAATGCGGAGCGTGTTTTTGACCGAATTCATAAATTTAATATTTAACCATAAGTTCACTATAGTTATTGCCAAAAACTGAAAATGGAAAAACATCCATTTAAATAAAAAAAAAATAAAATAGCTTGTAACAATCAATAAGCTTGATACAAGTTGAACATAACTAACTCGAGAGTACAAAAACTAATTTGTATTCTAAACTATTATATATTACAAATATATCCTGAATGTATAGGAAGAGTACAATTAATGAAAATTATATATTACGTCATTCGACATAAGACGCATGTATAAAGCAACGCTATTTCAATGTAAATAAATCTGTTAAAATTAAATCATTTTTTGTCCTTAACGCTATAAGCATTATTGAATTGCTTTATTTTGAATGTTATATTGAAACGTATTTCTATTTACGAATTGAATAAAACTTTTTTTGTTATTTTTATACTTTACACAAACTTGTATTTTAAGTTAAAGCTGATATTTTACAATTTGTTGTCGGTGTGACATCTCGGACTTTTAAAAAGATCGGTAGGAAAAGCCTACTAATTTTTCTTTGCTGGAAACTTGGTCTGATTTATGAGTATGAGTGGAATATGCTGCGCATGTATTATTTTAAAAGTCTGCTTCTGGTTCGCTTTGATGCACTGTTTAAAATCGAAGTCACATCTTTCCATATCCGCCGTTTGATTGCTATATGATTTTTTAAAATTTATTTGAAAAGCTTTAAATGTACATGCAAGAACACACGAGTTAGAAAAGGGTATTCGCCGTGGACCGGATAATCGGGGTATTAATACAAATGCCGGCAGTTTGTGCTTGTACTAATTGGGTTGAATAGATGAAAGAAACGAATACTCTCTTTTAGGAAGTTGAAACTTATTTCAAATTATATGCGGTCGAATATTTTGTAAGACTTAAAACGTATCGAATGTTTCTCCCGAAAATGTATGAACAAAATTTATATGCTCATGAATATATAACAGTTAAAATGATCCCGCGGTATCCCACTTTTAACAATTCAATTATTCATATTTTTATTGAATAATTGAAAGAGATTATTTTGATAATTTACTATATGATTTTTCATAATGGCTCCGATTAATTAGCTTCAATTTTATACGGTTCTACATTTTACACAACAAGAACCCAATCGTTATTAATATCAGCCGAGTTTCTAGAATAGTATGTCGAGCATAGTTTTATATTGAAAAGCGTGGTTAGTTTATATTCGACTTCTGAGTTAATTCTATTGAATAATAAATCTCGTGACTTCTGAAACTTTTCGGGTTGTTCAACGTAAATATTTTGATCAAGGGAGGACCCATGGTCTTAGCCTATGACCTTCCTAATAGATTATAACACTTGCCAAACCTGACGTGATTTTGAGAACGTTATATTTTGTTGTACATTGTTATTAGCAGAATAAATGTTGAATGTTTTCGGTAAGAAATCCATATTTTTTCTATAATTTTGTGGATTGAGCCGTTAAAATTGTTTTAATAAAAATTATATTTTATCTTCTATAAGTATTTGGCTCTTCCTTTAGTATTTGGTATTCCGAGTATTTGGCTTTTCTTTAAGGTTTGCCGATCCGTGGTATTAATCATTAGCCGGTAAAGTTAAGTATATAGTTTCTATTTTATTATTATGGAGTGGATTTTCCTATCTATAAATGGTAAATTTATTTTTGTCTGATTTTAATTGTATAGAAATTAAAAAAATTAACGAACTCGTCATTGTTGGCCGACAAAACTTCCATATATCCACAACACCTTACTTCCATACCTGGATCAACTCCAGAATGTTTAGTCGTAAAGAAGGGAAATTGATAGGATTCAGTTTACCTTCTTCTGGTAACATATACAGAGAAAACCTCTTCTAAATATATATCTTCAACTCCCTTACAGCATTGACGCGAAGTAAATCATTCATTATTGACACAATCGATTGTTCTTTTTGGAATGCATTTGGTTGTAGAGCTGTGGACCACATCCTTCTCATTAGTATGAACGCTAAGGTCCACAGGCTACAGCTTATAGGCGTCCAGGTGAAAAAAAGTTTTCTGATGTTATCCTTATCACAAATATAAAAATATGCATATAATTTATTCTGGTTTCTGATGTTTTCCTATCAAAAACCAAAAAAAAAATGTATGTAATTTGTGTTGACCCTCATCTTTATAGGTTTCTTTACCTCCATCCTTCCACGCCTCGACCAACTTTCAAGCTGGAAGTACATTTAAGGTAAATATTGCGAGAAGCCAAAACCGTTTGTCTGAAAGAAATTGCGGGCAGTAGAAGCTGTGGAAAAGAATCCAAAGCATTTCAACGTAATTTGAAATCCATAATAAATACAAGCAGTAATAGCATAGAGTAGATTACTCTATGGTAATAGCACGATGAGATACCAGTTCTAACTTTGAATCTGCAACCAGCCCAAAATTTATAAAGAAAGGGAACTTGGCTGACATGAAGTGTCCGCTGTGATTAACTGTAAACATAATGGAAGGCAGCGTCAGTATTGAGCTGAACAATGTGACCCTGGAATGGCGCCAGAAGCGCAAGAATAGACAAAATCCATTTACGTGGCAGAGTAAAAGAAAGCAAGGTTGATTTTTGGAACCTAAGGTGAAAGCAATGCCAAAATCGAAGTATCGAATTGATTCTTAGGAGGTTCATCAACCGAAAAGTACCGTTGGACAAGAAATGCCTCAAAACAATGTAATTGAGTCATGATTGAGTCCGTGTACACCACATGAGATGACTGCATCCACCTAATCTGGATAAATTTCAAAAGTTTTTTGGGTTTTGCACTTAGTACCGATACTTGGTTGCTTGAATTAGCGAATATTGGAAGCAGTCTTCACGATTTGAGGAAAAAATTTTTTAAATTAAAAGAATTCCGGATAAATTCTTAGAAAGAAACGCTTTGGTTTTTAACAAAGAAACTTAAATTTAGCTTCTAGAATGCTAAACTTGTAAAAAAACTTATTTTGAAAAAAATAGAAAACGTTTCCAGATGTTATTCCTAGGAATCAATACCACCGAAGGATCCTAGATCGTAAATATCAACTCCAGGAGAATATAATTGTCTATTTCAGTAAAATATCAGCAAACCCTGATAGAAACTTCTGCGTGACCAGAAATAAGAACTATGGGCGCCTCCAAAACTTTTGGAAAGATACAAGCTGATTTTTACCGGGTTGGGTGCCAGGAGTGAGTAGCATCCAAAATTGCGAAAGATACATGCAAAGGAGCAAAGACTACGCCAATGTTACGTGGGAGCACCACTAAATGATGCTGGCAATAAATACGTCAAAGGAGGTGTTGACTGTTGCAGTAAATGGTCAAAAGTGCACGTTATCCTCAAAGAAGTTTCAGGTTGTGGAGACCCCCTCACACTCTATACAAAGCGCAAACTGACAGAATCTTTGAATAACTAAAATAATAAAAAGTATTCAGACGACATGGCAGAACCACAAGAGCAAAGCGCCGGTGTTTTAAATATGATATTTTCAAGCATATATGCGTATATGAAGTAGGCGTGGCTGCGCCCGGATTTCATTAAACAGCTCTCATAGATGTAGAACCCAATTCCCATATAAAAATTTTCCTCGTTTTCGTGGTTGGACCTTGTTCAGAAAAACTGAGCAGGCGTACATGGCAAAATCTTCTTAGAAAATGCATCTGGATAATATTAATATATACATAGATCATGCCACGCCTTATAATCCTATATACACTGTAAAAAACACATTTTTCGAAAAAGTAAATCGTACAAATTTCAGGCTGCAGTTAATTAATAAATTTTTTTTTTATTTATTTATTATTTTAATTTAATTTTTAATTAAGCTCGAAAATAAGCTAATAATAACCGTATAATAAAAATTAATTCCTTCAGTGTACCACTTGGCTGAAAAATGAATCAGCAGACCATTCTTAAATGGCACAAGGATCGTCCTTTTACTAGATTTGTGCCGTTTATGGAACGTCAGGCAGTGAATAAGGCACAGATACATTTCTCAGTCAGTCCAGTCGTAAAATATAAACAAAGTACTGAGGAAACAAAATGGGTTAGGGTTCATCTGGGCAGGAAAACATCAAAAATCGTAGGGGATGTTGTTCATGCAGTTTCCTGTTCACACCACGTTGTCCTTCCAACATTTGTAATTCTTTCTTTTTCTCAACCTATTCGACCTAAAATTATTTGTTATAATTACTATTTAGTTTTATCACTCCACTATGTTTGTTCTCACCATCCTGAATTCACCTTGAGGCTCCTTCTAAGGGGAAATTAGTGTCTTTAAGCATTGCACATAAGAGCGGTATCGTAATGCATTGATATTGAAACGTTGCTAACAGCCCAATACAGCGGTGCGTGTTGAGATAGTCTGAATCTACAACTGAAACAATCAAAATATACTCTATTTTAGATTTCGGACCTTGAATAGCATCGAGCAAAATGTTGTCCGCTATTAAACAAACATACCACTTCAAGCCATATCCATTTTAATAAAATAGACTACCGCAATCGAGCCTGCAAAGCAGCTTAAAGCAAAATGCATAGGAGATACTCCAGTGCTGAGATGCCGACAATAGCTGTAATGTCTGTACGTGGTTATAAAATTTGACTTCCACAGTCATGGAACAATGAATTTGTTGTCGGGTTTGTGCATAGAACCGTGCCAAAGAGCACAATGTGGAATGCTAATTAAAAATAACAGACAGGTACGATGTACATACGAGAAAGACGGATAATGTTGATTAGATTCAACTAATTTAAAAAAAACAAAATTGAAATCATTCGAAAGTTGTTTTGCTGGTTTAGCTTTGAGTAGTTGAAGCCAAGTCTGCTGCTTCCGCTGCCTCCATATCGCGTATAGCCGACTGTAGCGCCACAGCAGTTTCACGCTTTTCAGTGAGTTCGCATTTGTTACAGTTACAATAATTATTCTTGCAGTAGCGCTTGTGACACTTATCAACTATTTGTAGCCCATGATTCCTACAGCGTTCACAAACCGGTGGAAAACGCTGCGAAATTCTGTCACCACTTGAGCCGGATGCACCACCACCACCTATATTCCCATCATCCATTCTTGGGCGATTTTTTAAGAATAGAATAATCGGGACTCTTCGACAGCAATAAAAGTACAAATTGTTAACTGTATTTCTACCCGATATTAGAGGTTTTTACAATATATGTACATACACAATATTAAATAGAGCGCAAATAATTGTACGCATATATATAATGCGCACAACCAATGTGAATTGACAAGTATTGAATGCGAATTTTCCAACGCCCTCTACTGGCATTCAGTTTTTTCCAAATCGAGGAGTGCCCTCTAGTTGTCGAATAGATTTAAATAGTCCCATTTATTCGAAAATAATTAATTTAAAGCAAATATCGTATAATAATATGATAATAAAACTAATATATCGTATTCGGTTAAAGCAGAAACACAAATACCGTATATTATTTACTGTATTTGCAGCAACATAGATGATAGACACATCCAATTTCCCTTTTTATCATTTCTTCTAGTGAAATCGCACGGAGGAAAACATGTTCTGATATATGTTTCTTGGAACTTAAATCAACGTATTCCGTACACATTTTTATGAACAATTTTGTATACGGAACATTATTATAATATATATGCAGAAACATAGATGATAGAGACAGAAACATAAATTATATATTATGTATGTAGAGCAACTAAACATTGATTAGAAATACTTCGTGTATCCAAAAAAGTTAAGCCAACTTTGAATCTATCATTCCAAAAAGTTTTCCTCCCTGCGACTTTTGTATACAAGCGAAACAGAGGGAAACTGGATGTCTGTATAATTTATGTTTCTGTCTATCATTTATATTTCTGCAGATACATTTTAAACTTGCTTAAATATATTTTTTCTAAAACAAAAATTACATTTTATGAATTAAGAAATGTCTACCCAATACACGAACCATTTTCGAATACTAATTTCGAAAATGACAAAGCGCAACCAACTTTACTCGTTTCGCCGTCAAAGTGGAAAAGTTAAGAAAATTCTTGTTCATTTGGTGTTGGAACTTTTTCTTCTCTGTTGTTCAAATTAAAAAAGCACAAAAACTGACTCTAAACGCAGAAGCATCCGGGTAAGTGTTTAATTTATGTCATTTATCATCCATTCTTCATAAATTCAGTGAAGTTAATTGAAAATGCTCGGCGAAACTGGGGGCAATTTCCAGCATGCGCTCTACACGTAATGTCAAGTTTCTTTCCGTATGTCAAATGTAATTCCAATTGGATGAATATGGCTATTGGAAATTTGGGCAGACTTTAAATAAATATTCGTCACGTATTGGAAAGTATATAAGAAATGTATTTTATGAAGTAAATGCATGGTAACTAAAGATTTTCATTATCGTCGGAAAAATATATTTTATAATTATATGTCAATACTTATATATTAATATATGTACATATAAATATAAATATATGTACATATAAATATAAATAAATATATATAAATATAAATAAATATATATATATATATATATATATATATATATATATATATATATATATATATATATATATATATATATATATATATATATATTCGTTCAATCTCTCAATGCAACTTTTTTCTTTAATCCCGTATATGCACATATCCAAAATTTTTGTAAATTTTAACTAATCATGAACCAAACCAATTTTGGAAGTAACTTTGGCCCTAGGACACTGAACAACATGTAATAGATTTTAAGATATCTATATTTTTTAGGATAATATCATCATTGTTTATTTTAGGTCTCCTTTCGCTAATTCAGCGACTTCGTAATTTCAAGATTCAAGAAAGAAAACTTCAATGATGAAATTCAAAATGTACCTTCGCCATCCAGTTGTTTCGCCTGTCAACTCAAAATTAAATAACTTAATAAAAAAAATTTATTAATTATATTCTGCATTATATGGGCTCTATAGCATAGAGAAATATACTTGTATCTATTGTTGCAAGATGTACTTTGTCTGTAAAATGTTGTTTGTTCTTGAATCTAAGCTGTAACGTAGCAGCATATATCTGATAATTCAAATCAGCATTTTTCTGAAAACGAAATCAATATCTGAAAACGTGACTGATAGTGTGCAAAATCCAAATGGTGGTAGTTTCCACACGTGATATTGCACAGCGACCTTAGCTGTTCATGTTCTTTTACTATAGGAGCGGTCACTAATGTTTTTGTAATTGATTTTTGTTCTGCCTGCCTCCAGCTATCACTGAATTTCTATTAATAGCAAAAAGACAAGCAGTGAAAACTAATCAAGTTAGCATACACGTACAAAGTCGTGGTGGAAAATAAGTTGCAGATGTGGAAATTCCATTAAATCCCTTCTAATTGGACTCTGTAGTTGCACGTCATTGTGTCCAGCAATACAAGTGGAGATTAATATTCAGCTAGTTAATTGCTTAGCTCCTTTCATTTCATATTCTTGCTTTTAAAGGGTGTCCCAACAAGAGCGCAATTTTTAAATTTTAAATAAATTGAATTGAATTGTTTCTCTGGCTGTATGACATGTGGCGCCGTCTTGTTGGAACCACATGCCCTCCACATTCATTTTTTCAATTCGAGGCAAGAAAAAACTGGTTATCATTTCACGATACCGAACACCATTGATTGTTTGCGCTTGACCTGCCTCATTTTCATAAAAAAAAGGTCCAATGATTCCTCCAGCCCAAAAACCACACCACACAGTGACACGTTGAGGATGCATTTGCTTCTCGTGAATCACTCGAGGATTTTCCTCACCCCAAATGCGACAATTCTGCCTATTGACGAAGCCATCAAGATGGAAATGGGCCTCGTCACTGAATATGATTTTAGCGGCAAAATCAGCATTTTCATGTTGTCTCTCCAATACCCAATTAACGAACTCCCTTCGCTGTCCTTCTTCTGATCTTTCGTTAAAATTCGCTGCATAGTGGATTTGGAGAAACCAATTTGCTGAGCTCGGTGTCGAATTGAGGTGGATGGAGTTTGAGCGACATCATCACGTACAGCTGCGACATTTTCGGTCGATCGACCTGGTCGGTCTGTTAGTGTTACATCACTAACAGACCCAGTTTCGGCAAATTTATCCATTAATCTCTTTACAGTTGACTCTTTTGGAGCATTATTCTGACCCCAAATTGATCGCAATTTGCGAACTGTAGCCGCAAAACTTTCACCATTTTGGTAAAACAATTTCACAATGAGAATGCGTTGTTCATTCCTGTAGTGCTCCATTTTTACTAACCTCGTACCTTCTACTAGCAAACAATAACAATTGTTCAAATGTCAAACAATGACACTTCGAATGTTGCCAGATTTAAAAATTGCGTTCTTGTTGGGACACCCTTTAGTTACTGATTTAGATTCACATATGTATATATATGTTTACGTGCTCCTCTGAGCTCAAACCAAAGTATACAACGCTTCTCAACAGGTTTTTCTATTCTCATTTTGTTGTGATGATTTGTGAAAAAAACGGAAGTAGGAGAAGAAAAAAACATTACGGGCATACTTCGAGTAGCTCTCTGTGCTCTGAAATTCTAAAATAACTTAATACACGTAGTTAGCGCTCCTTTAGGACGCGTTTTTGTAGCATAGGTAAGATTTTCAAAGTACTGTCCTATTAATGGCTGTACAGTATAAATCAAATCGTGACTTCCATTATGCATATTTTATGTATTGAGAGTTGCAGCGCCGCTCTGCTTCTACTAGTATCGTCTCATGATTGATTTCTTAATGATGATGATTGATATCTTTATTAATTAAATATACATATGTATGTATCTGGGTGGGTGTGTTGGGTTGGTAGTTTTCGGAAAATTTGTTTCAAATAATTCTTTATATTAGGTAGCGTTATAATTAGAGCGCAGTTAATGAATTGTTTATTTAATGAAATCCGTTGACATCAGTTTTGTTCTCTTGGTATTTTATTTCGATATCTATCGGATACTTTAAGTAAATAAAATATCCCATCTATCCAGTTTATTGTAGTGTTGGGAACGAAAATATTTATTTGGTTGCATACATACTTGTTAAAACCTTCTTAAATACCTCCTAGAGTACCTACTAAGTCCAAATTTTAATACATGCTTACGTGTAAATAGCTGTACATTATAATTTGATGCACTCAATGCAGATGTTTTTAAGAATGGGCTATTTTCTATAATTTTAAATAACTTAGTTTATTTGAAGAAAGTAATTATATCATATATTAAAATAATTATATCAGATATTAATTGAAGAAAGTAATCATATCATTTACATGTTTTTATGGTAATTTACCTTAAAAGTGGTGCGCTATAGTAAATATGTAAGGAATGTATGACAATAAAAATAGCTGTGAAAAAGAGAAATAAATTGCTGAAAGAAATTTGAGTACTGATTCTATTAGGATTATTATAATGTGATAACCTCATTGAGGGAGGCAATTTTTTGCCCCCAATCAATTTCTTCATGTGTTTGAAAATAAGTCGTTTGAACCACTGAAGCTGCAATAATGCACTTTATGCAAAGTTCTGTTCCCAGCAACAACTAAAATATCTGTATCAGACTTTTTGTTGGGCATACCATTTTGTCTCACACATCATTTATTCAATTAGTAAGGTTAATGGAGCAAATTCAATGAATTACGTTTGATACTATTAAGACACATTATTAGTTGAAAATAAAGAATATTTTAACAGTCAATATTATAAAAAATGACTATGTATTGTAATTATATTTAGTCTTCGAGTAGAGGGCTCGGGCAGTCAGTATTCACATAAGTTTTAGTTATAATAATCGAATTATTATAATTGATAAATAATACTTGACGTAATTTCAGTGTGGACCAAAGGTTCATTTGAGAGCAATTTACTAATCAATGTGGGTTTGCGCACATTATACTTCCAACAACATGCAAGTTATTTTTATGTTGGAAACAACACTGAACTGTTTTTGGAGAGTTTTGGTTGTTGTTTTTAATATAAAAAGTGTTTAACAGGTTGTAGTTACAATAGCGTGCGCAAACACCCATATAATTTAGCATAGGTAGAAAAGAGAAATCAGTTTCTGAATTGACAGAATTTAAATATTAAAGAATTACCCGATTCTAGCGCAGGTAAAGAATACAACATGGGTTCAACTGGTGTAAGTGAGCCAGCCTGATAAATTCAACAAATTGTTTCAATACCGTTTATAGCAAACGGAATAGCTGGCAACATGAACACTTTCCACAGGGGTTTGCTCAGGCTAATGTATTTATAACTTGTTCAAACTGTTTTTACACGAAACAACTACAAGTGCGTGAGCATTGGAGAGTTGTGGTTTTTATTCTCCGTACAGAAAGAGCTTTAATCAGCTGCCTGCTGGGGAGAGAACGTGAGAGAACCCCTAATATCTAGTGCTAACGAAGGCAGCCATATTTGTTTTGATTCCAATCTGTTCGCCGTGGTTAAATAAAATACAAAAACAATACTGTGTATTTGAGTACAGTAAATTTTCTCCAATACACAATTCTGACAAAACGAATGAAACGTTTTGGTAAAAGGTTTTTGAATCGGTCCGTGAAGAAATTTCGTTCCTCACAGAAGCAAGTTTAGTTTAGTTTATATTTGGCAACAATCAAGCAAACTTCTTTATATTTTTATTGTGTGTAGAAAACGTAATTTTTTTTTTGTAATATATTAAATGTAGAGTTTTTATACATGAATAAATAATTGTGTTATCAGAACTAAAGATTTTATAAATATGATAAAAGTATTCTTATGACTTATTAAACAAAGCTAAGACTCGTAAAAACAATTTTGCAAAGAAATTAAGAGAAAAATGTCCACTGAAGTAATAATTTACTGAAAAAACAAAAACATTTGCTAAATGGAAAGTTAAATTGCATTTTCTTTTGTCTTTAAAACTTGTGATAACTTTGAAAAGTACAAATTAGTAATTAATGGCATACTCTTATTTATAGTATATAATTTAAATTATAAAAATTCATCTAGTGCAATACACCTCCGAAATATTTTAACATTCCCCTGCGCAACAAAAATGGCTGTCGAAATGTAAGCATATACATACATATGTACATATTTTATATTTATTTAACGCATACACAGTATAATATTTATCAAGAAACAGTTCAAAAATTTCGTTTTATCCGAAGTGTTAAGTTAAAAAAAAAAATATTGAAATTGATTTTTGGTATAAATTGAACAAAATTGTCAAACTTTTGCCCAATCGATGTGAAATAACAATGGTTGTGGGAGGGGGGTAGTCTTGCAAATGCAGTTAACATCTGTGGGCAATAGTTTTGTGTGTGCGTACGTTAATGCACAGAGCCAAAAATATTTGTTTATTCCATTACAGAATATTGTTTCAACGTAATTGTTCAGTTCTTGCATTGAACATTTTGTTCATACATAGTTTCTGAAACATATGTTGAACAAATGTTTTCAACTTGAACTTTTTGAACAGTTTTAATATAATTTGAAATATTTTATTGAATGTTGATATTGTCTCTTAGTCCATATTCCAAATCATTCTGCACTGCTGTTATATACATACGTATATACATACTATTTTTTACCTATGTGTTTCGTTTCATTTTCTTCATTCCCATACTAATAATTTTTAAGAGTATATACATACAATTTTGTTTCTATTTTTTTAGTGTTTTATTTTATATTAGTTTTCCAATTGCTTAACAATATTCTGTACTATAGAGAGAATGAGAGCTTAAATGATTCGAAAATTATTATAACGTTCACCATTATTCATTTTATATGAAAGGGTTGCGATAATATGTGCTGTCAACAAAGGCCATGGAAGACACCGAACAATTAAGAGACATACCCTGTGTGAAGTAGGATCCCTCCATCCATTTTATAAAATTAAAGTAGCGTTTCAGTGATTAATGTAGAATGATATTTTATATGATTGACAATAAGCTCATCTTTAGAGTTTTTTTCGCCTACGAACATTTCTTACATTTTACAAAATGAGGGCGAAAAAGTCTGAAATTTAAAAGTTTACTGTACCTAAATAGTAACAATGAAGTTAGCAACACTGAATTTCATTATTTATCTTCCATACGACAATTGAACTCGTTTTTTCTTTGTTTGCATCGAGTATGTTTTTTATTCAGTGAGAGAGAGGGAGTCCTCGCACAAGTACTCACACTCATATGTAAAGTTTATGGAGATTGCACACTCCGTTGTTAAATTGGCATGTTAAAAGTTTTATTTATAAGAGCAAGGCAAGAACTCTCCAAAGTGGCGTAATTTGTTGTTTGCACATACGAAACGAGCTTTGACAAGGTGGAGTGTCAATACCGAATGTGAATTTTTTTATACGATCTGGTTTGTCTAGAATTGCGTCAGACAATTTTTCTATTTCGTCAATTTCAAAGCGATTTCGTTATTGTATACTTTAGGATTAGATGATTTTCATTAGTAACATTGTTATTGCTTGAAAAATTACATTTTTAAAATGGAGAGTTCTCAAGAATTATAATAATTATCGTATTTTATGGAGTGTAATAGAAAATGTTGGTAAAATTTAGAAAGGGAAAATCAAAATTTTTATGAATATGAATGTACATGCAAATACATACATATGTATAGGGTTTTATGTAATATATTATTCGTTATTAACTGAACTGGCCTCAACTGTACTTCAGTTTGTAGTTGTTCCTTTTGTTTTTCTTAAATTTATGTACGCTCTTTGAAACTTATCAGTTTTTTTTTTTTATTATTTTGTTTTCTATTTACTTTTGGTTTGACTTTGTTCGCATACATTTTCTGTTTACATATTTTTTTAGGTCAAATTTGTGTAATCTATGTATGTAATTGTTTAGACTTTCAGTTAGTTGGGTTGTTGTTGTGGGGCTTTGTTGAGTTTGACAAAGACTACTCAAATGTTTGTTTTTAAGAAAGAGTATATAAAGATATAATTAATTTTATTTATTTATATTTTGTAAATGAATTTATAATATTACTATATACACAAATATGTATCATACAAACCTTTTCTCCTGGGGTACAAAATTTAGGAAAGGGATTTCTTGAATCCAAAATGTATTGTATGGAAATTAGAAAAATTCATTTTTCACATTTACTTGTTAACATTTTTTAAGGGTCAGTGCTTCTTTAGTTTTATTGTTTGGTCCATTTTTTTATGTTTCTTTTGATTTTTGTCTATCGCTTCCATGTTGTTTTAACTAACTACATATTCATGTACATATATACTTCTCCGGTTGTTGCTGTGGTTATCGGTATCTTTCGTTGGTTTAACAGTTCTTGATTGGCGTTTAAATGGCATGACACGATTTTTGTTCATGATTTATTGTCTTCATTATGCTCGAGAAAGGTTGACTTTAGTATAACTGTTGTAAACATAAAAAGTTATACTAATTTTTGTTTCTTTTCGTTTCTGTGACGTAAATGACTATATTTAGTTTGGTGTATAATGAGCTCCCTGAAGAATTATGTTGCTCTCGTAACAAAAAATAGAAATTCAAGCCATTATTCTGCTGTGAACACTTTCCATGCCATTACCATTTCCCTTCTTAAATCTTGCTGCAAAGCCGTCATTATTTTCATCATCCTAAAAGTGGGCAATTTTCTGTATAAATTATAGAAATTTTGTAGGTTTGTAACTGTTCGTTTCCTCGATACATTGTCTTAAAAGTCATAACCCGTGGTCTGTGCGGGTGGCAGTTCTCTAAACCACCTTGAACAGTGCTAGGCTACCCTACAGGCACAATCCTCTAATTAGTCTGTCTTATCATGTTGATCTTAGTGGAGAAATAAATAGGCCATCGCAACAAGCAACAACGAGCAGTACTCGAAGCAAATTCTTATAAATGGGTGTACTCTGTCCAGAGAGAGATTGATATATTTTTCCATTTATGCTAAATTTAAATAGTCATTTATTCTTATTTGTATAGAGTATTACTAAATAAATTGTACAAAATTTAAAATCTACTCTCATTAAGATTTTGGCATTTGTATGCATGTATAAACCATCAATACCTATTTTATAAATATTTTTGGACCAAATAAAATCGGGAGATTTTTTTTCTCTCTTTTCCTAGATAATTTAAATATTTTTCCATGATTGGTATATATGTATGTATATATTTGTAATCTGATTTAATTTCCCCACCTTTTCTGAAGCTAATTTAAAATTGTTGTTGCTTTACTATTTCAAAATTTTTTAGCTTTCCTATTGACCTTTTGTGCTATTGCTTCCCCTGCGATTACAGTAATGACTCATCGATTCCTTTGTGTTCAAAACTGCCTTCAGCACCGTTGCTTGTCGTAATTGCTAAGCCCCTACCCAGCGATTACCTGCACAGTACCTGGATCACTTGCTGTATTGCTTGTGTGTGTACGTTGCTGCTGGTTAGTTGTACTTTAACCAAGTCGATTTTTTTATATTACAATCTATGTACCTTTATATATAATTTCTTTCATACATAGTTTGACGTTGCTCTACACTTTGCCTTCGTAAGCTGATGATGGTTTGTGCGAGTTTGGATACTGAAATATCAGTTGGGATGCCCTTCTTTAGTCTTTGTTATATGATATCCTATCGTTCTATCGGAGCCATGTTTCATTTTTGTTTAATCGGTTCATAAATGCTGATACTGCAGTTTATGTTACTTCGTGCAGTGTTCAGCTTTCCCAGTCTGCTGCTTTTTTGACCACAATTTTATATTGTACATGCACAAAGAGCGTGGACAACCACTCCCTCACTCCTCTGAATATGCTCAGAAAATTTACAGCCTAGTGCTATTTTTATTTTCAGTAACGTGAAACCCTCCTCGTGTATTGTAGTGCTCATACTCGGAAAAACCGTTCAAGCAGTCACCCTAATTTTTTTTTTAAATTTTCGTTCACATTTCATTAGAACGTGTGTGCACACCTTTTGTTGTGAACCCCTCGATCCGTATTAGTCGTAATTTCGTACAAACACTCAATTGAAAGGTTAAATCTTTGGAGGTGGTACCAGGGTGTAACCGACACCACCAAAAACACCAAAACCATTGAATGGCACAGCTTTAACAGTTTGCATAATTTCCCCGTTATCGCTTCCATAAAACAACAAACAAATATGAAGCATTACTTGGTACATGGGAATACTCGTAATGCATGTACAGTTTTGTTTTGTTGATTCTGCAGTTTTTGTGAGCTATGAGCTGGTTTCCAGGTGTTTGCAGCTGCGAAATTATTTTGCACTCTTGCTTGTAAAGCAGAGAAGTTCGAAAAAAAGCTTTACTAAAACCAAAGTGCTTGTTAATTTTGTAGCATAATGCTGCGATTACACTCCCCGGTAGCTCTAGTTCTTTTGTATTGATAATTTTTGTGAGTCCTACGCTAATATTCCAAAAATCATTTTGATCATCATCGTTGCTGGAGAACTGTAAAGAGCACAGTTGAAGTGGTCGATCTAACATCAGAATAAGTAATTTCAATTCTGATTACATTTACATGCATAAGTCAATAACACCAGGTACGTGAATAATGTAGTCAGAAATTACTTGAGAAGTGTGCGAGAGGTACTCGCATAGTTAAGTAGGGAGAGAAAGGAGGTAAAAGAAGTAAGATTGAAGTCCTTGGCCTTTTGAAAGCAGATATGAAATTCGGAAATTACACTTGAAATATTGCTCTGATTATGTAATTAGTTCGTGAACTTACAGGCTTTTGAGTGTACCACTTACAGATGTTTTGCAAAAGTTTATATTTACACCGCTTCATATTCACACAGAGTATTCTTCGATGACCTTATAGCTACTTCGAGAGTCATCTCTCAATCACATCAATTCACATCATAAAATTTTTTTCTGATTACATCACGAGACTTTTCTTCATTTTTATACAGTTTCCCAACTTTTGATTGCCAGCTGTCTCTATCAGTGGTATCGGATTCTTAACCTTGCCTCATCTATGCAATCGAACAGCCCTGCTGGTGAACGTTGGATTGACTCAAAAACACAGACTGAACGAAAACTATTTTTCATGATTAATGGAAATGGAAATAAATTAGAATAGTCTGAGCGACGTGACTTGCTCAGTCATTGTGCCTCTAAAGTGTTCCAATATTGATAAAAGGGGCTTTCGATAGTGTGAAATTTAATGCGTTCTAGTTTGTTTATGTTAATTTTAATTTGTAGTGTATTCGCTGCCTCTGGAAAGAAACTTAGTAGCTTAAATGCGGTGCAATGACCAACAACTGTAAAAAATCATATCAATTTTAAAACTGATGATGATAAGGCAGAGGCCATACCAAGTTGCCTAGTCCATGCGACAACTGCTCCTGACTTTGCTGCTGGGTGATGTAAGAGTAGGTGTGATTTGATTGTATGGCATGAGTAGAGCTTTGAAATCTTTTCCCCCCTCCCTTACACACATACATCTCCATTTTCTCATATTGCTTCTGGGATACATTTGTTAAATTTAAGTGTGTAAAATGTGGCTAGACTTTCAATAATTGTAGTATTAGTCAAAAGTGTTGATTTTTAGTATTTATGATAGTCACTAGTTATGATCATGTTTCATGAGTTCACTTACATCATTGTTTTTTCATGAATTGATTCTGTGAAATCTCAACAATACTGATTATATTTCATTATGGCCTATTAAGAACTATATTAATATTTCAGTAAAAACATTTTTTTTGGAAGGGAATCAAATTCAGTTTAACCCAAATGGCCAGCCCATGTATCAATTTTATAGTACATAAATGTTTCGCATATGCCAAAATTAATTAATTTTAGTATGAAGTGAATTGTACAAAATTCTTAAAATATATAGTTAAACTGTCAATGTCCATTTCAACATACATTTGGACAGTTTATGGATTATAGAGCTAGGTATTAGAGTTATAGGATAGACTCTCCACCTAACTGCAATGCATTTTTTTAGACGAAATCAAAACGAACGATATAATAATTTGGTCTGTATATGCATACATACATAAATTTGGTCAGTATATATTAATATATTCATTGGTATATATGTTCGTAAAATTGTGCATGGCTAAATATATAAATTAAATATGATGTATGTATATACATACAAAACTGCACCGTTTCTGAAGAAAAATATTTGGAGAATTTCCATACATCTATTTACTAGGGAATGGAGAATAAATTATACTACAGTTTTTATTCAAAATAAGGCTAGTTTTCAAAAGTTGGCACAATATTTCGACTACCATCTGGCTGATGACACTGATGGTGTGGGTTCTTAGAATGGAGGTACCTTCGCATATATTGATATGTCTCGTATGAGTATTGTTTCCTGTTGCTAAGGGTGCACGTCTACATTTTCTCGCAACTACCTGCTGTGAAGTTAATTCCATATCCCTATTAAAGGAAATCCCTCAAAATAGCCGGGAAAGAAACCCTTAATGAACGCGACACTCTTACGAATACGGCGATTCGGTGTTAATTTCAGCGTCAGCGACTGGCGCAAAGTATGAATTTTTAATTGCTTTGGTGTGCAAATGCGTCGCACCAACTTCCGACAACGTATTTAAATATTTCAATATTCTACTATGCCAAAGGAATCGACAAAAGTGCGTCACACACGAGAGTTTGTTTTAAGCAAAATTTCTAGGGGTTGAAAATCTGAAATTCACACTGTTCAGCTGTACAGCAGGCTAGACGCTTAACCCTAGAGCCAAACAAACGTGCATTAATTGATAGCCATGCCATAATAATTTATTTTTTAAAATATATTTTGCGTTTTATTTTTCCTCCGTGTGACCTAAATTTTCACTTACAAAGTCATCGGCAATAAATGGCGAGCAAGCAAGCGAGAGTGAGCGTGGCAAGCAGCTTGTATGGAGTTGTTTAGTATTAGTTAGAAGGGGTGGCCCTGAAGCGAATGAAACATGAAACGCTTTTTGTACATTATTCCAATATTATTGCCACTACTTTCCTGTGAGCCTCATGCCAACGGAATAAAGAAATATGATGAAATTTTAAAAAGAGTGATGCAGTGACGAGGTCTTTTAGACTAGCTAGTAAGATAAAAAACAACAACAAAAGAAGAGCTTGTAGCAGCAGGCTTTTATTATGCGCACACGCACGTTGAAATGACGCAAAACCTGATTTCATTGCTGCAAGACCACGACTTGCCACAGGAAATGAAAGGGATTCGTTAGTTCCATGACGTAATACTGCCTCAAAATTAAATGCGCATATGATTAGAATCAAGCATTTATTATTATTATGTCGTTCACTTTGTATTTGGTGTGAGTGTACTACAAATGATGTGTGTATGCAGATGAAAGCAGGGTGAAAGTACCTACTGAAATGAGTTCCTAGTTTTGCAACAGAAATGTTGTTAAATCCAAATGTAAACTGAATCCATTTCAAATTCACCAAGTCTGCTTCGACTAAATCTTTCAAATGAATGTCTGGCATCTATGTGACCTTCAAAATTTTTAAAAACAACAATCATTGATAAAATTCAAAACAAACAATAAATTAAATATAATAAACTTAAAAAAATATTTAAAAAGCAATCATATCAAAAGTCAAGCATAGTAGCAGGTGTTTATATGTTGTATATTTATAAAAAATTTTATAAGCAAACGAGAAACAAAAATATAGAAATCAGATTTCCTAAAAGTCTGCTTTTAGTGCCTTTAGAGTAATGCTAAGGGTCTTTAGTGGTAAAATATACTTTAAAGGAAATGGGTTTACTTAAATCCAGTGCAGTCAAATCCCCACTTTCATTTTTTACTTAAAATTAAAGGTAAATAAATAAAAATACTCACTCGTTAAGTGTAGCAACAAAACTTGTTTCGCTTCCTCACGTTCGATGTTTTCTCTTTTGTGGCTTTATTCGCGCTTTTGAGCTGAGCTCCGTCCAGAAATTTTTTTTCTTCAAAACTTAACCTCATTACAAAAAAAGAAACATTAAATTCATAAAAATCGTACGAACAACAACTAAGGCAGGTAATACATTTAAGCAAGGCGAGTGCGCGTATAGTGTATAAATTACAGATGTAATTAAATATACTTACTTGGTACTTGGTGGAAAAATGCCAATAAAAACGACTTCAAAAAATTAAGAAATTTTTTTGTCAACTTATTTGATTTTGTGCGTATTTCGATTGCGTGTGCAATTTTTGTTGTTGTTTAAAGTCAAAAAGAGAAATTGCCTAATCATAGAAAAAATATATATTTTTTTCATGTATTAATAAATATACGAAAGCAATAACAATATGCATATATTGAATAGATAGCTATAGCATATAAACCACCACCTCGATACCGACGAAAACAATTGCAAAACAACAACATTAGCCAATTAGGAGGTATGTACAAAATTAAATTCGTCGCGTACAGTATGTTTATTGGAGATTGCACGGAACTACACTGAAAAAAATACATTGTATATAAATATTGGTTAAAAAAATAAGCATAATTATTTATAGTTTTCGTAAATATTGTTATTGCCCATGCGAGAATATTCTATATGGATTTTCACACTTTCTTTTTGTTTAGTTTATTGCTTAACAGTTATAATTCCAAGCTGTGGTCCCCATTGTGAAATTGGATTAACAATTGTCTATTCGATTACCAATTGGCTGATGTGAACGTTAGTTATCACATGCTACTTCCGAGGTGTACAGTAGAGAAACGATATTTTACCAAAGTCGATTATCAATTCACGCCAAAAGAGAAGTTTGGGAAATTTCGACAACCGATCGTGATCGTATTGTTTAATAATTGATTATTGTGAACTTGGATAATAGTAATGTAATGTCGTAATAATGTCGGTCATATTTGGTAATCGTTTTTAAAGGCCTATTATAATGTGTTTTAGATTGCTTATCATTGCTTAAATTTTACAAGTTTGGCATCAAGACATGAACAAATTGTTCCGAGGATTTCCATTAGTAAGTTTTGTTTAATTTGATATTTTTTCGGCCTGGGCGGGTTGCTGCTTCAATTTGTTAAATATTTCTTCTGGGTTTTTCCCCCCCAAGATTTCAGTTTTTAAAACTTGAACGGTTTTGTTTTTCTTTAATTATATTTATGCTTTAGTTGACGATTCTGTTTATTTTTTTTCTTTTTTTACTCTTTACTTTTCTTGGCCGCTGTGTCATAGCAAATTTGAGCGTATACCGTTTTTGCATCCACACATATGTATGTATAAAGTTTTTGGATCTGTGCCTATAAATTTATTTGACTGAATTAAAACTTGGAGTGAAATTCGCACATCATGTCGTGGAATAGTTAATTTTATCATGGAAGCTTTTTTTGTTATTGTTGTGAGGTTGGGAACTCAAATATGCGCGGGGGCCGCTACGGAGATGGGGAAATTAGCTTATGTTGTTTGCTACATTTCGGTTTTAATCTCTTGGTTTTACTCATAGAAATTGTTGTTTTTGTTACCAATTATGAGTTGTTATTTATGCTTTAGACGTTGTTGCTATTTTTGTTATTATTTATGTTGTGATGGTGGGTGTAGTCATGTATATTCCTGTGTCTGATTCACTATATACTACTGATATATGTATGAATATAACGCGAGCCTCGATGTGTTTTTTTCTGCGTATTGACAAATTTGTTTGATTCTTTTAATCAAATTTGTTTCCATGATTTTTTGGTTAGTGGTATTACCCGAGAACCGGATCTCTTATCTCAATTTGAAATATTGGATGCATTACGTGTCGTTATCAGTTCACGTTTGTGGGCATGTTCAACAGGGAAGGAATCTATTTTTTTTATTAACTCATGACACAAATTATAGCTACTAAAAATAATTATATAGTTTTGTGAAATGCAACGTATTATGCGTTTGTCCTAAATTACGCAATTGTTAGTTTTCACATAATAATGTTGGAGATTTTTTTTGTGTTATATTATTTAGACACTCATTATCACCGAATCTAGAACTCAAAATAGTTACTGTAGATTGAACTAAGCTATCCTCCTCTCTTTTTGCTACCTTCGCCTTTCCTGGGCGTTATTTACGTAATTTGTTATTTACGTAAATCAGTTCCAATGATTCTTTTTAAAATTTATTTTACGGTTCTTGCCGCATTCGTACTGACCGACCACTGACCTATAAAGTTCGTCATGGTATGTATATGGCCGTGGTTGTCACCTCCGCATTCGATAAAGAAATCGGAAGTTAACTTAAAAATTACTTTTAAGCTGACGGCAAGTAAACTTGTATGAAACCTGTTTCAGAAGCTATTATAAATATAAAAACTATTCATGACATGGAATTAACAACTCGACACGATCATGAGCGCTCCTCGGCTGGGGTGATGAAGTACTTGAGTATGGAAATTAGTTAGGAGTTGAGTTTTTGGCTATGGTTTTCTATTGAATACTGTAATTAGGAAGACAAGATTTGACTGACAACTGGTCCGTTCGGTTTGCTGGAATCCACCGACCTTGAAATTGTTTGTCCATACACTTTTGAAAAATTTTTTAAGTTGTGTTTTTAAATTTTTTTTTGTATATTTCAATTCAACTTTTTGTTAATATTTTTTTTTGTTTGTTTGTTTTTTGTTTAGTAATTCTGTGGTTTTTTATTGTTTGTGCAGTAATTGTTTGGTGTTTTATATAAATTTTTTTTATTTTCGGGTTTTTTGTCTTGTGTATTTTTTTCGTTTTATCAAAAATAAAACGAAAAAATAAAAGTCCGGTTTTAAGCGTTTCTGACTAATTTTTTTTCAAGAAATTGCAAGCCTTACAAACTGTTTTTTAATCAAAACTGTTTTTCAATCACATAAAAAATTTTATGTAGATTTTTCATTTGTATTCAAACATTTATGTGTTTTGCTTTTGAACCTGTTTAATAAAATTAGTTTTTTGACGGTAGACGTTTGTGTAAATCCTCACTTAATATTTACATACATGTGTAAATAAACGTTGCGAATTTGTTTTTGAAGTCAGTCACTCCAATTTTTGTATTTTCGAGACACACACATGTATACTCAATTTTAAAGCCAGTTATCGTAGTGGCAATGACGCTTGTTGTCACCTCCAAACAGTCGATTAACGCCCCAGCTTAAATGCCTTGTGAGTTTAACAACATTGAGCTGAGAAGTGTTCAATTATTTGGCTTGAAGTAAATAAAAATGTAAATTAAATTAAAAAATAAAAAAAGTCAAGCTTGTTAGCATTGAATGCATAACAAATATCATTGAACTGAAAAACAATACGTTATTCTCTCTTCTGCCTTACATTGGACAGCTACCAACCTCAGATATATTGTGGCGTCGTTGTATCCATTCTGTCTGCCATATCTGTCTTGTCCTTTCACTAGCTTGAGAATCAATTAACTTTTATCTAAGCCAATCTGTATCGAGCATAATTTGAAATACAAATTGCTTTAACTGTACAAAATTGAGGCTCTTCAACAGCTGCTGCCAGCCTTTCCTTCTCCAGTGTTGCCATATTTGCATATTTCGTGTACGTGCTACGATAAAAGTAATTTTCTGTTTATTTTACTTTGTTGTCTGTTATGTACCTAATTCGCATTTGTTCACATTTATTTATACGCGTTTATCCGCTCCTCTAATAGAATAATTTACAACTAGTTTTGTTGCAATTGTCCGAATAGCTGGCACTTAATTCCAACGCCAAAGAACGTTGCGACCGACCCAAATAGGACGACTGTCTGACTATACTTGACTATACTGTTCAGCACCCATTAGAAACTCGTACATTGCAGCTCAGTCAATGTTTTTTCATCTCGGTTGATTCATTTTTTAATGCAGTTGCATATCGCCAACCGATGCACTCGCATGTTGCAATCCGCAGTTGATATGCGTAGCTCCCATCATGCCTGCACACAAGTGTTCATGCGCCCATTACGTGCAATACTGCAACGCACACATAAACATACACACAGGCACCCATACTTATATAAATTAATAGTTTTCTTATTTTTAGTTTTTTTTGTGTTTATTTTTTATCGTCACTCAACAGTTTCAGTGTGTATTTCATTTACATAATTTCAGAGCAGCGCTTACAAAAATAGAAATGCGAGTTTTTTCAAATATCTCACTTTAGCCTAACTGTACTCATCCCCTAACATTTTCAATGAAACTATTCGCTTCAATTAATGCAATCTATGGGAGGTCGCGTATAGTATAATGGCTACAAAATGTTACAGCTTTCAACAACCACTGTGCTGTTTTGTTGTTGTTTCTCCTCACTATCTCTATCGTGTTTTACAAGACAATTCTATACTACAATTATCTTCAATTCGGTAGTTTTCTGCCTGTTAGCATTGTCGCGTTTTGCAGTCCATTCTAATTACTGCCTACCTAAGGAAATCGAGAAGCCTGCCTGCCTGCCTGCCTGCACAGCACACAACTTTTAAATATAAATCAGCAGACATTATCATTGGAAGTCTTTCTATTTTATCTTTTTAGTATACAAAAGTTGTTGTTTATGGAATCTGATCTGATCTCATCTGTGCTTAGCTCAGCGCCCAGCTCATTTCACTGCAGTTTAGCTGAGTTTAGTTTATTATGGTTAGCTAAACAAAGGGTTATCTAAACAATGTCTCTCATTGTTTATTGTCGTACTGTCGTTGTTTAAGTGATCGCCATAGATACATTTCCATTGTTTGGCGTTGTTAAGGCTTGCTCTGGCTGCTGTTTCCATTCGCAAATGTATTATTTAGTTTTTTTAGAAACGCCACTCGGCTGTTCAGTGTTTCAATTCAATTAAATAACCAACGGAGCGTTATATGGTCGGTTATTAGGTATAGTAGAGGGGTAGCAGCGGCATTTGATGAAGAGTACGCTTTTTAAAAATTTAAAATTATGTAATTTAAAGCTGTAAAAATACATTTTGCCCTGACATTTCAAAAATTTAATAATACCCCTCGTTGGCGTTGTGGCCTCATCCGCTATTTGCCTTGAAAAATCGTCCTTGTAAACTGAAAACAAAACTAATATATAATAAATAAAGTAAAATTTCAATGTTAAATATGTTTAATATTTCATGAAATGATTAGCATTGCAGACTGTTTTGTTTGTTGTGACCTGCGTTGGAGCAAGTGCTAAAAATGTTGTTGGTTTGCCCCCATTTGCTGATTGTTTTTCAACCTAGAAGGTCGGTAGGTCATTCAACGATCGTCCATGTTCATTAATCATGTGCATTTCTACATAAAATTGTTTTTATAATTATATTTTTAAATTTTTTTTCGATTTTTTGTGACCATAATAATGACAATATTTATTTTTTACAGCCCACTCTTTTAAGTGTTATTTTTATTTATTTGTTTTTTTTTATTTTTATGCTTATTTTCACACTGTCTTAACTAATTCTTCTATACTTTTCAACTTTCACAGACTGTAAGTTTTATAGCAATACATTTCATTAAGGATAATACTCGTACACAGAGCTAATCCGTATCGAAATCGCCCTTCATCTACATATTTTTTTACTGTGTAATAACGCGTCGTTCACTCCCTAAGAAGCTAGGAACGATTTATTGTACAAAAAAGTTAAGTTTTGAGAAATTCCATTCCAAAACGTAGAACCTTTTTAGTACACTGTAAGAAAAGTGCTAGTGTTTATTATCGTAAAAAGCGGCGAGCTCACATAATAAACCGCCTTTGCACCTTTCTGAAGCAATTTTTAAAAAGCGTACTTGCCACAAGAGGGACACTCTGCTTCGCTCAGCGTAAACTCTGTTTATGTACACTGAAAAATCATTGCGTTATATCAATCTGCTCAGTATAGAATAGAGCTGAAGTTGTTGAGGGTTTTGTTTGTTGTTTGCAAATTGTTCTTATTAAACAAAGAATTGTACTAAGGTTGTTGCATGTTATAGGAGTCTTGTGCTGAACTTGACTCTCTTCGGCGACCAGTGTGTACGAAACAAGTAGCAAACAATAAATTTTATTTTCGGTTTTTGTGCAAAAAGAATAACTAAGTTGGGCACCTTGCCTTGCTCCTATCGAACTTCATACAGATTTCCAGCGAGAGAGCGCTGATACCGTTTCGGCTCGACTTGGTTCTGTGGTGAAAGAAAGCATTGCATGCGTAACTCTTATCGAAGTTTTAAAGCGCAATTTAGTTTCTTTTCGATTTTTAAGCTGAAGATTGAGAGAACTCTTCGCAGAAGTGTGATTGTTCTTGCTGATATCTCAGAAACGTGCTTAAAAATTTATTGTAAAATAGTTTGTTTTTTACATTTCGGCTGAAAATAAAATCAAACAAATTATTTTGGCCTATATCCCGAACGCAACGGAACGAAACAAAACGAAATTTTTGAAATAATACATTTGAAAAAAATTTTTGTTATTGCTTTGTAACAAAAATTGCAACTTGATATCAATTGAACATTTTTGCGAAAATTGCATACATAGGTACTAGGCCAGCCCTCACAATGTCTGTCCCTGTACGCTACTCTGCTGCCGCCAATTACGCCGTCGTTGCTAGTGGTTTGTCCAGTACTCTACAACAAGAAGAGCAATACCACCAACAACAACAGCAACAACAGGAGCTGTTCTGTCAATTGTTGAGCGATAACAACAACAATACGGACCGTTACAACAACAACAACGACCTGGAGCAGCAGCAGCAGTTGATGCAGCAGCGGTCATCGATGTCGACGTCAGCTTCGCCATCCGCAGAAATGCCCGCCACCAACAACACCAACTCCACCAACTTGGCTACAAAGAGCACTGCATCGAAGATGACGTCGATGAGCAATGCAGAAGCGCAATGCGATGTGGACATGAAGCCCACGACATCAACGATGGCGGCGGCGGCACAAGCAGCAAATGGCAGCGACAACGCTGAGATGCGGACTGAGTGGATGAGGATGTCTGACGAGGGCCGGTATGGCATACCGGGTGCTGCTGGCTTGGAATATCAAACATACGAGCTAGAACAACAACAAAACACACCTACGAACAACAATGACCAACCAATGGAGCCTTCGTTAATGGACAATGAGAAAAACACCAACACCAACACCAACACCCCTACTACCACTACCACTACCAACAACACTAATGTCAAGAATTTGGAAGATTTGCACGCATTGTCGTCTGAACAGCTTTATAGCAGCTTAAAGGAGTATGATGTACTGCAGGACAAATATCACACTGTACTGCTGCTTCCAAAGGAGTCGAGGGTAAGTTGCGAAGCAAATATACCGATTTGAATAGAATTTATTTACAATTTTCCTTGCAGCGTGAAGTTACTGCAGGCGGTCGAGATGGCTCGGCATACGTTTTACGTTGCCTTAAAATGTGGTATGAGCTGCCTTCCGACGTGCTCTTCTCTGCAATGAGTTTGGTCGATCGCTTCCTCGATCGCATGGCCGTCAAGCCGAAGCATATGGCATGTATGAGTGTGGCCTCTCTGCATCTGGCCATTAAACAATTGGATTTGAAGCCAGTTCCTGCCGAAGATTTGGTAACAATATCACAAGTGCGTAAACGAATACAAACTGAATGCGAAATGTCAATGTAAAGACATCTACTAATACATATTTCTTCTCTGCAGTGTGGTTGTACCGCTGGCGATTTGGAACGAATGGCCGGTGTAATTGCGAACAAGCTGGGCGTGCAAATGGGCCACAAACCCATTACTTCTGTCAGCTACTTGCGCGTCTATTATGCTCTCTTCCGCATTGTGGCCAAAGAAATAGGTGGCCAATTCTTCGAGTTTTACAAGCAGATGATTATATTAGAGGAGCTGGAGAATCGCTTGGAGATCTTGCTGTGCGATGTTAAGACCACCGTCATCGCACCATCCACTCTGGCGTTGGTTTTGATTTGTTTGCATTTGGATTTCCACATTAAGGAATCTTATACCAAGGGTACCCCCGAACTGAAGATTGTCTTCGATTACATACTCTTCTTGCAGCAGTTTATGCAAGTAAGTTGCGAAAGAATCCACTCTATAAACCCACGCAGTATGTTCATTAATATGTCTATACCCATAATTGCAGATTCCCGATCGTGTGTTCACTTGCGGCTTTAGCATTGTTTCTGGCATTCTATCGCATTACAATGGTCAGAACAAGCAGCCCTACAAGCAGCGTTTGGTATGGAAGCTGTCGAGCCGTACACTGCGTGTGCTACGTCCGACCAATCGCTTCTCAACCGATCTACCCACCATTGATGAAGGCATATCAAACGCCATGGACGATGGCTGTCGATCGAGGTAAGTTTTGTCGCGCAAGTTGCTCATTTAGATTAGTAAGTCTAATTTTGTGTGTAAATATCCTCCTGCCCAGTGCTGAAGTAGAAATAGACTAATATTACACATATTAAAAGGGAACAAACTGTCGCGGATCGCATCATTGTAAATTTGGCTTTGCAGGATTCACATTGTTTAAGCTTTGTTGTTCTTTTGTCTCTTTTTTCGTGGTTCAAGAACTGAAAGCCAAACTGGCAGAATAGGGTAAGAGAGAAAAGGAAGGATAGAGGTTTTTCGGACCATAAAATAAAATTCCAAGAAATATGTTGTTGGTCGGGGCATTTTCCATCGCACATTAAAAATGTCCTTAGTATATTACCCAGGAAATCCGTTTTCAAAATATTTCAGAAAGAAAGCACCGCTTACTAGATTTTGCACCTCAAAGCTTACGTGACTGATATCCATACTAACACATTTAGAGACTTGAGAGGCGGAACGAAAATTAAAAATGGGAGAGATACAAATAAAGTGTAGATGGATTATTTCGAAGCTCGAAAACGTTTTTTTTTCAGTTTTGTGGTGCGAATATTTGTCTGCGATTGTTTGCCAAAGAGAAGAAAGAAAACATGCATCACGCTAAACTGGTGTATAAAAGGTCTGAAACGCGAAACACGAACACTCCACTGTATTCCCTATCGCAGAGCTGGCAGCCCATTTTGTCAAATATTTATATTTGGCACTCCCAGAGCCCCAACAGTCACATCAGCAGCGCAGCTACAACCACAGTCAAACCTATGTGGAAATCATGTTCAGTTTGCCGTAAACAAGTTTCGAAATCAAACTGCGCATTTGGTGTTTATTATCATTTCGAGATCAGCCTACTCGCTATGCTGTTCCAGATAATAATAATCATCATATTGAAATGGGTTTTTTTTTTTGTTTTTTTCACCAAACACTTTTAGACTTTTTGTTGCTGTTTTTGCTTTCTTTTTGGCACTGCTGCGTGTTTATCGTAGACGAGACAAAGCTGAATATAAACAGCGAACGCGGCCAAGACTAAAAGCAAATAATATTTTCGCTCTTGATGTAAATTTGTGTGTGTGCGTTCTTTGAAATTTGTTGGGTTGGTGTGTTCGTCGCCGCCTATTAGCGAACGCAGAAATTCTACCACTTAGCGAACATCAAGCCAGAGCCGGGCTGACTTTTTGCTGCCCTACCTGCTAAATCTGCTGGTTAGTTTGCAGTTTTTAAATGTTTGTTATTGCTCCTATTTCAATGTCAATGCAAAATTTGTTTCTTATATATATTTTTTTGTCTACATTTTGTGTTAATTATCTTATCTGCGCCTTTTCCACACTGAGCTATCATAAAATGAATATAAAATTTGCTGGCAAGTAAATGCCAACAAACAGAGTTCAATGATCTTATAAAATTGTCATACGATTCGGCTTTGGCAGACATATTCGTCCACAATACCCTCACTCACTCACACTCACACATACCTGCAGCCGCAGTCCCGCACCGCCGTCTTAAGACCTGTACATTAGGAAAATCTACTCTGTTTCCCTTTTGTCTGCCAATTCTGCCAATCTCTTATCTATAAGATACAAGTCGTTGAACAAATGTTTTTGAATGAGTGTGTTGAATTTGAAGTTTCCATGGGAGACGTTTCGTCACGCCACTTAAACAACAATAGCATTGAATCTTGTCGACCCGATAATGAGTTGCTAATAATTATTAAGCGTTATCACTTGCTGTGCAGTTGCTTTTGTTGGCAAAACTGACCACAACAGCTTCTTTCTTTTCTTTGTCAGGCTTATCAAAATGCATGCTAAACTGCTGCACTCTGCTTCATAATCCAAAATCCCCTGTGGAGTGTCCCTGTGATCCGCACTCTTATCGATATATTTATTTGAGTGACATCGTTCATCAAATCAAATTTTGAAAACTGTTTTGCACCCGCATTTTTTACGTTTCAATTTTCGGCGTTTTCAATGCTTTGGCATCGATTCTTTAAATATCTCGAAAATTCCAAAATTGTTGTGAATGTCATTGAACAAGTATTTCAGCCTTGATTTCAATTTTCAACCTTGGTATTTCTTCATGTTCGAGCATTTTATCGAAAAATGCCCTTGGAAATTGATTTGAATAATTTCGGAATTACCCCAGAATGACTTTAGATGATTGAAGACGGAACTCTTCTTCTCATAAATTTAGATAATCAATCTCATTTAAAGAAGTTTACATTTTGAATACTGCACTATAAGACTGTTTGAATCCATGAAATTGCTGATACTCCGACCTTATCTTTGACATATTCCAGTGTTTACTGGAATTAAAGGCCATTTAATAAGATATTTTTATCTGCAGGGCTTGAGTTTCTTGTGGATCCCGATTTTCCGATAATTTCTTAAAAATAATATCTTTAAAGGGCAGACATGAAATTTTGAATGTCCGTCCCCAGTGTTGACAATAAATAATTTGCAAATATATAGAAATTACCTCAAATCTACGTTTTTATTTATAATAAAACCATTCCTATTTTTATAGAAAACTTAATATTCGTTTTTTCTAATTTTGAAACATGTCCACCATAAAATCAACAAGATCCCCGGAAATTGGCTGCATTCTTGTTTTTCTGTGGGATCCAAATTGAATGAATAACGAACGCCTCTATTAATTAAGGGTGGATTTCCATAAATATTTTTGTGGGCTTAATTCACATTTATTTCTTGGCCTCTATTTTGTACTCCATCACTAAGTGTGTACATGGTTGGTTGCTTTGGGAATCTGGCAAAGCTCAAGTTAAAGTTAAATGTTAAAATTGCATTGTAAAACTTTAAATTTGTTTTAGGTCAAATATAGCTAACAATCCAATCGTTTTATGTTAGCCTGAAGAAATTAATTTGTTGTTGACCAATATCAAGCGTAGATTTTTTGGGGCCTTTGGAGCATCCTCCAAAATCAGGAATAATCGTGACTTCAATCATGAACGCAGGTCGCTTAATGAGGAGGGCCAGAAATCATCAATGTCGAGAAAAACCGTAATCGGTTTAATTATGTTTAGAAACCAAAAAGGAATTTGTTCTAATTTTTGTGTTCTGTAAATTTCCCACAACTTTATATAGGAAATATCTATTTTGAATTTTGTAAACAAAAAATTAAATTTCTATTTATGTTTTTCAGAACTGACAGTCTTAGTTCCGAAGAAGAGGAGGATTGGCCGACTTCACCTATAATTCCAATTTTCGAGCAGTGTTAGTGCATTTTCACGCATAACAGATAATATAAATTGGCTCCTGAAACACCATACCGCAGGATATTCCAGTTGCGATTGTTTGCAGTGTGGCAAGAAAGATGTTAATGTTGAATAGCGTTCTAAAAGGCAGAGAAAAATTTAGAAAATTTGTCAAATGGCAACCGCTCTGTGGATGCAAACAGTGCAAAGCAATCGCAACTGTAGTTGAAAGCAAATAGTAGAGACAACTGTCACAATAACAACAGCAGCAGCAGCAGCAGCAACCCAACAACTCAAAGGAGCAGTACCACCAGTAGCACTGCAGCAAGAAGAAAAAAACAACATATCCTGCAAGAGCAAATTTGTTAAGAAAGGAAAGCAAAATAGTTTTATTACTCTGCGATGTGTGTTTAATTAGTTATGCATCATAATTAACATTTTTACTTTGGTTTTATAAGTAAGGTAAGAGAAAAAGTAGGAGGCAGGCAGGTGCGCGTCGTCGGCATCAATGAAATGAGAGACGCGCGCGCAATGCGAGGAGTAAAATAAGTTTTTTTTTTATTTACGAGTAAATACGAAAGAAGAAAAAACAAATTTAAAAAATATCTTAAAAATGTTGCGGACCATCATGCTAAGGATTGATGTCGTTCTGGACCATTTTAAGTGCACAATAACACCAACTCAGCGTAATGACGTTACACTAATCGACAACCGAATTACGTGAATCTAATGATGAGCGCGTGGTGTCTGGACGCGAGTACAGTCAACACAACAATTTGGGTTCGCTCAACAAAAAACTTATGAAAAAAATATATTTCAAAATGCCCCAAAAAAAAAAAAAACTTAAAATATTACATTTAAAAGTTAAAAGTGTGCTAATTACAAAATAGTTTCATGTTTCAATGTTTGTTTTTCCTTTTTGTTAAAATTAAATTTCAATAACTTTGCCGAAAAATAAGATTCGTAAAATTTGTATTGACAAAAATACTTAAAGAGAGAGAGAAAACGAAAATTATAAAAAAAATAATAATAGTTGTAACTCGGTTTTAACGAAAATAAAAATATTTTGCAATTAGTAGAATACAAAATCATAAAAATAAAAAAAAAAATTTTAAAAGTCAAAAAAGTACAAAAAATGTTTATTATATAATAAATGAAAAAAGATTTAACTAAGCTAGCTTACTAACTTTTCGTCTAAATTACCACAGCAGCAGCAATTCAATAGATACAATTAATATACAGTTGCATATTCGCTTTTTCTTGGTTTAGTTACGATTTAAAATTAATAAATTGTTACGAAGCTTGATTTTCTAAGCAAAAAAAAAAAAAAAAAATACAACACACTCTTAAATGACACAATTTTTAAATTCATCTCCCATAAAATTATGTAGGCAAAACGACAGGCGCCAAATTAAACAAAACCAACAAATAAAAATTAAAAAAATCCGCTGCGGTAAATGAAAAATAGTCTAGAAATAGCAATCGAATTGAAATGCAAATGCAAAATTTTTACTATGTGCACCGTCGCCACAATATTTGCTGAAATAAATTTGATTAAAGCGAAATTTAAATAAGCATCTTAAAAAGTAGAGTTAAAAGTAGAGCTTCAATCAGTGTCAGAAAGGCGCATTCTAATTTATGTTCAGCATTTGGTTAGGTATGTTTGAAGTTCAAGTTCTCATTACCTTTGTTAGCTGTTCAGCCTGTGCCTAGCACAGGTACAGCCTTACTTTGTATCTGCATCTGCATCTGTATTCCGCACGTGGCACTGATGCGACGTGCATTCGATAGAAGGGCAGGGTGGGTGCCGCAGCACTTGCCAACTGGGGCAGCCACTACCTGCACTTCCGCAATTTCAGTGCAACTTTAGTGCAACGTGCACACAAAAATAATTCTTCTGAAAGTGATCTTTTTATATTTACACATAGTTTTGTATACATAGATATTTTTTATTATCTTCTTTATTATGTTATTATTTCCTTTTTTAAGAATACATATTTATAATTTATTTACATATACAAACAATTTATAGAAAAGGCAAAAACACACCCCCTTTAATGTTTACATATTTTATACACAATGTACAAGACACACACTCACGCATACACAGCAAAAACACTTAAAAATTTTGTTTTATTTTTCTAAATTTCTTCTGTACATTAATTTTTAAGTTACGGTAATTAAAAAAAGCAACAACAGCAAAAAATATAACAATAATTGTAATAAAAGAATAGTCCAAAATAAAAATGCAGCGTGAGCGGAGCGCTCAGTTCAGTTCGATTTAATTAAAATTACATTTATATATAATTATGATGCATACACACACATACAAAAAGAGTGTAGTTGAAAGACACACACATTCAAACAATAAGAAAAAGTAATTGGACCCTGAGGCGAGACCCTCTTCCACGAGACTACTACGTAATGATATCCCTCATATGGCATATACATAAAATAATTTTATAACAATTTAGCTTAAACACTCATTGTTAAGAATTAATTAAGCAGATGAAAAGAAAAAAACAAAAACATTTCAGTGAAGTTGAAGAGCAAAAAGGAAAAACTAATAATATAAAAAACTAAAAGAAAGAAAGAAAAAACAAACGAAAAGTAACAAATTCTACGATTTGTGCTTTTTGTTTGAGAACACGAAATATTTCGCTAAATTTTAAGATCCTTGAAGCTTCAGCTGAAAGCAAACAAAACAACAACAACAATAATAATAATAATAGAGACAAAACTTGTGAGTTTTGAAATTTTGTGCAATTAAAAAGAGCGATTTAAAGAGAAACAAAAATAAAGTTTGCATTGCGGAATTTATTGTTCCACATGCCTTAAACGAAATTACAAACAAACAAAGATAGAACGAACTTTTTTCAAGGGTGCAGGCGCTTTAACTGCTGCCACCAATTCTGGGCAAGCGGGACCAAGTTTTATTACAGCTTACTGGGCTCGGTGTGGTTCGAGCAAGTGCTGCAATTTAAGGTACGATACATAATGTCGGGTAATAATCAGCAGGAGACATACATGTTTTGCAATAAGCATGACACTTTGAAGTTTCTTTCGTTTTTGTACGCGCACAGCGCAAGAGAAGATGTGCGCTGACGTGACACGCGAACTTTTTCCCATCAATTTCAGATTCGACAGCTTTGCTTTTTTACGGTGTGCACCGCAGGCAATCTGCATGCAGCCAAATCACATGCACGGCTTCATTTTTTTTAGCGTCGCTGCCGCTCCTGCGCAGTAAAGATTTGTGTGCCATGCCACTGCTTAAGTAGTATGTGTGCATAAACTCGTTCCATTTCACTTCAATTGGAACATTGTGAACACTCTCCCTGGCACTGTTTATTCTATTCGTTCATTCAAATGTGAGTACATTTTATAATTTACTTTTCCTTTAAGTTGATTACATAACCATTCCTTTGCCTCTTCATACAATGCGTTCACACCATATGCACCCATTCACAACCACATACTCGCTTACAATACAGTCTCAAACTTGCACCTACAGCGTTTTTCTCTACCTTTTGTGGGAAATACTGCTCAGCCAATGGACGAACTTCTTAGTATTAACTAACTCCTAACACAAAATTTCAAAATATGCAAATGGCTTTGCTCGGCTTAAAATTGTTTGCTTTCGGTAGAGTCGACTAAAACTAAATGAAATTCCAACTCAAAATTCACAGCATACTCGTGGGTACATGTGCGCCGACTCATTGCAATGCGTCATTTCAAATGAAATATTACAAACTAAATTACCCCCAACAGAAAAAGTGTGTTCATGCATAGCAATGCGAAAACAAAACATAAACATTTAAAAATAAATTTGTAATCTTATCCATTTAAGCTAAGAATTTGTGATTACCACACTAGGAAAGGTGATACTACTCTATACAACAAACACTCAAGCCACTCATCCTCACACAGAAACACGGGCATTATTTGCATTCTGATAATGCTAGAACTGCTGGAATTGTGATCTGGTTTTAATTAGCAAAATTTAAAAAAAAGTTCATTTAACAAATATTTTAAATTGTATAAATTTAGCAATAAAAATACTCGGTTTCCATTTCGTTACGCGTCACCACGTTTTTGAATAGTAAGTAATACAGTTCATAATCCATGAATATAGCTTCGGCGTCTACACATGTTACTAAGCCCGCTTAAAAGATCTTTGAATATTTTTTTGTGTGGTTTCCCCATCTAAAGATACCTTTAACAGGCCATGGTGGTGTGTGCTAAGCCCATTGCTGTAGCCAATTGGTGCTTCTCCTAATGATCTGAGCCAAATAACCTTTTGGAGTGCGCCTGCGCTTGGAACACGGGGTTTTATCTAACTACCAGTTTGTAGTTTTCGCCGTGACTTGTAATTCTAACTAAATTTAATCACTGCCAAATAAGAAAAATGTGAAACGTAGAAAGCACACAGTGTATATTTCACCACGTCAACTACCTTTGAACTGGGTTGAACATTAAATATAATAAATATGCATTTCTGTGGAAGATTTGATTAAAGATACGAGTCGGTGGGCAAACATTATTTTATATTAATTTCATAAGAATGACGAGTGGACGACTTGGGGTGACTGCACGCTGGATTTTCATTATTGGGTAACTTCAAAACCTCAATTTCCTTTATATAAATTTTGTCCACACTAAACTATCGTCAGATTTATAATTCTAAACACAAAATGCCAAATGTAAAATTAATGAAACACCCATCATCGTCGACTCAATTCTACTTATCACTGTACTGACTACACAACTGGACTGACTGTTCCGAACATACTTAACAATTCGGTTGTGTTCAAGGCACAGACGCTTAAATCCGAATTCAAATGGTCCTTATGTTCGTACAGTTAAAACGTTGCTTCGTGGCAGCAGCACTTCTCACACCCCTTACCTTTTTGTTCCGGATATTTATGGCCTTGGTTACGGAGAAAGACGGCTTGGAAACTGAGCTTACTGACAGGCTACCGAGTACACGTGCGTCTTATTGCATCCAGTGCATTTCTTTCTGCGTCACGTGTGTGCGGAGCATCCTGCTGAACTTATGGAATATTCATATTTGTTTCTTGGTTATGGAAAATGAACTAATCGGTGTTTTCACCTGTATAAGAGGCTTGAGTAGATTATCTCGTAGTTCAAATTAGTATTTTACGCTTTACGCGCACTTTTTCTATTTGACGAAATCTGTCGTCTCCAAATTTATTGGCATTTATTTGAACATTTGTTCGTTTACGAAAAACGAATAATTGACACTTTTTTATTACTTATGCTGTGATGACTCAATTAGTTTTAAAGTTATAAACAACATCTTTAAATAGAAACGTTCGCTTCGTTTTAAATTTGGCAATTTAATATAAAATTACTTCAAAATTTGAATATTTTAAAAATACAATATTTATTTACCAAATTTCAATGCAAATTGAATTTGTGTTGCAATTTTTTGATGAAACATGAGATTAAAATTTAATTTTAATTAATTTTGAATACACGAAACTTCAGAAGAATTGAGCAATTTCAATTTAATTTCATTTAAAAAAATTAGTTCTAAGAAAATTCGTACACAAGAAACTGAAAAATTTAATTCACACATTCATACTCACCAATTCATTTACATGTACCGAAATCCTGAAAAGTGCGTGTGGATAGTGCGTAAAAAATTTCAAAAAATTGTAATTGTGATTGTGATTACTTTACAACAATATATAAAAAACATTAGTAACTATCCTTCTAAGAGATTTTAAGTTTGTGCGCTTTGGTGTGTTGTCGATGAATGAGGAAGGATTCGGTATAAAATACTCTTACAATGAGTTCTGACAAAGCAAGTGAAGTATGAAGTATTTTGATCTAATTTCAATTTGTATTCTGAATAATTTGTATGTAAGTGAAAAAGATTTTATTTTTATTTTAACTGAAATTTAATTTTGAACCTACCTAAATAAGATTTTGTGTAATGAAACAGAAAGAACAATGATTTATTTAATTAAATTTAATAAATATGAGAGTATTATCAAATATTATTGTGTTTTTCTGCTGTGATTGTTGACTTGAGTCTGAAGGAGTCAAAGTGGTAGCGTATGCTGACGACGTGGCGGTCCTGGTCTCTGGACCTTCCCCACTGTGGCATGGGCAAACTTAGTAGATGTGCGAACAGGTGCGGCCTGAGGCTTAACTCCGATAAAACGGAACTGTTGCTCTTCACAAAAAAATATAAGCCTCCATCATTCAATCTGTTGGGGTTTAACGGTCAGCGGCTCTCACTATCATCCAGCGTAAAATATCTTGGTGTCATATTGGACCTCAAACTTAGTTGGAAAGCCTGCATCGATGAGCGAGTACAGGAGGCCTGTGTCGTTTTCTATGCTTGCAAGTCAATGTTTGGCAAAAAATGGGGTCTTAGACCAAGAATTGTGCTCTGGATGTACAATATGGTGGTGCGGCCGATCTTGACATACAGCTCCGTGGTTTGGTGGGAAGCTCTCAGGAAGGGCTACAATCTGACGAAACAACAAAGAATCCAGCGCACCGGGTGCATTAGAATTGGCTGCTTTGGAAGTTGCGATTCTAAACCTCCTCCCTATAGATCTTCATACTTATTGTATTTCCGCACAAAGTGCATTAAGACTCAGGGAATCCGGTCACTGGAGTGATACCCTATAAGGTCATGGTAGCATTTTGAGACAACTGCCACCAGACATAGTATCCTCGAGAACCTACTTCTTCGTTCGCAATCTGGATTTTGCGGGCTGAGTTAACACAGTTCTACCAAGTAGGAATGACTGGAATAAGCGAAAGGTGTTCACGAAAGGGGGTACGCCTATTTTCACCGGTGGTTCCAAGGTGGAATCTGTGTGCGGAAATATTTTCAGCACCTCCCAATTTTCTTCTCTCCTTCAAATTGCCATCGACATCCAGTATCTTTCAAGCTGAGTTCTTTGCAATTTGGCAGGCATGCAGGGCGTTGCAGGGGCACTGACCAAAACATATCCATTTACTCCGACAGCTGGCCGGCAATAAAGGCGCTAGCGTCACCTTTTACCGGCTCTAAGTTGGACGGCCTCTGCAAGGAGGAATTTAAATGATCAGAAAATAGTATTATATCCCTTGTTTGGGTTCAGGGACACAGGAGCATTGCGGGCAACGAGAGGGCTGATGAGCTAGTACGAAGAGGGTAATCGGAAACCGATCAACTATTTTCCTTTATGGACGTGGGCGTCCCCCTAACTGTTGTTAAGGGAAATATTTACAATCAATTCCTCCGCAAGGCTCGCGAGAGGTGGAAAAACACTGCGACATGTGTCATTCGTAGAATGATTTGGCCTGATTACAGCGCAAAAAGAACTAACCACCTCTTCAATAAACCAAACCATAAAATCAGTAACCTTATAGCGGTCTGCACAGGTCATTGGACTATTGGCACACACGCTGAAAAAATGGGAATTCCGTTCAATGCTCATTGCAGGAGCTGTAAAGACACATAGGAGAAACAAACAGTCGTCTTTGTGATTGCCCAGCCCTTGCTCGCTTGAGACTCAAATATCTCGGTAGTCCTTTTCTGGAGAATCTAGGGCATTGCTCTAGTTTAGAACTTTGAGACGTATCCAAATTTTTCAGCAACTCCGGTGGTTGTAAATGTACAAAATGTATTACCACTTTCTTTAGGCTCGCGAGGACATGGCAACAAATCAGCCATTTTATCTACCTGTGATTATAGCTGTTGAGACGAGACGAGCACACAAACGGTTATGATATACGCAAATTAGGACCATTGTTGCTAGCAATTCTAAACGTGTCCAGTCAGTTCAGATCCTTTGGTTCAACGGATTGGCTAACATTGGCTCCCAAACTTCCAGGGACGGCACTGCAGCCCCTGTTTTTCGAGGTGTTCTAGTGTCAAGGGCAAACCCAACACTACCACTACGATGCGGGCTGGTATCAGGGCAGGGCCAAGCTCATCGCATGCGATGACAGCAGGTCAGCCAAACTTTACAAGATTGCGGTAAGCAAGATTGGCGAGATTTGGCCGGGAGCCAGACTTGAAGAAGTTCCCAGTATGAAGCTGATCTAAATCAACCTTTGTAAACTCGCCTCCGCGAATTTGATGGTCCGCCTGGGTTCCGGTGGCTTTGACGTGGATATGCAGCAACAAAATCTGCGGTCTAAAGATGAGAGGTTTCAAGATGATAAAAGCTCAGGGCAAAGGTGAGCCTCGTGCTTGCATATTAGCAAAGGATAACATTAACATCTTCTTGCTCCCACAGTTGAGTAATGGCGATACATTGGTTATGGAGGCAGCCGCAGCCAACAGGAACTTGGTTGTTTCCAGCGAAGTAAACGCTCACAATACATTGTGGGGAAGCACAGTCACTAATGCAAGAGGTGAGTCCGTTTTATACTTTATTATAGAAAATAAGCTTAGTGTCCTGAATTTAGGCTCAGAGCCGCCTTTTATAATACAGAATAGAAAGGAAGTTAGATGTTACCCTGACTTTCGGTAATTTCGCAAATAATGTAAAAATATGGAGAGTGTCGAATGAAAATTCCTACTCTGACCATCATTATATAGAATACGAATTGAACTCGTAGTATTTGCAGTTAAGACGTTTAGAAATATCCGGAGAACGGACTGGGGAAAGTATAGGAAGACTCTTAGGGCCTCAATCCCCCGTCTGACCCCACGTACCCTGTGGAATTAGACAGGCTGATTAATCAGGTAACCACTGACAGCCGGGTACCCGGTTGGAAAACTAAGAGGCAAGAACAAACCACCTTGATGGTCAATGGATCTAGGCCTTCTCCGGAAGTCCAATAGGCGGTTATTCAACAGGGCTAAAACTTCGGGTCTGCTCTCGGACGGGGAAGCCTACAAGGCTGAGCTAAAACTATACAAGAAAGCAACCAGAACTGCGCAACGAGAGTCCTGGCAAAATTCTTGTAGGGATGTGGAAGAAACATCGGAAGCAGCTAGAGTAAGAAGAATCCCAGCGATGACACCACACAACCTGGGCTACCTAAAAGGTCCGGGTGATGTGTGGAGCGAATCGAGCGAGGAATCTTTGGCTCTTCTCTTAGATACGCATTTTCCAGGCAGTAGCACAGTGGTGGTAATAACTCGACATCTAGGGGCAGGCAGTCTGAGATAGGAAATGCGTTATGGGAGCGTTAGAAGCTCTGGGCGTTGATGCTAATGTGTGGTTGTGCTGATAGTGACTATACTCGTCAGCAGGAAGGTAACTGCCAGTGTAGGTACCTACACTTTAAGCAGACAGGTCTGCAGAGGCACTCCTCAAGGAGGAGTTCTCTCCCACTGCTCTGGAATTTGGCGGTAAATTCCTTACTGCTAGCCGTAGAGAGGGGGGTTGCCATGTCGTCGCCTATGCTGACGACTTGGCAATTGTGATCAGAGGGAAATATCCAAACACTCTTATGGATATTTTGCGCTCTAGCATTGCCACGCTTATTGGTTGGACGGGAAGAATGGGATTAGGGTTAAACACCGATAAAATGGAATTATTCCTCTTTTCCAAGAAAAATAGATCTCCCCGCAAAGTTATGGAAATTCCGATGAAGGAGACAGTAAAAAATCTAGAGACTTGCTTGCCTGGTCGAGAGAGGACATCTCTAAGGTCGTGGCTGGTGTAACTATTCACTGGCTGTTCGGCAGGCATGCTCTCACGCTGAGAGTATTCTCTCATGAATGCTGCAAAAGCTGTGGGGGTGAGGAGGACACTATAGAACATCTCTTCTGTAGTTATACGCTTTTAGCTCTCTTACAGAAGTGTCTAGCGCGAAGGTCAAACAAATCCTGCGCTTTATTAGGGTTTCGAAATGATCGGAGGTGCGTTATTACGCGGTGGTATCACAATGGACCCATGGTGGGCTGAGTGAGCTGGTCCTTAGATCGGCTGCCACGTTAACCTAACCTAGCACTACGTCCAATTCATCTATCTAAACACCAGCTAATGACACTGGGGCTCAGGAAGATGCTTGCGCAAAGGCTTAGTTAAGAAACTAAATACCATTTATTGATTACCACAATAATAACTATCTTTTCTGAAAACTCCTATCAGAAAAACGTGAGTGGTAGTTTCGACTACAAGAATACAGACTGGCTTAAATACGAGTATAAGATGTTCATAAGTTCACATCTTGAAATAAAGACCTCCCAGGAAATAAACTCCGCTATTTTCAATTTCAATCAATTGCTATCCCAAACAGTAAAAATTGCTACACCACGTTCTAAAGCTCAAACCCGACAAGAGTGTACTCCCCAAGACATTCTCAAGGTCCTCTCCGCAAAAAGATCTCTTAGGAGAGAATGGCAATTGCAGAGATCACCTTCTCTGAAGAAGAAACTGAATGAATGTACTAAAAAACTGCATCACCTTCTAAAAGAAAAGGAAACCTCCGAGTTTCACGAGTTTGTAGAGACCCTCTGTCCTACAGAAGCCTCAAGCTATTCTCTATGCAGAACGGGCAAAAACTCGAAAAAATCCATTCAAATGGAGTCACCAATACGCCTTCCCAACGGCAACTGGGCAAGAAGTGATGCAGAAAAGGGAATAGCATTCGCAAAACATTTGGAGCAAGTTTTCACCCCCTAATCTTGCTAGTTCCGACCGTTCTCTAACGGCGGTTGATGCTATCCCTAGCGTCAATGGTATCTCGATTGCCAAAAAGGAGCTGACAAACGCTATAAAAGAACTCAATGCCAAAAAATCTCCAGGGCGTGATCTGATTACGGGCCAAATGATAAAAGAGCTACCAGCAATAGCCACAATGCATCTGTTGCATATATTAAATGCTATAATACGCACTGGATTCTTTCCTTACTTATGGAAAATTTCCCAAATTACCATGATTCCCAAAGCTGGAAAGGACCCAACAAGCGTCTCTTCCTACAGATCAATTAGTCTGCTATCAATTTTTTCAAAACTCTTTGAAAGTTTGATAATAAAGCGTATTAAAGACGTTGTCAAACAGTCTAATGTTATACCAAACCACTAGTTTGGGTTTAGAGAAAAACACAGTACTATCGAACAAGTTCATCGCATTGTAAACACTATACAAGAAACGTCCGAAAAGAAGCAATACTGTTCCGCAGTTTTTCTCGACATCACTCAGGCATTTGATAAGGTCTGGCACGAAGGCATCTTGCACAAACTGAAATGTATGCTACCTCTTAACATCTACACAAGCTATCTCTCAGGTAGACGCTTTGTGGTGAAACAAAAAAGCTATACAAGCTGGTGTACCGCAAGGCAGCGTATTAGGCCACCTGCTCTATACATTGTTCACTGCAGATATGCTAACAAACGGCAAGACTATCACCTATACTTTTGCCGATGACACAGCCATATTGTGTACTCCCACAAATCCGAAAGAGGCGCCAAAACTTCTCCAAGTACACGTCAACATGCTTCAGGAATGGCTTGACCACTGGAGAATCAAAGTCAATGAGTCGAAATGCGTTCATGTCACATTCACTCAATGCCCTCCTGTGCAAATTAACACCATGCCGATCCCTCAGGCGACAGAAACTAAATATCTAGGAATGCATTTAGATCGGAGACTTACTTGGGCAAAGCATATAAGTGCAAAAATTACTCAGATTAAACTCAAAATAAACGAGCTAAAATGGCTTTTGAACAGGCAGTTCAAGCTCAAACTGGACTTTAAAGTTCTACTCTACAAAGTAACTATCAAGCCCATATGGACCTACGGTATCCAACTCTGGGGTACTGCTTCACCCTCAAATGTCGAAAAGCTCCTTGGTACATCAAAAACGTTAACATCCACAGAGATTTACATATCCCGTATGGAACTAAATAAATTTCCCGACTTGCTGAATCTTACTTAGCAAAGCTAGACAAGCATCCCAATGCATTAGCGAGGCGCCTACTACAGCATCAAGGACACACCCGCCTGAAAAGGATGGACGTGCTGCGCTTAGCAACAAACTAGATTTTAAGCTTATTCACTACGCTATTATTTAAGTATTGCGCTACTTCTTTTCATATACCATAACTCCTCAAAGCACTGGCACTGGGAGGTTGGTAATGATTGATATGAATTTAAAAGTGAAATGTTAAATATACTATGAAGATTTATTGTTAGTTCTAAGATATTTTTTAGAAGATTCAATAAAATATATATATATAAAAAAAAATGTATTGATAAACACCGCGAAACTGAGTAGGCAGTCTACGACCGAGAAACGGAAGATAAATTGAAATCTCAGGAGCATATCTGTTTTCGCAGCTGGGACTGCCAAGAGGTATCGAGTACATTCAATGAATAAAAATCAGCGGAATATCAGCCACTAGTTAGGAGAGTAAATTGTCAGAGTATATGTTAGAGTACGTTTTCCGAAGTAAGGGAGAGCCTCTGCCAAGTTTGAACTCATTCGGAAGTCACGCTTGGAAGCACGATATTAAGGTACGGAATCGGGCCTTCTGTGGATTTCCTTAGTTGTTGTGTAGCTAAGATAACCGTGCAATGCACAGGTGAACAGTTAAAACTTATCTCTGCTGGAGAGGTCTTGACAAGACCACATAATCGTATATTGGCAATAGCAATCTGCAACCTCATGGCTTCGATAACTGATTGTTCTGTCATCAAATCGGAGGGTCATCAAGTAAAATAGCAATAAACGCATGTCATATTTTGTAAAGATGGACAACAAACTTGATTTGGCATTAGGCTCGCAAAATTAGAGGTTTTAGGTGCGATATTCCAACCGAGAAAGTGGAAAAAGTGACAAAGTGAACCAACTCGACAAGGATTTCAACAAACATTCCGAGTGCTTCTACAATATCCAGAACCACTCTAATGCTCAAAGTATTGAAACTCGAAGAGCTCCGTGGATAATCTTTTCCTATTCCGATGTTAACGTCGGTGTCATCCAAGTACCTTGGGTCAGAAGCTCCTCCGTAAAAGGACAGTCAGCAACAACAATACTACCATTCTACCGGGATGTGATTCCCAATGGGAATTTCAAGAAATAAACGAAAGCAGAGTTTTTTTTCGATTTTATCATCAATTAAAATTTATTTTATGGTTTTTTTTTTTTGTTCGATGTGAGACCTTTATTCTGCAGAAGATCATGCAGACAGTTCTAAAAATATCAAGAACAAATATGATACCTCTTTGGTGGATTAGGGAACAATTGAAGATGAGGGAAAACAATTCCAATCAATGTTAACGATTTATATCATTGCAATCCTATCCGAGAGGGTTTTGTCAATAAACAGACACTATCAAGGAACCCGCTAACCTGAAGAAGATACTTCTTTTCCCATTTATTAATTTACTGAATCCTTCTTTGACAAGAAACTAACAGTAATTTATCGAAGCTTACTATTTAGGTAATATCCTCAGCCACTGCTTCAAGCATTTAGTATTTTCAAAGAAAGCATTAAGACTTTACTAAATCAGGTCTAAGTTAGGTATCCTAGTTAAGTTAGGAACAGCGGGCAGGCGCTGGTCTGAACTTTCAGGATGTAAAATAGCTAGACAAACCTGGCCAGAGATGACTGTCAAGCGCTCTAAGGACCTACTGGCTCTAAATAGAAAAAGAATATGTCCCGTGATTAGCGTCCGAACGGGACACTGGACTCTAGGCACACACGGGTGTAGGCTGGGGATCGCCTCTAACGACTTCTGCAGGAGTTGCATGGACGAGGAGGAGGAAGAGTCCACTGTTCACCTGTTGTGCACGTGTCAAGCTTTGTCCAGAAGGAGGCGCACTTCCCTAGGCGACTACTTTTAGGACTCCTTGGGAGATATCTCAAAAATAAGATTAGCTCCATCAACTGCTTCATTAAAGCTCCAAATGGTTGGACCTTTGAAAGGGATGGGACCTGTTGTCCCATGCGGTATCACAAAGGGTCAATGTTGGCCTAAGTGCGCCATTTTCGGGTGGCCGCCTTACCTACCTACCTAGGGAAGCTCTAATAAGCTCCTCGTAAGTTCGAGTGTTCAAATTTAAGAGTGTGTGTTTTGCAGGATGAAACTGCTTCAACCAGGAAAGTCTTCGATTCGATGCCCCATGGTGGGCATCGCTGGATGGGAAGACCACACTGAGATAGAAAGACCAAGTTCAGAAGGACCTGTCTGGACGCGCATTTCCAACTGGCGTCAGCATGAGCTTAGTAGAGACGACTGGGGAAGGCTAATTAGGCGGCATTGACCCACTAGGGATGTTCGCCAGCTAAGAAAGAGAAGAAGGTTTGCAGGTGTTCACTATTTCATTTTCAATCGTGGGCATATTTAGGGCAAGGACGCTCAAACTTTTCAGATTGGCGTGCTTTAACACCAGATTCAAACGAAATTTATTATTGCATTGAAGAAAATTTTGTGAAGCAGCATCTATTATGTCAAGCTGTCAAATGCCATTTTACTTGGTGTTCGTCCGAATGCGCTAATATATGAAAGCACAATGTTCATTGTGCTTCATTTTTAAAATTCAACGTAAAGAAATAGCTATTTTCCCAGTCCTTATTGAAAGGCATTTTCAAATTGCAGTAGGAATTGAAAATAAAAACACAGATCTCACAAAAAAAAACCGATCTTTTATTTATAACATATTTATTGCTTAATGTTTTATACATCCCATACTTTCCAAAAATTTGTCGCACTATTTCCAATAATGCTAATAAAAATGTATCTCAGTGCTTATTTATTTTGACTCAAATTTTCCTCTAATCGTTGTTATTGCAATTGCATACACCATATGCGCGTGTTTTTGCTTCGAACCGGCATAAGCGCGTTCGTAGATGTCGCTCTTTATGAGCTGTGCGCAAAGAACTTGTTTGCAGGTCCTTTGTGCGTGGTCGTGTAGCTAAGTGCGAAACAATAACAATTCGTGCTTCGCGTGTGTGGGGTGAGCAGCTCCGATTTAGGGTACATTTAGGTCACGATGGATGTTTAAGTTCCTGAAGTACCATGTAGCACCAGTGATCATTTTCAGAATTTTCGATTGGAGCCGTTGCAGTTTTTCCCTGTTTGACGCACACGCGGTGCCCCATAAATGAATCCCATATAATATATTGGTTTAATTATACTGGTATAAATAAGTACCTTGTATTCTAAGGCAAGGTTGGAATGTTTATTTAGTATCTGAGCACACTTTGAATCAATGTATTTAGATCAAGCTAACCGTCATTCTAAGTGGATTCCAGGTACCCTATGTCAGAGCATTGTGGAATGTTTTGACTATTGATGCGAATAGAGGGGCACGTGTTCTTCTTTAAGGCAAATGTTAAGTGGGCGCAGTTAGCTTCAATGACCTTTATCCTCCATTTGTTAAGCCACTGTTTAATAGTGAGTAAGTGGCTCTGTAGCCAGTGCGATGATCGAAGAAGATACTAATGAAAACTAATTAACACTGCCAGGGTGTAGGGGAACACCGAACGAATCATTGGAAGTGGTAATTAATTACAATGTCTCGAGGTGCCCTTCTGGTGAGCAGATTGACTCCGAAAGTGACTCAGAAAAAGAAGGAACAGCATGGGCAACTCATATTTTTTAGCCCATTAAGTCAGTGGGAGTCTTCTTATAAATCTGCTTAAGTTACAAGACAAAGGCCCTCATAAAAGAACTTAGTTCCGAATAGGGATGATCAATGATTGATGTCATCTGTCGTCATTGCCCAATAATGCGAGAATGCTCCTTTTACGAACTCTGAAGAGGTTGCAATGACAGTAGCGAATTTAAGACCGCACAATACTTACTTTGTACCTGCCCGGTCCTCGCTATAGACAGAGTACATCTTTTGTTATATTGTAATCTAACCCTATTATATATGTAATCCAAGGGAAGACAATTGACTTAGGTGGTAACTCATATTCTTAATTATTGAAAAAATATTCGGATGTTTCCATTTTGAAAAGTGTTTTCGTTTAATTTGACCAATATGATTTATAGGGGAGTGGCTTTTACTCTTGAACAGTTTTGGTGCATTGAATTATGGTCGAGTCTTTCAAAAATACTTGTTTCATAATTAATTTATTAAGTACTTTAATTCAATAGCAATTCTTCAAGTTTCACTTTAACTTGTATACTAACCCTTATAGCTTTAATCTCCAATGAGATCGTAATTTATGACTCGCAGCTTATGACCTGTTACTAATAAATTTTGATTAATGACTTATTACCTAGAATTTTTAATATTTATAACTCCATATCTATGATTTCTTGTTTACTAATGACTAATGTCATTTTAATAGCAAGTTTTGTTATGAAGGTCAATAGAGAAGAAAACTTTTAAAAGAAAGAAATTATTTTTGGAAGCGATGTACTTGGTTTTTGGCTCTTCCATTTGCGTTCAATGACTGAATTACTAATTGAGTGCATAAAAATTAATTATTAAAAGTAACATAGTAGGGGCAACTACTGGAATGGATAGCCTATGGTTCGAAGGTCGGCTGGATTATTAGAATTTAACAATTCGACTGGAAATTGGACCCGTGATCTAATGACAAAGCTGAAAATTGCTGCCAACATTTAAAATTCTGCTATCAGAATATTTAATATTCAGAATAATATTGGAATAGAACAAAGAGTTGTTCGAAGTGAAATCATTTCATTTGCCGTGTCTCTACTCCTAAGTGTACTCTCGGACTACCAAAAATAGAGTGGGTACGGCCCTCAACTAGTAAGTCTCTCCAGCCAGCTCCATATTCAGTTAATTGTCCTCAATTACGTTCTCCACATTGGTGGGAAACTTGTTCCTCTCAATCACGTCATCTGAATTGCAGTGGTTCTTCTGAATTGGAGTAGAAAATATTTTGAGCAGGATCACTATTAACCATCCGTACAAGGTCAGTGACGCGTAAGGATTTTATACTCATACATCAACTAAATTGTTGTGGCAGTGCGTACTCTTTAGTAAACAGCAAATATTATAATTTGGCTCCATTTACCGCAAAGTCAATCTGAGCCGTGCCATTGTCTATGCCCAAAACAGCTACCCCACTGGACATGCATCTGATGATGTCGATGTCGTCCACATATGATAGGAGTTGGGAACATTTGTTCAATACTTCGCCTTAGGCATTAGTTGGGTGTTCTGCAGGGCTTCCTCGAGGATGATATTAAAAAAATACACGAGTTGCCCTACTTAACACCTCTTTTGATCCCAGAAGCCTCGGGGGTGTTGTCTTCTACATTGATAATGACTGTATGGAATCTGTAGCAACAAGCACAGTCAAAGGAACACAGATGGAGATTTTTGTGTGTTATTATTTATCCTTGATTCACATAATAAAAGTATTTTTTACCCCGACAACATCATTACGTTATTTAAGAGAAATAACAACTTTTTTAGATCTTTCCGCTGCCAATAATTTGTACATTATTTAGAAATGAATGTCTTCAAGCACCAATATATTCCCTTTACTCTTCCCCTTTAAGAAAGTCGACGGTCCTCTCAATAAATGAGTGGAAGCACTCAACCGACTCTCATTATACCTGTTCCGGTTCTTGAAAATGTTACTATGGAGGGAGCATAATAGGATATGAGGCCATCGAGAACAAAAGGCCAGAATTCAGGGTATACAATGGTTGCCTTGTTTTTGGAAATGGAAATTGTAAATTTTTTGGCCCCTATACGAATTCCATTTAAATCAGCCCTTCATTTGATGTACGAGTATTGCCATTCTGGGAGTGGGTTGAGTGTACACATTAAATTTCATAACCCGTAACGGGCAATGAAGCCATAAAATATTTATTTACTAAATGCGAGGTGTTAGACATGTGTGCACACCAACGGTGCCCAGTGACCTCCCTGTCGGTGATAACAGCCCATCACGACGAACCTTCAAAACAAACCGCATTGAACTGCGGAATCAGCCCGCCACACTTGCGCACTGCGGCACTCATTACCCAACTCCCATTTCGATAGCCGCGCAGCTCCGAGTCAATAAATGACAATAGTGCGGTGAGTCATTTTGTGGTTTCCATACAACCAACTCGTGACCTACTTAAAATGTTAATTGACAATGCAACCGAGTGTTGGCAGAAGCCCAACTTTAAGAGTAGTAAAATTTGAAAAATACAATCTTCGTTCAATGTCTTCTATTTGAGATACTGTGAATTTGAAAAAAAAACAACCCATGGGAAATACCTGAGTGCTGGGGGCGCTATATTCTCCATTAATTTTGCTTCACTCATCTTTTGAAGCCGTTTAAGACAAATGAATGACCTTTCCGTTCGTTGTTTTGAAGTCATGATGCTTCAGAGAAAAATAAGTGATTCCATATTTCCTTCGCCATTATTCCCAGTCGGAAATACACAAATAAACTTTAATTTCACATGTTCACTGATTTCGACAATGCAGAGTAAAGCTCACTATTTTTTTAATTTAGTTGAGACATGATCTTTGAAGACTGTGTGGGATAGAAAAGCTTCATATACGAGTAATCACTTTCCTATTGGGACACTCCATCATTTCTCCATTTTATTCTTCCAAAATATATGCGCAGCGGCAGCGAATATTCTCTGGTAATCTGCTTTTGGGTAGAAAACTAAGTTTACATGGAGCTTAGCACAACTTCCTGCTCATATCGATATGCTGAAAGTAGCAATTTTTTCCACGAAACAAGTTGAAAACACGGAATGCCAATAGAAAAAGGTAGTCAAGCGAAGGGAATCCTCGGCTTATTTAGGTAGACAATAAATTTGAAAGATACACGTAGGGGTAAGAGGGTATTTGTTTTCTTATACTGTACTGGACAACACATAACCTCCTCTTCTATTCTTGTGAACTGAGCTAGCATATGATATTGTAATGTACTAAAAGTCGAGTTAGGTAAACATATGAGATGAAAATATATTTCATATCCTGCATGATCATTTCCGCAATCACAGTTGATCTTAGCAGTAAATGTGTCTGCGTTTCGAAGCAGCATTTGGACATATTCTAAAGCAATCGAATTAAATTTGTGTCACACTTAGAAAAAGTTGATAGCTCCAAAAATGTAACAGTAATATTCTATTTGCAAATGCACTCCGAAGTCAAGAAATCATTTGAGTCGATTATAAAGATTATATCCATTATATTCTGAGAATTCCCCAGGCAGAATTCGTAAATAGTAGGAAGGTACCTGGTAAAGGAAAATGATCACAGGACAGTTACTCGCAAACGCTTCTTCATTAATATGATTTAATGAAATAAATTTGAACAATGGGAAGGAGAAGATATAACAATATAGCTACCGATTTGGGCCTACTGGACTAATCTTCTGGTATATAAAACACATTTTTCACTTTTATCCGAATGAATGAATATCGTCTTCTATTAAGTCCTAAGTGAAGAATCTCTCGCTATGAAATTCTCAGTACTGAATAGTATGCCTATTATTCGAGTATAGTAATAATTTCGGATAAGTGGAATGGATATTATAGTGGGATAATATTATTATATTGTTAGAAGACGATCAAGCCGGAAAAAGTATAAATTTTTATTCAATATTGTAATCGATATTGGAAGATAACAATTCATAAGTTTTACAATGAGGAAAATATTGCAATCACACATTTTTGATGGAAAATAGGTCACATAATCAAAACGCGACAATCGGTCTCTTCTAAAAATATTTAAATGATCATCACTAGATTGATTCTCACTTTTTGGTAAATTTTCCCCGTACCAGGCTGAAACTTCGATAACCAGGCACGAGAAGGCTTATTGGCATTCTATACATTAGTTTGACTTCCAAAGAGTACTCGCATATTCTACACGGATATACTGTTTCTATAATCAACAATGGAATAAGATGTTAAGTGGCATGTATCCAAGGATGACGACTAATGCTAAATTATGAAACCTAAGAAAGACCATATCCAATGCACCAATATACATCGACAAAATAAACATATAAAACAAGATTATCCGAATTCCCCGAATATGTTAGAAAACAGGATGTAACAGAAATGTCCCCTCTGAGCAAGTGGCCACGACTATCTCTAAGTGCAAATAATTATATTTTTTAAGATTATTTCTAAACGAAATGCAAATGTTGTCAGAAGGAGAATTATTGAAACATTTTGGCAGATATTTTAGATATTTCGGGCACGCCACTTGTCCTCGGGACTATTAACAGGACATTGTAGGTTGAATTATCACCTAACAAAACTGGAAGATTTCCCTGATGCTCTCTGTAGGTTCTGCAAGGAAGAGGACGAGACCGCACCACATGTGTTAGGAACTTGCTCCGCCCTGATGCACAAGAGAAGGAAACACTTTGGCGTATTCATCATACTCGATGACGAACTCAGACTCTGTGAAGTAGGCCCAATACTGCAATTCATCGAGGGAATTGGGCTAAGAGAAATACTCTAGGTCCACGAAGGGGGCACAATAGATCTTATAGAACATCCCCTCAACGATAATAATAATAATAACTATGAATCTTCCCAGGAATCGAACCTGGGCCTTCAGCTATTGTACTCCGTTCATCCAGATAGCTATGCTAACTGCAGGTGGTGAAATAACTGTCAAGTTCTGTCCATGAGCTGTCTCAGTCCGCCGCACTCCAAACTACTGTGTTTCATTTGTTTCGTTAAATTGCTTTCTCTCTCTCTCTCTATCTCTCTCTGTATTATATTTATTTGTATTTATAATTATTTTTATTGTAAATGTTGGTGATATTGTGACTGATGTCACTGTTATCTTCGTCTGTGAATATTGTTAGTGCCCAAAGCTGATGCAGTCTAATTTTTTGGAATAAACCATTCTTTTAAATATCGCTCATATTTATGAGAAATTGACTTTGAGTAACATATTTTTCCATGATCCTGTGGTGAATAGCAGTATGCCAAGTTGCAGAGACTATTGGTGAGATACTCAGTTAATTATATCGTATACTTGTATAATTATTATAGTTTTTCCAACTCATTACAAAATGTTAATATTTAATTTTATGCAAGTGGGTATTTGTCGCTGGATAGGCTCCACATATGAGTATTTCATCGACAGCGTCGCTGAGCTTCTCGCGGCTTAAATTATGAATTGTGATTGCTTGCAAGTTGCATACTAATGGCCGTGAAAAGCAAAAGTGTCGCGTGTGACCAACATAAATAATAGCGTCGAAAGAGACAAACAGAAGTGGAATGCGAGAGAGGAAGATCAGCCGATCAAGATGAAGTCGAAGACGCGAAGCTGTCACCAAACTAATGGGCCATTGTTAACAGCTGAAGCGCCAAAGCCGCCACTGAGAGCGAGCACGCAAAGTTGGCTAATTGGAAGTGTCTCCAGTACCATCAAAGGAAAACTCCGGTGAAAAATGGCCAAAGTGTCGCGTACCAAATGAACAAATGCGGCGCTCAAAAGCAAACAATGCAACTGTTGTGGAAGACTGAAATGTGCATTTAAGCCATTGCAAAGGCTGGTAAGATAGCGAAAGAAACCAAATATAAAATCAAAATAGAAAAGACAGTAAATATTATGACAGTCATTGAATTCCACACACACGCGCACATTCACTTGCATAGATATAAGACAAATTGTGACTGTATGAAGAAAGCAAAACTGCACCGCCACACCAATTAAACTGAAGCCAGCTTGCAGCTCTCTGCTTCAGCCGCCGACCGCCACCGTCTCGGTCTGGCTATCAACAATCAACCGCCAACGTCTCTGCCAGATAGGCACCAGCAAAATAACGCAGCTGATGGCAAAGCCACAAGCACCGCGAAGTTTCAGTACGCTTAGAGCAGCGCACTACCACGGAAGGAGCAGCGGATGGAAACGGAAAGCATTTTTACAGAAACGGTAACGCTCAGTCCAGGTGAAAAGAGACATAAATTGATCATTTAAATCATATGGAACTACAGTGCACGCTGACCATGCCTGGCTTCTAGTGACATCGTTCAAGAAAAAGTTGAAAAAATTAAAAAAACAACAATAATAATAATATTTAAAAAATTTTTAAAATGAAAGTGAAATTTTATGCAGAAAACAGAAAAGAAGAAATAAAAATTATAAACGTCTTTTTTGATTTGATTTTGCAATAATTTTGTAAACATTTTCGTATTGCCAGCAACGGAGCTCCGAGGTTGTGTGTGTGTGTCTTTGTTTGTGTGCGTGTGTTTTGCACTGGACTTGTGCCCAATCGCTTGACTTAAACAATTCACAATTAAATTATTTAATTTACAAAATTACGAATTTAACAACTTAAATAACTGAAAACGTCTCCAACAACAACATCAACAACAGCAGCAACAACAAGAGCGACAGCAACACTTTCATTTTCATTACTGGCTTCGTCTTCTGTCGCAACTCGCAAGTGGTCGGTTGTCATTCGTCGTGGCGCGTCTGGAGTGTCGTTTTGTGGCTTTTGTTAAATAATCCGTTCGCAGAGTTGCTGCTTCGAAGCCACTTTGCGCCTCCCGCCTGCCTAAACGCCTCGTTTTACGCAAACTCCAGTAAGCAGCGCATTGCCGTGTGTGAAATTTCCTTCTTGGCAACTTGACGCGAGTGTGTGCGTGTTTGTTTAATCTCCTCCACTGCAGAGTGGTGTGCCATGCCCCAGAGTTGTTAACTTTGTTAATTGACTGACTGCTTATCTATGGCGCATAAAATCTTAACGCATTCCGTAGGGTCTGCGGCGCTTTTAATATGTTTCGGTGAGTCTTTTGTTTTGGTCTTAAATTTATCTCTTTTTTTTGTCTTATGTATTTTTGTGGCTTATGTGGAAATAGTGCGAAATTCGCATATGAGAAGTGGCGCATGGGACGTATGAGTGTCCTCATTTCGCTCATGCCTACAACCGGACTGACTTACGCAGGCATGCACATGAGTGCTCATAAACGTGCATGATGTGTATGCGCGCCTTTGTGTGTGTGTATGAGTGAGTTCCATATTCTCTTTTATGTATATAAAATTTTGTTTGGAAGGCATAAACAAAAGACTGAAGGCACGAACTGATATAAAGCCATAGACATTCTTTCTTCACTGATTTTACGGTTTATTTATTTATATGAAGAAAGATTATCTGTGGCAATTTGGGTTGCAAAGCACTCATACATTTACATAATAATAAGTAATCTTTTGATCAACAATAAATAAGGGAATGCATTGGACTAAGTCAGGTTAAAGTAGTGGCAGGCTGGTGGGACATATTTAAATTAAACATTCATCAATGGTGAGTGTTCTTATTCACTCACCCAACCATTTAGCTTTTAGATTAACGTTGAGGAAGCGGTTTATATCAGTGTGTGATAAATCTAATGTACCGCCCAACAGACCGACTTCCAGAAGGGTCCTTTGTTTCATCCTCACCGACGAGCAACTACAAAAGAGGTGTGAAATTTCGTATTTCCAGAGTTAGTATTTTAACTGAGCTCCAAAACTAACAAATGAAATACATAATGAATTAAGATGACCTTTCAATATCACGGCATATCACATTGATTTTACACTGAATCAATTGAAAACCCTCCTATACGAGAATCACAAAAACATATTTTTCATAAATACAATTTAGAACAATAATGTAGACATTTTTATGGTATATTGGAATCAAATAAAAGATTGGATGACTGGAACTTTATTTAAAAATTGTTTTCTGCCGGAGATTAAAACTAGTTTAGTAGAATATTTTTCATTTGAAAGCGCTGAATTACCAAAAGTAGGTGCCTCATACCCCTCCTACCATTCGGTAGTTTTCAAAGTAAATTCTGCAGCTCTTATCTTTATTTGTACCTTTATTTTGCTATATCCAAGGATCATTACCATGAATCAACACAGTTTTCAATTAAGTATTCCTTGAACTGAAAGAATATAAAATCTGTTGCATTCAATTGTGGTGGAAATCATACGAGTCTATATGTTGAGTATAGATAATACTAGCCCTAAATACATTGCAGCTTGATCCATTAAATATTTTAAAATTGGTTGATTTATAGCCTGTTAAACCGCCATAATCGGTACCAAAAGACTCCATTCGCTATTTCAATATATTTTTTGTAAAATTTTGTGGAATATTATGAAATTATAAGAAGGCGTATAACATTTGGTAACCAAATGGACTCCTGACTTGACTGTTCATTCAATATGATTGTCAAGATCGCCGTCATTATTGTTATTTTTGTGATTCGTATAGTATTGAAGACTTTTGTTCGAAAGCTGGATGCACAAGTGGTACATCATCTCTCTTGAACATAACAGCTGAACATGAAATGTAGCCTCTATAAATGATCCATTTTTACACTATATGTGAAACAGTTTCTCCACTATACTTAATAGTTATATATAAGAGTTAGTAAGGTATCCTTAAAAGACCCTTTATAATTGGCACACGTCTGTTTCTTATTTTGCTAAAGTTTTTGGTAGTTCTCTTTTAATTCCATTTTATTTATAAAGTTTTTTTTCTATTAAGTTTGAGTTGAAGCGTGGAAAGTGCATGCATTTGTGAAAGTATTCTACTCACTCTCTCTAAATGGATCAATTCAGGTACTGGAAACTGGAAAGCTAGATAGATCTACAAACGAAACAATAAATAAAATCCTTTGATTTTCCACTTAACCAGGTTCGAGTGTGTTCTGAACTTCGCAATAAAATTGTTAGTGTTATTTGGTCCTACAACGTTAACTAAGTTGTAACTAAGAGCAGGTTGATCGCTTTTTCGCCAATTTTGTAGGATTATTGCATCTCTACGAGTGCTGAAATTTACTCAGGTCGCTTGTTCCCAATCTGATATTGTCCCCCACTCTATGTGATTTGCTGAGGAGCAATTTCTGCAGCTCGATAACGAAGTCGGTCATGGTAACACGCTGCAAATTTCGTTTTTTCGCAGCTACAACATCTTCCAATGATTTTTTCCTCCGTTTTTGTCTATAGAAAATGAGTATTAATCAATTTATTATCAAAATTCTTAAAATTCTTTAAAAAAAATCCGCAATTATTAATTTGTTAATAATTCCACTCTAACTCTTTAGTACGTGAAGTTAGAGCTTTGTTATTTTAAATATTGCGTCAGTCGCTTTGTGCGGCAATTGGAAATAAAAATGGCTTGAATTACAGAATTGAATTAATATAATTAAATTGTGTATCAATATATTTTTCATAAAGGTTTGTTGGTTTTCTCGTCAAATGAAAGTAAATGTCTGGGTTTTTAGAATCATATAAAAAAATACACGAGAGGAATGAAGGGAGAACATTATTTCATTCTGCATAGCGAAAGTTGGCAAAGTTTTAGACCATGGTGGAATTATTCAAGTAAAAGTGATGAATTTACTATTAGTTTGAGAAAAATCTGCGTAAAAGTCCCAAGTCAGTAGGGAATGTTGAAGTAGGTTTAGACCAGGCAGCGGCATTTTGATTCATTAATATAGATTAAGAGACAGATAGAATATATTCTACTACAATAGATAGATATAATATATTCTACTATGAATAGGTCCACAAAAATGTAGTGATTGGTGTGGCTCACACGCTCGAACCTTACTTCTTCAACAATTAAACGAAAATTGCGGTCAATGATAATTGTTACCGGACCATTTTCAAAATCTATTTGAAATTAACCCGAACAATATCTGTTGTTAACAAAAATGTCGTGCCATGCGATGACCTGCTTATTGGTGATAAGGAGAGTTTGACAAAGGGACCTGTCCATGGGTCTTCGAGGTTGTACGATTCGATAGCTTTTGAATACTATTTGGAAGGCTACTTAAAGTTACAGGTGTAGGTTAGGTGAAACTAGCAAACATTTTTGCTTTGGAAGCCTACATTCTTCAAGTTATTCATGACTTACGACCATCATTACTCGAAAAGTGGTAAAAAATTCCACTTCCAGTTTCGTCAGGAAAAGCAGCGGTGCCCACATGAGTGAAATCATCCACCGATGACATAAATTCTAATCAAAATTTATCTTTTGTGTCATATATTTCAATCTAAAATTCACCACGCTTATGCAAGTTCCTATGCACGAGTGTATACAACAAGTGAATGTTCTCATGAATATAATTTTACTCTGGTAGCTAAACTAGTGGCTACGTATATTAGGTTCAAATTGGGTGTCCTACGTAATAGAGTTATTGGTTTGATTTGTCATTTGCTAATTCTCAATCGTAATTACAGCAAATTCCAACAGTCCAACGTAATAGGCAGAAAAGTGGTTCAGAGCAAGAGCAGAGACAAGAAGCAAAGAAAAAAAAAAAACGGAAAAAACTCGTTCTACAGCTGACAAAAAGAAAGTGAAATTAGTGAAGCCCAACGCTGCACGATGAAGTAGTGAAGCAAGAAAGAAATACATGTGCCAGAAGAAGAGTAGAAATAGGTAATCCAGTTGAAAACTTTGCTATGCAGATTATATGCAAATCAGCGCTGAGTTCAACACCGTGAATGTTGTGGACAGGCGGGACGGGGCGGCGGTGCTGAACTATGAAAGCATTTAAAATTATTAATTGTTCAGACTTCCGCGAAATTCAGCCAACAATATCCGCCAGAGTAAGTGGGCGAAACTGGCGCAGCCTGAGTGGCGATAGCTGACTGACGCGTTACGCACACGCATACTTGCGTTGCTGCTTAAGGGCCTGATATACACATTGCCGACTGCTACGCGCATTACTATACCAAACAATCTACTTTAAAGAGGTAAACACCTTCCGGAGTGTTTTACTTTGATTTCGGTATTGATGTCAACAATTAAGAGAGCCAAGTGCAAAACAGTCGGAAAAAAACAATAAAGGAACAAATTATAATTGTAAAGTTACATTTTATGATTTTTTTGAAAACTATGTAACAAAAATAAAAAACATACTTCATTTGGCTCTGTCCACTGTAGTTGGAGTAATAGTGGATTGGGAATTTAACAACGCTCGTGCGACAATGATAAAACTATTGTAAAACATAAGGGGTGAAGAAACTTGATCAAATAATAATATTTTACCATACCCAGCACGCCAATATACCACCAAACAAATTGAGCAAAGTAAACGTTTTATTTTCTCGGAAGTCTAAAATAGCAAAGAGATTAGTTTTAAAGCAGTTTGCCTCTTCGCTGGGATGCAAGGCAGTGATGATATTTGTAGTGGAATTGTACTTTTTTACCTCCTTTCGATTTTAAGAAGTCCCCAAGTCCTTTCGACCCAAAAAAAGTACTCTCCTATGTTATGTTCTAAAGCTGACTGCAGACACATCAAATGCCGGTCAAACATTGAGAGTGTGTGAGTGTAAAACGACAAACGTATACATCGGTGTCATGTTTGAAGCACTATCAAATTATTTAGATTTTCGATCAAACAAGAGAGCATGTTGTTTCTATATATATTATACTTAGCAGAAGTATCATGGATACTTTTCTATTAAATATACACTTGAAGACCAACACCAATTGTTTTTGCTTTACATTTATGATTTATTAGAAAAAAAAGTACTCTCGAGCCGGAAAGAGTACTTTGCGTTGAGTAAAAAAGTACTTTCGAAAATTCGGAAATATCATCACTGATGCAAGGGGTAGACAAAAATTAACTTGTTAATAATTGGAGATAGGGATACCCGCTCTTCATAGCATCTATTTCTTAGGGGAACTCAGAAGAGAACACAGTTGCCGTTGGAGGATGAAATAAACCGATTGCGAGCAGAAACAACAGCGTAACAACTCTAAACTATCGTTCAGCCACTACCTGCTCTTATGTTCCCTCCCCACCTCGGGTTCTATAACTGCGTGATATTTTCTGTTGTTGTCAGCAGTGTGTATATGGGACTAGCTGCTTTTTATGTGCATTACGACTTCATTTATATTACATATTTTTATCTCTGCTCGCTGTCATATTTTTATCGCTTAGTGTGCATCTGTGTGCGCAGGCGCAGCTTTTTGTGGTTTTTACGGCATCTGCACGAATATGACCGCGGCCAGAAATGTTAGGAAATTCGAGCCGAGGCAGCTTTTTTTACTATGGCGTTAATGCTGCATGCACGTAACTTTTCTTGTACATGTTCAATTGTATAATTACCTTGATGTTAGGGTAATCCCGAGTTATGCAACAACAACAGCAAACAGCTTATGCACGTTTTTCCAAGCATGTCGGACGCTGATGTTGCAAGCGGGTAAAAAACGCAAGCATCTGTTGCAAAAAGATCGGAAGCGATATCACCGTCGGATCTTTTCACTTTCATTTGTGTGCTTCGCTTGGGGTTGTGCGGCGGTAGTGAATGTATCCGCGAATGGAATGAACATGAATGCATATGGTATATTAAAACAATCCCTTTATTGCTGCAATTGAATGTACTCGTTTTCAGAAACGTTTTTGGAAACTTTAATAAACCCGATTTGTGATGATTACATTAATACATTTTGCGCAACGGACTGATTAGGCAGAAGATCCCTTCACTACCAGTGCACATTCCGCATTTCATTTTGATTTTAGTGTCATGACCTCAACAAGTGTCGCTGACTTATCAAATTCAACCCAAAATAAGTTAAATATACTCAACCACTGTCAAACTTCTGGCGCTTCTTTACTAGCGGAAGTATCAGTGCCGCATCCGGAGTTTATTTTATTATAGCTTGTGATTATATTGGGATTATATGTAGTAGTTGAGAATTTCGCCCATACCCAGGGCACAGCTTTACGTTCTCATAATGTCTAGTTTTATAGATAAATTAAGTTTTATTATAAAATGTCAGAATAATCTTTTAGTATTCATGTATTTTTCCTTAAATGCCATGCCCCATTGGGCACTGCACAACAGCTCAGTACAATCCCTTTATAATTTATCTAGCACCTTATGAGCTGATTCAGGAGATCATGTTTTTGACAATTCATCAAGATTTAACCATGCTTCGGTGGATTTAGATTGCACAACTTCTGCAACTTTAGTTGGTCTACTATAAATCTTTACATTGTTGTTATTGTCCTGACGAAAGGTGTTTTTATTTCGCGCGTGCCATACTACACTGGCTTTCCGCATTTTTACGTACTTATTTGCTCTTTCTCTTCTTGGGATATATCAGGATACTAGTGAAGCCTGAGAATATATGTATAATATAAACCAAATTTTTCGATATCGTTTATATATCAGAGGAAAGGAGTTTTTACAACAATCTTACGCTTTCAAGTAATACACAACTTTCACGATTCTGATTCCAACAAATTAGAAAAAAGCTATGGAATAACAACTCCTTAATAGGCTTAACTATTTAAATCTATATAATTGGATAATACTGTACGAAAAGGACAAATTAATAGAGCTAAAAAAACTCCAAACATTTCGGAAATTTTGAAGAAATTATAAACAATTATGTATTAATGTGAGTATTCCCATTCAAACACTAGAATAATGTTTGGAAGGGCGTATTTAACCAGTACACAAACTAGCAATGTTATGCTCTACAAAGATGAGGGTCTGGACCACATATCACTCGCATGCATCTGCCACAGGTACAAGTGTTGTCTACGCAGTTGTGTGTTTTGTTTATTACGCACCTCGCTGTGGTTGGGTTTATTTTACTGTCTCACCTCCAGCTGCTTAAGTAATCGTAGCGTCAGCATTGCCCCGACTCGTACTCCATAAAGAGTACTCATTTGTTCATTTGTTTGTTTATCTTTGTTGGAGTCCGGAGGTGCACGGGCTCGGTTTACACACAATTCGTGCTGCTCTTTTTGGAAAGTGTGCCGCTATTATTATTCGTATGCATCGCGGTTATTAAACGGGGTAAGTACGCATGCTTGGAGTACAGTTTAGGTTGTTTTTAGACAGGCAACAGGGCGTGTAATGTGGGGTTTGATATAACACAGACAGTTGGAATTGTGTGTGGGTCTTCTCAGTTTAACTTTCTTGACTTTTTAATTACAGTCTTGAAAATTATTTACTTCCATACTAATATTCAAAACAGAATTGTCCATTTGAGCTTTCATTTTGAGTGTTGCGGAGCTCACTTCGACTCGACTGCCAAAATATCCAAATCTGCACATGTTGCATAATATTTGGTAAGAAGGCAGAAGAATGGAACTTCATGTGGATACTCTGGAGATCTTAGAGAAATTTCCTTCCTGCATCTATTTTCTTATAGGACATTCGTGTGATTTGATAATAGTTTAGAAACAAAGCAAAAACTATTTATAAGAGATAAAGAAACTATCTTCTGAGAGGGGATACCGCTACAAGGGCTCAAATATCTGCTTTATTTCAATAACGCAGAGACAAGCTGAGAGTAAATCGAAGTTTCCACATGGCTAGAATAGATAACTGATGTAAGTTTGATCGGTGATTTGTGTTAATGGTGCCTTAGAGAACGATTTCCATGTGCTATTGTAACATTTCAACTGGAGATGAGGTGTCATCCATTTGAGTAAATCAAACCATCCGTGCGGCAAATATAATAGTATACTTCAAGGACTCTCGTGGTGGCCGTTTGACCGATACTGTGTTCCAACTATAATCTTATACTCCAAATATTTAATTAAAATAAAAATATCGATGAATCACGAAACTTATTTTTGGCCCTAAAGGAATCTTATTCTACGTAGAAAAAAATTCGGAGAAATATGAAATGAAAGTTTACAATAAAATGATGACATAACTAATTTTTGGAAGAGGCGCCTATTCTATAAAACTGACTCTCATATTGATTGAAAAGAAAACTTCGTTCCCCACTTTTCTATTGAGTACTTTAAAGGCTTAAAAATAAATTTTTCCAGTAGAAACCTTCTTTAATGGTGAAAAGCGTGGCCGCTTAAAATATGTTGTCGAAGAGCTTCGGTCTGAAACAGGAGAACTCCTACACTGACGAATTTATGGTTTCGCCTCTAAAATGCAATGGGTGGTCGACGAAAATGCATCAGATTTGCTTTTACAAAGCTACTTTTTAATGGGAAACAAATTGGCAAAAATTCATAACAGGTGAAACTGAAAGAATCGTGCAGATATTACTCGTACTCGTATATAGTAAGGAGGCCATTAGAGTCAGGGGGAATTCATATTAAGTTGTGAATGATACAAAACATGGAACTACATACAAAGGGGCTCATCAAATTCAACGAGTCAGGTGATAATATAATATATGTCCATAATTAGGTACTAAGAATTAATGGAAGATTTGTATCTGGCTCTATTTATCGACAGCCGTTGAGGCACATAATTAGCAAATCCATCTTATCACACGTGAATGTTTTGTATCAATCGATTTGTTCAATTTGTTTGTTAGTATTTCTGACCTCCTTGAAACCATAATATTTGGCCTGTTATTATTGAAAACTTGAGAAAGCAGTCTTGCCGGACTTTTCCCTTCGTTTTCGTGTTCTTATGCAGTCGATCACTTTGGTATGTTTGCTGTTCCTTATCTTGGGTTCAGCAGTGTGTGTTTCTAAGCAGAGAATTCTTCGAGTAATCGGAATTAGCAATATTCGATATTCTGCTGGAATTCTAAGGACCCTTTACTTAGTTTGAGAAGTGCACGAGGATGAGTCTCAGAGCCCACAAGCTACCATATTAAGGGCAATGATACATTTCTGCTTACGGGTGAATGTAATAGACAAACATTTTTGTTATTTCTAAGTATGACATGAGTAAAGTTGTGTTAGACTCAATTTTACTCAAAAAACTACGAAATTTAAAATTATTGGCCTTGAAAAAATACGATTTTCCTTAGCTTATTTAAAAAATAAACCAAATCATTCTCAGTTTACCTGTACTCTTCATGAGTGTCGCATATATCTCGACACTATATTGTGGCCTTAATTAATGCTGCAGGCTGTTTTTCTCCACTTACAAAGAAGTTGACATCGGAGTGCTTATCAGCGCAATATTCGTAATTGGTTCATTAAATTGTACGGTTTTATTTTCATTTTGTCACTTTCACTTAAACTGCGAGTATTGATTGCATTGAACATTTCTGCATTGTTCGAAACGTGGCCACTCTGTCAACAGCAGAATTTTATTGTTTATTTAAATGTATTTTAAGGTCGTTACGGAGGAAATTGCAATACGAGTGTATTTCAGCTGAAAGACTGTTTCAGTGTAATCAAAATAACCGCAGAATGAGCCGCAAAAAAAAGCGGAGAATGCGGTGGCACCAGTGACACCATTCCTCTTCTAATTAAATGCTTTTCTTAAGCTATGAAATCGATTGTGAGCCATTCTGGATATTAAGCACCTTTAGCTTTCTCTATGGAAATTAGTTCAATCAATTTATATTTATTGCCTAAATTAACGCCAGGAACTAACAAATTGTTTGTTGGATTTGAAGAACATTTAATTACGTTGTTTATTTATATATTCCTATTAGAAGGCTACTATAATCGTATATTCTAATAAGGAGGCATATTTACAATAGTAGCTTTTGCATTATAGTGATTCTGTTGGTTAATGCTGATAATTTACTGGCCACTTGTGCTTTTTAATTTACACACCAGGATGCGTTCCGGATTAAACTCCAGTGATTTTCTGCCTATCCTATTTCACAAACATACAATAATTGCCTTCTTAAGAACTATTTTTAAAACTGTTGAAAATTTAATGTAGCTTTTCAGATCTCTGAAAGTACTGCGTAATATATATTTCCAAGAGTTGTGAAAATGTGTAATTATTATTGATAGAAACCTTAGAACTCAGTTTCTAAGTTCAGATCTATAAGCATTTTATGCTGAATGTCGGAATAAGGTGACTGACTCACTCATGGCTAATCAAATCCCAGGTTACTTTCTCGCTTCCAATCGACTATCTTGGTTATAAACTGGATTTACATCAGGATACGCATAAGACTGCTATGATTAAAGTCTTCAATGATGATATTAGTGTATGAGAATAGCGCTGCTTGAAATAAATTCTATAGTAAGGCAACGTGGGCAATGCCTACTCTGTATACAAACCAGTTGCTTCTGTAGTTCCCCAAGCATTGGTTCTCCACTCGTTGTAAATATTATTTGCCTTTACCCCTCTCGCCATTTTGATCTTAGGATCAGCATAAATAACGATGTTAGTTATATCCTAGAATGGACGAAATAGGGTGGACTTCTTCTAAACCTGGCCGAGTCATATGTGCTGTCAATTTCACATATTGATGAAGAATTAATGAGCTTCCTTCAATCGCTATTGGTGATGCACAGCTGAAGCTGTTTTAAGCTGTTAATAAATCTTGTTGTTCAGACTTCCATATTAAGTCTTGGTTTAACTGGACTGACCTTGTTACAAAATTGTACTGATCACTAATCGGCGTAGACAGTATCCTTTATGCTTTATACATTTTATCCAAAGATTCTCCAATTTTTCGATGCTCTTCGAATAATACTATTCAGGCCTTCAAAATAGACAGCAGTCTTAGCGATTCTTCATTCGAAACCTCTTTCCACCGAGGTATCTCTTCAAGTTTGGATTAGAAATAGAATAAGTGCACTGCACCAAATCAGGAGAATATGGTATAATTGAGTGAACCTTTTCATTGTCCTGCTGGAAGATCTTTTTTTAAATTGTTTTTAGAGAAATCATTTGAAGGGTGTATTCAGTAGAAACAACAATAATTCATAATAATGTAAGAAAGGTGTTCTTCCCTGTTATTTACCCTTCATTTCTTTTAATTAAAATTCCATTGAATTCAATCATTCCTCTTTCCAGTTATTGAATTCACCCCATATTGACAGATTTCCTCATTTCTCTTACAGTCGCCTACCTCTCAGTCCAAATCTTTGCCGCCTCTACGGCTGAGGATACAGATGACTACACGCCCCGACACCTCACAAACGATCAAGGTAAGTTTAGAAGTTTTCGACTGTACCGTCAAGTCGAACAGTTCATCATTAGATAAAGGCCTGGATTCATATCTACTTTTAAGGCAGCGTCTTTTTTTCAGTCCCTTTTGGAATCGCCCTTTTCACATGACAAAGACGCCCCTCAAAGCGGAGGTTTGGAACGGCGCATAGGAAGATACCAGCTCAGCAAGCTGCAACAGCATGAAATTAGCACAGAATCATCTTCGGATTCTGTGAGTAGTTACGACGAAAACGACGATGACGAAGTGGAAGGTTCAACTGAGTACTACGATGACAGCGACGAGACTGCTAGCGAAAGTGGCAGTAAAGAGTCATTGCCACGGTTACTCTCACAGTCAGCCTTTAACCGCATCTCCGAGACACTGGGCGCACTCAATACGGTTGGCCATCTTCTGGTGGACATGACACGTGGCGGCCATGACTCGACATCGCAATCCGATGAAGCCTCCTTGGGCAGTGAGACAACTGTTTCAACCGTACCCACAGATACCAAATTAGAAGAGGTGAGCCCTATATCCAAAGTTTTGACAACGTTGCCTATTGAAAATAGTTTGGCGGCGGAAAATAACAAAAGCGTAGTGCAAGTTGCCACCAAACGTGCTGGAGTGGAAGAACCTCTAAGTAAGCCCATGTTTATTGAGACTAAGGAGACTAAAAAGAAGAAGAAGAAGAAGAATAAAAACAAGAATAAGTCAAAGAAACAAAATGTCGGTGCGCAGAATGATGGAAGTAAAATTGCAACCACACTTCGCCCGTTTTCTACTTCCATAGCAGCTATTTCGCAGTCCTTAGATCAGTTGCCACTGCCGTCTGAAGATAGCATAGCAAAAGATGTGGAGAACCGCTGCAAAACTCCCACAGGACGGCCGGGACGTTGCGAGGATCTGAGCAGTTGCCCTGCTCTGCTTTTGAATTTAAGCAGCTTGCGGGAGTCTCTGTGCTTCAAGAGCCTCTTCGTGCCCGGTGTATGTTGTCCTCTGCAAGAGAGTTCTACTTTACTCACCACACCACGTCCGCTGAAATTGACCACAAAACCTCCGACACTTGTTACGCCTACGAAACGACCTCCAACGCAGCGACCAACCTCATCACCAAGCTTGGTGTTGTTGCCACAATTGAAACCGTCGACTACAACAACTACCACAACCGAATCTCCGTTGGATAGTACTTCAAATGAGTTGGATACAAACGGCAACAGCATAGTTGATCAGGAGGAGTGCGGACAGCAGGAGTACTCGACAGGTCGAATTGTCGGTGGTATTGAGGCGCCCAACGGTCAGTGGCCTTGGATGGCCGCAATTTTCTTGCATGGCCCCAAGCGTACTGAATTCTGGTGTGGTGGTTCTCTTATTGGGTCCAAATATATTCTGACAGCGGCTCATTGCACCAGAGATTCTAGGCAGAAACCGTAAGATCCTCGATGCAGCCTTATGAGTTGTTGCAAGTTTTGATAACTTTTGGTTTTTTTATTTCAAGGTTTGCAGCTCGCCAATTCACAGTGCGGCTGGGAGATATTGACCTCTCTACGGACTCTGAGCCATCAGCTCCGGTAACTTTTGCGGTCAAGGAAGTGCGTGCGCATGAAAGGTAGGTACTAGTCTCTGTATTATGGATCAAATTGGGAAATGGGATCCTTGGAAAGAGAAATTGTAGCATTCTTATCAAATTTGTGGAACCAAATTTATATTTCATTCATGACTTTCACCACCAGATTCTCCCGCATTGGATTCTACAATGACATTGCCATCTTGGTGCTTGACAAGCCTGTACGGAAGTCGAAGTATGTTATACCCGTGTGCTTACCGAGAGGGGCGCGCAATCCTCCAAAAGAACGCCTGCCGGGACGGAGAGCAACCGTAGTGGGTTGGGGCACCACTTACTATGGCGGTAAAGAATCAACGACACAGCGACAAGCCGAGCTGCCGGTTTGGCGTAATGAGGACTGCGACCGCTCCTATTTCCAACCCATCAACGAGAACTTTGTTTGCGCAGGCTATTCCGATGGTGGTGTGGATGCTTGTCAGGTGCGTTCTGCCATTTCGCATCTCTGATACAGTGCTAATTGTAATGGATTACTTCTTCTTCCAGGGCGATTCCGGTGGTCCGCTTATGATGCGTTATGATTCCCACTGGGTGCAAATTGGTGTTGTGTCTTTCGGCAACAAATGCGGCGAACCTGGCTATCCAGGCGTTTACACAAGGGTGTCCGAATATTCGGAGTGGATACAGACGCATACGAAGGATTAGTTTACGGAGCAGCTCTTGGCATAGTTTCTATTTAGTTGTACGCAAGACTAGTCTAATTAATTTTCTAACCTTACACTTTTCTTTATTTCGCTATTTATTAACAGCCAACAAACCATATTAGTACGTAATCTTTATCTTATTTAAATTATTGAGATTGTAAAACGAGAAAATATACGCCTGTAATTATGAATTGTGTAATGATGTTCCCCCTTCTGATCGTGGGCATTGTAATGGACCATTAACTTAAAAGCGAATCAATTCTTATGAAATGCAGTTTTGCATACATCGAATATGTTTATTTTCAGTTCTAACCACCCACTAACTTTTGGTCAGTACTTCAAATGCCGTCTACAAAGTTATAGATCTTAAGTTATGAACATGTGTTAATAGTACGCGTAGAAGTAAATATATAATGCGCACATTCCATAGAGACTTCAAGTAGGAGAACCCCCCCCCCCTTTTCCTTACCTTGTCCGTGCGAGTTCAACGATGGGGATATTTTCGGTAGGGAACCTTGAAGTGATTATAATAGAGGGAAAAGTGGCCTTTATCTGATCGACCCATTTTTTGTGGATGGCTCAATGTACGTACTAACATAAAATTTCGTCTAAATATTGTATGGGTCGTAAGTAAGTATAAGCATATGTCAATATTGGGCGTGGCTGTAAAAAGATCCCGCACATTTTTATACCCTGTACCTTTAAAAAAGGTAAAAAGGGTATACTAATTTTGAGCTTTTGAGAGGGGTTGCAACTACAGGAAGGAGGGGTGGTAGGTATGGACATATATATTACAAATATGATTATGATCACTTTCAGAACAATTTAGAATTTGTCCGCCCGTCTGTCCGTCTGTGACCACTTTTTTCTACACCGTTAGAGAAACTTTGTGAAAGTATATTCTGGACAAAGATACAGAACCAGATTGCCGATTTGGACAATGATCACACCTACCTCCCATATAAGGAACTTTTTCACTTTTTTTAAAATGACTGACTATAACTTCGGTCCAATTGATGGAATAGTGACGCAATTGAAGTTATGTAGATGTGGATCATACTAAACACTATGCAAAACGTAGGCGTTATATAATAAATGCCACGCCCACTATTAACAAATATTCATAACTTAAGATCTATTAACAATTTATGTACGACTATGTGCGATTTTACGAGAAGCAACATGTGGACATTATAAAGCTAAGAGAAAGGACACGCCCACTTTTGATATGCGGACCTTTCGAGTCTAAAATTTAAATTAGCCTACCTATGCTCGTATTGATGCTGTCGGAGTACAAATTGGCAGAAGTGTGCATGGGGTGGGCCTAATAGTGTGTTTAAAATATGGGGATCATAATACTACTGCCAATTTAGCAAAAATCATTACTAGGTTCGTATAGAAGATTTATCGACGAAATTTCACAGGAAGGTTGCGGGTACTAGGTTAGGTTAGGTTAATGTGGCAGCCAGTCCAAGGACCAGCTCACTCAGACCACCATGGGTCCATTGTGATACCACCGCGCCACAACGCACCTCCGATTCACTCGTCGAACCATTTTGAAGCCCTAATAAAGCGCAGGATTTGTTTGATCTTCGCGCTAGACACCTCTGTAAGAGAGCTAAAAGCGTATTTGCCTAAAGAGCCCGCTCTGCTTCTAGCCAGAGCGGGGCAACTACAGAAGAGATGTTCCACAGTCTCCTCCTACTGCTCATTTCCACAGCTTCTGCAGTATTCATGAGAGAATACTCCCAGCCTGAGAGCATGTCTGCCGAAAAGCCAGTGACCAGTTATACATGCCACGACCTTAGAGATATTCTCTCTCGGCAGGGCAAGCAAGTCTCTAGTTTTCCTACTATTAAGTTCCGGCCACATTAGCCTAGTCGTTAAGCAAGTGCCCTCTTGTGCCCAAGACCCATTGGTCTCACTCACGACCCTATCCTTCAGCATCAGTTTACAGGTGGCAATAGGTATTCCAATTTCACATCTGTCCATGCTTAAAGGAAGGTTGGTACCCCGTCTGACTAAGTCATCAGCCCTACAGTTTCCCGCAATATCTCTATGCCCCGGAACCCATATTAGGCGTACCTTGAAAGCGGTACTGATATCATTTAGCGCTGCTCGGCAGTCCTGAGCAACCTTTCATTTCAGTGCCACCGAATTCAATGACAAGATGGCCGCCTGGCTATCCGAGTAGATATTTATAATATTTTTTGTTACGGCATGTCTATTTAAGTAGACGGCTACCTCCTTTATGGCTAGGACCTCTGCTTGATAAACACTGCAGTGGTCGGGGAGACGGAAAGAAAGTTCCAGTCCCAATTCTTGTGAGAAAACTCCAAAACCGACTCTATCGTCAAGTTTGGATCCGTCAGTGTAGAAATTAAGTTCCCCCCTTCTCCATGGCATTGGTGTTTGCCACTCTCTTCTAGACGGAATATATGTCTGGAAGTGCCTATCGAAGTTGAGATTAGGTATAGAGTGGTCAATGTGTTGGATAGAACTACTCCAGGTATGCGCAATAGTCGAGTGACCAATCTGCCGATCATGCCATAACGCCGCACATTTCAGCCTTAGTGCTGATGTGTTTCCCTACCACCTCTAATGTAGGTTGTTTCCCTACCAGCTCTAATGTAGGTAGGTTGAGTATTACTTCTAAAGCTTTGGCAACCCCCCTCTCTAGGGCTAGCAGTAATGAATTTACCGCCAAATTCCAGAGCAGGGGGGAGAGGACTCCTCCCTGAGGAGTGCCTCTGCAGACCTGTCTGCTTAAGGTGTGGGAACCTAAGCTGGCAGTTACCTTTCTACTGACGAGTATCATCTCTTCCATCGCTACAATATTAGGATCGACGCCCAGAGCTTCTAACGCTCCCGTAATGGCGTTCGCATTTATGTTGTTAAAAGCGCCTTATATGTCAATGAACGCCGCCAGTGCAAAATCCTTCTGCTGGATGGCTTTTTCCACTATACCAATAAGTACGTGTAACGCCGTCTCTGTTGATTTGCCCTTCGTGTATGCATGTTGTGCCGAGGAGATTCCACCCGTTGGTATAACTTCCCGTAAGTGTGCATCCATCAATCTCTCCAGTGTTTTTAGGAGGAAAGACGTGAGACTGATTGGTCTGAAGTCTTTAGGATTTACATGTGAGGACCTGCCCGCTTTGGGTATGAAGGAAACCTTCGTTTCTCTCCATCTTAGCGGAATATAGCCCATGTTAAGACAGTTTCTAATTGCAGTCACAACCCAGGGCGTAATTATGTCCCGTGATTGTTGCAATTCTGCCGGGTAAATTCCATCCGGACCCGGTGATTTATATGGACCAAAGGTGTTAATGGCCCACTGAACTTTCTCGACTGTAACTATCGCATTCCCTATCTCAGACTGCCTGCCCCTAGGTGTCGGGTTATCACCCTCCACTGTGCTACTGCCTGGAAAATGCGTATCTAAGAGAAGAGCCAAAGATTCCTCGCTCGATTCACTCCACACATCACCCGGACCTTTAAGGTAGCCCAGGTTGTGTGGAGTCCTCGCTAGGATTCTTCTTAGTCTAGCTGCTTCCGATGTTTCTTCCACATCCCTACAATAATTTTGCCAGGACTGTCGCTGCGCAGTTCTGGTTGCTTTCTTGTATATTTTTAGCTCAGCCTTGTAGGCTCACCAGTCCGCGGGCAGACCCGAAGTTTTAGCCCTGTTAAATAACCGCCTGTTGTACTTCCGGAGAAGGCCTAGATCCATTGACCACCAAGGTGGTTTGTCCTTGCCTCTCAATTTTACAACCGGGCACCCGGCTGTCAGTGAACTATTCAGGGCCGTGGTTACCTGATTGATCAGCTCGTCTAATTCCACAGGGTCTGTGGGATCAGACGGGGGATTTATTGGCAGCGAGGCCCTGAGAGTTTTCCTATACTTCCCCCAGTCCGTTCTCCGTATATTTCTAAAGGTCTTAACTGGAGCTAGTGGGAAGTTCACTTCGTATTCTATATAGCGATGGGCAGAGTAGGAATTTTCATTCGACACTCTCCATCTTTTTATATTGTTAGCGAAGTTATCGAAGGTCAGGGTAATATCTAACACTTCCCTTCTATTTTGTGTTATAAACGTCGGCTCTGAGCCTAAATTTACCACACTAAGCTTATTCTCTATAATGAAGTCTAAAACTGACTCACCTCTTGCGTTAGTGTTTGAACTTCCCCACAATGTGTTGTATGCGTTTACGTCACTGGAGACAACCAAGTTCCTTTTGGCAGCGGCTGCCTCCATGACCAATTTCCGAACCTCCTCCGGTGGAGCGTCCTTGTCGTGAGGCATATATGCGGAGGTTACCCAGAGACTGCTATTTTGCAGCTCAATGCTTGCCGCCACCGTATCGCCATTACTTAACTGTGGGAGCAAAAAGATGTTAATGTTATCCTTTGCAACTATACAAGCACGAGGCTTACCTGTGCTCTGGGCGGCTATCATCTTGAAGCCTCTCATCTTCAAACCGCAGATTTTGTTGCCGCATATCCACGGCTCTTGGATGAGGGCCACGTCAAAACCACCGGAACCCAGGCGGACCATCAAGTTCGCAGAGGCGAGTTCACAATGGTGGAGGTTGATTTGGATCAGCTTCGTAAGAATCTGTCCTTCTCACCTCCACCATCGTAACGTCCGCGTCCTCCTCTTCTTCCGAACGGTCGCGTCAACGAACCCGAACCTGACTACCCCATTTCTCTCTGTCAGTGGGGCAAGGGACTCAGCGTTGAGTATCAGCAACACCTGCCTCCTACCTTCCACTGGCTCCTCGAGTTTCGCTACCGTCCAGTTATGGGTTGGCAGCTCCCCGTTGCACGATCTAAAGATCGCCTCTATTCTCTCCGGTTCAGCTGGCTTAGCCGGGATCCAGACCCGGGCTCTGGGTCTGCTGGGAACTTCTTCCCTGCTGACGGCCTCTAGCTTGGCTCCCGGCCAGATCTCGCCAACCTTGCTTACCGCGATCTTGTGAAGGTTGGCTGACCTGCTGTCATCGCATGCGATAAGCTTGGCCCTGCCCTGATACCAGCCCGCATCATGACAGAAAGAAGGTTTTCCTCTAAGACTTGGAGGTAGACTTCGGCAATCGCTTGCTCCACCCACCTCCACTGCTCTTTGGGTATGACCCCTTCCTCCTCCTTCCGGTCAATGATGGCTAGCATCTCACCCCCACCTTTGACAACGTCGCTGTAGGATGGGTATTTCTGGCCGCCGACTTTTTGTCTTTTAGCGACCTCACCCGCCTCTTCAGCCGAACGTTGTCTCTTTGGGGCTGTACCCGCCGGTTTGCCCAAGCCGGATAGTACCCCCCTTGCCCACTCTACCGATTTGGCCTGCTCCTCAGTGAGCTGGTCTGTGGGTAGAGTCTCATGTTTGGCCATGACCCTCATGGCCGTCTTCCTATCATAATAGGCCTGCTTTGACGGACGGACGGGTTTAAACGACCCCCCTGGCCTACCCAAGCAACCTTCTTTGAGCTGCTGGGCCCCTCTACTGTCTGCTGCCGAAAGTTCCCCGGGGTAGCCCCCGCCCCCTTACCGGAGTCAGCGTTTGGGTTTTTACCACCTCCTCCGGGTTTCTTCCTTCAGCACCCCTCTGAAAGAGACGAGAGACCGGTTTTCCCAAGCCTCCCCGTCCCCTACTACCAGCACTCGTGCTGGGACCAGCCCTAACGCTTAAGCCCCTTCTGCCTCCTGCTGCTATCGATCTGTCTGCCACCCTTATATTAGCGGTAGACAGGATCGCCTCTGTCGGTTTTTTGGGAGTACCGCCCTCCTTTGGTTTTGAATTTAATTTTAAAGACATATGTGGTCCCACGAGTATCGGACAAGAGAGGTCCGCTCGCGCAGAGGTCAGTGTGTGCGAGTAAGGCTAGATAGAACCCGGAGGACGCCAAGTATCCGGAGCACTCCGTTAGAGACTGGGCTATTTTTTGACCTGGGTCCCCAGCCAGGCTGAGCATCGACACGGGTCGTATGACATCTTACTCCAACCCAGAGGTTTTTTATAGAGGTTTGCTCCTCCACACCCTGTATCCGGGGAGGTGTTTATTGACTCCTCAGTCTAGATCCGTAGTGTTCTGTTATAAATAGCAGGGTCACCTCGGGCAGAATGTGACTCTTCGCCACGCACTATCGGTCTAGATGGAATAGAGGCTAATGTTCCTAGAACTAAAATCGCATATTCCCATCCTGCGAAAATTTACGTTTCAACGAAACTTACGCTTCCACGAAAACTGACGCTTCAACCCCTTGCGGTTACTAACATTAAACATTCTCCCTCAAACTCTTCAGCACGATTTCATAATACTCCTTATTTCTTGTTTGGCCTGGCGGAAGATATTCGAAGTAGACCACACCACGGGAATCAAACAAAACATTCATTTTAGATAGATTTTTCGAGGTGTTTTGGGTTTTGGCTCGTTGTGAAACCTGGGGCCCTGCTATGTCAACTAAGTTTATATGGGACATGGTTAAGGTGTGCAGTTCCTTTAATGCAAGTTTAGCTCCGTGAAAGGTGGTTGCATTATCGGAGTACATATCTGATGGTCTACCTCGTCGTGCGATAAATCTTCTGACAGCGAGAATGGCCTCAGTCCTGAGGTCACTAACCAGCCCGATGTGAAGGGTTTTCGTAGACAGGCAAACGAATGTTGTAAACCAGGCCTTCCTGATTGCTGAAAGTGTTAGATTCGACATCTTGATTGACAGGGGTCCGGCGTAGTCAAGACCGCAGTGGAGAAAGTAGCAACTTGGCTGGACTCAAGTAGACGGAATACCACCCATCAGCTGGTTACTGCAAGTACGCCTCAGCATGAAGCATCTTTTGCACTTGAAGACCACTTTGAGTATCAGAGTGCGGCTTCTCAAAATCCAACACTGTTGACGTGTGATCACAAAAGTAGCTTCAACACCAGTGTGGAAGTGATTCTCATGGAGGTGTTGAACTAAAGAAATATTAAAATTTTTGATAACAGAATGCGAAATTTCATGTTTTAATATTCAGATTGGAATGCTTTAGGCGGCCACCAACGCACAGCACCCCAGTGACGTCCAGGAATGGATCATATCTGATCAGCTTTGAATTTCGGTGAAGCGCTTGTGCCTGTTAAATATGTTGATATTCTTGAGTAAATCCCGATTGCTGAACGTGGCGTATGATGAGCGATTTTGCTTTCTGTAACTCAGTTTTTGTCAGAAACCCCTCTATCAATGTGGGAGAGCGGCAGAAAGAGATAAAGGCAGTAGGATACCACGTGAATGAGACGGTTCCACGAGATGAATTTCTTTATAACTAAGTCTAACTCGTTGGTTGGATTCAAATGAATGGCAACTAGTTTCTTAATCTTTTCTTCCGCGTCTACGATACGGTGACTAGATGCAACAAACGAGAGGTTCTATTTAGGCCAAGCTATTTTCGGTTATAGTAGCCATGATGGGTCTGACCACCATAGAGGATGTTCAATTAAATTTAAAGGCAAAACTCCACTTGGTACACAATCTGTCAGATTATCTCTTGAACGCACAGGGTTCCAATGCTCGTGAGCAAACACGTCTAGAATCTCAGTTGTTCTGTTGCGAACGAATGTTTGCCATTTTCGGGATGGTGATGGTATCCAATGCAGAACGATTTCTGAAATCTATTCAACACCGAATCAGTGTGATTTCACCCGTAAGTGCTGTTTTGATCTGCGTTAATAACCGTGTTAATAACAATGCAGCATTTATCTCCAGTCGTGTTATCGACATTGCTTTCAACGGCGCGACATGAGTCTTGGCTGCTATTAACCTGGCAGTATACCGTTCACCAACTCGGACGCGGCTTTAGACAACAGCAGTGCACGATAATTTAAGTCTTTAGATAGTTCATCGTCCCACATTAGGCCATGAAACCTTCTTGAATCTTGAAATAAGGTTTCAAATAAGATAACGCCACGATTCCTAGCGGATCATATATTTTTTATGTTACAGAAAGCACGCAGCGTTTGGTTGGAACGCGATGAAACGGAGTGGCGTTCACTTCCAAAAATAGTTCATCAGGATCCCTTCTTTGTTACCTGAGAATTTTCACGAATGAATCAATGTCACTTTTGTCGATCGCAACAGATGTGAATTCACACAGCTCCTTTGGCACCCAGTCCAGCAAAGGCCAGCAGTTCGAGCTCCACTTTCTTAGCCTAAAATTAGCCTTAGACAATAATGTTATTACTTCAGTTTTAAGTGAGAGGAGCAAATCAATAGTATCGTATCCTGTGGGGACGTCGTCAATATAAGGGTCGTTGATTAGGCCTCAAGGTATGTTATGGGAACTAATCTATGTAGTGAGCTGCGAGCTGCTTCAAATCTCGCACCGAAAGAAATAGGTATGATGCGAGTTCCCTTAACCGTTACAAAGTTCAATCTTGCCTCCAGATGATGTGTTGGATAATTGGTGTGAGCAGGTGAAACTCTAATTCCTCTAAACATTTTTTCGATATCCGCTGCGATTAGATCTCAATGTTGCCTAAAGCGCAATGAGACACCAAATAATCCACGTTGAATCTGGGGGCCCATTGGAGGCGCTCGTTCAATGACAGTCCAGACGAATCCTTGTAGAATCCAAAGACGATTCGACATTTTGTTGTTGTGCTGTCAGGTAGCAAAGCATGATACGGTAAATAAAAACAACCTTTCGCTTTGTCTTGAGAAGAGGGAATGTTCTCCATATGATTTAGTGCATTTAAATTGTACAAATTGTATGCTGTGTTAAGTCATCATTAGTTCGGAATCGTTTCTCTATTTGATGCAGGTGCACGAGCGTCTTAGAAAGCGTAGACCCAATAGGCGTAGCATTTTCTTTACAATGTACGTACCGTCTGCATCTCTGGTGTAATGAGTTGTATTATTGCACCCGCTTGCGCATCGTCATCAAAAGGCAGTACTTCCGAGACATATGAGCCGACTATCACCCATCCGAAGATTGTAATTATTCCAATGGGAAAAGAGGGTTGGAAGTAACGACGTTCGTCTGTGCAGATGTTCCATAGTTTCTCGGAACCGATTATGATGTCAAATGACCCTGGAACCCCAAACTATGGATCTGTTACTGACAGGTGAAGAATTTATGTCCAGGTGGAAGAGGAGAATTTGCGCTGGGATGGATGAAGTGATTGACGATAAAAGAAGCGCGTTTATATTAAAGTCATGTCGAAATACACGAGAGGTCAGGTGCAGACTGACACGACCACAAGTAACATCGGCATTGCACAAGTAACATCCGCATAACGGATATGGGGCGGATACAAATGATACAGTGGAACCAGAATCCAACAGTAGTCGGCAGTTGATTTTGTTGCCACATCTTTCTCAGCGATTGGGAAACCGAATGAAATTCGTTTGAATGTTTGCTTAGAGCGGTAACCGAATAATTAGCTCTACTGATGGGCGCTTGTTCCGATTGAGAAGCTTGAGGGGTCTCACCACAAGGCGACAACGGCGACGTCCGCAAACGATACTAACGACGAGGATGTTTTGTTAATATGTAATAAAATATGATGCATTGCAGAGCAACTTTTCCATCGAAACATGGATGGGCATTTTTACGCATAATGTGAGAAATGTGGGTAATCAAAACAGAGGTTGTGGCATTTCACAAACGACTTTGGAGCAGTCACATCAAGTGATTTGAATCGTGGGCACGCTAACTAGACATTTGTTTCCATGTTGTTTCGCTGGCGTTGCGAAATTCGAAAACACTGACCGGCGATTTACTGAAGCGCACGAATATTGGAATGTTTCAAGTGCATCACAACGCTTGTCACATCGTTAGAAAAATTGTCAAATTTATTTTCTCCCTTAATTCACTGATTTCAGCCCAGCATCTTTTCGTCTCGTCGTCCACTTTACTTAACAAAATGCGAATTAACTACCGATCACGCTGATTTACATCTTACGACCAACTTCGTCGGCTCCATCAGAGATCTTACTGAGAACTGACACGTTAGACGATTGTATGACCGGTAACGACATGAATGATTCCACGAATGATCTAATTATTAATTGTTTCCTGTCCTATCGTTGTTCTAGACGTTTTCATGCTTCACTATAATTATTATCTGTAAGCGCAACACGTTTCACTAATTGAAGAGCGTCGCTAAAAAGGTATGATTGTAAATAATGAAACTTTTGTGTGTTAGTTAAAAAGATCACGAATACGTGCCCGAAATGTTTCGAACGGTAATTGTGGTGAGATGATCATTAGAATTTGTTATGCTTAACTTTTCTAAGAATGTTATTTAACCTCGTATTCGATCGATGAAATCAGCTTGTCTTCAAAGTCATAAAACTGTTTGCTCAATTCCACAAACTCGCGATAACTGTCCTGGAGCTTTTGCAACCGATTATGCAGAAACTCTATTATAAAGTCTTCTTGGATGGTTCGTGCGGTCTCGTACGAGCGAGTAATCCAGGTTTCGCCATCAACGGCGTTTTATATCTTTGTTCATTATTGTATAATTTTCTGCTTCTGCTAGTCCGATGGATCTTACGTAATAATCGCGCGGGTGCACCAGAAAAGATTTATTATATAATTATATTTGTCACACCAATTTTCGAAAACCGAATTCAGATTTATTCACTTTTAACGCGTCGAATCGAACCCTAACCCTAAAAATCAAATACAGTTGGACGACACAAGCAGGCCTAAGCATCAACGCGGAAAAACGGACTTGATACTTTTCAGTAGAAGATACAAAATCCCACCTCTACCTCTAGACTACCAAAACTAAACAGCAGGGTTCTCATTCTAAAAAGCCGCACCAAATAGGAGTTATAGTAGACACTAAGGTTTCATGGAAATGGTAAAGAAGGCTCCCAACGCTCTATACGCTTTCAAAAAGATGGTTGGGTGCACTTGGGGTCTCTCTCCTTCTCTGATGCATTGGTGCTACACAGTCATAGAAAGACCTATTTCACTCTATGTTATTTTGGTGTGGTGGACTGCTTTTAGGGAGAAAACCTACTGCAGACCTATGGAAAGAGTCCAAAGACTTGCGTCATTGTGTGTGACGGGGGCCTTAAGGACTACACCAACGACTGCCCTTTACACTATTCTCAATCTACCCCCAATTGACCGCTTTGCGGAAAGCCTTGCGGCAAAATCTGCGGGAAGGCTGTTGGCTACTAAACAATTCTCTCTCCGATCCTTCGGTCACAGCTCTGAAGGGCCAAGTTTCACGGACTATGTGAATCCTAGTATCAGCCTGCGAAAACAAATAAAGGCAACTATTGAGAAGGAGGGATGGCGTAGAGGCATGAATGCGAAATGCAAAACCTTCAACCTGTTCACGGACGACTCGAAAATGGAGGACGGTGTTGGGGCAGGTGTCTACTGCCCCGAAATAGATATATCAGACAGTCTTTCAGACTACGTAACTACTGCAGTATTTTTCTAGCGGAAGTTTTTACAGCACTGAAAGCCGCAGAGTACGCCTGCTTAGCAGAAACTACGAACTCCACAATAAACTTCTACATAGATAGCCAGGCTGCGGTCAAAGCTATAACTTCATGTTGTGCATCTTCCAGAAATGTTCTTCAATGCAAGGCAGCAATGGATAGACTGGCTACCAACAGGGTACCAGGACATAGAAACAGAAGGAAACAAGAGTGCAGATGCTATTGCGAAAAACGGATTCTTACTACCGAACGAGCAAGTAAGTAACGTATTGATGCCTCTACAAGTGATCAATAGCCGTATTGAAGATGATATGATGAGAAGGGTGGAAACAAGTTGAAGAACTACCACACATAAAATAGAAAAGTTCATGTGCAAACCGTACGGCACTCAGACCAAATCGATATTGGCACTTCCGAGGAAGGATTGCAGAACGGTAGTAGGAATACTAAGAGGTCATTGTCTAACGGCGGTACACCCTAAAAGGATGGGACTCACAAACAACGATGAACGCAGGAAATGTGGGGAACAGGACACAAGGGAAACTTTGACATCTACTATCCCTATGCCATGCCATATCGAAAACGCTCCTAACACATCTGGGAGTCAATTAATTTGAAGACAGTGTCGCTCTTAAGATTTGCTAAGAGCGTCTCTCTGTTTAACGATTTATACTGCAGATATTAAACGGATATCCATCTTGCACCGCAAAGGACCTTGCAGCTCTATGTGTGGCCTTCACGGCCAGCCAGTTTAACCTAACCTACACTAATGCGTCGAATATACGTTCACGCACCTGATCAATATAAATATTGACCTTGAATTACCAATTTTATTATAACGTTAGTCGTTATACAGTCAGTAGTCACACAGTTAGTCGTACCAATTCTTCCAATTCTCTATTAAAATCACCAAATATGAAAATTTTCGCGATCCGGTTCGAAGGACCATTAAATGTTGTTAATTGCGAAAAGAATTATGATCCCACTTTCGGAATTTTCAAGTTATTTAAAAATACTTGAGGTTTATTGTCCTCTTGCCCTCTTCTGACTTCACTAAATTGCAAGTATAGACTGACCGAATGTAGAAGTAAGTAATAGGCAGAAGACCTTACAATAGTGCTTGTGAGAGTCACAAGCATGTAAGGTCAAGGTTATGAAAGAAGGTACATAATATATAACTTATGTCTCTAATATTATCATGTAAGAGATAAAGTAGTAGTAAACAATAGTGTAGTGAGTAAATTGGAAACAAGTAGGATTATTCTCAAACAAAAATTATAACATAGTGTCTCGACTAGCTATAATTCATGGCAATGTTCATGTCTTAACATCAAAATGTTGAGTGGAGACTCCATATGTTAATGGCATACCAAAAAAATTAAACATTATGTCAAGACAGCAGTTCTGCCAGAAACTCTGACATAAATTTGAAGTTTCACTCGATTTTAACGTTTGTCTTTTTAAAAATGGCACAAATTAAATTTAATAGAACCGAAATAATTAATTTAATAATTATTTATCGAGAATTTGAATGTTTGTGTAATTACAAACTGTTCAATATCTGATTGCAGTTTTTTTAACTCTCTTAAAGCATTCAATGCGAGAACGTATCTCTGTTGTTTACTGTTCAAAGCCATTGTAAAAATGAAATGTTTTAACATAATTTGCCCACTTCATATTCTGACAGCCATCAGCTACTCTGACATGAACATGAGCATTGCTATGAATTATAGCTAGTCGAGACACTATGTAAAGCATTATAACAGAATGAAGTACTCGCATCGTAAGAAGAGGTTAATATTTCAGTCACAGAACAACACGAGAGTGTCTCTCAATAAAAGGATTCTTGGAGCCCCTATTCACTTTTATTATTTACTTCCGAAAATTAACAACGTATATGCAATCGGAAACGATGAACTTTTTAAAACAGATAGAATAAGAAAGAAGGCGTTGTTTGAAAATAGTAAAGGGAAATTACATTTATCAGGTAAAAAACTGAATTACCTTATTATTATAATATAGATACATAATAATACATGCTAAGAGTGGGAATGCTTTCATTCCACCTTAATTAAGCTGGGTCCTGGTGGATACACCACACCCTTATTTTATGCTTTTGAAGTAGCTTAGGTGCAAAACCAGACCTCCGGAATGACCAATTAAAGAAAACACTCGTTGATAGGTTTCAAAGAACTGATACATATTTAATAATTTCACTTAATTTATACTGTTACAATTGAGCCATTATTGCTAACTTAGATATTTTACATATAACATAAAACATAAACATAAATATAAAGGCAATGCAAAAAACTACAATTAATGTGCGCAAAGTGCTGATGCACGTGAAAGTTCGTTGTCAGCGATTTGCGCAGTTGTTGGCCGCAATCAAGGGCGTGCATTGCAGCGATTGCTGACTTCCATTAGAAAGCAACATTCTCCCCCTCGTTGAACAGAGGTTCAACAGTTACAGTAAAGGTTGGTTCGCCGGTTGTCGACAGAATTTGTGATTCACTGATATTCAGTCTTTTCCGTGGTGCTGGTTTCGGTTTCCTTGTTTTGTATGTTCGCCATGCGATTACAATTGCAACTATAACGATACCAAGGACGCAAAGATAACTGACGGTATAATGAAGAATATGTTGATAGCTTATGTCATTGGGTTTAAGTTCTGCCAACTAATTCTGAAATCGCGTTGTTTCTACCAAGTTGGATATGAAATGTGTTGGCTTATATGATAAAGGCGTTAGATGCTGCATCAAAATAGGTTCTGGTAAGTTCCAAGTCGTGTATAAGCCATTTTACGCGTACTTTCGTAGCTTTTGTGACCTTGAATAAGTATTTGGCCTTCCTTGATAAAGCAGGTGTCATCAAGCTCCAAGCGTCCGGCGCAGTCGAATGATAGTTGTGAGATGTCGTTGTCACATATCACGTTGATTGAGGACATCTTGTTCACCCCATAAATCCACTGGTTTCCGTTCTGCAACTGATACCAAACGGAATTCGAACCAGTTGGTGGAGATGGCAGCTCTCGGATATTGCTAGATGATTAAATAGATCCATTTCGCATCTTCCGACTTCAGCAGCCGATTTATAAATGGGATGACGATGGTGGCATAGATAGTTGGTTCGTTCCACCTTCATACAAGCGGACAACTCATCATTGAATGGGTAATATTGATCCCTGTGAAGGCTTATAGCCAAGATTTTCATAACTGGTTCGATGAGAATTAGAGTTGAATTTATGGATGTAGGAATTGAGGTTAATTTGTACACGTCATACGAGGGCGGATTGATATTGAAGCTACCTAGCGCTAGATGGCAGCACAAACACAAAAACTTTTTTTTTTAGAAAAAGCGATCTGTCAAACGTCAGCTGTTAAAATTTCACCCAAATTCATCGATTAGTTTATTTGTTGTAGTCGTTTGAAGTAAGCAACTTTTGTGTTTCTTGAAAAATGGAAAAAGCGAATTTCGTGCAGTGATTAAACACTATTATTTGACAAAAGAAAAGCTCGATAAACATTACGGTGAGTCTGCTCCGTCAGATTACATGGTAAAATATTGGATTGCTGAATTTAAACGCGGCCGAACAAGCACTGCAACAATACCATCAACAGGAAGGCCAAAAGAGGTGGTTACTGAAGAAAATATCAAGAAAATCCTCGATATCGTTATGAATGATCGCCGAGTCAAGTTGCGTGAGATTGTTGAAATGGTAAACATATCATATAAACGTGTGTTCAACATTTTGCATGAACATTTGCATACGAAAAAGCTATCGGCAAGATGGGTGCCGCGTTTGCTCAGTGTCGAACAAAAACGAGTTCGACAGACCACTTCACAGCGGTGTTTGGGCATGATAAAGCGTAATCCTGTTGATTTTTGGCGTCGATTAATAACTGTTGATGAAACGTGGGTCCACCACTACACACCTGAAACCAAAAATCAATCGAAACAATGGGTGGAAGCTGGCGGAAGTGCTCCGAAGAAGGCGAAGGCAGTGAAATCGGCTGGCAAGGTAATGGCCACTGTATTTTGGGATGCACATGGAATATTGCTCATCGATTATCTTGAAAAGGGATCCACAATCACAGGAAAGTATTATCGTGCATTATTGGATCAATTGATTGATGCAATCAAGGAAAAACGACCACATTTAATGAAGAAAAAAATGCTCTTTCTTCAAGACAACACACCGGTTCACACAGCATTAGATACGATGCTAAAATTACGTGAAATACACTTCGAATTGGTTAATCATCCACCTTATAGTCCAGATTTAGCTCCTAGTGACTTTTTCCTGTTTCCAAACTTGAAAAAATGGCTCGCAGGAAAAAGATTCATCTCAAACGAAGAAGTGATTACCGAAACTAACGCGTATTTTGAGGGGTTCCCGAAATCGTATTATTCAGATGGTATAAAAAAGTTGGAATATCGTCTTACTAAGTGTGTAGATGTAAAAGGAGACTATGTTGAGAAATAAATGGTTTTTGAAAAAAAAAAATGTTTCTTCCTACTTAGGTAGCTTCAATATCAATCCGCCCTCGTACTTCTCAGTATCCACTAGTGGCAATCGGAGCAGAAAGAGCACACAGTTTTTGTGAATTGTGCCTTCAAGCTCAACTTCTCGCCAAAGGTGGCTTCAAACTGATAAAATGGTGCGCCAATCATCACAAACTGCTGCAGAAGATATCAGAAGATCGAGCAATGCAGTTTGACTTTACTATAGATTCCAACGACCACATTAAAACACTAGGATCATGGATTCCAGTAAATGATAACCTCCGATTTCGTTTAGAATGCAACAATAAACATTCACGAAAATTAGTTTTGTTAATAGTTCGATCACTGTATTGTGGTAATAATACAAAACTAATTTTTTGATTATCATTTAGCTTCAAAAAAAAAAATCAGTTACAGGCATATATCATATATTATATCATTAGCGAGAAACACCAGCAACAGCGACAAATCTTATACAAATACTATGAATAATTTGAATGTAACGGTTGTCATTTGAATTTATCGGACTCTTCATTGTCACACACGAATGTTTTTTAATTTTATTTTTTGTTGTTTTAATTCAGTTTTATATTGTATATTCTACAAGAGATTGACAATTGTGTTCAAATCTTAACATTAATAATTAAATAAATATATGTATTATAATTCTGAACAGTGTGCGAATTATTAGTTGACTTCATAAGATATACTATAATGATGGAAGATCTCGTCTTTTCGGCCGTGATAAGCTACGAGTGTGTTGCAGGACCTGGGCTAGCGAGTTCGGATGATGCAGAAGCGTTGCATGGTATTTTTCAGTCAGAACGATGAGTTCTTCTTTAACGGGTGCAATGTCTAGATCGCGATGAATATTCACATTTCTCACTTCAATGCAATCACGATGATTCTTAGTATTCTGGACTGAGCACGTTGAATATTCTCTATATTAGAAGAACTAGCAGTTGACCTTAACTGAGCGCCATTTGACGAAATCGGTTTGATTGCCGCTCTGTTCAGAAGAACTTTGTGTTCTATCGGAAGGTGACAATTTTTGTGTAGTAAGAAATAAAATTTTAGGGCTGCCATCTTTATGTACTTTCGCTTGGCTTCTATATGCGCCAAGTCAGCCTTCTGTCGAGGTGTATTCCAAGATAGGTAGCTTCACTGGATACAGGAATGGTGACGTAGTTGCGTTTCAGGGCCGCGGGGCTACCTTAACGTAGTGTAAACGTGACACATTTGCTTTTCGTTTTGTTTACTCTTATGCGCCAGTTACAGAGCCAGGTTTCAATCTGTCGATTTAGGCTAACTGATGTAGCGTCTGCTGCTGAGTGAGAGCATAGTATCGCAGTGTCGGCAGCAAAAGTACAGATATTTGTTTTTTCATTTGTCGGTATATCAGCCGTAAGCAAAATATACAGGACAGGCCCGAGAACACTACCATGGGGTATATCAGATTCGATGCTGTAGATTGTCGATGTGGATTCGTTGCACTTCACTAAAAATTTTCTCTCTCTAATGTACGACTTAAGGGTAGTGTGAAATTCCGCAGGAAGCATTTGTTTCAACTTGTACATAAGTCCGTCGTGCCAAACCTAATCGAATACCTGCGCTACGTCTAAGAATATGGCAAAACAGTACTGCTTAAACTCAAAGGCATTGCGTGTTTCTTTGGTAATTCGGTGCACTTGCTCAATTGTTTCATGTTTTCTCCGAAAGCCAAATTGGTGATTTGGGATCAAGTACATACGACTGCATCTTGTTCAAAAATATTCTTTCAAACACCTTGGAAAGTATAGACAATAGGCTGATAGGTCTGTATGAAGAGGAATATGTGTGTTCTTTACCCAGTTTGCAGATAATTTTTATTACTGACAATTTCCAAATATTTGGGAAGTATCCTACTCGAAGAACTACATTGAACAAGCTTAGAATTAACTTGATTTCCCATTTTGGTAATTGGGCTATCATCTCTGACGTTATCATGTTATAGCCAGCAGCCTTGCTCGCTTTGCAGTTCGTTTTTACAGCAAGAGACAATTGTTTAAAACTGAACTTTACCTGATGGTGAGTTTTAGGAACTTCAATATTTGGAATGGCGAAATTGTTTGAAGGTAGATTTGGACTTTAGATAGAACACAAATTACTTCACATTGGATTGCTGATTTTCAGAAACTATATTGTCAAAATAATAGCAATGGAATAGTGTTTCAGTAATTTGACTGTAGAAATTTGACAATAAAACTGCCACTGTTAAAAAATCAAAGTGCTGGATATCAGGAATAAAGATGCGCAGTAAACGAGCTTTTCGCAGTATTTTTTTAGTGCAAGGAGTTAAGCAAAAATAAATTTTTGTCCCATTAGAACGCTCAACTCTAAGGATTCTTATACCATTTACCTTTAAAAAACATAAAAACGGTATACCAATAATGTGCTTTTGAGAGGGGTTGCAATTTCAAGAAGGATGCATGGCAGGTATGGACTTAAGTATACAGATATGATCAGAATCACTTTCTGAACAATTTTGAGTTGGTCCGTCCGTCTGTCCGTCTGTGGCCACTCTTTTTCTACACCGTTAGAGATATCTTAATGAAACTTTGCAAAAGTATAGTCTGGACAAAGATACAGAACCAGATTGCTATATGAGCCGATTTGGACAAAGACCGCTCCTACCTCCCATATAAGGAACTTTTCTCAACTTTTTTAATATGACTATAACTTCGGTCCACTTGATGGAATTTAGTAGTTATGTAGATGTTGGTCCTACTAAACACTATGCAAAAATTGGGCGGGATATATTAACTGCCACGCCCACTATTAACAAGTATTTTTAACTTAAAATCTATAAAATTTTAAGAGAAGGAACATGTGGTCATTATAAAGCTAGCGGCAAGAAATGAGATTGATCAGAGAAAGGTCACACCCACCTTTGATTTAAGGAACTTTTGGGTCTAAAATTAAAGTTAGCTTACCTATGCTCATATTGATGCCAGCGGAATAAAAATTAGCAGAAATATACATGGGGTCCATAGTGTGTGTGCAAAATATGGGGATAATAATCCTACTGCCATGTCCACAATTAAACAAAAATCATTACTAGGATCCTATTAAAGATTGTTCAACGAAATCACAGGAAAGTTCCGGGTACCAACATTAAACAACATACAGAAAATGGGCGGGTTGTTTGTACAGCTACGCCCACTATTAACATATTATTATAGATTACGGCCTAAACAATATTTTTGGACGAAATTATATAAGTACGTATATTGAGCCTACAAAGCCATTTACAAGAAATGGGGTCGATCAGATAAAGGCCACGCCTCCCTCTAATATAATCAATTCAAGGTACCCTACCGAAAATCACCGTGGATATGCTCGTAATGATGCTTTTTGAAGAAAACATCCCCATTGTTGAACTCGCACGCACAAGGAAAGAAGGTAAAGGGTATTTTGAAGTCGGTCTAACCCGACTTCAGACTTCTTTAATCGTTTTATCATTTACACACACACACATTCTCGACAATATTATATTTTACTACTTTTGATATGAGTATTCCCAGTTTTCTAGAGATATATAAAATAAAATAAATAAAAATAAATTGAATATTGCAATTTCGAAGTAATATTACCAGCATGACTGTTTTAATCTTAATGTATTTAAATGTAAATTTAAGGGGATTTACAAAGCCTTTCGCCTTTGTTTAGGATGATTTTTTAAAGTTGTATTCTTATGGATAGATAGTACAATTGTAATAACAGGTGTCGAACAACAAACATTTTTATGTACTGTATGTATATAAGTATGTATAAAATAAATCTTGATTTAATCTCGCGCCTGTTTCTGTATTAAGAGGTCTGTTTCAGACTCTCCACTGTATTTAGTTCACTGAGTGCTGTCGCTCTTAGCAAAGAGAACCACTCATGAAGGTCGAAAGACCCCGATTGAAGCTGCGGGCTCCTTCCCCATGACTAGCCAGAATTAGCAATGTTTTCTTATCAAAATTCTTCGAAAAGTTATATTTGAGAGAAGCAATTCAATTTGGCTCGAATTTAGCCCTTCTTTCATCAAGTGGTGATTCACGGATATACACACACATACACATACCATGTACATGTAGTGAGTTTGCTAACAATACAATTATAAAAACAGGTTCTCAGGTGCTCGCTCTTCAACGGAAAATAAAAAAGTGCCAACAAATCAATCCCTGCGATCGATCGCGTCAATCTCGTCAAACGTTGCCGGCGGTCTGCGCAGCTGTTTGATGTTGCCGCGCTTTTGTTCTTTTCGGGTGCAGTCGCGTGCTTTGTGCCGGTTGCACGCAACCGGAGCGAAAACAGTTTCTTCAGTTCACGTGTCACCTTTAACGACCCATATTCAACGCTCCTCGGCCGGCAATTTGACACAGACCGCGAAACCTATTCAAATTTCTTTACTGTTATTGGAAGAGCAGAGAAGTCGATAAATGCGCATAAATTGACAAAAAAAGAAATCTATCAATGCACGTATTCAGAAGTCATTAAAATTGCACATAATTCATTACAGAAAAGCGCGTGTACTTCTCTGATAGCGCGTTTAAATCCTACATTTTGTACAGCAGCTGGCGAAGGGAGAGTGTGTGTGTTTCGGGTCATTTATAAATTGTGAAATCGTGAGTTTTTGTGTTTTGGAACGTTTTTCCCTCTCTCTCTCTCAGAGCTTTGCTATGTTTGTGCGCATACAATGACGCGCACATTTTAATTACTATAAAATGAAGGTACCACAATAACAGAGAGTTTTGCTTGTTGTGTTCAGTTCATGGCAACGTTTATATCAGGCAAAATCCAAATGTCGAATAATTTGTTTTAAGAATCTTAAATTCAAAATGAAAACGTATGCTAATTTGTTTTTTTTTGTTCACTTTATTTGTGGTAATTTTGACCTATTTGTGGTAATTTTCACCTATCCTATGTAAGTCATATGTTTATTAGAGGGGCTGGTGAATGAAATTGCTATTGTTCGGTTGCAAAAAAAAACTGAGCTCATGATGATACAAATGAGTCATGCCCATTGCGTTGACCAGTATTATACTAGTATAAAACGTACTATATTGAAGTGAGAAAAATTTTAGTGTCGCTTAAAAGGAGTCGGGAAATATTTATGTGGTACACATATTTTATAAAACTAATACTTTCAAAGTCTTACCCCTTAATTATAAATATAACATTGCAAAGGGCCAAAGAGATATCCAATATAGAATTTATATGTTCTGTGAATACCAAAGACCAGTTACAAAAAAAAATTTTAAAAAATCCATTTTTAAATTCAGAATATCTTTCTGCATTAAACCATAAAATAGAAGCTCAATAAACTAAATAAATTGTTAGTTTTAATTGCTTAGTTCAAAAGGGGCATAACTACTGCTGATTTTTCAATGCACTGAAACTTATTCCAAGGTATGCTCAGAACGTCTTTCGTTTTGCGCACACTTACGCATGCGCAAAACTGTAGTAGTGTGGCTGATTTTCTTCAGAATTCTGGTTAACCAATGATAAACAAACCTATCCATATAGGCAACAAATTATAAACAAAACAGTTTTATTAAACTCTGACATTTAAGAGTCGGTTCTCTATATTCTCTGGTAGCACTCTCATAAATTGTCAAAACTACAGAAATTAAAAATTTTGTTGAATTAACGTACTCTTCATTATAGCGAAAAAATCACATAAAAAACATGAACTCATCATTTTTAATATTGTCGTCGAATAAACTCTGAAAAAATCTACGTCGTTAGGCAAAATTGCATTGGTCATAATGCAACAACACGAGTTGGGACAATCTCACACTTGGAAACTACTTTTTGACTTAGAAGTATAGTGTTTATCTCTTTGTTCTTCTTAAACCTTTCTTTACATTAGCAGAGGATTTACATACTGTAACTGGTTTCAGGGGTGAGCGCCTTATATATAATTTGTTCATCAAATTAGTCCGCTTGATACAAGTTTATGTTGGCTTGTGGACTAATTGCCATTCTCTTGCTTTATTCCCGAATTTTATTTATATTTCACTAAATACACGAAGTACGCTCATTTATTTATGAATCATTGTGCGAAACTTCTTTAATTCTTTACATAGTACTGTTCTAACAATGCCTGAGTTGCGTTCACCATCTCACCATGCTAAATTTACTTCTGGCCACTCATCCGAATGAATGACAACTCTGTTGCAAACAGCTGATATACATAATTTTTGTTCATAGTCTTTTTTGGAACTAAATTGGGTGAAGGCGGTGCAGTTCTTCAATCATTTTATCGCCGAATTAGTTTATCAAATATTTTACAAAGTAAAGATAGTGAGTAGAGTTGGGTATTCAAAATGGTGATGTTACGAGGCTGGCGTTATGCGGCGTTTATATCCTGCATTGTAGGAGGAATTGGATTAGCTACATACCCGATCATAATAGCACCAATGATGAACACAGACAAATATAAAAAGATTCGAAGTGAGAATAAACAACAAGGAGGTTAAATTAAACCCTAATGACAAGGACATAATTCCTTCTTAGCTTATAAAGAATAAATATGCAGCATTTGCATCGGAACGCTGACGCTAGTATAAATAAGTGGTCTACGGAAAGAAAATGCGAATCTGACTGAACCTCTAATTAATAAATTATTAACGATAGACACAACACAGTTTTTCATGATTTAAGTGAATATATGTAAATAAAAAGAATATAAAAATAGAAATAATTTTTTAAATGATATTTACGAAGAAAATTGGTTCTAAAAAATTAAGTTCGATACTGTCAGCTGTTTGAATTCGCCGTACTTTGCTTTAGTTTGTGTTATGTTGTTTCTGCTATCGTTGAAAGGTTTCTGTCTTTGCCAAATGTGGGAACTATTTTCTTTGTTAGGCTTGCACTTGTTTTCCTTCTGTAACACAGATGGCGCTATTCATCTATCAAATTGTATTGCAAGAAAATTATTTAAATTTGTATCTGTATTAATTCCAAAGATTATTAAGATTGTAATGTTGACATTATATTAAGATATTAAAATGTTGACATTATATTAAGATATTAAAATGTTGACATTGCTTTAAGTCGGTGTTCCTGTTGGTCTATTTAAATGATCTTTTTATTCAATAAACCCAAAATTTAAGTAAGGCCTTTTTGAGGTTTTATTTGATACACTTGCAAAAACGCATTTTAATCTTGAAATGCTGTTTTCAGTGATTATCAATTTTTGAAGATCCGTAAAAATATTTTATGGGCAATTGTCGTCTTTTACATAAAAATTGCTCTGACCACGCACCAGGATCTCAATCTCTCTCTCCCTCTCTCTCTCTCTTGCTATATATCTATCTCATTGGTCGCAATGCTATATTTATCTGTTGAAGCTATTATCGAAAGAGTTTCTATCGACTGCCTTTATTCATCCTTCCTTTATTTGTTCCTTTATTATTATGCGTGCGCAAATCTCCTGAAAATCATTCTAAAATGGTTGAGGATTTTGAGATCGCTCTCTTAATACATACAGTGAATATGAGTAGATACATCTCTGCAAGTATGGCAGCTTTTGCATTTGGGGTCTGAGCTATATCTGTTCTTGTTTAACAGGAACGAGAGCTTCTCCTTCAAAGAATTCTGTGGAAGCTTCTTGCTTTGTTTCCACAGTCAAACGGAATATTTTCAAATCTGGAATGATTTGTGCCTGTTTTATCAGCCTCCACTTCACAACTTTATATATTCAGAACAAAGATGAAGTTGTGGTTTCTTGGATTTAATCAGTAAATAGAGTTTTTAATTAGTGGTATTGGTATTATTAATATGTACGTACTTGGTCTTCGCGGATAACTCTGGGTTTAATATAACTACGAAGTAGGAAGCAGAAAAATTGGGGAGTTGGGTAAGGCCACTAAGTTCGCTCATAATAACGTCTTTGCCTCAAGAATACCCCTCATTGGTATAAGCGATGATTTCTTTCAGGATAGAATATTTTGCTCTAGTCATAATTTTAAACAAACTTTTAACACGCAAATTTCTTAAATTCTCGGTTGGACTAAAAGGCTTATTTAATTTTCTGTACAATAGATTTCTTGACATTAGCACCCTTATCACGACAGTAACTTATTTATCTCCTAAGCTTCTTATCTCCAAAACCGATGAAACGTCTCAACCGCAGTATAACTTTTCTGAATTTCTGCCTGGGTTAATAATTCTCTCCAAATTCAAAGAACTTTCGCACATGATTACGAACTCCGGGAGCCTTTTGCAGAGTCAGTGCGTGCTTTTGCTGTTATTTTTCGTCAATTGTGGAGTTCCCGAAACTGAATTTATATGTTTCTGAAAGTATTAATGTCCATAGTTTAGTACCTATCCCCGAAGAAATCTGCAATACCATTAGTAAGTAAAATGGATACAACTCAATCTCCCTGGCACTGACTCAGCTTATTAAAGCGTTGAACGAAAGAACATCAACGAGTGAGAGAACAATGTCCTCAAATGAAAACATGCGTGCAGTGCGGTCAGCGCACTCTTTTTTTACATTAGAAAGTATGCATTTATAAATGGCAGTGATGCAAATTTGATTATATTAAATTGTAAAAGTGGACGCGAAGGAGGCTTTATGCTTCCGGGAAAATAGCTCAAATGAAAACGAGATTTTTAGACATTTTTGGCGGCCGATATTATGGGCCAGCGGGATTACACACTAGTGCACTTCGTCCAATTTGATATTGGATGATCAACTTTTGGTTTGTGCCTGTGCCTTTAATCTATTTGGTTCACTTGTATCCATCCAGGCAAGCGTCACCAGTAATTTAATATTCGAAGGCAAAAACAACATGAATTGAATAAGGTGAGTGCCTCAAGGCTCAACTATAATGCATGAAACCGTCTAAAGCTTCGTCTGTGGAACACTTTAACGTGGACTACAGATTATTCGATTCAATTCACACTTCTTCTCATTCGTCAATAGGCTCTTTTGACTGTCGTGTTGCACCGTGCAAAATCGAAATTTTCTAAATTATAACGCAGATTCAAGACCAAACGCAATGAGACAGGTCTGCGAAGAGAACCGATTCCGCTGGTGTCTTTTGTCAGCGTGGCCCAATTGTGTTCACGGCTGCAATGAGTTGATTCTCATTTTTTCATGATTGCTTTCTTGGCCTGTCCCGCCTCACTCTCCAGTTGCTGCCGTCTTGCCTTGGGGACTTGTTATTGGCAGGTATCTACGTTGGATTGATTCACATTCTACCAAACAAGATTTATCATTAAACGCTTCACAAATTTTCGTTGGGCGAGGAGCGTTGTTTTTTTTATTCTCATAGTTTAAAAAAAAAACAATATATATTGAGTTATTGCGAGAGGCAACGAATAGTTGCAAGGATTTTATAGGTCCGCAAGTTTCCATCTGTGACTAGAAATGAGTTACGTTGTGCCAATCTATCAATTCATTTGGGAGTCTGTTTGTTCGATGATTCTGAAAATGACGATTGACTTTCAAGCTTCACCAACTATGACACTGAGTCCAATTGTATCCTCCTGTTCTGTTAAAGGCCCAAACAAGCTAATTGCGATTTGAATTTGAAGAGTACAATACACAAATGAGAATACAATCAATATTGTTACTAAAAGTAGAATCAGTGGCTACCAAATCACCAAATCAATTGATTATTCCGTGCAACTAAATGCAGTTTTCAATACCAGATTACTACTATAGTTACAAGTGGACTTAAAGTGGTGATTGTGAAACTGTTCTATTAAAGAGCAAATTGGGAACTAATCCTTAAGTGAATTCACTTAAGGATTAGTTCACAAATTTACGGAATCAGTGTTAAGATTACTACTATAATCTTAGCACTGATTCCATAAGTTCCTAGGTCTTAAATTTTAATTCTGGCTTCAGTTCTTTCTAGGATGTCCTGGAACTTTGTGTGACCAGGTTCATGTACGGAAAGAGGTTGCTTCATAAAATACTCATAATTAGCAAGTTATTAGTGACGTCCTGATTCTTTGGATAGGTTTCGATCTTTTGGATAGGTTTGTGGCTTATTCATGACCTTTGCAATGGCGTTTTACCGCGCAGTATCCACTCATTAAAAATGAGTTGGGCCTAGTTTAGTGCCCTCATTTCGTGAGACGAAAGGAATGTTCGAGTTTTAAAGTGCTTCGTTATCGTGTGGTTCACGAGCTTTGGTTTTGTGGTTGGAATTTCTATCGAGTTTTTTTTATATATCCATCCATCATTATGACGCTTTTCTTTGATAGAAATTTATTGCTGTATCTGCGGGCGAAGCTGAAGCGTTGGCAAATCATTGTAGAACTTTGTTATTGAAAGGGATTTTATTGTCATCAAAAGTGTCCTTTCGAATGTTTAACGGCCTTTTTTCTGCCAGTTTCAGGTGGTTCAGAAAAAGAATATAAAATTTGGGTTGTTATTGTTGTTGGAGCTGGAGCAGTTGCTCACCTTTATGAGTCTCCTTATCTTCGAAATTATTGCTACTACTGCTGGTGTTGTCGTGGCCAAGTGATTCGGCTTCGTAAGCTTGTCATAGGGAAACGGTGCTACACCTTAAGTTCATTTATAATTGATGCCACAAAGTTTGTGCTGCAAACCTAGCCCGCTGCCCACTGCCATTCCTTCTCTGGCCTTATGCAGCCATGGCAACCAAAGCTCAATCATCCCACATTTGTCCTTTTTAACGGCGGCTTTTAGTGTCAGCCTCACTTGGAACAGTGTGGAAATTTCCATGGAGTAAGCCTTTCGTCCTCTTGCCTTTTGACTTATTGGCTTTTACTCGCCGTCCGGCGTTGGCACATGTACCCATTCATCAGTACAGTAAGTTGGGTGGAGAGGACTATACGCGGTGCGGTTAGTGCTGAGCAGAGCTGCTTTCTTCCTCGGCGTAAATTCGAAATTGCAAGGGAACAATGAAATAACTTCAGATTGAATGCATGCAAAATGGTACCAAATGTTACCGAATAGTTTTTGTGTGCTGCTTTTGTGTGGCAAATGCACGAGCACGAAAACGTGAAGTGCAGAAATGGAGCAGTGGGTGGAAGAGCTTGCTCTACATTTGTGCCATGTTCCTTTCACTTAGAATGCAATAAAATGTTTGCTTTTGTACAAGTTTTGAGGGTTGAAAATCAATGATTTCGGTTGAAAGTGTGCCAGGCAAGGCAGCGGATTTTTATTTCGGACCCAAATGTGAAATGGTGCCGTACCTTCCAACAATGCTCAATTTCACTCATTCATAAATGAGAGTTCTGTATAAAACCTAAGACGGAATCCAATGATTCAAAATGTATGCGGGTTTAGTTGGGTTAAGCGGTGTTTTTTGTTAAAACAACGGAAGGGAGTTTTGCAAATTTCGACCAATCACTTCAATTCGGACGTCATATAATGTTAAAAACCCAATCTGTCTATTCAGTGAATCCAAAGTAAATAGTGCACGAATAATCGGTCTAATCAATTTTGGATTTAAGGTTGCCGGCGCCACTACAATCGTCGTTGCTCTTGAGGAAGGGACGGATATGGCGGGCCCTACAGACCTCCCTTCAACTTGTTTAGCTAACTATAATAAAATAATAGTAAAATAATAGCTAACTAAATAATATATGAACTTCTTCAACATGATTTACTTCAGCATATTATTTATTCTCGTCGTAGAATCCTATTATAGAAATGCAACGTTCTTAGTATATTTATTCAAAGTTCGCTGCTCCCTGTATCAATTTAAGGTAGCTGAGTAGATTATATTATTTAATCGACCCCTCAAAAATTAAATACAATAACATTTCTCTAATGTCATAGGTATTCAGTTGGCCAAGTCATTAGAAAAGAAATGCCTTTGAAGGGACATACTCAGTCACGCGAACATGGTCACTATCAGTGGCTGAGAACTGTTTTCTACTCCTCCTCATTGTGGCAGCTTCTACTTAAGTGAAAGTTCTCGGAAGTCTATTTGGGAGTTTGTGCCACCACCACCTCGCTGCCGATCGTAGCGAGATAAGATTTTTGACCCATTTGTGGAAGTATATGGGTAGTCTATCTGTGCTATTTGATTGGCTCGGCCGATGATGCAATTGATATTCCTGGCTGTGATGAGTTCCGTCACCATTTGGTTTATTCCGTTTGGTTGTCCGTTTCAGAATATTGTAAACTCGATAACTAAGTAAATGAAAGAATATGTGATAAGACCACAATGCCAATGTCCATGCTAGTTTGCTCGTTAGCGGGTTCTCTAATCTAATTGGCTTCAGATGTAGTATATCTAAAGTATCATTTATCTCAGTATCAGCAAAATTATGCAGGAATGAAGAATTTCGCATACTTTCGTCAATGATGGCGTTATTTTCGTTTGATCGAACGTTACAGCAATTAATAAGTGTTGATTGTTTCATCACAGCTCTCTGGATAATGGGTTCAATGGGACAATCATTGAATTATTGTGTAGGGGATTTAAAGCACCGCGACCTTTCGGTCTATTGTGCCCCCCCATCAGAGGTTCATAGTACATTTTTGAGTCCTATCCTCTGGATAAACGTGATGACAAGTTTTGGCTCTAGAGGCTTCACATCACTGGCAGAGCCTTGGAAGAACCCCAAGTATTTCCTGCGGGTGTGCATGAGAGCCAGGTATTGCGTCAGCACATGCAAAGACGTCTCCTCTTCCTCCATACAGAATCTGCAGGACAATCATATTGACCGAACACTTTACGAACATCACGAAAGGTTTTTCGAATATACCTTACCATCATTATTTTAATAGTCTTGTTAAGTTAGTCAAACAAATTAAAGCAAGTTATTTGCATACATACCCGCTAGGAAAGTACTGGTCAGAGTTGTGTTATCACCAAACCAATGTGTGCTCTGCTGGACAAAAAACAAAACCACGTTTACTGGAATACAGAACACTCTGTGATTGGAAACCATATCAGCCTGGATGTCTCTTCAAAATAACTGCTGCAAACATTTTCTGGAAGAAAAGGTATATGAGACGTTGTTCTTGGTTACTTGGCTAACCGTGTCTACTAAGAGACTAGAAATTAGTATTTAACTTACTTAACTAGACTCAACTTACTTAACATGGTTAAATCGTTTGTTAATAGCCCCATTTGGTATTTGAATCCTTTCTACTCTCACATATATGCTAGTAGATACTCCAATTTCACATTGACTAACTCCAGGATAGTTGAAAATTGTGCACATGATGATGCTTGAAGCCCCCCTATGTAAATATGGTCGAGGTTTTTAGCCGCAATAAAGTGTTGTGTAAACGAGTATTCTACGCATTGGTTTTATACCTCTATTTGCTGGGATTTTCTTACAACTGTCAAGAAAATACCGGAGAGACCAGTCTCAAAAATGGATTATTGGAACCCGCAGTGGACATATGTACCAGTAACAAACTAATCCAAATATTTTTCGACTAACCTTCCAAGACTTTCTGCAGCTCCATGTTATCATGAATATTGCTGAAACTTTAGAACTTTTAACAACATTGTTCTTGCTCTAGATTCAAGTGAGTGAGCTTGGCGCAACATTGTAAATTCCCTAGGAAGCTTTTACTGTCTTCTTTGGGAATCGGACGTGTCCGACATTTTTCCTCTTACCGTGAAAAAAGTAAATTCGTTCAAAGCTGGTGTGCTCATAGAGTAATTAAAAGTGCTGCCATTAAATGTGGCCATCGCGAATTCGCAATCAGCTTCATCCACTCGCCTAATGCCACTCAATGCCATTATTGCAATGAATGAGGTTGCATGGAGATGAATGGCAATCCGTGCTCATGCAAAGGTCGCACGCGAATTCATTTGCAGCCGCTGGGAATTATTCTTCGCTGCTCGTAATTGTTCAGGGGTGACCACGTTGCAGTGACACACTTTTCCTCGCTTCTAATCAACGAGAAGGCGTTTCTTCCAAGCTAATTAATTACTTTATGGAATTGTGCTGCAAAAGGCATTCAACTTTTTACGAGCCAAAGTAAAATTTTCCCATTCTTTGCTATGCTGTGTGAACTTTATTCAATTTTCTTTTAAGGAAGGAACTTACCGCCACTCTACAATAGGGGATAGCAACTGAAATTAATTTCAAGCAAACCTCGGACAAAATCCGATTAGCTTTTCTGGTATCTCGTGATTTGATGCATGTGCACCCGTGGCTGGAGCAAAAATTTAAAATTATTGGATCTCTGTGTATAAAAATTAAAATAAGTAAACGAAACTAAAAATATCGTAGTCCTTTTCTAATTAGCACCGAGGTCTCACTTTTTGATGGAAGTCGAAGCGAATTTTCCTAAATAGTTCATGCAGTCTCATTTTCAGACATCAATACACAACAGGCGCCTACTACTTCAGTGAAACACTGGCATATTGTGGTGTCCCTAGTCCCGCCAATCTGGGATTTCCATGTCATATCGCCCTTGATTGCGGTGTGTGATTAGATCGAATAGTAGGCGCAGATCGTTCCTCTCTCAACAGAGGAGTGGTTATAATTCACTGCTAGCTACACGGACCTATTGAATTTCCAGCTGAACTGTGTCTCATAAGTCTTACAGCACAATTTCATAGATCACTCAAGTATACCCTTGCAATTTGTTATTTAAGAAGCCAAGCATAGTGTTCCTAATCAATGGAGATGCTTTTTTTATTTTGTTTATCATATTGGCGATTTTAATTCATATTCTGGGTCAGTACCCAACCGCAAGACACCGGCGCCCGGTCGTTTGGAAAATATTATCACCATGTAGCGATACGGTCTCGATCGTAGGGTACTTCGTATGGTAAACATTCTACCAAGCTTTTTCAGTTACGCGTTTACAATATCAAAATAACTCTTGAAGTAATACAGAGTAATCAAAAAACGCCATCGTTCGAACAGGAAAGGAGTGAACTTTCTTGAATTCCTTACTGATGTTGGCACTTGAAAAATCCAACATAGAAATATCGCAACTGATGCGTAGATTCACATATACAGACTATATATTATGTATAATCCAGAGTTTGGTAGATGTGGGAATCAATATCTCTGGATTCGGCATCAATATCTCTACTCAGCCACTACGAATTCCTCCAATTACTTTTACTTCTTCAATGTTATTTTGATAATGGAACACCTTAAAGAAGAGGCACCAAGCCTGAGCAGCGTTTATCGCGTTACTAAATAAGAATTTTTGAATCTTCATTTGAAAGCCGCGAATCCTTTCAATGTATGACTGTGTGTTTCTAATGCAGAACAACTATTTTTTGTTCAGCTGCCCAGTGTCCTTGACTATGAAATTATGCAGTTTGGCATATAATCCCAAATACATGCGGAAACAAAGAACCATTTCTGCTCAGTTGTTGAAAGCTTCGCATACAAGAAATTGTTAAAAAGTTCAATCGCCGCTTCACTTCCCTTTCCATGCCCATACCGACAACCAATTGCATTGTCCAACAAAACGTGGCGGGAATGGAAAAAATGCCTAGTTGTGTGTCCTTCAGTTTGAAATGCGATACGCTGCTGTGTTTTCTATTGACTACGACGGGTACTACATCCATCAGTCGTGTCTGACTGCGATGCTGTCGACGATTCGCTGCACTTTTTTGGTGTGCTGCAATTTCGCCACCCGCCCCTTTGCGCGTCGAGTGCTGAATGTTGGCTCCAGTGATGTCCCAGTTCAGTGATACGCCTACGCAAATAGTTCTCATGCATACAGATTGGAGCTGCACCGACAGACCCGAGTGCTGGTCAACAAGGAGCACGCATGCATTTGAATTTATAACGAACAACGTGGCGCATAAGTTACGAGACCAGCGCCATATGCGCACAGGTCCAGCAGCCTTCCATTGTTGCTGATGTCGGCTCCACTGTTGTGTGAATTGTTTGTGTAACTGTGCGTGTTGCTGTGCTTGTGTGCCACCTTGCCCCAATTTGCGTTGCACGCTTTACGTTGCATACGTTTCGAGCAGGTATTTGGGGAATTTATGATTCCGCATTTCAAAGGATTTTAATTGGTTTCTTAATTCATTTCAGGCTTTGTGTAAATTCACAAAATGGATTATAGATTGGTGATAAATCAGGTCAGTGGACATGTTATATATTCAGAATTCATGTCTCTTTAATTCGGGTATTTGGGACAATTTATGAAATTTAAATTACGGTTAATGTGGGTAGAGTACGTTGTGTTGGGGCACATGGTAGTGAAGGTTATGATAGATTCAACAATTCTTCGAAGGATTTTCATTTGTGAGGCCAATTTACTTAATAAAACCGAACGGAGAAAACGCAGGAATACTTTCGAGCATGTCGGCCTCTCGCCTTTAGTGGTAAGACGCTAAGCATTGCAGAAGTGTTGCATGCAGACTTCAATAAAAATATAGACTTGGCTTTCCACTCCAGTACGGGGTATTATATTGGTTTATAGACACTATACATACCAGATATCCCAGAAGTGCTTTACTGAAAATGCTCCAATGAATGAGCAAAATATGAGGCAACACTTTTTACAATATACCCTGGAAGCGAAGGAAGCGAACCTACGGGTAGATTAAAGTCTGTTATTTCTATAATTGCGACAGAAAATTGAACTTTTGTTTTATCTATTTCAGCTCCCTTCGAGGTCATTCCTACAAACTAATGGACCAAGTACATTAGGGCAAAATACACACTATCGTTTATGAATTGTAGTTTATGACTCGCTGTTTTTGACTTGATGCTTTTGACTCACTGTGTATGACATGTTGTTTATTACGTGTTCTTTAGTGCCTTATTTTATGTTCATTCATGAATATTGAAATTCCATTTTCATCACGCTATCCACCATTTCGGTTGTACGTCTCGAACAAACTCTGATGCTCCGTTTCCATATGAAGGGAACCTTCCTGTATTGCCGCAGTTTCCCGGAAGTATTTCTTTTCAGAACTCATTCGTTTGATGATTTCACAGTGGGTGCAACTTTGGAGTCAAACTTTTCTTTCGCTATGGATTTTATATTGACAGCAGATTTCTTTTTGTGCTTTTTCAGTTTCCCTCTTTCTAAATCTTTATTGTTATTTGCACAAATTATTATCTCGAAATTGTTCTTTATTTGATGATACTACCATGTCGCTTAATTTTGTGTGAATCCTCACCAGGAAACTATTTCCTATTATTATCTTGTCCAAATTATCCAAAGCTAGAACTTATGTTTCACTGCTATGCTTCCAATACAACCTGACCCTGTCCATAGATGATTCTATCTTCTTGTCAATTCACTTCTGATCGTTGAATGCAACACACTTGATCCTTTCTATCCTGACACTTTTTCCATAAACAGACAGACCAGTGGTTTCATCCTTCAATTGTGAAATAAGTGGATGTGCTATTTCTACGCCGACTGGTTTTAATCTTCTTAGCGCTAACCAAATTTCTCGGGGGTATTTTTAACATCAGAGAGTGCAGCCAAGTTTAAACAGCATATACGCCATCTGAACTTGGCAGCACTTATACGCGAGCAGCTACTTACTCCCTTAGAGTGTTGCCAAGTGGTTTCAAATAAAACAGCCGCCCGTCTCTTGTCTAGCTCCAGACCACTTCCCACGGGAACGCATTGAAAAGTGCCCTAATGAAATTTCAGACTTTTCTAAAGGACCTGTAATCGCTTTATCCCTTTCATGCAACTGAATAAAAAATGTGGGTTCATTGTTTGGCTTCATCTCTGCTGGGAACAATACTTAATATACGAGTAATTTAAACTCATGCAAATGAAATTCACAAAACCATGTTTACGTTCAGCAAAAAAGTTACGAAAGTTGTCAAATCATGAAGTGAGTCCACAAATAAATACAAGTTTCTCAAATTAGTGGAATTAGTTTTAAAGTTTAAAAATTAAATTTGTGGAATTTCGTTGGGAAGTATCTTGAAAAAAGAGACTCAATAAAAATTGGAAATAAACCTTTTCTGCCTTTGGGAGAGAAGGCCCCTTCATATTTGAATACGAACATATTTGGTTGAGTGTGCTGCACTGAATTTTCTATATTTGAACATAATAAGCGCGGGTATCTGCCGCACCTAACGGAAGCGTCTATTATCCCAAATATCCGCAATTTAGAACATGTCAATGCAGCGCTTTTGTATTTGCTCTCTCAATGGGCCCACCGGTAACACAACGGGAAAAAAGGGCAAAGAGAAAAAACGCGCACTTTTTTGGGTTTTATTATTTTTGTACTGTACACAAAAGTTTAGTTTCCCCATTGTCAGAGTTTCGTGGGGAGTCAATGCAGTCAAAATGGCAATTTATCATTTCGTGTGAATTTTAGCATTTTTCTGGTGCTATTTACCGCAGCCGTTCGACTGGCTGCGTGTGCGGAGCATTTAGATACTGGAAAGTGATAAAGCCAAAAACTTTTCTAACATTTCACCATTTGGCATATTCCGGAGCGGCTAATAGAGTTTTGCCTATACACGCACAAACACACATTCGCACATGCACACAAAGAGCATTCCTCATCCCAGTTGGAAATCAAAAAATTAGAACTAGTCAAAGAGATTCCTCGCTGACATGGCGATGACATTTCAACAGGTGTGGCAGTCGTCAAAGTTCAGTATTTGTAAGAAATGGGAATGCCAAGAAATGCAGCAACAGACTCTGACCTCGAAGGATCAATAAAACATTCGTGGTCGAAGAAGAACTCGCAATCATATGTTAGTGTTGAGTTCAAACCAAGAGAGTTTATTTATAGTCCCCTTTCCGATTTTATACAGTTGCACACTCTTTATACGAGTTGCTGTAGCCTTTATTTACATATTGTACGCAAATTTAATGCCTTTAAAAGATTGTAAAAATCATTTCCAGTTACTATGACGATGTGCTGACTATCACCATCCCAAGTATGGGAACCTTTTTAGTCAGTGCTAGAAAGTTACTAGAAAGCTTGTAATAAGTTTGTAAACAAATTGTAGGAAGGAACATATTTTATTTAGTTTTACCAATTTTTTTCGCGCACCTCTTCTTAAGTCATCTTTTATCGTCCATTCCCCACGTACTTTTCTCTGATCTGTTTCCATGCTGATATTAATATTTTCCACAGTCGAATTTTACTTTTTTCACTGTTTACTGGATTTTTCAATCGAAGTTTACTGAAACTTTGCCGTTTCCATAAATGGACTCAGTTTTCAATACTCATTTGAATTTGACTGACAAGCATATGAGAATTATATAGTCAAATCCAAAATACTGGCAAAAAATTGGGAATCAAATTCAGATATATAGGTAAATATTTTCTATCTTTGAGTTCCAAGCACTGTAGAGGATCCAGTGTAAGGCCTTATAATGTCAAGCGCAGAAGTTAGAAGCGAATTCAACTCTATAAAAAACTTTCTGGTTCCGGAATAATAGTTCTACAGAAACATTGATAATATGTAATTCCATTCAAATTATATATATATATATATATATATATATATATATATATATATATATATATATATATATATATATATTATTTTTTTTATTTTTATAAAGTTTGTAGTGTATTCGAGTCGCTGTTTAGGTTTATTTTCTGCTGGGATGCTACATGAACACTACCAACGCATCCGAAATTAACTCTGTATCCGTCAGTCAGTCATGCAGGGCGCCGTGCCAGTGCGCTGTCAACCTTTTTGACAAAATGCGAAAGAATCCTGCACACAATTACTCGAGGCGATTACTCGCTGCCCATGAGTGTTGGTGAGACGGGCGAGGAGGGTGATGAAAGAATTCACCAAATTTAGGAAATATAAGCAGCAGTGCCTTCCCCGGCCTTGCGCCTGTAACGTGCTAAGTTTTTAACTTTGACATTTTGACGTTTAGTTTGATTACTTGAATGGCAAAAGGTTCCTTATCCTGATCCCCTTCGCGCGGAGTGTAAATCAAACGTGTTCGCTGTTTATTTATGCCGTACACCAATTGAAATTATTGCCCGATTTAATAGCCTTGGCGGTGGAGATTCCTGCAAGTGAAGGTGAACTCGTGCACACATGCATTGCAGCGAAGTTCTTCCGTTTTGTACACGAGTACATGAAGTCATTAATGAGTAAGTAGTATATTCGAATAACATTCGTATCTGAACTTTCTTTTGATGTATGTCATGCACTTAAAAAAAATACAATGAAGTTTTCCTTTAAACATTTTATTATTTATTAAATTTATCATTCAAGTCGTCTCTTATACAATCTTCCAATTCATTGGCGTTCTTTTGGGTTCAGAGCCCGTTTCTATTTGAATCATAAATAAAATAACATAATAATAAGTAAATGAGTGTTTAAAAGAAGATATACATAAATAACAAAAGACGCAGAAAACTGTGTTGAAAAGGATCTTAGCCACCACATACATACATACATATACTTTCTCCAAGATATTTTTATTATTATATCTTACATCAAAATTAATTGGTTGGGGAGTGAGTACTAGCTACTGCGGCTTTCGACTCGAAGAGAAAACGATTTTTGAGTCCAAGCCCGGTGCAGGATTTGAACTTGCGCTTCTTCAAGATATAAATCGGCACGTTTCATGAATAGCAGGCTTGTGATAATATTCTTTTTGGGCAAACTTAAATTTTGTTCTGAGCTGCTCATGCACTTAAACCTAACTGAGAGTTATTCCGTGCCTTCTATAATCAAAGATTTTCTTGGGTCTTTCAAGCTCTGACTTATCAATAAAACGTTCCAATCTTCCAAAGTGCATCCTCGATATTCACAGTCCTTGTCAATTCGAACAATTCTTAATAACCACCACTGTCAAAAAGCTGTGAAGTTTTAATCTAGAAGAAATTAATAAAGAGCTAATTATAGCTGTGCTAACATTGATAAGTGGGAGAGAGAATTGGAGAGAGCCAAGATAAGATAAGATAAGAAAGGGAGGAGTTGATATATAAAGAGAGAGAGAGAGAGAAGGATATATGTAGAGAGAGAGAGAGAGAGAGAGAGAGAGAGAGAGAAGGGTATATGTGGAGAGAGAGAAGGATATATGTGGAGAGAGAGAGAAGGATATATGTGGAGAGAGAGAAGGATATATGTGGAGAGAGAGAAGGGTATATGTGGAGAGAGAGAAAGATATATAAAGAGAGAGAGAGAGAGAAGGATATATAAAAAGAGAGAGAGAAGGATATATAAAAAGAGAGAGAGAAGGATATATAAAAAGAGAGAAAGAGAAGGATATATACAGAGAAGGATATATGTGGAGAGAGAGAGAAGGATATATGTGGAGAGAGAGAGAGAAGGATATATGTGGAGAGAGAGAGAAAGATATATGTGGAGAGAGAAGGATATATGTGGAGTGAGAGAATGATATATGTGGAGTGAGAGAATGATATAAATCGGAAAGAGAGAAAGAAGGCTATTTGTGGAAAGAGGGAGAGAGAGAAGGCAGGATATATAAAGAGAGAGAAGACAGGATATATAATGAGAGAGAGAAGATAAGATATATAAAAAGAGAGTAAGACGGATTCAGAGTGAGTAAGATAGATTCAGAGAGAGTAATATGGATTAGGAGAGTAATGCAGATTAAAAGAGAATGATACAGATTAAGAGAGAGAAATACAGATTTAGAGAGAGTAATACAGATTTATAGAGAGTAATACAGATTTATAGAGAGTAATACAGATTAAGAGAGTAAGAGAGTGTGCGAGAGAGAGTAAGAGAGTGTGCGAGAGAGTATAAGAGAGTGTGCGAGAGAGAGTAATAGAGAGTAATAGAGAGCAAGAGAGAGTAAGAGAGAGTAAGAGAGAGTAAGAGAGAGTAAGGGAGAGTAAGGGAGAGTAAGGGAGAGTAAGAGAGAGTAAGAGAGAGTAAGAGAGAGTAAGAGAGAGTAAGAGAGAGAGTAAGAGAGACTAAGAGCGTAAGAGAGAGTAAGAGAGTAAGAGAGAGTAAGAGAGAGTAAGAGAGAGTAAGAGAAAGTAAAAGAGAGTAAAAGAGAGTAAGAGAGAGTAAGAGAGAGTAAGAGAAAGTAAGAGAGAGTAAGAGTGAGTAAAATATGGTAATAGGGAGCAAGAGAGAGAGTCGGAGAGAATCAGAGATCAGGGGGGAGGCTGCGATAAAGTGGTTTTTAGTGGGTAAGAATCCCACACTACGGTGCCGCAATGCGACCTGTGTTTTTTTGAAGACTTCTACCTACGTCCCACTATTGTAAAAAAAAGAGAGTCGAAGAGAATTAGAGAGAGTCAGAGAGGGTTAGAGAGGGGCAGAGAGGGGCAGAGAGGGTCAGAGAGGGTCATAACTGGTCATAGATGATCAGAAATCTTCAGGGTTCTTAAGAGATGGTATAATATGGTCAGATATGGTCAGAGATTTTCAAAGAGAGTCGGAAAATGTAAGAGAAAAATATTTAAAGTAATAGTGAGAAAGAGATAGAAAGAGGGAGAAAAATTTAGTAATATATATAAAAGGGTGATAGAGAGAGAGGTCGAAATGGAGGGAGAAAGAGAGTGAAAGTAATAGTTAGATAAAAGAGAAAAATATGAGAATGAGAGACTGTAAAACTGGCTCACTGGACTTATATTTGGCAAGCAGTACGAAGTCTCTCATACTAACAGATTATGGGTGTGTGACCGATGGCGAGGAGTTCTAGAGTTTTCGATGCTTTTGGGAACTGATTGTCAGTAATAAGAAAGAAATAACTTTTTTCTAAGTGTATTTCGAATTGCAATGCCAAAATTTCAATAATTTTCCTTGCTACATATTCCTCTGTAGCAGAACCTAATGAAAAGTATCGGTCTTAATGACTGTCCAAGTATGGTAAAAGTCTGTTCCTGTGTTAAGATCTGCCCCCAAAATGATTTGAGTATGCAAGAAAATTGTCGATGCTAATGTTTTATGTTTCATCCTGGGTTATAAAATTCCGTATTTATAATGGTTTTTAGAAATCGATAAAAATTTTATATAATACTCGCATATCAAAATGGTTCTCGATATGTGTTCCTCTCGATAGTTAGATTGAGTATGTTCAAAATTGCTCTTTGGAGGGAGGCGTAATAATGTGAGTATCTTTAGTAATTTTTGAACCGACATCTATACAGATGTTCTAGGTGTTATAACTTGTGCTGTAAAGTATGACTGGAATTCTCAGTACGACTATTATCCCAAAGCCGACCTGCTCCACTACGACACCATCAAAGAAAAATTTAAAATTATATTAAGGGCGGTCGAGATCGTTATGTTCTAGATAGTTATGAGTGTAAGCGGCGTTGTGAACTTTCCATTTAAGGAATGGCATTGAAGCAATTCAACCAACAAAATGTCAATATGTGAAAATGTTTCCTCACAATGACGAACTAAGAAGACGTCAGATGGAAATACACTATGATAAAAATATTGGTGTGTCAAGAATATATTTATACACCCAAGCCTTCCAATTCTTATTCTATGGGTTACAAGTGTTTGCTTTAGCCCAGATTGCGGCACAAATATGTGTAGCGCACGAAAAAAAGGTACACTACTGAAATGAATTCCTCAGTTAATCTCCGCAGCGACTAAACTATTGTGGGGGAGGGAACCGTTCACTAAGCACAAACACAGAAACAGGCCTCAATGCAAAACGCTTTGGGTGCCGTGCATGCCAAAGGTGAGCCGCAAGATGCCGCCGCCATGGCAACACGGCTTCATGTGTCCGGGGTGCAGTGCGCCTTGTTATTTCGATAAATCGTTGAAGCGGAAAATAGATCCACACATGGATACAATTGAGTCGAGCTGAGTTTGGCAGCGTACTCGCAGCTGAAACTTCGCTGCCGTTCGCTCGCGCTGAGGTTCGCGCTTTGCATAGTTAAGGTGCGAGCGTTTGCTTTGTGCGTTCAGTGCAAAATTCGACCTTAGAGCGTGAGTGTCTTCGGCCCACCTGGAGGTCTTTCTTGATTCTGCTATTTGATTCGGCTGGATTGGGTTGGTTTCTTGCAATTGAGGTTTCATTCCCTCTACGCTCCGTCCCCGCGTTTCTGCGAATCCTCTGACTGACTGCGAGTCCTGCTGAGCTGCGCTGCCAGTGCGACTGTTTGTTTTTTGTGGCGTTGCACATTCGTGCTTCTATACTAGATACGACCGCTTCTTACCACGCTTTCTCTGTTTGCAGCAGTTGATTACGTTTATTAACGGTTACTTTCCGATATAAAATCGTTGCACCGCAACGTTTAAGCGAGAATGGACTCACCAACACCGCCAATTGTCGTCGACGATCCAAACGGTTCAGCAATGGACGCCTGCTTCACCGCATTTGACAAAGACGGGTAAGTTCCCATAAATGAGCAAATTTTATAAACAAACACGAGGTAATTTAAAAGAAATTCTGGTTGTTTTCTCGTTCGTGAATTAAATTGCTTTTTCGTCACAAAAAAAGAAATAAAATAATTATAAAATTAGATACTAATTAAAAATTTTGAACTCGTTTGCTCTCTTTATACAAACTTTAAACCGTGTGTGGAGAATTACGTAAGGAAATAGAAAAAATACACATGTATTTATGTATATAAATAAATTTAATGGCACTTTTATTTAATGACATTAAAATGAATACGAATGTTCTGTATTTGTAGTTCTATTAAGTGAACTTATAGAGAAGAGATGAGTAAGAACTTTATCCCTCCTATGGAAATGCAAAATTGATTGAATTAAATGTTAATTAACTTTAATTATGAACATAACGCCGCAGTAATGTGGGTTAAAACATACGAGAATGGTGAATAGTTCAAACAAAAGGCTGCACTATGGGGCTATGTATCTAAAAATCCTGCAAAATAATTTTTTTAAACTGATTATAGTGTGTTATTATTTAATGATATTATAGATTGCATAAACACGATTTATGTTTTTAAGGGTTATTGTATATATAAATCATGCATATCCTGACAACACCATGATTCCTTCTCCATCGGAACTTTCAACTATTTCGTCTGAGCTCAGAGTATTTTATATTTCTTATACAGGCCTAGTTACAAACAGGAGTTTGCATGGTTTCCTTACAGAGCAGGCTTGCGAGTAGGTAGATTAGTTGTTCAAAGCGTTTCTGAAGACTACTGTGAACCAGTTTGAATGCCAAAGTTACAAATAATTTCTTGAATATTCTCTAGAATAATTGATGCAAGTGTTTAATATGAACGACAATAGTCTCTTCAGTGGTTACCTGCCTGTTCGGCAATAAATCATTGGCTATGATCGTAAAATTACATTTGGTACGATTTCCTAGGCCTCTGGTACCATGGGTAAAGTTCTTCATGGAACTATCAGCACCTTTTCAACTCCAAAACTTATTTTGAACTCGATATTTATTCTGTGTGTTCTTTTATACAACCCTTTTACCATTTTTTTCCTTTTATTCACAATCAACTGTTAAGGAAAATGGATCCACATCACTAACGACAATATTTGGGCACATAAAATTAACATCTTTGGAAGAATTTATTTCTTTAAGGCATTGAATTCGTTTTAAGGGGGTCCACAGCTAAAGCACTTTATCGCGCATTTGGTGTATCATGGTAAATTCAATCATACATTTTATCAGCCCTAAACTGATAGATAGACATCTATTCTAGAATTTTGGACTGAATCACCTAAAACTCGTAAGTGAACCAGTTTACTAGTATTCATTGGATTTTTCACAGTACCAATACACTTTGGAACAGCTAAAAAATTCTATTAGATGTCTAAACAGTTCCTGATGGATTAGGGGTTTCTGAATTGGGTTTCTATACATATTTTTCGGGTCAATTCTTTTTGATTATATAGTGACGCCTTTAACCTGACCCTAAAATAATGAAGGCATATTCGGTTGTCCAATATAATTAATTGAATAATATGTGATTATAACTTTTAATATCAGTAGAGGTCCGTTCATACCAAAAAGCTTGAAACTCTTTCCGGCAAATGAAAAAATTACTCCGCAAATAACAATTGCAAAGTGGTTCCTGATAATTAATGCGCCCACGATTAAGATCAGTTCAAATTTAAACTGATTTGCTCACGTAAAAAAAAAATAATCTGCACTAATTTTGACAAAAATTAACTTTCATTCGATTTCTAACTGCAAATACCCTACAGTGCGCATGAGAGCACATAAATTAACACTAATTTTGTATTTTGAACCGCCTTTTGAACATTTCTGGGAAGTTCATAGCACCATGCAAGGTGGCGGTGTTCTTGAAAATATGGCACATTTCAAATATAACACCAGAGAGATATGCTGAGAAAATATAATACTAGAGAGATTTGTTCCAGAACCGCAAATCGGTTTTTATAATTTTTAGCAAATTTTGTAATTTTCGAATTTGAAATATTTCTTCAGGTATATTAAAGCTCCCCCCACTCATTCAATGAAAGGAGGGTTCTTATGGCATCACACACGACAGTCGTACATCCAAAATTCATGCTTATTCTAAATAAATGTTGTGGTGCTCTAATTTCATAGTTACATCAAAAACTTCTCATTCTATTTTATAATGTAATTCCAAGGCTCGACACCTCTTTTACGACACTTTTTTATTCAAATTCAAACGAGTTAATTTAAGAATTTTCATATTGTCGAATGAAAAATGGCCCAAGATGACCCAAACATTACTCACCCTTTTGTAATACGAAATGACTGTTCGTGTCATGTTACAGATGGTTCGCAACTCAAGCACCCTTTGGTTAAACCAGTCAAGAAGTGAGCCGTCGGATAGGGCCGTGCACGAAACACCATTTTCACCAAGATAATTTATCAAACTATGTCATAGTAATAATCTAAGTACAAGTAGCACTCTAGCGATATAACTTAGAAAAAGTTGTGTTTGCAGAAAAATTTTTTTATGTTGCTGAATTCTACGTGAACGTGGGGATGACATATTACATTCGGATTGCGCACTAAGTTTCATACTTAAATTTTCCACAAAATGCAAATTTTGTTGTTAAAACAGATTTCGATCAGATTGTTAAGACAAGTTGCGATTTATGCACATACGTTAATGGTGGCCATGGTATCGGAATTTACACGCCCATTTTTGTTTTAGTATTTTATACGGACACTGAGATCCATTATAAACATTTATAATGATAAACCTTATGTAGGGGACCAAGTTATAAATACACATGAGTGTGAATTGTGGATGCTGTCCATTTTTTTGCGCATATTCCATTTTTGTTGTATTTTTCCGACTTGATTCTTCATTCTAATCACACCAGAAATGTTAAAGAATCTTTGAAATCAAGTTTTACGTCAGTTGTTTATGAAAACTTGACTAGAGTAACAAACACATTGTAGTTAAACGCGACCACCCGAGTACTCGTGTTGTTTCAAGACAATCGATAGTTTAAATATGAAAAATAATATCGGGCATAGAATCCTACACTTTTCCTTGGGGGTAATTGTACTAAGAAATTATATATTTCTTAATTCTCTCACCGGGGCTATTACATCTTTTTGGTTTCAATTTCATAGGCCACTTTTAAAGGTGTTTTCGTTGAGGGTATTTTTATAAAATATTTCCAAAATTTATGCTGAGTTTTTTAACCGACATGTCAACAGTTTCGCCAAAAAAGAATTCCTGTTTGAAAATTTGTTGTTGTTCACAGAAATGAATGTGTTACAATAAATTATTCTAAATATGTCATCGCTTTTGAATTTGTTGCAAATTTAATTCCTCATGGAACGACAAAGCAATTTGCTTCCTTGGTCCACACGCAATCCGTCCTTGGACACACGTCGCTTCTTTTCAAATCAAAATCTTAGAATATTCGTTAAGTGGAAATTAATGTATCAATTGTTTTAACAGGGGTGTTCATTGATTAATAATCACACTTACCTCGCTATCCTATGCCATACTTTGGTTACTACAGCCATGATTGTCGCTCTACTCTGCTATGTACGCACACAATTCTGGTTCTAAATGTATTTTTGCATTTCGATACTCTCAGTGCACTTTTGAGTGCGGAATTCATCCCATTGATTTGCGAAGGCGCACAATTCTTCACACGACTGAATCTCCCTTATCTCATCCACCAAATCGCTATACATAAACAGCCGTCACAATTTCACAGTTGGTAGCAGAAAGGTATGTAAAAGTTAGCATGTGACCATGAATTGTTCATTTGCTTGTTAAAAGCCACAGAAGAAAAAAATATATTTGCCACGCTACTCTAGAAATAAAGAGCCATAGAACTAAATTCATACAAATTCTACTTGTGAGGACACGGCTATGCATTAATGGGTATTTATTTAAAAACGGAGCAGTCAAAAATTGGGTCCGTGCCCAGATCGGACAGAATCTGAAACATGAAAGGTATCCCAAATATCGTAATAAAGTCATCTTCACCAATGAAGTCCTTTTTCACTTTTGAGAATGTGAGAAGGCAAAGGTTGCCCAATAGTCGGCTCTGAAAATCGAAAAACAATCCTCGAATCTGACTGCACGAGTTACAGTTATTCGACTGTATTATTCGACCGCATTTATTAACTGAAGATAGCCAGAAGATTACCGTAAGCTGCCCATGTTACAGCTCTTTGATAATCGATTACTTTTAACCTAATTTTGAAGATAATGACATAGTCACATTTATTTCCATCAGGATGGAACTTCCTGAATCCATAGTTTTCCGTATCGGTTTTGAATTGAAGACGCAGATCATGCGATCTGACGTCTTTTGACTGTTTCTTGTGGAGTGACGTGTATGATAAGGTTTCTGACAATAAAAAACCCCTATTTAAGCACTTACTGATAAAATACATACATCGTAATGATGTGAATATGTTGTGGAAAATTTCGTAAGAATTGACCATTTTCAGGAGGGCTAGAATCGACACCAAAGTATTGTGATTGACTTAACAGATTTTCAACTCTGAAATTGAATTAAGATTTCACCACTCTGGAAAATATTCATGGTTTTTAGTTCAAAACGAAACATATTATTCATTCCACTTTCTTTAAACACTTCATAAATTGTTTGAATTACCTTAACATACTCCATTTGAAATATGTGGTATTCAGAAATTTTTACTCTCATTCTGAATATATAAATTAAATAGATCTCTTTTATTTTCGACATCATTATCAGCATTTGTCACAGTTGGTGATTGATCCAAAACTGCTAATAAAGTCAATCTTGAGCCTTAGACCAATTAAAGTGTTTATATATCCAATTTTCCAGATGTTTACTATACGCCTGTCCTATAATTAGAATAGTCTGAAATGATCTCACAAAACAAATAAGAATTATGCGGGTTGAGGGGCTCTTTCTAATTTCTCGAGAGAACTATTCAAGATTTGCAGAAGACGACAAACTGCCGACCACCGCAGTGTTTTAGTCACATTTACTCTTTTTATATTTACCAGCTTCTTCTGTAAAATCGTTTCAGATGCAAATAATCAACTCTCGTTTCCTTTTCAGCGATGACCGCCTGAGTCTGGCCGAATTCACACTCATTTGCCGTGCGCTATTTCGCAACGATAAAGGTCATATTTACGATGTGCCACCGGAGCGTTTGGAGCAGATTTTCGGGGTGTTCGACACCAACGAAGACGGCTACATCGACAGGGATGAGTTTAAGTTCTGCTGGAATCGATGGATAAAAACGGTACGTACCCAGTTGACACGTCGTCATCTGCAAAAGTGTTGATGGCAATTGCGCGTACTCGGCGTTTCGAGTCTGCAGCGCGACAATGAATTGCAATAATAGGGAAAATATTTGACGGCAACAAATTGCCTGATATGGTCGCATGTTCTGTGAGTGTGAGGGAGGGCGGGGCAGTTGCGACACTTGTAGGGAAGCACGTTATTTTGTGTGGCAAAATAAGCGCCCGATTGCGAGTGATTTAATCTTGATCACGTCATGTCGTGTACGCTGACGTTGACACATCACGTTAACGCCGCAGTAGTACGAGTACCTAAGCAGTTCCACCAGCATTCTCACTCGAATATCCTTGTGCCTGTGAGCATATGCAAATGCGCGAATGTGTCTTCTGAAGAGGCACCCGTACGTCAGTGGCAAACAGGAGCGTCAGGATTTTCAGTTATTAAATGAAAGTCATAAAAACGTGCTGCATAAATTGAAAAGAATTGAAGACGGAAATGAAATGCCGCCATAAAGCGTAGAAATCGTTTTGTGGCGCTCATAAATAACGCTGCAAAACTGTGCCTGCAAAAAAATAGAAAAAACAGGAAACAAGTAGACAAATATTGAATTTTCAAGCGGAAGGAAATTTAATATAACGGCACACAAATATGAACACACCAGTAAAACAACAACAACAGCAATAAATTCTACTTCCACACGTGAGCTGCAATGTGTGACAAAGTTAATACGAGTATTTCCAAAATAACAGAAGTCCGTAAACGGTATCAGGCGGAAAAATAGAAAAAATACGTTTTTGAGGGTCTAAACGGGTGTGTAATGCTCCGTTATGCGACAACAATTTGCTTACTGTTCGTCTGCCTCATTCTCTCGGTTGTGCAGAAAAGAGAGAAATAAATAACCATGAAATGTGGCCGACAATTAAGATCAAACACGAGAGTTTGGCATTGTATTTCATAATTCACACTAAAGAACAACGCATGCATCTTCATTCGTCTGCCTTTTAGCAGAGCATCAAATCATCAGATCATCAGATCAAATAATCACGAATTACAGGCAACTTGATTATATAAGCCAGAATACCATTTGGGAAAGCAGCGACATAATTTTCGGCAACAATGAATTGGTGTCTGCCGGGAATAAAACTAGAGCAAAGAACATTAATTGTTCGCAATATTTTCAGCTGGCGTCGATAATATGAATAGGTCTAATTGGAAATATAATTTCTTTACTTTTAAAAGTCAGCATAATTGACTTCATTTTTGTCCGAACTTATGAAAGCTCCACACTGTGACTGATTTACAAAAAATTTCTGGACAATGAAAAAGGGAAGAGGTTTCACATAAACTCCAGCAGAAGCGCACTGTATAATGAATACATAGAATTCTTTCAACACGAACAAATTTATTTTTTGTGCTATTTTTTGAATTCTTTTACTCTTAAAAACCACCGTTTATAACACTAGTGTCGGATTGTTCAATGGTTGGTTAGACTGAGATTTGCTACAAGGTAAATTGAGCACAGATCATTTTAAGTAAGAAATACATTTTAATTGTTTCGAATTTCCTTTGTGTGCTTCTCTATTTCAGCTTATGCTGAGTCATATACTCGTACATATATTATTTTCAAGATTTAACTGAATATTTTTTTTTAAACAGCTTCACTATTAGAAAAAAGTCGATCCTCGAAATTTGGAACAGGTTTCTGAACAAGGAAACCATTTCAGTTGCAGACATTTTTGCAATTGTTTTTATAACCATCGAAACTTTAATTTCCATTGTGAAACACAATTTGCATGCAAACTTCGAAAACGTCGAACAATATGTTTTTTTTTTTTTACCTGAACTCATTTACAAACTTCTGGTTTATTTTTTGATCAGAGTGCACGAACATTGTGCTTTGGCAGTGATTATTTTATTATTCGTCCCTCCCCCCTCACATTAATTGCATAACTTATGAAGTACTTTAAACGCATTAAAAATGGATTGAAATGGGAAATATGAAAAATTACAATATTAAAAACGGTGCATTTCGAGTAATTTTCGCTCGTTTTTGCTTCCACACGAGTTGCAGTCATTGTGTGTCGAAGTTACTGTGCATGGATGGACCTGTGCTTGCGCCATGTTTACACGTCCTACCAAGCGTGTACGTTTCATGCATTTCACAAACACACATTCCAAAGGGACACGGATAGTCCACCATTCATCACAAGTCCCTCTCCAAGTAAAATTGCTGCAATTAAATGTGGGCGTAGTTGTTTGTTTGTCCAAAAGAGGAGAAAAAAGTGATTAAAAATTTCAATTATGCGAGTTTCTACTTAAATTTATTCATGACTTTTGAGTTCTCCTACTGCGGAGATTCGCGTGGTCAAACGTGTTACAATAAAACAATGAATTTTAAATTCATTAAAATGTGGGCGTTCTTTGAAGTTTCAGTTGAATTACTGCTTTTCACTAGGGTGCTAGGCCCGGGCGATTATTACAAATGTGCCCCGATAAATTGTGGAATAAGGCAACAAAGAGGGTTTTTATTGTGGACTTGAATTGATTTCACACTTTTTTTTGCGTGAATACATTTTCAGGTAACTATCCAATTAAATTGAAATTTAAATGTCTAAAAGTATGTTTGTTTAAATAATAATACCGATTATTGACATATGTGAGAGAGAAATTGGCGAAGAAGTCGTTTAAAGTTCACATGTGGTGATTTAAAGGTTCACCTACTTCCCGCTGAGGTATTGTGATAGATACATAAGTCCCAGTTCCAACATTAACTATTATCACAACATTCAGCAACTGCAGAACATTTTCCTTTATAGATAATTTTAGAGACCGTTTTGAATTTTTCCGCACTTTACGACTTCGTTGCAGCAATCCACAATGCGAAATTCAGGCCACTGACTACAGAACGATCCAAGTGCGCACCGCCCAACTCTATTATTAAGTGCAAGTGACTGCCATGAATAGCGGGTGGAACTGGGGGAGTGCTATGACGTAAAATTGTAGGGTTGTACAACAGCTACAAGGGTATTAAATTTTACCTCAAAAACTGAAGGGAAAATGGGTTTATCGCAGATTTAATGAAATGAAGTAAAAATTTAATATTCTCAGGGATTGAGCCTCATTGTAAAATCTTCCATAATTCGGGTGTCATTTCTTACTGAAATATTGTTCAAATTTATATGGAAACTTTTATTGGCCACTTTCGGTTGGATTGGAATGGAAATCTCTGAGAAAGAGGTTCTCTAATTGGAGCTATTGTTCTACCACGGGATCTCAAACCGCGTTATAGCACTAAGTAAGCCAGGGAAATGAGAAATATTAACCAAAGGAAGACTTTCTGTTTTGGCCAATATTATAGGTATAGGATAATAATATTATCCTTGTCATTATGACATTATGAATTCATTGCTGTTCATTCACTGATATCTTGTTTAACTCACGAATGCTATCACTGCACAGGAAGTATACTGTAGGAGAATTTTTGCACAGTCAATGAACTCTATTACTCATGTAAGATACATGTAGACCGACTCCAACGTTTACGTTCCAATATTTGCCGTTGTTCTGTTGCTACTTTATAAGTTTTAATTATAGTTGGATTAAATTTCAGTTATTGACTAAATTTATACGATCAAAGACATGTACTTAACTATATTTTATTAGAGCTGGAAGTATTCCCTTAGAACGTAATTCCTCAGTTTGGCCAAATATTCCAAAGTGGACTCTACCAAGTCGAATAAATTGTGTAGCTAAAATAGCATAGGAATGTGTGAGGAAGTAGATTTATAATATTTGTGCTCAATGCGCCTACAGAGGTTCCACTATCAAGTTTGATATACGGAGGAAGCTGAAGTGGAAAACTAACTATTTGCATGATCTGACGACTTGGGCACTAACCCTGAATCTGATAACGATAAGGTAAGCTGCATACTCCTACAGTTGCTTTAGTGCAGTCAGTATCTTCAAACGAACAATTTTGATTTCGAACAAATAGGGACGCAGCTCTCATATTTCATAGATAGATAGATTTAGTTAAGGGTGTTATACACTGTTTTTTCTTTAGGCTCGCGAGGACATGGCAACAAAACGACACTATTGCTAATTGAGGCGACCCGAAGTCGCTAGCCATTTTACCTACCAACCTACACTGTGACCAGAAAGGTCTATTGTTATGTCCTTATTTATTTGAAAGATGAGGATAGTCTCATCTACAGATCTTCTGTCAGGTTTATTTCCGACAGGAATTCATAAATTTTGAGGAATCAAGTTGAGGGATCTTGCTCATATCTAAGATATATTCTCGAAAACACCTGAGTCTTTTGTGTGCCAATGGTCTGCAATCTGTGATCAGGTGCAGTGAGGTTTCGTCACTTTCTCCACAGAATCGACAGATGGCATCTGAAGATATACCCAACTTATTCATATGGTAGTTGAGTCTACAGTATCCGCTTAAATTGCATGTGATTATTCTTAATTTACTCCGAGGCATATTTATTAACTCCTTACCTCTTTTAGGATTAAAATCTCCTAGAAGAGCTTTGGACTGTCTTAATCCCGGAAGAGTTTTCCAGGTTTGACGTCTTTTTGCATCTGTACACTTATTCAGCAGACCTCCAATGGTATTGGATGATAGTCCACAGAAGGGTTCAGGGCCGCTGAAATGAGAGGCCGCAGCCTTTCTGCTAAGCTATCAGCCTTCTCATTTCTCTCTACTCCTATGTGGCCTGGTGCCCACATTAGAGATAACTTGTTCATACTGCCAAGGGAGTTCAGTTTCCCAATACAGTCGAATAAGTAAGTAAGTTTAGACCTCACCAAAAGTGAGCTCAAACTCTTGAGTGCTGCTTGACTATCGGATAGTATTATGATCTTTTTCCTCCGATATTTCCTGTCAATGTTGACCTGGGCACATTTTTCAATAGCGTGACTTTCCGTTTGAAAAATGCTTTGGAAAAGAACTCATTGGTTCCCAGTAGTTGGATCTAGGCCCAAATACTCCTGCCCCAGTTCCGTCCATTGTCTTAGAACCTTCTGCATACTATAAGAGGGAGTTTGCTCTAATTTCATACGTCTCAGTTAGACATTTCCATTCTTTTTTGCAACTCATCTTTGTACTGTATTTGTGTGCAAAGTTGAATTTTCTTGGCATCAAATCCTTGTGAGATTTTAGGAGACCATATTCTTGAGGTGAATTGCTATCCTATTTTGGGTGTAATCTCATATTTCATAGCGTTTACTTTTCATGTTTATATTTAACCATTATTAAATCTCTGCGTGGCATTTATATACTTTTTCCTTCAAATACTGTTCTCGATTTGCTAAACGGGCGATGTTTGGGATAAATGGGTACCTAAACAAACGAAATTACGAAATTAGGCGATAGTAATCCAAAAGGGATTGAGATCCAAGCAACTGATTGATGTGGTTTTTACACCGGTGGCAATGATAACCGAAATGTGTCGTCTATATTGGATAATACACAGCACGCGAGTCGTTGAATTAATTGTGCCGGTATTTTGATGACTTCACCATCTCGAGTCGTTGTGACACCAACTGATAACCGAGATCGTGTGATTTGTCTCCTATAAACTATTTTGGTGGAGTTTTGTGAGTTTACTACAATCAATTGGGGGCGACTCGAGCTATTGATATAATATATTGGGACACCCGTAGGAGCAGTGACGATATTATTTTCCATCCATAATATCATAGAACAGTTTACAACATAAAATAAGTGAGGGTTTTATCCAAACTTTGGACAGCTCATATCGATGTAAATAAAACGATCCAAATAACTCTTTGTTTTTATAATATGCCGTTGTTAATATAATAGGCGTATTATCAGTGGCCTGCTACTGAATCCAACTGTCACAAAACTGTACATCTTGAAGTGGGTGTAATGAAGGAAAATATCGTTTTGATATCTCAAACACAACTTGTCTGCTTACTTTATTTCAAAAAAGAGCCTTCCCAACTGCACGCTGGAGTCCATGCAAACCTAATTGCGTAGCGATGTATTTGTTCCGGCACCTCTCCGACACCTCTCCGGCACCTCTCCGGTCATGTATCGTAATCAGAGCAGGTATCTGTGCTGCGAATATCGAAATGTGGATGCTTTTTATGGAGTTGAGGGGAGAGAGTTGAAAGATTCGTCTGAAAACTAGTCTCTTGGGATGTGTTTCATCCAATTGGGTTTGTCAGACTAGTTGCGTCTGCAGTTGTGCTTCACTGAAAACCCGCATTTTATGTTTCTATGTAAAGTTTGTTCACAAAATTGTGGAATCTTTTTTACGTTGCACATATGAAGTGAATAAACGAGCGGATTTTTTGTTCCATTCTAAATTGAGGTGAATCTATTTACGAAAATTTCATTTCCGCTTTCCTCTTCCTCTGCGAAACAATTCACTAAAGCGAAAGTGCAAACAAAAATATATCAAAAATAGTAAAACAAATTTGAAAAGTTACTCTGTTATACAGGGGCGGGTGGTGGCTTTCCTTCCTGTCTGGTAAACTGCGATTAGATTTAATGCCGAATTGAATTCTTACCTGGGGCGCACATGATGCACACACGTGAAGTGTATGCAGCGAAACTGCCACAGTTTCAAGGTATTTTTTGTTGCAGGGTATTTTTTAAATTTAAAATTTGATGTTGCACTGTGTGTTGTTGTTGTGTGTGGCAGCAGATAAAATTACAGCTGCTGCAGCTGAAGGGCGAGATAATGATATTCGACTTTATGTAGGAGAAATGATGAGTGCGAAAGGAATATTCAAATATGTACAAATGATGCGAGTTTATTACTGCTTATCAGTCATTCAGACTGGGCAATGGAGACTTTGAGTTCCCTGCTCGGCGGATGCTAAGTAGTGCATCAATACAGCAGTCAAACTAAAGTGGTGTCTGAATTAATATATATTATTGTTCTGAGAGGTTTCTATGTTCTTTGTATATAAATGTATTGATGCAGTTCCAAACAATAACCAACCAAAAAGTCCAACATACAAAGTTACAAATATTTTAAATTGTTTTAAAATATGCAAAGGTCTGATAAGTTCCTTTCATGTCTTTCAAACACTGTAAAATTATATAGTTCATATCACCTTATAGCCGGACTGCAGGTTAATATTCACTAAACTACAAAGAAGCATTCCTATCACAATAATCACTGTCAGGCTTTTGCTACCACGAAAAACGTTGAAATTACGAACGCTCTCTACGCTGCTTTATTGTAAATGTCACAGCCAGAATAGCATTGAAAGAGGAGTGACTGACCCCCATTTGCGTCAAGGGTTTCCAACAGAGCGCAATGGAAGTTGTCAACATTTCCTCCGCGACACAATTTGCAGCGTATTAACGAAAGCGGAAACTTCATTTAAACATTTAATTACTTCAAATAATTGTATTATTTTAGCCTGATGGGGCAATGGGGAATACGCTTCCTTTTTCTGTACTTTGCATCAAATTTTATAAACTTCACTTCAACCTCATTTCCTGCAATTTCTCATCCAAGCTTAATCATATCCGTTTCGTGGTGTCTTGCAGATTGTGCGTCCCGTCAACGCGTTCCTCATTGTTGATGTACAAAATGACTTTATAAGTGGTTCCTTGGATATAAGTAATTGCAGTGCACAGCAAAAAGGACACGAGGTGAGTACTCGAAATGCGCCCTCCCCATTCCTTTTTCCATACAGACATAAAATGGGTGCAAGAAAATTCATCAGTAAGCGGAAAGTATGCGTGTCAATGCAGCATAAAATGTGAGACTGTGTAAGTGTCGGAAGTGGAAATTCTTTACTTAAATCGCTTCCGTTTGGGGGGTGCATGAGCATTAACTTCATGATAAGTCTTCCGCAACTTAACGCAATCGTAGTTTGGAGTGTGTTAAAGTTTGGCGGAATTTTAAAATCTTTTTGCTTTCTTTTTGCATTCGTTCGCTCAGATTCTCGACCCCATTAATATTCTGCTGGACTCAGTGGACTTTGATGCTGTGTTTTACTCGCTGGATTGGCATCCCAGTGATCACGTGTCCTTCATCGATAACGTTAAAATGCGTGCCATGGACGAGGCGTCGCCGGTATGAGCAGTTTTCGCATTCAGATCGTTGCAGATATTCAATTTATATTTGTATTCCTAGCTGGATGCTGATTCGGCGCAGGTATTTGACACCGTCATCTTCGCCGGTCCGCCGCCAATGAAGCAACGTTTGTGGCCGCGTCACTGCGTTCAGGATTCATGGGGTGCTGAGCTGCACAAGGATCTGAAGGTGGTGGACCAGGGCATTAAAGTGTACAAGGGCACGAATCCGGAAGTGGATTCCTACTCAGTGTTCTGGGACAACAAGAAGCTTTCCGATACCACTTTGAATGCTCAGCTCAAGATGAAGGGCGCTACGGACATTTATGTCTGTGGTTTGGCATACGATGTTTGCGTGGGCGCCACTGCGGTGGATGCTCTGTCTGCGGGCTATCGCACCATTTTGATTGATGATTGTTGCCGGGGCACTGATGTGCATGACATCGAGAACACCAAGGAAAAGGTGATAACCAGTCACGGAGTTATTGTACACTCTAATGAGGTAAGTGGAGGGAAACGGGGCGGTAATCTATAATTAATATTACATTCCAACCAATGTAGATTATGTTCGAGCTAGGTTTGCAGAGAGCTAAGTTTGTGTTCTCTTAACTTTTCAGGTCAAGCGAATGGCAGAGGGTCGCGACCGTCGCCCAGAACTTGGTTACAAATTGGCCATGGAACTTAAGAATCCCGACTCTGTGCTGTCTCAGCGAAATAGCAGTCGCTCTATAGAATAAATACAAAAGTAGTAAACACCGCAACACAAAAGACATTTCCCGAAAAATGCTTATCAAACAATAACTGAGTTACAAATACAAACCTGCAAATCTCCAATAATAGTTAATGTAGTATTACCGTTCTAGAATGAGGTCTAAGTTGTAATAATCTTTTTGACGAACCCTTCTGGTGCATGATAATGGTTGCGTCACTTGTATGCCTCGGCGCTATTTAGAAGTAGTTTATTCTTCATGTTTGATTTACATCACTACCGACGCGGTCGATAATTTGTCCGTTATATGTACTTACCCCGCACTTAACGTAATCTGCGATTACGTTTGCAGTGGACCTGTTAAGTATGATATTAATCATTAAGTATGTTAAAATGCCTGCACATGACAATGAAACTTAAGCTAATATTAATCAAAAGTAATTGTTAAATAATGAAAAGAGAAAATAAACGTTTATGAGGCTTAGTAATAGTCTGTTCTCCCTTAATATTATACTGAAATTGGTTGTTTTACAGTCCTTTAAGAACATACGATTTCGTAGGCAGTACCCGATGAAATGTTGAAACAATCATGGCCGCTACCACGGATCCATGGACAATGCGCCTGCATATATGAAACTTACATGAGCGTGAACTTACATCCTGTGAAATTTCGTTCATAAATCTTCTATGGTTATGGTTAATTGTGGGAGTGGCAGTAGTTGTCTGATCCCCATATTTTGCACACACTTTATTATTACGCATTGATGCTGCAAACTGTGTGAAAAGTGGATCGCCTCCATAGACGAGTCTACTTTATAGTGCATCACCAAGCAATTTCTTTGCTCCTTCTACCTCCCTCCAAGCAATTTCTTTGCTCCTCCTTCTTCTATAGGTTTGTCGACATACATTCTCAGGTACCCCGGTGGATCTGTTGTGATCGGTGGCGCACACCTAATATGTGTCAGCATTTTTAAATCTTTAGTTATCATTAATCTTAGATAATTTATATAGATTAGGTGCTATACTAGTGAAATTTTCTGTTAGCTTTCAGTCGTAGTAGCTAATACGCTTTAATAATAAAATTATAAGTTATATTATTCGTTCAATAATCATAAAATTCATATCTTCATTTGGGGATGCCTTCTTTAAAAATCCATTTATTTATGAGAGTTATTATTCATTTAGTGCTAAGTGCTACTGAAAGAAATCAATAAGCTCCTTCTTCTCATCTTGACAATCTCAATCCATTAACAGTACAGAGATGAGTCCTTATAAAACATTTAACGCAATGCTACTGGACTTTCTGTAGTCTTTCAACCGTACTTGTAGATGCCTGTACAGACAAAATTACCTCGCAAGTTTTACCATTTTCTCCTAAAAGACTGCATATTTCAACTACGAAGTTATAACCTACTCGGAATTTGTAAGTATTGAATATTGTTCTGGTGCGATAATAATAATTTATCGCAACGCTTTGTTTCGTGAAGATTAACCGCAAACGTCTAACCGAGCGTGATAGCCCCTTCATGTTAAGAAGCTTCAAAAGCCGTTTTCGCTCGAAATGCGCTGCCAAACGATATTGAGTGCGTAACATTTCAAAGTGGTCACTCTCTCTTTTTGGATAAGAACATTGGTCTCCGCTTTAAATATTCTCTATTCTGATTTGGGTTTTCCACCGAATAATTTTAATTAACACAGAAGCTAAAGACCCATGACACCTTTTTGCGAAGTCCGTACGCGGATTTGGTGCATTTCAAAAATTAACACAATTTTTATCAAAAATATTGTTTACAAGGACGCAGCCATTGCAAAGGAAGAATGGCAAATATGGGTTGCAAACAATTCAAAGGAATTATTGCAGCCTACTTTGTGTCTTGATAAAGTTATTGTGCATTGGCGGCTTCACCAGGCTTGTCTCTTCAAGAACGATGAAAGTATATGATCAATCGTCAATACGGAGAGATGCCGTGTGAGGATTAACGACTTTTTGAAACTCAGTTTTACCTCCACGGTAACTTTTTTCAACAAGGCGTAACAGTCGTTCTATCTTGTGAAAAGTTCCTTTGAACGTTTGAAGATTTGACACCTTTAAACTCATAGAACGATTCCGGAGCTTAATAACATATGACACAATTTAATTGAGATTCTTCTCAGAGAAACCTGTGGGGGCCACGATCGATATTATTTTCCTATATCATATGTAATAATTGTAGTTTTATTGAAAGTTAAAATTTGGAGATATTCTCCTCCATTTATTCCATTCAATTTTGAAATCCTGACATAGAAATTGGAATCATTCTCAATGGTTTATTTTGTGTTTCCGATTTTACATAATTAAAGTGCACTTTGGAAAAGAGAAATTTTATTCCGGATTGTGTCAAAAGTAATATCCGAATATCCGAATATATATACTTTCTATAGTTTTTGTGGCACTGACGGATTTACTCGGGTAGTAGTGGTGTTGCCAAAAGTAGTATTCTGAGTCTGACCCACATCCATAAATATGAACGGTTTTGTTATACAGCAGGCTCGAACGATTTTGTGTTTTTGGTTTTTATTTAAACTGAGTTGATCTTTTTGGAGAGTCGTAAAATCCCCACAATAATTTTTCTTTAGAAGCTGTTCAAACCAATAACAACATCCAAATGTATCCGATGAGGAGTGAAATGATGCGATACATCTTCTCTTAATTGAGATACTCCTAATGTTGACATCTAGGATGTGCGTTTTTAGAAGCCTTTGGTGAGTTAAAGCGGTGTTTTTTCGGGTTGGATTCCATCGATTTGGCTCTCTAATATTCTTAAACTATCCACCTTTTTCATATTGATAAAAGAGTTCATTAAAATATTATAGCTTCCAATTTCACTGAATCCGCTTCTTGTGTATGTTCAGAGTACACCCAGAGATATATATTTATAAAATCTTTTATTACAAACAGTTTATGAAATATAAGTAAGTATGGAATGAATACCTACGGAAGCAATAACGACTTTAATACAACAATTGAGCTTTAAAATAACTGTTGACATAGTTCACAAAACTTTATTTTTTACAAGAGTTTTTTTTAAATTTTTTTTTTATTTCAGTTACTTCAGCGTTGAAGAATTATTTGGTAAACTTGGACAGTTATAACGCCACCACCATAAAATTTGAAACTTAAGTTTTATATGTGGATGTCAAATCCTTCAAAAAGTCGGTGATTATTTTGAAAGCGTAGTCTTCTTTAGCCTGGATTAGGGTTCTTAGAGATTTGAATTGTATGTGTGCTGGGAAAGAATTTCTTGACAAATTGTGTTTAGTACAATGAGAGATGATGTGTTCTGGGTCTTCAGGGCATTGGCAAACTTCACAGTTTCCGTCTTCAATTACTCTTAGAGTTTGAATACTTTTTTTTCATTAGACTTCCATGTCGATACTGCGCATTCAAGATTATCCAACTTTAATATTTATCTCTAAAACATAGAAGACTGATTGCTACGCTTGAAAAGATGCCTGTTTAGCCTTCTCAAGATACGGGCAACGAATCCAACAGGAAGCTCAAGTTTATGAGAAACTTTCATTTGGATCTAGATTATGTGTCCAGGCTCACACAAATGATCTCTTCGGATAGAGCTCTTTATTCATAGTATCTAACATATTTGGACGGGTTTAAGTATGTGTGTGTGTGTGGCGTGTACAGCTCACCTGCAGTTATGACATAAATTTCGCTTTGCTTTGAGTGTTTCACGGTTTGCTGCGTTTACAGTCCTCCGGCTAATTTCCATGAAGGGGCCTGACTTTGCCCCAGTTTTTGGGATGATGTCCCCCTCTCCCGTCAGAAGTTCTAAACTTATTTAAATTTAACATATTTGAGAACTCGTATTTTGGGCATATGTCAAAAGAGCGTTCCTTAAACGGATTACGACACGGCCGGCAGCGCAGATGAAGGAAGCGTTGGAGGAATTTAAACAGAATTTTACCCCAGTTATGCAGTTATGTTGTTCTGTTACCTTTTCCCTTTTCCTGTGTTGCTTCCACCGAAATTTTCGCTCTGCTAATGCCACAAAGCCAACTTTCGCAATAGCGCACTGCACAGTGTTGTTGTGTTGTGGTTGTTGCTGCTGCTGCTCGAACATTTGTTCCCGCGCGTGCCGCATCGTTGGTTTGTTGCCATCATCATCACCACCGCCACCATCATTGGTCCGAGTGGCTTTTTCTCTGGTCTTGCGAAACTTTGGATTATTGTCAACTGGCGTTGGCGCTGTGCCAGGATACTTTCGAGTTTAACAGCAATTCTAGGTGATGTTTTTTTGTTGTGCACTGCAGCGGTGGCTGGGAGGGGGTGTTGTGGGCGACATGCTTCTGGTCAGTGGGCTGAGCCCATTGTCGAGCATGTTCATAGAATGGTGTTGAGTTCGAGTTCAGTTGTTGTTGCTGCTGTTGCTGCGAATTGTTTGCGTTTTGTTTGTTTTGCAATTTACGAAAATATTTGAAATATAATTCAGAAACAATTCCGAGTGTATGTAATCGTGTAAATGGGCACAGCCAGCGTCATGTTGCGGGGATTTGCTTTTTCGCCATGGACAGAGCGTTTATGGCACTTTTTTGGCTTGTTTTGCACGTGTTGGCACTTCTTGGCATTTTATGAGTATTTATGGTCGCAAAGTTTTTCCCTCCCCCCAGAATCTCAAATTTTAAATTCTTATCTGGCTTATGTTTATCTTGAATATGTCAAACTAATTAATTTGGAGTCACACCCTCCCGATTAGTGTGCACATGACTTTTTAATCACGCAAAGTGGGGGGATTCGGCATTTTGGGTACGTTGAAACTTTGATAATTCGCAAAAGTTTTAATTGCGGTCTGAATTCTGGCAGGAGTAAAATAAACAGGACCATTGAAGTGTAGCGAGGGGGTGGCTACGGAGAAGACGTTATGAGTCTTGCATTACAGCATTGAGACATGGTGTGATGAGAACCGACGAATCCTTGTAACTAAAGGATAAATTGAAGATAATTATTAATTTAATGCCTGCATCAGGATGCAAATGTTGAGAGACTTATTATTATTTTAGCACTACTCACTAGAATACATTTTGTGTATAAGAATTTTGTCGGATGAAGAGATACTAATCGAGTCGAAGCGGTACATTTGCCTCCATCGTAAAAATTCGAATTCGTGACGCCCCAAAAAATTATAGGGTCAAATAAAATAATTCCCTTGAGGAGCTAAGAAGCAGATCAGTTAACAGAATCACTGACTAAATCAATCTTAGTATAGATGACATCTTTAGAAGTCCTGGTGTCTAAATAATTTCCTTCAGAACAGGAGTAAACATCAAATAGCATTCATGAGTAGACTTTTCTTGCAGTGAATTATGAAGCGGTGGTAAGCGATTAGAAAACCGATTAAATATTGCGGCTCCTTCATTTAGACCTCATAATAATATTTCTCTACTCGAGTGTAATCTCGAAACTTTCATCTAAAGCAAACACAAGCACTTTTTGCGATTTGCGACTGACGAAACCATTACTCCCATTTTTAGCGTCTGCTGCAGAAAATTTTACTTTCTCACCATAGCATGGAGCTATAAACTGAGTTGTTATTACTTCACATAGAGAAAAAATAGATTTCTGAAAGAAGCTGTGGGGGGAGGAAGAAAAGGTCTGTATCTATATTACGCTATGGTGTAAACTCAATAATGTGAAACGCTCGACTGTTTCAATTCCATCCTTAAGTTTCTATAGCTCATGGTTTATTAGTACACGGTACAAAATATTCCTCACTAAAAGTCCACACTCCATTAGTGCCAAGTGCTTTAAGTTCCTTCTACATTGCAATAATCTGGTTTTTTTTTGTCGTACCGATTATGGAAAAACTACTGGTCCGTTTTGTTTGAAATTTGCATCATCTTATAAAGGGTGTTTTCTTTAGACATGTGGTTTTCAAGCAGAAATAAAACGCATATAATTTTATGTTATGGCCAAGAATTTAGCTTTATTATAAAGACAAGGGTTTGCCATTATGTTTTAAAAATGATTTCGGGCTGCCTCGAATAAATTCCAGCCGAGAGGCCCAATTTTCGACCACTTTTTGCAGCAATTGGGGCCGTATGTCAGCAATAACGCGCCGAATATTCTCTTCCAAGGCGTCAATCGTCTCGGGCTTATCTGCGTAGACAAGCGACTTCACATAACCCCACAAAAAATAGTCTAGCGGTGTTAAATCGCACGATCTTGGAGGCCACGCCTCAGGCCCACGACGCGATATAATGTGCTCACCAAAAGTTTCCTTCAATAAATTGATTGTTTCGTTGGCTGTATGGCATGTAGCGCCATCTTGTTGGAACCAAAGGTCGTCCACATCAACATCCTCCAATTCAGGCATGAAAAAGTCATTAATCATGGCTCGGGAGTGTTCCCCATTGACTGTAACAGCATGGTCGGTTCATTTGGACCAATGATTCCCTCTGCCCATAGAGCGAATGTGGACCAATGATTCCCTCTGCCCATAGAGCACACCAAACAGTGACTTTTTGAGGATGTAACGGCGTCTCAATAATGGCTTGTGTATTATCGTCACTTCAAATGCGACAATTTTGCTTATTAACTTACCCATCCAACCAAAAGTGAGCTTCATCGCTGAACAAAATTTTCTTGTGAAAATCGTGATCGGTGGCCATCTCGTTTTGGGCCCATTCACCGAACGTGCGACGCGCTTGATGGTCGTTCGGCCATAAACTTATGAAAAGGCAAAGCAAACTGAGCATAAATCAAGTGACAGCTGTCAAAAAGACCAACTCCGAAAAAAGTATTGCCAGATTGAAAACCACACGTCTAAAAAAAACACCCTTTAGCATTTGTGCAGAATATATATTTTTTTCTTAAATTTAATTTGTTCATAGTCAAATCGTGAAAATAAAAAATATATGTATATAACATACATACATATATATCCGCCACACAGCCGCTGTTTGCGCTTATGTTATGTGCAAAAACAGCGAACAGATGACGCTATGTGCCTAAAAGTATGCACCTATTTATATGAAAAGCGTACGATGAGCGATAATCAGCTGATGAATGGCAGAACAGTTGAGCTGCTTATGATATACGAGTACATAGACAGCAGCCGATTTCGGGTAGGGTCAGGGTAGGTGCCCGGTGTGGCGAATTTAGGGATAAGCATATTACTGACACAAATGCACAAGAAATTACATGGGGACAGAAAATAAAAAAAAAATGAAGTTGACTACGCAAAAGTTTGAGGTACTTCAGTTAAATATTGAAGTTAATGGATTGAACTCTCTGTGTTGATATGGCATAAAGAAAAATGAATATTTAAGAAAGCAAAATGCACACAGAGCCGCTGTTGTGATTAACAAAGAAAAAATATTCAAAGAAGAAAAATACATTCATACCCACAGTCGGCTCAGTGGATTTCTGAATTTGTTTCCTTTGAATGGATTGGTTTCCGCGGAAAATAATTGCTTATTCACATTATGATAGCAGTGGGACGGAGCAGGTTTGTTACTATTAAGTTCCGTTCAGAGATTACATCAGGTAGCAATGAAACATTGACATTATGTTGTCACAAAGTTAAAGTTTACTTATCACCATTTATTCGAAAAGGATTCGTTCAAAATTCTTTCGTCGTCCTTAATTCAGATGAACCAAAAAGTAGACAATATTACAAAAATTATATTCAAATATTCAATCTTAAAATTCTTCATTTGCAATGGTGAGTTCTGAGGCCAAGTTATCTGATACAACTTTGAATGGCGTTTATCATTTTAAAATATATGACATATTTTATGATCGTGCTGGTGCGTTAATTTCTGAATACGATCGTCAGCCGTGTTATGCACAGTTCTATTTTTATGATGTGGATACAGGGTAAGATACAGAATGCGAGAAGGAGCAAATGTTAAATGCAATTTCAATTTGATGCGTGAATTAGCGAATGAATTGCACAACTGCAATATTTTGGTCGGTATTTTAAGTCGATGGCGGATTATTGTCGATCTAAACCAAATACCTTATCCCAAATTTTTGAATTTCCCTAGAGTGCGGTCGAATTTCGGTTGCTGGGTTCCACTAGTCCTAATAATTCTAGAGTCCAACAGTGGGAACCATGTCTCCTTTCACGGTGCTTTAATTTTCAGTCGTATTTTCCAAAGATTTTCGCATTTGGCATTTTCATTTGTGGTATGAACGAGTGCCCCAAACAACCAAGTTATTAGGGTTGTTTTCTTGTCTGGAACATTTCACAGTCTTATTGGTTTGGTTTATATATAATACTAGCGCGTTGCTGGCCATATGTCAAACTATATAATATACATAACATCTACATATATATACAACATAGATGTCGTTAATATTGAAAATTCATTTCAACATGGTATTGAATTTGCCAAAAGTCGAAACAAATTCAGAAAACTAAGACTAAAGAAATTGTATGCGTTTGAATTGAAATGGCATACATGATGGAATTATAGGTAAACGTGGAATAATACGTTTTTACCTTTGTATTTGCCACTTAGTATAGTAGCTTCAATGATATTGTTCAATCAATTTTTTCAGCAAGCCTTGTTCCATTACAAAGGCTTGGCGAATCTAAATTGCGTAAAACAATTCTTGGCACGCCACTTTTGAATTGTGGAAGGTGGGGCGGACTACCAGGCAAATCAAGTGTGTTTAATAATTTAATTGGGATTCAGATCTGGATTTGTGTGTGCTAACAGGCGGTGCAGGCGTTTGAGGCTGCATGTTTGGATGGTTTCTTCAACAGAGTCAATATACAAGTCGCGGTAAATGCCTTCGTTTGATATATACCACTCAGCATTAGTTATGGTACAAACTATTTTGGAGCCTATTCTTAGAATTATTCTAATGATCGATTTTGCAGCAGTGCCCTACATTTCGATACTATATCTTCAGATAGGCATGATAATAGATTTATATATCAACAGTTCATTTTTAACTGAGAGCTTGGATTGTCTGGCTATTTATAATGTTGCCTCCTGAGGTTGGGGTTGGTATATAAGCTGTGTGTAGAAGGTACAGCAAAGGTCCCAAGATTCTGCCTTGGGGTACTCCTGCTTCTCTTTTTTGGATTTCAGAGCATTCATCTTTCTGCTTGACATAGAAGTGCCTGCTACTCATATAGCTACGTATCAGTTGATAGTAACTTTGCGGGAGTTGGTGTTGTAACTTGTGCATTAACCCTTTGTGCCATACTCTGTCGAATGCCTTTGCAACCTCTAACTATAATTTTTTGTCAATTTCATTCGATATTTTATTTATTACTCTGTGCACTTGATCGATAGAATAATGTTTATGTCCGAAACCAAATTGGTGATTAGGTATTAGGTTTTCTGCTATTATGTTTGATTCAAGGCGATTAAATATGAACTTTTCGAATAGTTTAAACATTATTGGCAATAGTCTTATAGGAACAGCGATTATTTCAGCAACTTTGCGATTGGAAAATATTTTATTGCAATGTCCAATAATATAAGAGCACCTCCAAAATGTTGTTGGTTGCTGCATAAGTCTTTTAATGTTTGATCCAAATTTTCTAATGATTTTTTGTGGGCCATAGTGCATTCATACCATACTACAATCTTGAAGATGCTTAAAAACCTTTGTCATTGCAGATATTTTTGAAATAAAACAAGTTGGTGTTTCCGTTATTTGCATATTCAATGGCAATTTGAATACTGAATGAGCCCTTCCAACAGAGTGGATGGAATTCCAGAACTGTTTGATCGCATTGTTGCTAAAACTTAACGAAATTAAATATGTTTTGCCTGTACCTCCGGGAGCATCTAAGAAATAAATTCCGCCTGTTTCTGCATTGGCAGATTGCAGAATAGTATCGTAAACGTGTTTTTGTTGTTGATTAATTTTTGGGATGTTTTGTTGAACAAATGTTTTTAATGCATCAGTATCGTAATTCCCTTCATGATGAAATACATCTCTAATGGCTCGATTAGGTGGTAACACTCCAAATTGATTTAATTTCTTATTTGCTATCATTAAACACATATCTTCAATGTAAATTAATATTTACTTCTCTGGAGTTTATTGTAGTTGTGGATCTGAAGTTGCGGTATGTGCTAGATGTCAAAATTCATCTGTTATGGTCTCTTTCTATGTTGCCCACAATTGCAATGGAAGCATGTTGATATTATAGTTCTGAACAATGTATGAATTTGATTTGGAGAAGTGGCAAGCGATCTATTCGCAAGGGAATTATCCCAGTGTTGATCATCCTCTAGGAAGTCGTCACGATATGACTCGCATAATCATTATTTATGGTTCTTAAATTTTAAAATGATGTTGGACCATGTCCACTTGACTATGGCATCACTTGAGAGTACATTTGGATGCCCAGTCACTGCTTTTCCATGGATCTTCTGAACACAATAATGTTCTCGCAAAGTAATCACTTTGGCATAACGCAAAAAATGCTGCTAATGTTCAATAACATTTTTTGGTGTAAAAAATATATGCCTTGCCCATTTTTTAAATGAGTCACAGTCGGATATCTTTCATGAATAGGGAAAAACTATGAGCCATGGTGCTTCATTGCTACTAATACGAGTATATCTATTTATTTGATATTGCTTAATTTCATCTACATTATTTGCTTGTGCTACACCGAAAATGGCCATGCCTTTGTTGGCATAGTTAATCGATTTTACAGATATGTGCTTCGTTTATGGTGGATAATAATTGGGAATATGGCACAATCCAATGATAATAAACTTCAACGTCAACATTCCGTACTTTTATTGCTATTGATTTACCATTGTCATTGGTGGAACGTCGGCGATATAGTGGATATCTATCATTGCCTGTAATTGTTTCTGAAATCAATTGTCTTGCATATATTTCGGAGCATATTCCATCAATCACCCATGGTGAACGTAGGTACATTAAGTTCTCCTCATGGTCCATGTATCATATTCTGTGTAACAATTTCAAAAACCTTTTATGAAGTCATTTCAAATCGTTTGTCAGTGTATTCCTACTTTTTCTAAAGAGCAAAGCTCAAGAAACAAAACATATATTGAGCTGGGATCTAATCAAGTAACTCTTTCAGAACAGAAAAATTTACTTTGATAATTTTAGCATATATTTGCGGTTCCTTTGCGTCGTAACACTAACACAATCTGCAGTATCCTGGCTCTTATTCTACATTCCAATAACACATCGTTTGAAAGATAGTCCTTCAGATTTTTTATTGGGGCAATAATAAAATGATTAATGCCATTAATTATATAAAATTCTTCGAAATGTTCAGTTTCATGTTCAATCATCTGCAAGATTTGAAATCTTCCTTGTCATATTGAGCAACATTGTGCACTGTGCATAGAAACAAAAGCGATACGCAGTTTTCTAATTGATTCATCAGAATAAATGCCTATAGCAAAATGGAACTTACTCGTACATGTGGATATATATATTATTGCTGTAGGTTCTTATGATATCGATGTAGACTGTTATTTTCTCAAGGCGAAGATTCTAGGTATAAATTTTTCAGTAGACACAAATATTCCGAAAATGTCCACTTCTTATATTTTTGAAGTGCCATTTTATGTGTTGGTGGTGTCATGTGATTGTTCAGCAGTTAACGTCGTCCTTGTGTGGGAGCTAAAATGTCAATTGACTCAATAAGAGCACAACAAACCAGATATAATGGTACAAGGACTGCCAATGGAAAGGGTTTGAATTGGTTTATTAATATTGTTACGAAATTGCCCTCTTGACAATTTACTCTGTTACAAAATTGCCCTCCTGACAATTCCTCTAACTCTCTGTACTCGGACTCGTACCACTGGATTGTGTAGTAATCAAACAATCGCTGGTTAAATTAAAATAATTAGCTTTATTTAATTATTGCTATTTACACATTTAATATTAGGCTTAAAGTTTACTTAGTTATTATTTGCACTTTATTTCACAAACCATTAGTCACTTTATTTACTAATGAATTTCATCACTTTACACAATTACAAATACTGCTGCTTTGATTATAATGCTAGCTGTACACACTGTTACGGTCTCTGATCTACTGCATTCGACTTTGAACAGTCTTGTCGCTTTTATAGTTTTCGAATGGTTGAGGTAGAAACTTCCACGCTATTCTCGTATTTTCTACAAGCTTCTATCCTCTTCGACAGAAGTCGAGAATATTCTTTTTGATATTACCGACAGATGGTTCTTGAATAAGCTTTTATTCGAATAGTTCGCATCTTAACTCACAGGGGGCACTCATTCTCTAGATGGGATCCTAAAAGTATGCAATCCATTTTCACTGAGCTATCACGTTTCAATATAAAGTAAATCAACAAACTTTGGGTTCACGGATTTTTTTCAACTAATACCCTTAATCAAGGCGTATACATGTCGCTAAGCCCTTCCCATAAGGGAGCTTAATTTTGGGAGAAGGATTGACGTTTTGACACATTTTAGAGGGGGGAGAAATTTTTACACATTTCACGGGAAAAACAGATAATATGAAACGGCATAAAATTTGCATTGTTTTTGAATCTATCAAATGCACATTTTATTTAAGAGAAATCATTTTAAAACGGAGTTTTTTACTAGAGACTGAAAAATAAGTTCAAGTTATGGAAAGCATTTTCCTATGGACATGCAGCTCCCACCCACATGAGTCTCTGCAAATATGTACGAAAATTAACATACATGATTGATGATGCACATTTCTACCGGATATGGCTGAATGTGAAAGAATGAAGAATGATGCCCACTTTAAAATAAAAAACTGCGAAACGACAAAAAAGTTAAAACAGAAAGAAAAACAAATCGAGAGAGTAGCTAAGGAAGAAAAGTGCTGAAAAGTGAGTGCAATGGGACGAGTAATATGAGAAACCCACAAATACCCAAACTCGGTCTGCATCCATATTTAATAAAAGTGAAAATTCGCCCTGTGCAAATTTAATTTAAAATTTTCATTTTCGATTGTGAGGCGCATGTCAAAATTCAATTAAATATGCAAATGTTCGTCGGTTCCATTGTGCTCGTGTTATCACATGTGTTGGGGAACTTGTCGCTCTTTAAATGAAATGGAAGAAACGCTAGCAGGATGTGCACAAAAGTTGTAACAAATTAGCATTTGAGTATGAGTGTGAAGTGCACGCCGAACAGGACAAACAGGACACATAACGACAAATTGCGGCCCGGTGCGAAATGCCCAGCTTAGTGAAATTAAGATAATTTTCTACTTTAGAAGGGAAAAAAACGCAAATCTTACATTCGTGGATGTTACAAATATAAGACGTCTTTAAGGCATGGTGTACTGTAAGTATTTCAAACGAGCTTAGAACATTAGTCTGTGGAAGGATATCGAGCCGCGGGCTTATCTCCAGGCATGATCCTATCTCTTACTGCACTTCCGTGCAGCATGGACACGTTGTTTTGTTGATTTGGATGCAAGAAAATGGAATCATCTGAATTAGAAAGAGAAATTGTTATGTTTTGCAACACGGTTTTAAATATATTGGCCAGAGAAGCACCCAAACAGTGTAAGTGAACTCAAATCAGAGAAATCCGCACGGCTTATACATACAAGAAAAAGGAAGAAACAGCGAAGATAGTTTCTGTTAAATAAGGAATCTGTGGTATCGTATTCTGCTGTGTGAAAACACTTTGCACAGTTCCTGTATCTTTCTAACTAATAATAATAACAACGAGTAAAGAAGTCTGAAGTCGGGTTAGACCGACTTCGAAATACCCTTTACTTTTCCTTGTGCGTGCGAATTCAACAATGGGTACGTTTTCTCCATAAATCATAATTAGGAGCAGATCTACGGTAATTTTCGGTAGGATACCTTGAATTGATTATATTAGAGGTAGGCGTGGCCTTCATTTGATCGACCCCATTTCTTGTGCGTGGCTTTGTAGGGTCAACATACGTACTAAAATAGAATTTCGTCCAAAATACTTTATAGTTCGTACGATACAATATGATAATAGTGGCGTGGATGTAAAAATAACCCGACCATTTTTTGTGGGGTGTTTAATGTTAGTACCCGCAACCTTCCTTTGGAATTTCGGTGATGAATCTTGAAATATGAAAAATTTCTTTCTATGGGAGGTAGGCGTGGCCTTTAACCAAATCGGCGCATATATCGCATATAAGGAACTTTTTTCAGCTTTTTTTAAAATGGCTAAATGGGTCCTAGTAAACATTATGCAAAAAGTGTGCAGTATACTGTGCCTGCAACGCCCACTATTAAGAAATATTCTTAACTAAGATCTATATGAGAGTTATGGACAACATTTTACGAGAAGAAAAATTTCTACATTATGAAGCTAAGTGCAAAAAATGAGGTTGATAAGAGGAAACACACGCCTACTTTTGCTATAGGGCACTTTTGGGTCTAAAATTAAAATTAGCCTATGCTCTAATTGAAGCTATCGGAATAAAAATTGGCAGAAAAATAGGATCCATAATAGTGTGCACAATGTGGGGATGATGATATTGCAGTGTACCTCACTAGCGTGCACTGACGACCCCTCAATAACACAAGCATACTCTGTATTCCTATGCTCAATGCGTATTGCTGAATATGCTTTTTGTACCACACAACGACTCAAGCAGGCTCTGTACAGACTATTGTCGGCGCGACGCAGGCAATTGCACTCAATGCAGAATGCTGAATATACTTTTTTGGCCGTGCAAAGACAGGGGTCGCGATCACTCAATGTAATGTAAATAAAGCGTGCTTGACCATGATTTGTCAACACCAAATCTCGATAACTCCACATTTGAGTGATATTTTTAAGATATGATTAATAACATGTAGAAATAAGATAGGAACAATTTATGTTAGATACAGTAAGAGAAAATATGTTTCAAAATGATATAAAAGCGCCGTCAAGCCGAATAAAGAGCAGATTGAATCTGAACCTTTAAAATAGCATAACTGCTGTAAACTTAATTTCCTTCTCCGTGCTCTCTGTTAGGCTGAGCTTTGAGAACAGCAAAAACTGCAAATTCTGCCGGTCATAAACTTTACTGAGGGTGCAGATCCGCTTTGCTAGGATCTTTTCTCTTTACAGAAATATACCACATAGTGATCCTGCATACTGAAGCATACTACATATAAATCCTGAGTACATAACATAAAGGCATGGCGATTCTGTTTATCTAACGTATTGAACTACTTGGCGATCCTACCAACCTCACATTATAATATCACGTGGCAATCTTGTTTGACACTATAATACATAGCATAATCCATTACATGGCGATCCTGTCCGATCCTATACAACACAACATAATCCATTACATGGCGATCCTACCACCATAACGCGATGCACCACAAGATGACCCATACAACATAACATAATCCATTACACGCCCACAATTAACAAAAAATCATTAATAGATTCGTATTAAAGATTTTTCAATTAAATTTCACAGACATTTTGCTGGTCCTGACATTAAAAACCACACAAACATGGGCGGCTTTTTTTTCAGCCACGCCTGCTATTAATACCTAAACAAATATTTTTGGGCGAAATTTTATATAATACGTATATTTACACTACAAAGCCATACACAAGAAATAGGGTCGATCAGATATAGGCCACGCCTCCCTCTATTATAAAGTTGCCCTACCGAAAATATGCTCCTAATGATGATTTATGAAGAAAGCATCCCCATTGTTGCACTCGCACGCACAAGGAAAGGTAAAGGGTATTTCGAGGTCGGTCTAACCCGACTTCAGCCTTCCTTACTCGTTCATACTAGGAAAATGTGTTGGTACAAAGTCTATGCTCTTAAAGTACAACAAGCTGCTCTTATACACAGAACTCATCTCACTTATATGGACTTATGAAAACCAAATATTGGACATTGTCTATGAAAGAAACATATTGTGAATCAACCAGTGCAGAAAAAAGTATTAAGATTCGTTCAATGTAGGTCCTGAGATATAGTTTTTTTGAAACTACATTGAATAGTTTCAAAATTTTCACGATAATTACACTCATTCTAATCTTTGAATCTGGTCATGATGAAAGGAGAAGGTATCAAAACTCATAGATACAGAATGCAGAATGCCGACAAAGATGTATAAAGCGTGGGTCGATGTCTTCTAATAAAAAATTCTTGTTTTCTTTTTTTGATTTTTTAATTTATAACTTATAAATTGGTTGTTAGTTTCTTATAATTAGTTGCATTATTAAAATATATTTATATTATGGCTCATGTACGAAATGTAAAAAAGGAGATAAATCATGAAGTTCATACCTCTTCTTTCAAACTACACAGGCTCTGACTGTGCTGTATACAAACATAATATGACTGAACTTTATCTTTGAAAAGATGCGGTCATATCTGACGCACTTTTGCAGAGTCAGTGAGAGAGAGAAAATATATATACGTATATAGCATAATAATGTTCTTTGGCTGTGATTGGGATAGGACTTTTGATCCATTTAATTTCAGTTCCTTCAATACTACACTGAGCAAGTGTGTTTCAATCAATATATTACGATCATTGATTTCCAAAGAATTTTTCCTCAGGTCTATAAATATAAATTCTGCAAAAATTTGACTTTATGGCATATGTCATCATCCTCACAGATGATAAGGTAGGTAAGGTTAATTTGTTTAACTGTCGAACTGAAGTCGGTTGTGAGAATTATTCGTTATTCTAGTCTATATTCGTTATTAGATTATAATTTATAGATCAAAAATGCAGTAAGAAGCCCCTTTGATTGATATGAATTATTCGTTATTCTACGGGACTGGTGTAACTGTGATATTTTAAAAAGTGTTGCAATTCTATCCTGACATCCTGAAGGCTTTGTTTTTAGATACATAAATTCTTATAGTATAGTAAGTGTAGACGGGGTCATCATGGGTGTGTATGGCAATATACATTGCTCATAGGAAAATATTAAATATGATATGATACGAGAAACTTACCTCTCGGTCGATACAGTTATTGGATTCGATTATGACTTAGATTTCTAAATTTCTATTGATTCGGGTCTAAAATTTCGTATTAATAAATAAGTTTGGTGCTCCTGGGGCTATAATGATACTCTATTAGTAGTTTAATCTTTGAAACAATTCTTACAAGTTGCGATAAATACGAGTATAAAGGAAAATAATCAGAATTTTATTGCAATAATTACTTTCAGTATCCAGTTAAACTGGATTTATTTTTAGGTATTCTTTACAAAATGTTATTATTTTTTTATATTATATTATCAATGTCGAACTTTAAAACACGCGGGCTGAACTGATGAACTCTTATTTTAACAGTTTTATGTGATCCGTAATCGGGACAGTTCCAACGATCGTATTTTTATATGTGACCAGAAGAAGACCTGAAACCCCTGAAAGAGGAATTCCACGAATGATTCTATTAAATCGTTCTACGATCGCAGCATATTTTGAAATTGCGAAATTAAATACAATTTTTTGACACTATTTCCCCTCAGTATCTCTCAACTCTCCAATACAAATGCTATTTGAGTCCTGTTCACATCCAAAGAAACACCTTTCAGGGGAATTGAAAATAGTGCAGTGTTGAACAATAGTGAACATCCCTCTCTATTCCCGTGTGATTTTAATGGTGCAAGTGCTACAGCTGCAAACATTTCGCATTGGGTGCTGAGTTTCAAGTTTGAATGGCATCCGCAAACTTTAAATACACGTCGAAATGTTCGACAACTGCATAGGGATGCATTTTAGAACGTGCAAATGGCACGCCAGCCAAGATAGTTGAGCGATGACCACGAAAAACCTATTAAAAGTTACCACATACTAAAAACACATGTTACCGCACCATTCCAAAAGCGCACGACCCCCACCGCACCACACCGCTTCGCATCCACACAGTGGGACAAGAGAATTAAATGCCAACAATTTTATGAGGAATCTGGTCATGTCATTCTCGTTTAAAGCCAGCCATTTGCAAAGTGCAAACATGCCCATAAACAAGATGGAGTGTCCGTGCTGCTGTGTGCGCCCGTTCTATGCGAAACTTTGTGTACGTTTCTGTGTCAAAAGATATCACAGTCAGAACGACGGGCGCAGGGGGGTATTTGGGTAAATGCAGAACTGGGCTACTATTGCGACCGAGAGCAGCGGAATGAAGTGTATCACGGCTCCTAAAGCCGTGTTTGCCACATAACTCACTGCGTTGGTTGGTGTACTGGCGGACTGGCGGACTGAACGGATGGCATTTGTGTGATGCACAGAGCCGTATTTTTGTATTTTATCTCCACACACGCGTGCACACCATCGCACAAACACAATAAACATTGTCCTTCCTGCAGTGAGAGGCACACCGAACAAAAGACAAATACTCGTACTCGCAGATGCAGGCACAAGATGGGACTCCTTTCGCCTTTGTGGCAGCCCGCTTCAACTATCACGACAACAACAACACCACAAACACAAATACAAACAGATCCATAAACAACAACAGCAAGAACAACAGCAAATAAATGTGGACACAAAGTGCATATAAAACACGGTCGTGTACGTGTTTACGTTGCTGCAGGTTAGGTTAAAGTTCCTGCAGAGTTGGACGGGCCAGCGCAGAGCCAGTCAGAGCCGCGCAGAGCAGATTTGCGACATACGTGATGTTGAATTGAATTTAATGAAATGTGTTTTTGCTCTTTTCAAATTTAATAAAAGGATGTACCAGGATGTGTGTACAAGTATGGGAATGTGTGTTATCTGCATGCAATGCGTTTATACTTAAGGTCAATTAAGTTTGTAGCTACATATCGAGGGGAATCTAGTATACGAGAAGAGACCAGTAATGATTACGCTAAAATTTTTGTCAAAATAGAAAGGTCGTCGTGGAACTAGATCTAACGAAGATACATTTCTATTGTCGATTGTGTACTCGAAAGGCAGTGCGAGTACTATCATTGGAGATGGTACCATTGGAACCATCTTTAAACTCAAAGAGTTGAGGGAATTGCGGAAATTGTGGGGGATTCTGCTAAACTGAGAGTTTGTTTATATTTCACAAATCGATTAGTTCTAATATGTGAACGAGTGTGGGATCCTGTTTTAATTAGCATTTCTACGAGTTATGCTGTTCGATTCTAGCTCATAATGTGTTCTCTCCATATAGTGTTAAGTATCTCGAGCCATGCTAGCCGAGTCTTTTTTCTGTTTCATCAATTTATTTGCATATATTCTCAAAATTAAAATATTTTGGATGTAAATGATGGTTTCAGATTGCCATCTACATTCCTTGAATTTGTGATCATTGATATTTCTACAATACTGCATTTTAGGTATTTAAAAAGTGGGAGTGACTGACTATATCTCGGCATTTTTGTCTATAACTTGAAATATGGATTCCATACTATAGGGTTATGGTGCAGTTCGCGCTCTCTAAATTTGATATGTTGAAAATAAATACTTTCACTGAGGAAAACACATTTACAAGGGAGCTTGAAAACGAGACTATATTGGGACTGGACTATTCAAAAAAGCAATACCATATTTCCCTTAATTCTATTCCAAGGGTTTAGTGGCGATAAGAGTTTAATAATATATGTATAAATTGTGAATATATTTTTTATGAAGAACATTTATTTTAGTGCTTTAAAGTTTAAAGTGTTTTTTTTCTGATGAATTCACCATCTGACTTCCGTGCGGGACCTTGGACTTGAACTATTTTCAATTTTTATTAAAGACTTTCCTGCTCATTTGGTAACACTGGCTTTGACATGGTTTAAACGCTCTTGACTGGGTTAATTTGAATTGTGTGCATCTCACCTACAAGAAATGCAAATATATTTTATTCTCCCGAATCTGATCATGTTAACGTCATTTGCAGATACTAATTAATATCCCCTTCTTCTATTGTTGATTAGGATGTGACCTTTGACTACGGAATTTTACAGTTTCTTAGGCCATTGCCATATAAACATCTTTGCTATGTTTGTTACTTTTACGTTTTGAAATTAAAATGGATGGATATTTTAAACATATATAGCATACTCGTATATTCGTAAAGTTGGTTTCAAAACCTGGTTCATAAGTCTGATGGCCTGAATATCTTTAAACGTTGTTTGGTGGTATTTTCCTTTTCAACTATGGTTTAGTTCATTATTAAGATGTAAGAGAAGATTATTTTTATATATATTAACCGTTAACCAGAGTCATTTTCAAATCACGATCTATTAAGTAGTTACGTACATACCATGCACCATTTATAATTGTCCGTAGTATTTTGTTTTGAAACCTTTGAAGAATATCCACATTCTTTTTGCTGGCGGTGCCCCCTATTTGTAATACATAGGTACAGAATGATTTTTAAATCATTTTATATATTAGTAGTTTATTGTGGGTTGTTAGTTTCGAGTTTTCCCTAGGAGCCAGCATAATTGTCCAAATTTAATTTCATTTGCTCACGTTTTTTGAGAATATGTTGTTTCCATATCATTTTGGCCTATACATACGAGTATATGCATTCCAAACTGCTTACCATGGTTTTCAATATCTATTAATTTGTTATTAATTTTTAGTTGTAGCGGTGTGTAACTTCTTTTTGTTGTGTCTATTTTTTGTGCTGTTTTGTCCTCATTTAATTGGATACACCAACAGCGGAAGCAATTCATTAATTTGCATAAACTTTCTAGGAAGGTAATTGTCGCTTTTACAATGCAAGTATGTGAGTTAAGGTTGATAGTGTCGTCCGCAAATGTTGCAATCATATCGATTTGGCTTGGGGACGCCAGATGTGAATATGAATAGGGTCCTAATACGCTGTTTTGAGGGACGCCAACAGTTGCTTTGTATAATTGTGTGCAAGCACCATTAAATTGGCCATAGACAACTCGGTCGGTGCGGTACCTTTCAAGCATTGAGTAAATATTATGTGAGAGAAATTGTGTTAAGTAGTTCTATATGCCAGACACAATCAGAGACCTTTCCAATATAAGGCTAGACGGCTATGCAGAGTCTTCTTTCATCCAGGTCTGAGAATTTTTGTTTGGTAATTATATGTACTTGTTGTACGGTAGTGTGTTGTCGGTGAAGTACAAATCGGTGATCAGGTACTTTATTCTCCATTAAGATTATTTCCAGGCGTATAAGTGGTCACTTTTCAAATAGTTTCGATATAGTGGGTAGAATTTTGTAGGTTGATCTGTGTAAGGAACCTTCCTACGATTATGCTGAGGTGACGCTCGCCGTTGTCCAGGGTCCATACAAAATTTTTTCATTTGCAGGGTTGATTATAACTATTATTTATTATTGGAAAAAACTTAACCTATCTAACATGGATATATACTTAATTCTAATACAGAGTGTTTTCCTGAAGTACGGCCGTGGTTTACAATATTTTACCAGACCGTAGCTTTTACAATTATATGATATTTCAATATACTTACGTGCGGTAGCGAGGAATCCTACGTTGCGGCGAAATAGTCCGTGGTGTTGACCTATTTCCTGTACATAGGTCACGAGCGTATGAGTTAGCAGACGTATCCCGGAATACTCGGTGTAACGAAAGTGTCAGTGTTCAGTGAATACTAGCTAGGTGCTGCTTTGGACAAGAGCTGAGAAAGGCAGACGAATCCCGAAATTCTCAGTCTTGCAAAAGTCAGGATCTCAAGCGAGTATCCTATGTCTAGGTTAGCACTGAGAAAAGCAGACGAATCCCGAATTTCTCAGTGTAACGATGCGTCAGTGTCCTAGGATAGTTACCTGTATGTTGTCACTCTGCTGGCTCGCCGAAGAAGAAGGCTGAGTTACGCTCTGTACGCGTTTTTATAACCCCTTCTCAGCTGTTTGTGGTGTGAGGTGTTCGGGCGCTTTTCCATATGGCCACCAAGTGTGCTGCGTTCGATCCTGCAATTGTGTAGCCCTAGTGGCCGTTAGATGGCGGTGATAGTTTTTTCCGGTGTGGGCAACTCGCATGCCCGCGTGCGTGCCCACGTTGTGAGACCAAAATACGAGGATGTTCAGCATTTTGGTTCCTCACATCTGTCTGTACGAGGTCGATCTTGTTGCATTTTTGCCTGGCTTTGTGATATCTATTATTTTGGAAACTTTCCATACCTTCGGGAAGTATTTTTGTCTCAGTATTGCATTAAATATGTTCCTTACATAGCATATTGCAGAGTCAGGTAGCATTGAGCATTAATTTTAATTTGTTTTTTAATTGGGTCCTATATTTCTGGCGTAGACACTTCCCCTGCTGGTATGTTTGGTTCGTCATAGGTGGTACTATGTTGCTCCGGAGTAGTAGTACTAATATTGGTATTTTTAAATGCTGTTTTAAGTATTTAGCCAGAGCTTTAGCTGGACAAAACTCTAGACCTAATTTACTTCTGCACCATTAGAAATACTAAAGTAAAATTTATAGAACTAAATCGTGATTCGAACTTTCTTCAAACCACTCGCCAGACATTATAGAATAAACAACGAAGTTTTACCGACACTACACCTGTATAATGAAAAAGCAAGCTGTGTGTCATTTATATAAATAGAGCAGCAGAAATTATGCCTAAAAATTGCCCTCAAAACACCTGGCAATCTTGAAAGTACAATTGTCCACCCAAATATCGTAATACATGCAGCCATTGCGAGATCCACCCCAGCACTAAATCAAAAACAAAAAGGTGGAACACTCTCTATATATAATATATAAGAATAAAATTAGAGTAACGTGGCAAACAACAATATTTCCAGTTGATAAAACAAAGTTAAATATGGCGACTAAAGACCTCAAAGAAATGCTTTACAAAACTTGCAACAAGTTGAAAAATCTCACAGCTACACAATCGACATATTACTTCCAATTTAAAGTTATCAATCAACTTAAAAACGCAACTAGTCTTCAATCGCCAATAAGTAGGGTCGCCTGTGTAGTATGTTTACAGTTGCTACGGTTAATTGCATTAAGTAGATTTTCTCCTTTAGTAGTTGTGATTCTTGAACTCTAGTCTATATGTTTTGCATTAAAGTCACCTCCTAAGAAGGATCGTTGTCCTAGACTTTTGAAGAAATTGTTACATTGTGAGGTGATAATAGTGTGTTGGATGGACAGTGTAGTGATAAAATTACTAATGGTCCAAACAAATCTATTATTTGTATTGTCGTTGTCTTTGTATGGGCTTGCGTGTAGTTATCGAATCCTATAATCCGCGAGCCTTGTCATCTGGATGTTTGTGTGGTAGACTTCACATTTGGTGATAATTAATAATGAATAATTTTTACAAACTTCGAAGCTAAACTAAGTTGTTTTGATTCATTTTGAAAGTGCCAGTTGGGTTACACGGATTTAAAATATGAGGAAATATCTATTTCCATATTCATGTCTAAACAGGAATGACGCGTAAATTCAAATTACAATCGTTCAGAACAGTCAATTGCGCTGATTTTGTATCTCAGTTACGCGAATGCTAGTGAGGCATTGATATATATTGACTATTGACAATGATATTGTGTTAGTGGAGAACAAAATTCGATAACAAAAATAATTCGAAGTATGACAGAGCAGCACAGTGGTGAATTGAGAGCGGTACTTTTAAAACTGACATAAAAAGTTCATTTTAAAGAAGTAATTATAGTTTAGCTAATTGTTATTTTATAGATCGACTTAAATTAAAATTAACTACAATGCGAAAGTGCATTTTTAGTTTTGAGATATTTTGTATCGTACAATCGGAGGCGTCGCTTCTTTTTCCGCTTTAGTTCCTGAGCGAATGTGGTTTCGTCCGTCCGGCTAAGCGTGTATTTCTCTACGCAGTTTGAAATATTTTAATGAAATTTCGTTTCAACATATCCTGAATTTTAAGACAGAACCAGATTATCACATGAACATCATTAGGAAAAGGACATGCGTTCCTTCGCTGTTTCGAACTAATGATATCTTATTTAAGTATGCTCACTTTATTTCGGCATATGTTTGAATAAGTCACTTACATAGTTTGATATCTCTTAGTAGATATCAGCCCGATTTGCTAGTTTTTCTTCTAGCTTCGTTGCTAGAGACATCAAAATTATATTGCATCGGTAACTAGATGCAAACTATATTACGTTTTCCATCTATGTCTTTGATACCACTTCGCTAACTATACGAATGTAGGTTTATTTCGAGAGAGTCCCCGGGTTCCCTCTGACTGATTGTTTGAAAATCTTTGGCAAACGAAATTATCTTAGTGTCGCACTTTTATATCAGTTAATTTAATAGTATAATACTTTAAATAATGCATCTAACTTATTCACAGTGACTCATTCGAATTTCATCCATACTCGTATATTGTACAAATCACTATTTCCATACATTAATCAGAGTATGTAAATGGGTTTGTCTGCTTTACAGCAATTATCGTAGTCATGACCGTTTTTTCCTCACCTTGAGCAATTATTTGAAATCGCGTTTGCATATGGGATTCCAGCAAATGTTTGTAACACTAAAAGTACGCATGTCAGGTATGGAGCAAACATGGACAAATATGAATTTTTGTTCAATCTCATTTCCTCAGTTGACTTAATTATGTGGATTTGTCTATATTGACTTCCTTTACAGACAATAGCCCAAGAACAAAGAGAGATATTGAGCTCAAATTATAGTACATATAGATGTGGTTTAATACCTTGATGAGGTAGATTTTGGGGCAGTTTGGACCTACATTCTTGAAAAAAGTATATATCAAATACCAAAAGTCTGAAATTTAATATAAAACTATGAACCAATTCGGGGACAGTTCGCACATTAACATACCAACTTTCCACACGCCCAAATAATTGATTTTGTTGAATAGAGTATATCTTAAGAGTGCAAGACAAATGGATGTGTAGTGTAGTAGTCGGTATGACTTACAATAAATATTTGTAACTTGTTAAAAGTTGTTCTTTTGAGATTGCATTATAAAACGTCGACATTTGTTACCGTCAGTTAGGAGACACGAATGTTATTATAACCATTATAAAATGTGTAAGCTAAAAAGAGGCGTGTACTGAGTATGAATTTTTTGTTAGCTAAATGTTGCTTACACGGCTTTAAAAACACCAGGGCACACAAAAAAGTAGCGCACGACATTTAGTTTACGAAAAACTCATTGAGTTCGGTCGCAGTTTAAGGGGCGTTTCCAAACTTTGTTACATACGAAGTCCCGCCGCTAATTGCATATTTCAGTTTGAAGCTACGATTGCAAATCAACAATTATCTGAATTATGGAAAAAAGTAACTTTTTGGGTATTCCCCAACACAACAGACATGAAGGTTCTCAGCACTTTAGTGGGACAATGTATTCAAATGAATAAGCAGTAGCACAAAATAGTGACTATAACGCAGCAACTGTTGCCAATGTAACATTGACCAATCTTAACAAAGTTGAGTGTACTTAATTCCGTCTGTGGAAATTTATGCACATATTGAAACATTTATTTTATTTTTTCTGCCCTATTATTCTTACTTCCAAGTTAATTATCGAGTGGTCGAAATGGTCTTTCTATGATTTACTACCATTAACCTGGAAATATTTATAAGTTCAATTGGATAGAAGTCGTCATGATGTTTTCCATCTCAAATTACATTAGGGAACTCTCTCTTAGTGGTTGTAAGTTTTCAATGGATTACAGATTACTCAGGAATCTCAATTATGTTCATTAATGATCTTCTTAATTATGCTGCGGATTCTCTCTGATGAAATCTGTTTTAAGCACTTGATTTGAGTATCGGAATGAGATAAAATGATCAACTCTGATTGGAACGGATTCAAATACACAAATTGAAACTACGACCTTACTATATGAAATATATTGTCACGTTGTGTGGATTATTTATGATCTTGTGATCAATGGCTCTGTAGAAGCAGTTTCTCAAAAAGTGAGAGACATCAAGCAAAGGTATCAAAAATTAGCTTGGTCACGCAACAAATCAACAAGACTAATTTTTATTGCAGCAATCAAATGATTGATAGATAAAATCGCTAAATTATAATCAATTATCGTGTTGAAATGCTTTGCGGTAAAAAAAAAACTCCCAGATAGCAAACGAGTTATTAGTCAACGCGGACAGAGTGCTGTGAGAAGAGATTTTGTATTGTTTTCAAGAATATAAAATTCTAAAACTCATTTCATTTGGAGCAGAGAAAACAGAGAACGGAATTCCATTTCTGCTGCTATGGGCGATGCCATTGTAAGAGCGTGCGATACTTTAACGTTCATTGTCAATTTTAAAACTTAAAGTGAAGTTCTGGCTCTATTGTTCTCATTTCCTGCTGGGAATATATATGAACAAGTCTGTATACATTTTATCAACGCTTTGTTGTTCGACATTTCAGTTTCAGTTTTCTATCTTCTCTGGTTTGCAGTGCACAATCTGGCTCCAATGTTGCTGGGGCACGTTGTTGATCGGAATCATAACATGACCACGTCAGTAGAGATGTGGTGACGTTACTTGTTGTTTCTATAAAGGCAAAAGTTCTATATTAATTTTTTTCAGTTGTGGTTTTGTGTTAAGTGAATTGACTGACATAGCGGAGAATTGACGACACAGAAAGAAAAAAAAGCTGATATGTTGTACTGTGGATACCTACCTGTCGCATTTATTTTGCTGTTAGCGACGAGTTGCACCCTATCCCGCGAATTCCCTCCACCATGTGATAGAACGTATAAATGCTCTACGGATGGCAACGTAGATGATATGATATGGGCCATCGATCAGAAGACCCAATCGTGTGTTGTGTTCAGGAATAGTTGCATATCTACAGGTACAAACTGCTCACGTATCAGGAATGATCAGCCAGGTAACTATATACGGTTATTATACATAATCCCCATCTCTAACAGCCTATAGGGACAACTTGGCATAAATAAGGAGATGCATGAAAAGTGAGTAATTTCACAGAGCCAATGGAACTCAGATATTATGAGTAAGTTAGAAACGAAGATGGCCAAAGAACAAGTAACCTTTCAAATTAGTGTTCACACTTTCGGAAATGATTCATAATTTAAATTACTATTTACTATTCACTAGAAAAAGTTAGTGCCACTTGTTATTTTAGAAGTATTTCGATTGTTTGAGTCAATTGAAACTGAGTTAGAATAGATATGAAAATAATGCAAAAAAATATACAAATAATTCAAAAAGAGGCATCATTACCATCTTTAGAGTATTTACTCTTGCTATTGGAAGCGTACAGTTTTTAAAGAGAGTATAAATGTATATTAAGTAACAAATACTAAACTGATTTTTATATTCGCCATAAATGTGAGAGAAATAGTAGAAGCATTAAATCAAGTTTATGGAGCCATAAAAAAGAGTGGAAAATTGAAAGAGTATTGAAAATTGTCTGAAATAAAGATTTAGAATTCATATGTAATGTTTGGAAACTGTACGATCCCGCATTAGTTGTGTGATTTATTCAACAAATAAGCTGTGATGGTGATACCTCACAATCACAGAAGAATGTGAACGGAAAGTTTAAGGGAAAGTGTCAAAACTTGAACACTTGAATTTGAATTCACGATATATTTCGAGCAGGATATTGAAAAAAAATTTTTGAAAATCACACACTTCTAATGATATTCATTAATCCAATAATCTCTCCCACAATTGCAGCGAAAATAAGATCAAGTTTTCTGTCTATTCTGCCCAGAATATTCCATTGTATGCATTGATGTGAACTTTTAATGACGCTACTGAACTATTCAAAAAAATTCTCGTTTATCTAATTTTATATAAACTATATTCATATGCTTCTTCTTTTAATAGTTTTTAAAATTGTGACCAAAACGGAATGCCAAGAGAAGTGTGCTCCATGTGCCGAGACTGAGCCTTATAACCCACTGTGTGCCCAGTACAATGGTGACAAGAAACCCTTCGCAAATCATTGCGAACTCACTTTCCACATATGCAGTTCTGGAAAACGTAAGTAAAAAAAGTGTTATCTTATTAAACTATTTGGAAAAATGTTGTAGTGGAATAATGCGAGTGTTGCACTCATGGCGCCGTTCTAATTTTCACCAGGATATGATAAAATGATAATTTCCGTTTATTTTTCGCTTCTATTACAAAATTTCAACAAAGTTCTGTAAAAGAATCAAATGCCTCTGCCTGTTGAGGTGCTATTTGAGTCGGTCACAAGAATACATTTGAGAGATATGTGTGGGCGGCAGAACTACGCTATTTGTTTTGTGTTAAACATACAAGCGCATTGGATAGACATTAACGGTGTTGTACAATGCGACCTTAAAGATCTATTGTGATGCCCCTAGTTACTGGAACAATGAGGGCAGTCTCTTCTACAGCTCTTTTGACAGGTTTATTTCAGACAGGCACTTATATATTTTTGGAAGATCAAATTGAGGAATTTTACTCATATCCAAGACGTATTCTTCAAAACACATATGTCTGTCGTATACCAGAGTTCCGTTCTCTCTGATCACGTGTATTGAGGTTTCATCAGTTTCTCCACATAATATGCAGATGGGATCTGGTGCTAGATCCAATTTATTCAAATGGTAGTTGAGTCTACAAAGACTTCTTAAACTTCCAGCTATAACTGATAATTACTTGTTCAATTGTGCCTTTAAATTCTCAATATTTTCATTGATATCAGACAAGCAACCATGTATTGGAGGTATCATAGAGCAAGCGTTGAGTGTTTGGTCACAAAACCTTCATCATCTTCACAAACTATATTCAATATATTCAATGTGTACGTTTACTACAAATAAATCATTGCACGGATTCAACATTGCGACAATCGTTGATGTGAAGCCAACAATCCCTTTATTATTCTATTCTTATCATTAAAAATAATTTATAGAAATATACTCCGATATAAACAAATAACATAAAGCTAAAAATATTTGTATGTGAAAAACTATATCCAAAAACAATTATTCTATGCGATATATCATAAAATCTGACTTGCTTATGTTCTCTGCATATATCTATATATACAAAAATTGCAGTTCTGCCACCTGCCATAAATGTTTTCATATGCAGTTTCGCCGCCAACTGAAATGGCAGAGGAAAAAATCAATCTCTGAGCCGCTGCTACTTCTTGATGTGTTTACATTCTCTGGTATGGCTTAATTGGTGGTTCCTGAGATAATAGCCATACATTTTAGTGTTATGGAACGGTGTAGTTCGTAATCAGACCATGGTAACGTGGCTTCATCATTATATGTCACCACTTGTTACATGAAAATATCTAAAAGGAAAAAGTATGGAACAGCCTCTAAAAATTTAAAGCAAATATTAAAATAGCTTTTTACATTTGTTTTGGCATAATAATAAGAAGAATTTTTTGGCATTTTCTATTTGCAGCTTACGACTATCTTTACTCAGGAATCTGTGAGACTTCGGAATAGCGCTGGTTAAGGCAGAGGACGGATTGAGTGCACCGACAAAATCGTCCACAACAACAAGAACCAACTGAAGATTTTAAATTCATTGAAAAGATATTTCTCATTCTATCATTTACGAAAAGAAAAAAATATGTGCCCTCTTTTTGTGAAAAATTTCCTTTTTTCTCATATTTAACCCTAATTTGAAATTGACAAACTCGTAATAGCTTGGATTACATAGTAAGGGTATTCAGGATACATTATAAATTTATTATTTTTAAAGTGATGACTTTATAATACGAATTAATAAAGAAAATAATTGTGAAAAAAGTAATCGTAGATAAATTTATCTTTAAAAAGAACATCGCAGATAATAAAGACTAATAAAAAATTACGAGTGCGAGAATTTTTGGCCAAAAACAACACGGTAATAAAGCCGCAGCCACCGTATTCCCCAGACCTGGCCCCCTGGGACTCTTTCTTGTTCCCGAGACTGAAAAGGCCCATGAAAGGACGACGATACGCCACGATTGAGGAGATAGACAAAAATCGAAGACAAGCTAAAACACGTCCATGCACAATAGCTGTCAAAAACTGATTGAATCTTCAAAATGGCCGAGATTGTCAACATAAGTGAGGGTCATGAGTACCAACATAACGCCACAAAAAGATAGAAAATCGAACATCCGTAGCTCGCGAAAATTTAAAATACGCGATACGTTTTGAACAGACCTCGTATTACTTGACGTCAAAAACGGGTTGGGATTCAGTCATTTATAACAAGTTATTACAATTATCACGCTTCAGAGTACGCTGAACGAAGGAATGGACCACATAAGGAAATAGCAACGTCGGCAGAGAATAATTTTTGATTCTGGCTGTTGAGTTTCCATTTCAGTTGGTGTGAAAACTACATTTGAGAAAAATTTTGATAGGCGGCAGAACTACAGTTTTTGTTTAGGATTTTATACATATGGGCTTTAGATTACACACATGTAGGCATAAAGGATATTATACACCGCGATATTGACAGTCTCATCTATAGCTCTTCTGCCAGTTTTAATTCAGACAGCAATTCATTTATATTGGAGGGTTCAAGTTGCTGAATTTTACTTATATTCAAGACATATTCTTCATTTATGTCTTTTGTGTACCAGAGCACCGTAGTCTCTGATTAGGTGTAGTCATTTAATCAATTTCTCCATAGAATCTAAAGATTGCATCTGGTTCACACTCTTATTCAAATGGTAATTGTGTCTAAAAAGACCAATCAAAATGCCAGTGATGACTCTTAGTTTGATTTGAAGTCTTCAGATTTTTTAGGATTAAAATCTCCCGAATAGCTTGGAGCTTGCCTTAGAGATAGACTTCTTGCCTTAGAGAAGATTCTTCCAAGATTGAATTCTTCTCACTGAGGTGTACTTCTTAAGCAGACTTCCAATAGTATTGGTTGAGAGTCAAAAGAAGGGTTTAGGACCATTGAAATGAGACAACCTTCAACCTTCTCATTTCCTTCTACTCCTGCGTGGCCTGGTATCCACTGTAGGTAGAGCTTATTAATATTGTCTAGAGAGCTACTTTTCCTTACAGACCCATACTAGTTTTGGCCTCACTAAGGGTGAGCTCAACTGTTGAATGCTGATTGATTGTAAGATAGTATCACAATGCTTCTCGCCTATACTTCACATTCTCCACAAACGGTATTACTTTGATAAAAATTGAGCGGTCTGCAGACTTGTGCCAGTGTATCACGCAGCAGCCTTGTGGTATTGTAGGACGTCTTCTGTTGATTAGGGTAGACTGCAATGAAAAAATTTAAGATGAAGCCCAAATATCCTATTAGGGAGATTTTAAAGGTTTCTTTTCTACACCTCACAACGTAGGGTATACCTTGAATCCAAAGGAGGATTGTACAAAATTTTTAAACGAATAAATGTCTGCGTCTATTGCATTCAGCAAACAGGAAATGGTAGTTGAAAGTTGTATTCTGGGACAGGTTAGCATTTGTTTGAGACGAATACGCTAATATATATCACATTGACATTGTACCTAGAACCTTCAATGGATAACTTATTCTCTAAATATAGATTTTTCATTTTGTCATAATATGAGGTATAAATGATGATGCTATTTCGTGTTTGATGTAAAAGACAAAATTCTCAAATATGCCAGAACATGCGGAAAGTGCTCAGAATATTTACAGTCGGTTGTACTGGCTATTATAAATACACTATAGACCTATTCCATTTGGATAGCTATTTAATAATTTAATAAAATTTAAATTATATGATAAAGTATTTTGAACCTATGCCAAATCGGCTAGCTAACTACTATAAAAGTGCTTCTGAACAACTGATCCCTATTAAAATTCTAACCCAGGAAATTTTCCTTCTACCGTTCGTCGTTTGCTATTCGGTTTGCATACCCATGTTCGATTGGAATGGGAGGTAAGCTTGAAGTGTTTATCACATGCATTACCTAAATATGAAAGATCTCTGATGATAACCATAGGTTCGCCTCAATTTCACAGATCTTATGCCATTTAGATGTGTGGATTCGTTTAGAAGTTCTTCTTGCAAGCACAGGTTTTCACATTTACATAACTGCAGAAAACAGTCAGTAAACTAGATTTATAAATATTCATTAAAGGGGCCTACATATCCATTGCTAGAAATGCTTTCTACAAGGAAATTTAAATGTGAGTAGATTTCTACCAAACTTTACACAGCTACTTTGTGTGTTTTCAAAATCAATTCTATATAAAATATATTCCAAACAGTACTTTTGGTTCTTAATTGAAATCCCAGCTCCAAAAAGTACAAAACTCATCTTCATGTCAGATTTCAGCTCAATATATTTTTCTCTTTTGGGATTCTTACTAGAAGTGAGGACAGACAGATGGACGTACCGACGCACAGTGGGTTAGAATAGCCTGTTTTCTTGGATTAATTAAAAAAAAAAAAATTTAAGTATCGTTAAAATTTTTTGCACCCGGTTACAGTATATAAAATTCTACATCACTTGTCGTTAAAATAAATGTCAAAAGTGCTCTGGTGTTTTTGTAGTGAAACTTCAAAGTCAAACTTCATAGAAATTTTTGTGCAAAAAAGGCTGAAAAAAGTGAAAACGTTCCCGTTGAAAATTTTATTTATTTTAAAAAGTATTGTAAAAGTTAAAAAATTTTCAATGGAACCATCAAGTTCAGGTTATTTTGCAAATACTTCGTTAACATTTGTGTATCAAATTGTGTGTGGAAGTGATTTAGATTTAGTTATTTATATTGAAAATGCCAAAAAAATTTATATTTTTATATTTTAAATGGATATATAGTTATTATTCGTCCACATTCGTGTCATAATTTGTAGTTTATATTAAAGAGGACATAAATCTATGTTATATTGCAAAATTTTACGCTGCCCTTTTGTGCCTTTTAGAAGTCATGCATTGTTTAATACAAGTGTTGCAGCAGTCAAATTAGCTAAAAGTCACATTGATCTCGCGACTGGTGCTGTTGTTGTGTGTTGTGTTTTGTTGTTTTTCATGTTACTTTTTTCTATTTATTTGTGCTCATCTTTTCCGTATATTAATGTTGTTATTTTTGTTTCTTTTAATAATATTCTTTGTTACAATAATATTTTGTTTTTGTTTATTTTAATAATATTCTTTGTTTTGACAAATAGTGATTGTGTTGTGCAGTTTCAAGTAATCGGGTAAAAGGGATTTTTGAAAGGTTTTTTTTTGTATTAGCATTATTTTTTTTTTTTTTATACAAACAAGTTCGAACGTTGTTTTTTATACTCGTCGAAGCTTATTTGATATTATGATGAATTCAAGCGCTCAAACAATGAATGACAAGATGACATTTTTAGCTGAAGAAATCAAAAAACGCACCAACTGCTCTGAGGATAATATGTGTGATTTAAATAAAAGAATTGATGTTTTCTTTTATGAATTTAAATCTAGGTGGACTAGAGCGCATAGAATTGAAATGAGGTTTATTACTCAAAATAAAATCTGGTTGGAATCCTCTATTGGTTTTACTCTTGCCCCGACTGCAAAATGTGGTCGAAAAGAAATTAGTTTTACCGAGTCCAGTGGTTGGAGTAAATATAAAAAAACAAAGATTGTAAGAGACATCATGTCATTGCCAGAGTTACTTTACGCTTCACAGGTTAAATTACAAAGCGAAGGTTATGTCGAGGAATCAAAAGTGTTGCGAGCTATATATGAAAAGTGTTGCAAGGGAATAAATTTAAGAAAAAAATTTAAACAACCACTTCCCACCTTGAAAATATCGAATACAAAAGCTTTGGCTGTTTTTGTAGAAGCTAAACTAACACGAAATCAATACAATGTTGTTAGACAAGCTGCTCCTCAAATATTTCCCTCCTACAACAATATTCAAACTGAAAAACAAAAAACTTACCCAGCATCGACCAGCTTTAAAATAAGCGAGACCTCCGTTGAAGTAACTTTACAAAGTCTTCTTAATCACACAGCGGAGCGACTAATAGAACTTCAAGAAACTGTTATTGACTCATTAGGCATTACGAACTCGAATGTAGTATTATATTCAAAATGGGGCTTTGATGGAAGCTCTGGCCATAGCTCATGCAAACAAGCCTTTCATGGATCGGATGCTAGTGATTCATCAGTTTTTTTAACCACAATTGTACCACTTAGGGTTATGTTTGAGGAGAAGGTAATTTGGCAAAATCCACGGCCGTCTTCAACTAGATTTTGCAGACCCTTGAAAATTGAATTGGCCAAAGAAACCGCATATGTGTCCATTAGTGAGAAAAAAGAGTTGAAGAGGAAATACAGAATTTAACCTGTTCAACTGTCACGATTGGTGAGAAAGTTGTACATGTTTCCCACAAATTAATTTTGGCAATGGTAGATGGAAAAGTTTGCAATGCCTTAACAGAAACCACATCAACACAAAGGTGTTACTTATGTGGCGCTACAAGTAAGGATTTTAATAATATAGAAGCCATGATCCAAAGACCTGTACATGTAGACAATTTAAAATTTGGCCTTTCCATTCTTCATGGCTGGATTAGATTTTTTGAATGTCTTTGGCACGTGGCATATAAAATACCTTTACAAAAGTGGCAGGCTAGAACTGATTCTGAAAAAAGAACAGTAGCTGAAACAAAAAAAGAAATTCAGAATAAATTTAAATAGAATATGGGATTAATAGTTGACCAACCCAAACCTGGTTTTGCAAACACGAATGATGGGAATACGGCAAGACGTTTTTTCCAAAACGCTGAAAAATCTGCCGAAATAACAAAAATAGATGTTAATTTAATAAAAAAAATGCACGTGTTGCTTATTGCTGTATCCAGTGGCCATGAAATTAATAATGAAAAATTTAAAATATATGCACACAATACAGGACAACTTTTTGTTGAAACGTATCCTTGGTACAATATGCCTCCCACTTTGCACAAGTTTTTTATTCACGGACCCGAAATTGTGTCAAATGCCCTTTTACCTATTGGGCAGTTATCAGAAGAAGCGCAAGAAGCTCGAAATAAAGATTTTAAAAAATATAGGGAGTTTCATTCCCGAAAGTGCAGTCGCGAAAAATCAAACCAAGACATTTTTAATATGTTTTTGATAACCTCTGACCCAATTATTTCAAGCATGCGAAAATTGCCTGCAAAGAAGGTTCAAAGCTTGCCAGAGGAGGCAATTGATTTAATTGTACCTGCAGCTCCGAACAAGAACTATTTCAGTGATGTTGAAGTTGCTGATGCTGCGGATGATGATAATGATGATAATGATGATGATGATAATGATGATGATGATAACGATAATGATGATGATGATGATGATAATGATAATGATGATGATGTGGATGATTAACTTTAAGATGTATAAAATGTAATGTTTAAGTTCTCATACTGTACTCCTTGCACTATATACCTACACTGATATTTGGCATTACTTAATAAAATTATACTCAAATATACTTAGAAAACATTTTTTTAACTTATTTTAATGGTATTAACTGAAAAATAAAGAAAAATTATCCTAACATAGCTTCCCTGATTTGATCCAAGAAAACATGCTATTCTAACCCACTGTGCGACGGATGGATGGACAGGGAACCATCTACTCAAAAATAGACTCTAATAAATAATATATATACATGACACGACATTTTTGGTAATTATAAACTAAAAGAACTTTTATTAAAGTTAAATTAACAACCCGAATCTTGTGCATTCTTTGATTTCTTCAATCCAGTAAATCGAAGTTTTGCAAAACCAATTTTCGTAACAATCTGGACTTCATCGAACAAGAAATGTTTCTTATATACTATACGAGTGTGTAACAGCATATTTCTCTCCCTGACAAATATATTGATTGAGCGATATTATATATCTCTGAATTATATGTTTCTAGAGATACTTTAATTTAGTTTTTGTAGAAAAATATGTTTTCTCTGTTAGGATTATCAAATCGTTTAAAAGAAAAAAAAAACCAAATATCCGAATTAATATTTTCGTTTTGCTAGAAACAATCAAAAATACATGAAATTAAAACCTCTACTGAACAATCAGTTATCTCTGTTATAAAGTAATTGAGAAGCTATATTTTTTTGAGGAAAAAATTTGTGACTGAGAGGATGCCTATGGTTTCGAAGTTAATCAGTGATAAATCATACGGTGATGAATATCTGGAGTGGTTCCTCATCTACCAGGCCATGAAGAATACTATGACAACGGCTGCGGATGCTCTAATCGCAACGCTTCATTTCAATTTAATTAAATTCTATAATTTTCAATGCACTGGAATGGATGAAGAGCTAATTCCCAAGGGCTGGAATAATCATATTAATAAATATATGCTGCGCTATAAACATAGCAACCAAATGTTCTTGGTGTTGGGTAAGCAAACAGAAGAGATACTTTCCATCAGTTTGATGAACATGAAAACAAAGAAGGGAACCAAAATGTATGTCAAACCAGATATAATTGTAAATACAAAGGAACCGAATGAGTTTGTAATTGAAATGATACCTCGCTTCACCAACATTTTGGAACGTTTCCGCACAGAGTTGATTGAGCCACTAATCTCAAGCAAATAAACAACTAAGATGCCACACAGTTATCAGGATTCTCATACCCTTAGAGTTAACAAGAAATGCTTATTCTAACTCAAAACTTTTTGATGGACTTTGCTCTGGGATTTAAAAATGTAGCAAATTCAAAAATTCATAAGTAAAATATTTATAAAATACGAAATTCCTATTTTAATTATGGTGAAATTCGCGTGGTTTGCTTTTTTTCATATCATACGTACAAACAAATATACCAACGTAAATGTAGAATTTGTGTGGATTGTATATAGATATCATAGTGATAGTTCGGGGTCTGCAGGGGCAAACGAATTTGCCGACTAGGGTACTCCACTGCAACTGCAAGTTGATAATAGGGGACCGACAATACAATAGGGGACCGACAATACAATAAGGGACCAATAATAATTACACAATCCGACTCTTATACAAATATTTTCCTTAACTGATAATAAAAGTTTGTAACTGAGCGGGAGTAATATTAAATTTACTATGGAAGTGGAATGAACGCGTCCCATTTTAATCTCAGATAAACATGAATAAAAGTGGAGAATGACAATGTATTTAAATAAACATTAATTTTTGTTGATCCAAATTTCCCATATGCTTTGAAATTGGCATGAATATATAAATTCACTGAGATTATCTTCATATGTATGCATATATATGATATTGATGTTTATATATTTTCCATATTCACGTAGTATATAAGTAAAAATTTAAATAGGTAACAAATAAATGCAACTATTTTTGTGAATTTCTATTCAACCATTCCTGACACATATTTGCACGAAACAACCACAACACATACATAAAAATTCTTTGGCATTCCATTTTTAACGTGTATTCTTCTTCCCTTCGGAAAAATTTGGATCTAAATGCCAGAGTCAAATTTGCTGGTTGCCTGTTAAATGAAATTTTGCGTTCCTATTCTTGAGACCAAAATTTGTTCAACGTACAAACTAATTCAGAAAACAAAAATTTTATTTATTATTCCAAAAATTAATAAGTGAAATACGGTCAGTGCAGTGTCCAAAACTCTGCCTGCTACTTTATTGAGCGTTTAAAGAGGAGCGATATCAAACACCTTCCTAAAGTCCGCGGAAGTGACCAATAATGATAACTGCCACAGATTAGTGACGGTTGAGTTGTTAGGGGAGAAACTAGGGTTTTGGGAACTAATAAAACTATAGACTGGAGCTTGAAACGTGAATATTTTTCCCAGACATCGCGATGTCATGGGAGTTCGATATTAATGTTTTGCTTCCGGACTTATTATTTTTTTCATTGTCAGGAAAGTGTACATTTAGAAGTTAGACTTGAAGAGAACAGTAATTGGAGAAAGTAGAAAGGCAACACTGCCTAAGCTATACGAATAAAAAATGTAAGATTAATTGTCAAATTTGTTTATTACAGACAGCACAATATAGAAAATCCCTCTATTTAGGGTATATAAATTTGAATGAGAGTGGCAGACTTTGGTAGTTAAGAAAAGCTGGAGTGGCAACAGATGAACCTATGTGGCTCTTCAAATTAGAACTATCAAATACGAGTAGTGAGCTATCCAAATGTTGTTGCCGTTACTTTGGTGTGCTCTGAGGAAAGTGACAGGAACTCCATATAAAACATCACTTTGTTCCGTACAAGGTGTAAATAAAACAAGGTCTTGGTTAGATAAAAAATCGACTAATAGAAAATATAAAAGTATTGGAATAAAGCAAAAGGTTCCTTTTAGCTCGAATCAAATAGACTTATAAGTAGAGACACACGTATTTTTCAAAAATAGGTAAAAATAGTCACAAAGTGTGGCAGGGTTTTTTTTGCTGGTATAAAGAGATGAAAACACATGTGAGGAAATTAAAAAAAGTTATTCAATGCTGTTTATAAGGATTTCTACCTTCAGAAAAAGGTTCAATGAATTCCAATGAAACCAAACTTGCGTGTTTGATGAAGAATGAGTTTCCTTCAATTTTCCAAAGTCCATCTTTTTTGTCTGTCTTTATTGCTAAAATATTTAAAAATATTCTCAAGTCGGAACCTCCTTGCAATTTCCCACAGTACGTATGTAGCCCTGCGTCTTTCACTTTTCTATAAGTCATACATAAATGAAAATTTTTGGTTCAAAAATCTTGTGTGCTACTTTGAAGTGGTGTGTCGCGTCCACTGTTTCTTTCACGGAAAATTGTATTGCATTTATTTTAGTTAAATTAAGTCACATATCTAAAGATTTGTTATGACAAAACTATGCGTAGGAGTGAATTATCTTTCATCGAGTTTTCTATTGGACTGGCACACATGTAAACATGAATTTTTATTTATTTATATATAAATAAATATTATGACTTTTTTCACTCAAAACGGCATATAAAGCAACCGCCTGACACAGAAAGCCATTTTTCCCGTTCTGCTTTTATGGGCGAGCGCAAGTACAGAGAGAAAGACACACCAGCAACAACAACAGTAACTACAACGACACGTCCCCAACGACAAAGGAATAAGTAACACGAAAAAATGAAACTTATGCCAACTTAAAACACAAATAAACAAGCGAAAATGGCGAACAAATCAGTCAAAGACCCTTTTTGGCACTTGTTTGTTCAGTGCGCGAATTGTCTAAACATTTCGTTCCCTTGTGTGCGTGTGTTTGTGTAGGTGTGTGATTGTGTGTGAAAATTGAAACTCAACATGAAAATGCTAAGCAAACAACACGAGTTGGAATTGGAAGCACAAAAGTGCGAACACTGATGAAAGCAACCACACCACAGAACAGAGTCGTCCACACAGAGTCTGTTACACACACCCATGAAAATACATATACAGGACAAATGCCAAATCTAATTTCTTGGTGTTTGTGCGGAGTAAGTCGCAGCAGCTGTCAGTGATTTCTGACATGTTGCCTGCTCCAGAGCTACTCTGTCGGCCAAGAGAAAAGCTCAGTTCATAATGCACGAGTTCACAATCCAAGAGAACGAGCGAGAGTGAGTGCGGCCGATTGAGAGGAGTGCACATCGGAGCTCTCCTGCTTTACGATTCCCTAGAACTTTGGCGGTCGAGCCATTTGGGTGAATGGGGATTCAGTTGGAGTTTTTGAGGGGTGGTTCTTGGGTCCTGGCAAGTTCGATTTCGTTTATTCCCTAAAATTGACAGGTGTATAAATAGCAGCAAGAACGGCAGCAAACAAACAAGTGGAGCAGCACTTTCCCACGCTATTTCTTAGTTGAAAGGACACGGCAGAAGTTGCCAAGAAACTAAAAAACGCGTTGCACCGAACTGGGTAGTGTTTTATTTTTAGGTGTACGACGGCTACTGCGCCTCAGTCACGAGTTAAGCTGAATGAAATAGGAAAACATTATATTTTGGTCCTGTTTAAAACACGTTGGGATATATATTGTTTTTAGCAGTATTGCAAATTATCATCAACTCAGTAATTGCATTAATAGGATTCACAGATCTGAGGCTGTCAACTGGCAACTGGCAACTCCTGCAAGTGCTGCTGCACTCGTCATGGGTGAGAGTGGGCTGCCTGTGTCAGAGTGTGCGAGAGTGTGTGCGAACATTTCATTGTAAACAAATTCAATTCCTCAAATGACGTCACAGAAATCAGGTCATCAGTTCGGCATGGCACGCAATAAAAGCGTAATAAAAATAACAGTATCCATGCTGACGGCACCCGCATCGGTGTTTGGTATGATGCGTATTTAATGCCGAAATAAATGTATACGAGATTCTATTCCGACCAATATTTTCCAGCCTCCTTCCCGCTTGCTTTCGCCCCGAATGCGATTTACCTTTTTTGTATTCGTGCCTGCACTATTTCAGTCCTTTCGCATCTTTCACTGGTCCAAAATGCTTGAATGCAAATTTTAACTGGTTTATGCAGTTGGTTAAATGCGGAATGTTCGCTGCCGGACTCACGAATAGCAAAATGTAGTTCAACGCGATTTTCTATCGAATTGAATCATTTTTGATGTTTGTCGTCAATATGATCGCTATGAGATGATTCATTCTAATCTTAAGCACTGGTTCCAAACAAATGAAGTTGCGGTAAAACGAAATGCCAATTTATGATTCCAAGCTCGTAAACTACAAATTCTGTTTTTTCAGAGCTTGTAATCCTCTATAGTGAATTCTAAAGAGCTCTCCAAGTAATCTGACAATATTTTTTTACAAGCAGTGATATACTTTATCATTATTACAGTGATATACTTTATCTCTATTTTATCATGCAGATACAGTCGATCCACGCACAAGTGAAAGATGATCTCAACATTACATATCCTTCGACGGATCAATTCGCCTCTTTAAGAACTAGGTACACAGAATAATTGTTCCGTTTTTAAAATAAAATGTCTTGTCAAATATTGTAAAATCGTTTCCTAGTCCTTTCCTATCCTATAGTTTCTACAGAAGTCATCCCGATAATTTTCGTGGTTCTCTTCTGTGAAGTGAAATAAAACAATTTGTGTTACTTCAACTCAGCTTAGAACAAAATTTGCTTGGAATTATGATATGAGGCATCAACTTCTCATCATATGATGGGAGAATACTTAGTCACCATTCAAAAACAAAATTCAATCTAAACTGGATAAAGAAAAATCACACTCTCTAATAAACCTCGAAAGATGAGAAGATGGACCAAGGTTAGAATAGTCTAGTTCAATCTCTTCATTGTGTCCGACATATCTTTATCCTATTTATTTTTTATATTTTGCACTGATGCCATAAAATTGGCAGGACCTTGTTCACAGCAGTCATTGTTAATATGGAGTAATTTGTTAACGAATTGTCCTTTACTGATAGAAAAACTTTTGATGCTGGTGAAATATGGATGAAAAATGCAACATTCATGCTAATAAAACCCCGCTTCGTACAGTGTTGGTTGAGAATAACTTTATATCCTTAGAAATCGTGCATGAGACGAAAGAAATTAAAAAATTATTCGACAAACATAATATAGGCTAAAAAGCATGCTTATAAGTGAAGATAATGATGTGCGATGAAGATTAAATCCATTGTTGGGGGATGAGATAAATGCTTCACTAGTTGCAGAGTTCAGAGCATGTGGGAAATAGCAACTGTTAATCTTTTGAGAACAAAATTCGCTTCTATCCCAATTATTTTTTTGGCTTGTTTTTCCAATGTCTGCAAATAATTTTTAAGCGCTTGGATCCTAACAACTTGCCTGCATTTCGAGTTGGCCACTCTTATTTTCCTTACATGCTAAAAGTGTGGGATGGTGTTCGCATTGTGTAACGGTGGTGCATGGCAGACATTTATTCGTTATTCATCACATCTTAAGGGGGTTAAGGGGGTAGTCCTCAGAGTAGTGATATGCGTAATATAGTCCTATGTTGGATCCTTAGCCTATACTCTACCAAGACCGTTAGTGCGTGACGATGAGTCACATCCTGCTCGAGGTGACCCTGCCACTTACTGAACACAACGGATCTAGACTGGAGAGTCAATAAACACTTCCCCCCTAATCCAGGGTGTTATTCGTGTCCGTGCCTATTGGATGGGTTTTGCAGTCAGGGGGTTATCCGCGTAGACTGTGTTCGAACGGCGCCTCTCCGAAACCAGGCCGCATCGGGGAGTAACGGTGGCCTTACCGTGGCATAGGGCTCTGGCACGGTGGACCGCCATTTCCCTCAAAAAAGCCTTGACTGCCCAAGCCTTCGGGGGAGGGCAGTCGTACGAAAAAGATGGAAAAACAAATACAAACAAGAAAACACATAAAAACCACCCCGGTGCTTTGCACCACGCACTCAGAGGATGAGTTGCTGGCCTCCAGTCAGGAGACCATGGAAGCCGACGATGGCAAGAGCACGTCGGCAAACAGTGAACCCACTGCTAGCACAAGCAGTGCAACAACAACAACACTAACAAAAACAAACATGTCGGTAGCGGCGAAGAAGGACTCTAAGCCAAAACTGAAAAAGCCAAAGTCCAGCGGCCTGGAAAAACCGGTACCAGAAAGCTCTCTTCATCCTAAGCAAAATCCCTAAGAATGAGGCGGAAGGGTCGGTACATGAGTTTGACCAGGCGGACAAGGCCAAGTACCAAACTGTTGTCGATGAGTACGAGCAGTACCAAATCTCCCTCCCAGAAAAGGCGACGAAGCGAAACAGGTCACAGGATGTGACGTTTTCGGCTTCAAAAAGACACAAGGTCGCCAAAATATCCACACCAACAGAGGGTCCATCGACGAGCACAAGGCGACCATACAGCGAAGTGGCTAGGGATGAGCTACATGTGGCGCTCATCGACGATATAACCAAGGGGGGGAAGAAAGTCCTGGAGAAATGGGGGGAGATTGAATCCAAGTTGGCAGAGATGGTGATGGAACACCTCTTGTCCAATGTGGATGCTTCTCCCTCTGGCTTCGACTCCTCCAATGTGGTACGGGGATGCAGGGTGTTCAGGTGCAACGATCGGCCGTCGAAGGAACTCCTCGGCAAGTGCATAGCTAAGATTAGCGAAGCATGGGAAGGCTTAAGGCTTAAGCTGATACCAGCCGGGGATATCCCAAGACGACCGAGAGCCCGCATTTGGCTACCCATACTGAAGCTCGAGGACGGGAAGGTGCTCCAGCTATTACAGCGGCAAAACCCCAATATGCCAATGAACGACTGGGCGATCATCAAGAACGAAGGTGCCCAGAAAACAAGCATGTCCCTGCTTCTGGCAATTAACGAGGAGTCCGTTGGTGTCCTGCAAGCAGCCGACTGCAAAATGCGTTTTGGCGTTAGGTACGCCAAATTAAAAATCTTCCGCCCGACCGAGGGCGACGCGGATGAGTTGGATTAGGCCAACAAGATTCCAGAGGACATGGACCTTCAGGAAGAAGTCTCCAAAGCGCCTGCACAACAGGATACCGATGCTGAAGGTGGTGCAGATTAATCTGCAGCATTCTAAGAATGCATCAGATAACTTTGCCGTTTTTCTGGGTGAAGAAGACGCGGACATCGGCATTGTACAGGAGCCATGGGTCAGAGGAAATGACGTTATGGGGCTCAAGCTGACCAAATACAATATGCACTATATCAGGAACGGTGATAAGATTCGATCATGTATCCTAGTTAAGAAAACAATTAATGCTTTTATCTGCCCACAGTACAGCACAGGCGATTTAACAGTCGTAAAAATCGAGGTGCAAAGTGGACCAGACCTACTAGTGGCATCAGCTTATATGGCGCACAACAGTGACGCACCACCGGAAGAGGTAGCGACCCTGGTCGCCAATGCTGCTGCCAAAAATGTCCCACTCCTTCAGGGATGCGACGCCAACGCGAGGCAAACGCTATGGGGTAGCACCGAGGATAATGAAAGGGGTGAGTCACTTTTTAACTTTATAAATATTTCGAACCTTACAGTATGTAACAGAGGGAATACTCCCACATTTACCTTCCCCAGCTCTAATAAATGTGCTGGATGGGAAGAAGTCCTAGATTTAACTCTAATTTCAGAAGACGCATCAGTCCAGGTAGGAGAATGGAGGGTATCCAACAAGAACTCCTTCTCGGACCATAGTTGGATAGTTTTCAAGGTAAATTTGAAAACCGTAGAGGCTATTGCTTACAGAAACCCCAGGAGAATAAAGTGGGATACTTTTACGAGGGTAGCTAGCTCAAAACTTAAAATTTCTAACACAATGAAATTTGAATCTACTGAGACGATAGACAAAAAAGTGGGGAATCTTGAGGAAGCTCTTAATATAGCTTACAAGTGCGCTTGTCCCGTCACTAGGAGTAGAAAAACTCTTCCACCATGGTGGTCCAAAAAATTATCGGATCTCAGGAAGAGAACCAGGAAACTGTTCAACCAATGTTATAGGGACGAAGATTGGGCACGATATAAAGGGAGTCTCAAAGTTTACAAAAAATCTATCAGGGAAGCCAAGAAAAATGGCTGGAGCGAATTTTGTGAATCTATTGAGGCAACCTCTACTTCAGCAAGACTCAGCAAGATACTGTCCAAGGAACACACCAGCCCCTCTTTCCTTAGAAAGACGGATGGTGCATGGACGGAAACATCTTCTGAAACACTTGATTTCTTGCTTCAAACACACTTCCCAGACTGTAAAGATACCGCGCATGTATCTCAATTACCCGTTGTGGGCAATCGGATGCCACCGGTTTGTGACCTGATATTCACGGACGAAAGAATCAAACACTCTATAAACTGTTTCTCGTCTTACAAATCGCCGGGCTTGGATGGGATTTTCTCAATCATGCTGCAAAGGTTACAGGTTGTGGTGATCCCATGGCTGAAGGGGATATATAAGGCATGTATACGCTTCAACTACATCCCCCTCAGTTGGAGGAAGGTAAAGGTAGTTTTCGTCCCAAAAGCGGGGAAGATTGGGCATGAGTCGGCAAAAGATTTTAGACCCATTAGTCTTACGTCGTTTCTTCTTAAAACAATGGAGAGGGCTTAGGCATACAGTGGATCAGTTTCCCCTCTCGAAGTCACAACACGCATATCTCAGGGGTAAATCTACGGAAACAGCTTTACATGAGGTAATTCGATCAGTAGAAAAGACAATCCACCATAAGCAGTACACGTTGGCGGCCTTTCTGGACATAGAGGGGACTTTTAACAACATTAGTAACAAAGCAATTCTGGACTCTCTCACCAGGGTAGGGGAGTGGATAGTTACAATGCTTAGGACTAGGGTCATTCAGTCTGAGCTGGGTAACACGGTTCTCGTCAAACACGTCAGTAGAGGAACACCACAAGGTGGGGTGATTTCACCCTTATTGTGGCTATTGGTAATTGACAACATCCTCGGCATACTAGATTCAATGGGGGTTAAGACGGTAGCATACGCGGACGATGTAGTGATAGCTGTATCAGGCATGTTCCCCTGTGTAATAAGTGATATTATGCAAAAGGGGCTGGACAAACTGAATTCCTGGGCCACAGGATGTGGACTAGGTGTGAATCCAGAAAAGACAGAACTGATGCTTTTCACTAACAAGACCAAGATTCCGATCTTCAAGCTTCCGACACTTAACGGACAACAGCTAAAGCTAGCGGAGAAAGCGAAGTACTTAGAAGTTATCCTGGACCTTAAGCTAAATTGGAGAATGTAGAGTTACGGGCCAGGAAAGCCCACGTAGCTTTCTACGCATGCAAGAAAATGTTTGGGAAAAAATGGGGACCTCGCCCCCATATCACTCACTGGATGTACGAAGCAATCGTGCGTCCAATACTAACTTACGGTTCAATAGTCTGGTGGCCAGCTCTAGACAAGGGCTATAACGTTCAGGGACTTAGTAGAGTTCAAAGAACAGCTGCCGCTGGCATTGTAGGGAGCCTGAGAACGTGTCCAGTGGAGGCACTCAACGTATTGCTACACATCCTCCCTATCGACCTGTACATTAAGAACATAGCCTGCAACAGTGCGCTAAGGTTAAAAGCGACAAACTGCTGGTCTGAGCGAACGTACGGTCATGGTAAGGTGCTATAGACAGTGCCGAGCACAAATGACGACAGATTACATAGTACCACAACTGGACTTCAAAAAGGACTTCAAGGTTAGATTTCCCTCAAGAAAATTGTGGTCGAAGAGGAAACTCCAAATGGAGTACGATATACCCATTTATACGGACGGGTCAAAAATGGACCTGGGCGTGGGGGCGGGGGTCTTTTCTCCGCACGCTAACATTAATTACTGTACACGCCTACCCGATACAGATACAGTTTTTCAGGCGGAAGTACTCGCGATCAGAGAGGCATGTCGACAGATCACCCACCACATTAGAGAAGGGCAGAGGAGCACGGTTGCTATTTTTGTGGACAGCCAGGCTGCCATAAAAGCCCTACAATCAAACACCATCAACTCCAAACTGGTCAGACAGTGCAGGGAGGAACTTAGGGCGCTAGGTCACCATGCTGACATCACAATCATCTGGGTCCCCGGACACAGGAATATAGATGGAAATGAGAAGGCTGATGAATTGGCGCGCAGAGGAGCCTCTCTCGATCTAACCCATGTGGAACTAGTACCTGTTTCCATGGGTTCGATTAAGAGGGGCATCTACATGCACTGTCTTACCTTGGCGGGCAATAGATGGAGGACACTTACAACATGTAATACATCCCGGGCGACCTGGCCAGTCTTTAACACAGCGAGATCTAGGGATCTCATAAACAGGGACCGCAGGGATACCAGCCGCCTCACGGCGGCCTTTACGGGTCACTCATGCAGAGAAATTGCAGAGACCGTACAATACCCATTGTAGAAGTTGTGGAAATTCAGAAGAGAAGGAAACCTTAATCCATTTTCTTTGCGAATGCCCGGCTCTGGCGGCCGCAAGAAATAGAACACTAGGAAACTATTTCCTAGCGAGTTTATCCGATCTCTTGGGTGTAAAACCGAAAGATCTTTTAAGATACCTAAACTCCACAAAGTGGATTTAGTGAACAACCCATCGTTTTCTCCGGCGTTAGGAGAGGTTGTGGTATCAAAACGTCGCTAAGGCGGTAATTGTGATCCATGTGAGGACCGACTTGGATCAGCCACTGAAACCAACCAACCAACCATCACATCTTCTCCCCACTTTAAATGTGAGCGTATAGAAAATTCCTACATTTCAAGTTGTTGATGGTGTGAATTATAATTATATCCTTCTACTGACTGGAGTTTTGTTAATTACGGTTTAGGGATTTTCAAATAATGCCATTAGTAACGTTTTCGCTTGAAATATGATGAATTAAATTTGTTGTTCTGTAGTCGTGACGGTCTGTTTGCACACAGTATTAAGCACCACCCTGTCTTGTTTATTTCTGTTTATTGCTCTTTAATCGGAATTTAATATACTGCCTTCCCAGTGACGCCCAGCAACAGAACGCCTCCACCTTCACAGCACGTCAAAATTGCTCACGATTCGGTACATTATTCGCATACCGTTGAGTATCGTGCACAAACAAGTCCAGCTGTGCTGGAGCATCAATTAATTTCGAAAGCCTAATGACAACAAATCAAATGAGTTCTATTTTGACACAAAGGACCCGTCACGCTGGTGCAGACACAACAACAAATAGCAGCAAGAGTCCGTGCCTGCCGCGCCTGTCGTGGCCATGGCTGCTGCTGCCGCCTCACTTACAAATCAATTTCTTAGTATGTAGACTTGAGTGGAGTTCCTGGAGAACATTTTATTGAATTATTTGATTTTCAATATAAGTACATGCAGATATTTATGGTAAATATTGTTTTTCCTTTTGTGTTTATGTTTAATATATGAGCACCTCTGAGGACATTGGCTAAGCAGCCACTTACATACTGTACACCAAGCAGCACGAGTATTTCAACTGGGATCTTAGCTCATATTTAAAACAACAAGCACGGCAACAGAAGCGAAAACTTGTTGCCTCCACATACAAACAAGCACAGTGTTATTTTTAAATTTTGTTGTCCTGCCGGGCTGTTCTCAATTGGCAAAAACGCGTGTATGCTAAAAGGAGCGTTGAGCTGAACAAACTGAATAAATTGTGTGTGCAATACAAACATTTAAAATTTGCTTTGTGTAGGGTATGGGAGGGTGTGTACTCGTTTGTTAAAATCAATGACCATCGATGTCGATGGCGCAAAGTACATAAACGTTAAAAGTACACATTTTACGTGTTTAAACTGTACATATCCTTTCCGAGCGAACACAAAGCGTGATATTTGTGTAAATGGATTTTTTGCCTTATTTATAGAGCTTTGTTTGCGCTCATCATCGCTTTGCAATAAAAAAAGAAACGTTTACATGATGTTTACTCGCACTTGTAAGAGTACGAATAAAAAGAAATAAAATTATGTGAAATAGAAGCAAAATAAATGGCAAATAACTTCGATGATGCTCAATTAAATAATCGTGTTTAGAAATTGTCGAAAGGTCACCTAATTTAGCTGAGTGGAGGAAGGGCAGATGCTCTACGTAAAGACAAATGCTATTATATGACAAAATGATTTCAATTATTTAAAATAGCCCAAAAAGGCCACATTGACAAAATTGACCTGCACATATTTCAGTTTGATTTGGGGTTGTATTATTAAAAACATTTCTGTTTTCGTTTTTTTTAAATTTGCTTGCCTCTCCTTGCCTCATGGTTCTCTCTTTAATACTTTCATAAGGATAGCGCCATAAAATTCAAAGTGGTGATAGCAGTAAAATGCAAAGTCATGTGTGTACACGACGAATAACTCATTTAACCTGTCTCCATCGCACAATTTATATTCGAGATAGAAGAAAACTGTATTCGTATCGTGATGTTTTCATTGGGTTGTATGGACTACATGGATCAACTTCATTTAGTTGTAAGGATTTTGGCATTTGATAATTTTGCGGATAATATATTTATAAATAGATCTAAATGAGCTACCGAATTGTCTTCACAATTCTTCCAAATCTTAAGAAATATTTTTCAAAGTGAATTTTGATCAATCCTTCGTCCTTTCTAATATCTATGCATAACTCGGTGTGTATAAACTATTTATGTAAGAAATTTGATATCATGGTAAACGAGTAAAGAAGGCTGAAGTCGGTTTAGACTCACAGCGAAATACAAAATCTTTTATCTGATCGATTCCATTTCCTGTGAATGGCTTTGTAGCATCAATATACATACTAATGTAAAATTCGGCCAAAATATTGTATATGTCATAAGTTATAAAACTGTGTTCAATGTTAATACCCGTAACGTTCCTGTGAAATTTCGTTGATAAATCTTTTATAGGAACCTAGCAATGGTTTTTGGTTAATTATGGGCGTGGCAGTAGTAGTATGATCCCCATATTTTGCACACACACTATAATGTACCCAATATTGATAATTGCCGTATCAGCAATACGAGCAAAGGTAGGCTAATTTTTATTTTAGACCTGAAATTTCCCTACACCTAAAGTGGGCGTGTCCTTTCTCTGATCAATTCCATTTCCTACAGTTGGCTTTATAATGTCCACATTTTGCTTCTTATATAATTTCGTTATTAATGTTTGTTAATAGTGGGCGTAGCAGTTAATCCATAACGCCCACATTTCGATTATTATTTAGTAGGATCCACATGTACATAACTACCAAATTGCGTCACTATTCCATTAATTGGAACAAAGTTATAGTTATTTAAATAGGTGAAAAAAGTTGCAAATATGGGCGGTAGGTGTGGTCTTTGTCCAAATCGGCTCATATATCAATCTGGTTCTATATACCATAGTATACTTTTGCAAAGTTTCATTTAGATTTCTCTAACGGTCTGGAAAAAAGCAGACGGACAGACTGACGGACAAAATACAAATTGCACAGAAAGTGATTCTATTCATATCTGTATATATACGAGGATATCCATGCCACGACTCCCTTTGGTAGTTGAAAATCGACTCAACCGCACAAACTTAGTACGCCCTTTTTATCTTTTTTGAAGGTAAAGGATCTAAAAATCAGATTGTTAATCTCAGTCATCACAGTGGTGTAACATTTCAGGCGCCGCTCGCACCGGTATATAATTCATCAGTATGAAAAATGTGCCTACCAAGAAAATGTTTATTTTTATGGCCCAGCAGTTTTTAGGAGAAAAAAAGATAGTTAGTATATTTTGGTGAAGGACCTTTAGAAAGGGTTGGTTACTAAACAGGTTACACTACGCGTCAATTTACGAGAAATTCAATATGCTTCTCTTTCTATGTGCGTGTTTTTGTATGCGAATAGGAAGTTCTTGGTGGTGCTTCAGACGCCGCTCTCTGAGTCATACTCTTTGTTTGTCCAATCCTCTCCTCCTAATAATCTTTTCAAATTTGCAGTTCATAACTGTCTTTTCAAAAACCTCTGTTGTTGCTCGCACCCTTAAGATTCAGCCCTGTGAACAATAGAAAACAAAACATTAACCTCCACTTATTGATTAAAGATTATTCCTGGTGAATCTACCAAGTTGTAGACATTGAATTGCCACTTTGGGTGGAACACTTCAAGTTTCTTGGACTTACTCTCGTAACTGCTTCGTCTCATCGCATTATTTATTCTAATTTTCATTGTCTTTGCAATTATATTTACTTTCTCATTAAAATGATTCATCAATGAAAAGGTGAAACCTTAAAGTATTTCTTAAATTTATTATTTATTTAATTTAATTTAAGTCTAAGTTTGCTATGAACATTTGATGCTCAATTTTTAAGTTAAAAATTTCCAGAAGAAGAATGACATCTTGTCTTGAGGAAACACCTCAAACTAACATGCACACTTTCCAGTATATCTTATTATCGCTCGAACAATAAAAATCACAAAATTCACGAATAGCATTTATGTTCGCCTTTGTGCCAGTTAATTTCAGTCATCCTCATGGAAACAGCAAACAAGCAGCGATTACTCTGAATATGTGTCATATCCCTGCCTCTTTTATCATCTGTTGGTAACAACCACCAATTCCCGAACCAAAGCGTCAAAGTTTTCGTTGCTCAGCCAATTACACTTCAAATAGCAACTTCTGAAATAGCGCTTTAAAGTAAATGCGCCCATTTATAAGCCCCCAACCTGCAGCCGCCCGGAATTGCGACTGGTGGTGTCGCCTTCCTGCCCGTCCTGTCGAAGCGAAAATTGCCAAAGAAAATTGGGAAATTTATTTAAATTATGTTAGCGTCAAAATTCATGATGACTACGACACAGGAAACTCGACAAGTGGACTGGATAAGGTGGGCGGTGAAATGCTACCATGTAACACTGTACGCACGTATAGCACTAGTAAGTGTGTGTGTGTGTGTGTGTGTATGATAGATAAGTACTTATGTAGGGCGGTCTTCTTCGTAAAAGCGCCAGGATGTGTTTGGCGCCCGAAATTTATTATTTTAGCATTCCTTCAATTAGCATAGAGCATCCTCGATAATAGCGCATGGTTCCATATTATTGTAAGTGTATATAATGGGCGTATGGTGGACGGTTATCAACTGAAATTGGGATCACGAAAATCTGGTGGCTATAAATGTTTCCATTAAAATTATACCTCGTAAGATTCCCGCTTGAAACAGAAACAAATAGATTCCATTATTAGAAGGGTATTGATATTTATATTAATTAGGATTAGTAGTGGTCGCCCTCCGTGCGAGAGCTCTCCTAGGTCAATATGGCCCTTTGTTATAACACTCGGCCGCATACCATTCTGTAGGCGTCGAACAACCCGGAGACGCTCTCATATTATGAATTTGTTGGCAAATTGTACGATGTCAACTAGGTTGTCAGTCTGGTGAACCTTTTAGTGTTCTCTGTGTTTCCTTCATAGTCCAGGCTGCGTGCCAACCTGTATCTTTAAGGGACTTATATCTCAAAAGACACACATCCCTTAAAGACATACTCAATGTTGCATGTCTTCCAAACTATACAACGTAGATGACTTAAATTTGAAACGGAATGGGTGTGCAAGTTCGGATAGAGAGAAACAGACTATGTATTGAGAACTCTGGAATCCAAACCAATGATGTTTCTATGAGGATGTAGCGGCATGTGAAAAATGAACGAGCCAAGTGGATTTGGAAGTGGGAAAAGTCCACTACTACGGTTTTCAGAATATTTGGGGAAAGAAATTACAACTGCCACCTTTAATAAAACCGTGTTTGGATAGTGACATCTAAGACTCCATTACTGATTTGGATTTAATACAGACTAGTCTTGTAGAACAAATACATAAGGATATCATTACTAATATGAATGAATTTGGTGTTTACATTGGTAAACTATGAAAATTGGAAAAGGTCCCCGAATAAGCAAGTATTTGAGTCCTTTAATTTAAGGAAAATTTCAGAAATTTGCTGGTCTTATCATTTGTGGATTGAGTGGTTATTCACCACCTTAGTGAACTCAATTTTGGATGCTTGAGAATGTTTCTAAATGTCTTGGTGTCACATCTTGTAATTTGCGTCAGCTGAAGACCTTAAAATTTCAAAGATAAAATATTCTTTGCTAAAAGCGCAGATCTATTCGAACATTACTATTTTAAGCCTTGAAGTGTGTGGATTAATACATTATGGGTGTGAGCCGATGTGTGGTTGCATCTTACCAAATGGCATGATTTAAGTGCATAACTAATTTCCAGGGGGCCCTGAAAAGGCCGGCTCCTAGACTCTGGACGCCCATGTACGCAACTTGTCGTTTAGTCAGTCAGACGCGTGTTAGTGTCAGCCACATTCGTATAGGAAATGAATGTCTTTGACAGTTCGATCAAAAATTTATGAACATGAATAATGTGTGTGACTGCAGTGAATAAACAACAACAAAGCCAACAATAACATGAAGTGAGAAAATGAGATAGGAACTAACACATCCATTGTGTTTTGGTTCTATTATAGTAAGAAAATGATAATTATCTGTGTAGTGGGGAGGAGAAGGGAGACATATCAAACCCTAAAATTGTTTAAATTGTTTGAATTTGAATATAAACAAGATTTTTTGCATCTAAACGGTGTTCTAAAAAGCTACACGAAAAGCTGCCATGGCTCTCGCAGCAGCCGACAAATGAATTAAAAACACTCATACGCTCCGGCTCACCTCAAATATGAGTGCGAATTGAAGAGAGAAATTTCATCCAACTCGCAAACAGCGACAAATCACAACACAACAAAACAACAGCAGCAACAATACGATTACGTACGAGTGAAAGAAGAGAGCAAGCAGTAACAATATTATTGCTGTTATGCATGCACATCAACAGCAGTAAGGATATTTGTAGTCGCGCGAGAGAAACAAGAGGGAAGAACGCTTTAGTACACGGACGGTTCTGGGTGGGACGGAACGAAATGAAGCGGGGCGGGCAAGTAGGCCCAAGACATAGCCCAGCATCAGCATCCAATTCGGAACGGACTGAGTGAGCGCAGAGATTTAGCAACCATCGATTTTCAGTTCGGTTCAGTTCAGTTCAGTTGAGTTCAGTACGGTTTAGTCAGGTGAAGACAGTTGACGTGTACGGTTGTTTAGCGGATAACGAGGGCACGAGCCAAGTTGCCCAGCATTTGCAAAGAATCAAAAAGGAACAAAAACAACAAATCAGAAAGAAACAACTGTAAAAATTAACAAATAAATTGAATAATTAGCGATTTAGTGAAAACGTGTAAGAAAACTGAGTGGTGGATTGTAAGAGGGCAGCGAGGAGCGGGGAAGAAAGTTCAACTGATTTCCACATATCGGTCAAACAAAGCCACAAAGGATACGGGATACCAGAAGGAAAACTTCTTTGTTACCAGAAAAGGTAGTATACCAAAGAAGGAAAAAGCTTCTGCTGCTGCTGTCTCTGCTGCTTCTGCTGCTTCTGTTGGCATTTATGCTGCTGTGGCTGCTTTCGTCTGCAACTGGTATAGAGCAATACTCACCACACCCTGATCCTTGCCAGTAGTTTTTGCCATACGCGCACATATACGCACACGAGCAAGCCAGCAGAAGCATACAGCCACGCTCGGTGGCAGTGGCGAGCAAATTTCGGGAATTACGAGTATTGAAAGGTTTTGTTGGTTTCTCTTGCCATTGTGAGATTTGATAAAATCCCGTAGGGTGCGTACAAGAGCCAGCGTGGCTGTGGTTTTTACTTCGCAACGGCCGCTCCACAAGGAAAGTGCTGTGTAAGGACCAAATCCGTAAAGGAGGCTAAATTTAAAAACAGTGTGATTTGTGCCTGCGGAATTTTGCAATAATTGCAGAAGCAATGTCAAAGTGCAAATAAAGTGAAAAACAAGAAAAATTTCCGTTTGCTTTTCTCAATAGAAGGGAAAAAGTGCTGCTGCGTCTTCAAGACACTTTTCTAATAAATATAATTGTTAGTAATTTATCTTTAAAGAAAATTGACCAAGAAAAAAATTCTTTCGATTTTTTGTAAATTTTTTTCCAATCGAAAATTTCATTAATATTTGTGTACAGAAAATCGTAATTCAACACGGACGGCCACAGCCTCGAAATTTGCAAATTTCTTTTACTGTGGGAGAGAGAGAGTGGAAGAGAGAGAACGCGAGAACGAGAATTAGCAAAAAGAGCAATGAATGCGAGAGGAGGAAATCGTTAAGCAGAAGACGATGTATACGAGCGGCAGCAACACCAGCAACTGCGGCCATAACACATAAGGAAGCAGAAATAAAAAGGATATTACGGCTTTAAAGCGCTTGCCAATGGCCAAAAGGATAATTGCATAGATTGTATACAAAAGAAAAGCACGAATTAAATCTCCTGCTTAGGTATATTTTTTAGTAGGCAAGAATAGACAAAGCAGATGCAGCAGACGGAAAAACTGGTGAGCACATTGGAAATGTAGGATAATGTGACGCCGTGCTCGGTGCGAGTAAGTGCGGTGACACCAGTAAATGACCGGAAACTTTGACATTATTCCAGAAGTAGTGCATATTTTATTTCAAGAAAGCAGCATTTCAAGACGAATGCCAAATAAAGGCCATCGAGTAGGTTGGCGCAAGACAATCACATTTTTTTTTTTATAATCGAACGGTTAAACACCGCAAAAAGCGCAACAATCTGAGAAGTGGGCTTCGTTTCGAGGATTTCATTTTTTTTAAACAAAAATATTAAAGAAGAATTAAGTTAATTTAAGTGCAGCTTTCAGCTAATTTTACTTGATGGTCACATGCATATGTTCAACTTCCTCACCCTTTGCAGAGATTACCGCACAAACGCAGCACAAATGTTGGCACCGAAAACTTGCCTTTTGTTTCCCATGTCACTACTATGACTACATTGTGAACGGAATTTTATTTTTTGCTACCACGCTCGCTCTCACATCACCCATCATAGCAATTACAGAGGGAATCCATACCAGCGAACCAAGCAACCAACCAACCGACCAACCCAGCAATCAAATTGTTGTTGGCTGAACCGGCAGTAGGGGAAATCCATTAAATCGCATTTAATTGAGGTGAGTTAAACTGTTAATTTGCAATTTGCTGCTTGATTCGTCTTTTGTGCTTTTTCTGTTGCCATTGAGTTCGCATACCATTCTAATTTGTGGAACAATATGTTGTCAATACGACAATTCTTAGAGGCAGTAGCAGTCAAATTTCTGTTGTTGACCCTGTAGTCATATTATAAAAGGAAGACTTCACCCGCAATTATAGTCGTCGGACTTTACCACTATCATATCCTACAACAATGTGTTTATAGTGCTGCTTTTTTGCACATGAATGGATTATAAGCATTCAATATTTTTAAGTTTAATGCTGGGGTCACTATAAGACTACATTCTTCGTGGGCGGAAACGCCCTAGTGATATTCCCTATTCTCGTCGGCCCAGGCACTTGATTCGGCATTTTGATGTTGAAATCCTTTAATATATTTGCTTAAAGAGTCTATAGTTAAAGAGTTGCCACAACCTCCACTATAAGAATGAAACAATTCTTATAACACTCTAATTGTTGCTTTCGCCACATGAGAATCTCAAAGTTTCAACTGGATATCCAAGTTTGAGAGAGGCAAGCTCTGCGGCTAGAAATCTGAACGAAAGATTTGCGGAGAGTATACGAGATACAGTTTATTATATCGGGAATGTGCATAATTTATTGTTCTAAATTGCCTATGCAAAATTCTGTTTCGTCTCATACGTGGGATTGTTGCTCTCTAAAAGAAGCATAGACACTTTATATGATATAATTAAAACGGATGTTGGCTTTAACAACTACATCCGAACATGAAAGTGCATTACATAAAACAGTGACAGCATTATCGAGTATTACCTGAATTATCGTGTGAGTTGTTTCATATTATGATGAAAATATTCATTATTGCACAGCCTTCAAATATGCCTGTGCATGCACATTTATCTCTCACAATATTTAGAGCCTCATGTCTTCAAAGGACGAGGGAAAAACAATCTCATTTTATCATGAATGAAACAACGCTTCGGAAAATCGCAGCTCATTTCATTAGAGGGTTGATTTTCTCAGAAGGCATACTCTCCTTTCGTTGTGTATATCTCTAATGTCTTATTTGATTGATTTTGTTGATCTTGGTTTCTTATTCTTCTTTACTGTGGTTTGTAAGTGATCTTGGTGCGAGTTTATCATCAATACATGAAATCGTTCTTAAGCTGAAGGATTTTAGGCAATTTTCTTAGACGTGATTTTCAATGCTTCCTTAATTCAAATTAATTACTCTGCACTAAATGTAAGATGGGATCCAATTAAAACTACGACTAGATTGAAATTTAATATGATTTTTAACATAACTTGGGTGGATATTGAATAATTTTTTGTGATGATATTTTCAGGACACATACAAATTGAATGTTTAGGAATTCTTTTTTTTATTTATTTTTATAGAATTTATTATAATTCATTATTTATGTTTGCAAATATGTAAATAAGTGTAATATTTAACATAATTACCACAAAAGTTTTGCAATTCAATTATTAACGGGATATATTGGTATCAACATGAATTGTCAACCACACCAAACCAAGCCCCAAGCGTAGACGACACAAGTGGCACAGCTTGCGGCTTAAGAAAATGCAACTATTGATGAAATTGTGTTTGTTGACAACGCATAAATGGATATCTTAGATTTCATATTGAATCACTTCAAACATTTATAAAACCACACCAGGGAAATATTATCGAATCACATTCACAACAAGACAAAATTTTCTCACATAAGTAACCAAATACTAGCATATTTTCCCCACAGCATTGAAGCTATAATCTATTCAAACAGCATCAGTTTCACGATGAGAAACTCTCGCATGTATGCGATTGCGTACTGTAGTCACACAGCCCCATTCACATCCTTCTGCCAGAAAAACTTCCTTGCAACGGAACATCGAGTACACACGCTTTTAAATTTTAAACATTACTTCTGTGATATCCTATTTAATAATTTATTCGTTGCTAAATGTTTTACATACGGTACGCTGTACATGCACAAATTGAAATATATCTGGAAGCAAATACTCGCTTCAAATAGAACTAGACTTGGGAATACTCATATAATAGACTTGCGGGAATCCAGCGCTGTGCAGTTGTAAATTACTTGCAGTGTTAAACTCGTGGATTGAGCAGCCATGGGGGTAAGGCTATAAAATTGATTTGCACAGTTGATAAATTCGGTCAATTACAAGGTAATGGTGTTTTTTCCCCAATACCACCTGCAGGGAACAAAATTATTCATACCGCATGATAATGTTGGTAATTCTTGTCGTTTCATCTGAAAATTACGAGTATGAAACTGACTAAAAAAAAAATTTTAAAAATGTGTGCTCAACTTAATAAAATATTTGAATTTTTTATGAATAGCCTCAGAGAACTGTCCAATTGCCAAGTGTTAAATGAGAAGTTTGTGAAGATTTTATTTACAGAGAGCAAAATTGATTAACCGTACCGTAAGATATTAAAAATTAAGAAAAAATTTTTTAAACTTTAATCCTGAAAGAATGTGACATACTGTTGAGATGGTAATTTCATTAATGACTTTAGTAAGGCATGCATAGGTGAATAAGCGTATAAATATACATTTTATGCCTGTATGAGTTAAAAAACTCAGGCTTTCATTCTCATTTCCCGCCGCAACACCATAGAAGGAATTTAGATTAATATTTGTGCAAAAATGAGGAATACAGTTATAAATGCGTTTTACTTTCGGTATTCGAGTATATCAGGTTTAAAAAGTCAATACAGAATAATTATATACTTATATACTAGACTATGTGGACCTTGTATAAGTTAATCCTTGACTACGAATCTGTCATTAGTTTGAGTGACATGAACAGATATCGAAGCACATCACAAAAGGAATTTTTTTTATCAGTTCAATGCTTTTATAAATTTGGAAGCAGCTTGTAAAATTTCAAAGGTTTTTGTAGTTTCATTAACAATTTTTCCAAAATTTTACTCAATTTTGTGAAGGTTTACCGTAGACATACATGTTCAACAAAAGTAAATAAATCTTGAATTTCAGGGGTCGTAACATAACAGCTGGTAAAAAATTATAAAGACAAATCACAACAAAAAAATATGTATTGACTTACAAAATGGAAAATAGGACATGTACTTAATTCAATTACATGTTTGAGTTGGTCGATTTTATTGAAATAGTCGCATCAATTTTGCTGAACTCTGGACACAAATAGTTCTATGGTGTCCATAAGCCACAGATATAGCAATTTCCACCAACCACGCAATAACGTCCAAGTGAAGGAAATGTCTAAATTACTAAATCGGCGGGCTTTTTATGCTTTGTGTTAGGGTAATTTACACCCAACTAAGTTAGCGTATTAGAAATATATTCGGCAGAATCAAAACTTTCTCAAATTGGATGCGGCTTTAAACTTTCTAAAGAAGATCTCACCCAGATTAACCAACACCATTTGTTGGGTATACCGTAAATATCTTAAGGCAAGCAATTTGAACGAAAACTTCATAGCAATGAATTGAGTACTTAAAAATATTTTAAATATTATGACAAATAATATTAAGGTAACTGCAAAAAAATTACAACTTTATGCGAGAGGGGTTTGAGGGGACTCTAAAATACACTTTATGCATTCGAATTTAAATTTTTTGGCAACAAAAATGTTTCCCGTCGGCATGAGCAAATGTAGAGTAATAGAACAGAAATAGGATTCCAGTAGAAATTGTATTACTTGAAGTTCCTTGTTTTCCGTCCCATATCAGAGTTATCAACGAAATTTTGCTTAATAGTTGCATTGTCACTGTAAAACACTGTTCCACTCTAATAATTAGGTTGCCCAACTCCGACGTCTCACTTTTAGCGTGGGTCCATTATATAAATTCATATACAAAATTTGTGATAATGAAGTTTAATTATGTTATAAATATTACATCATCTGTCACGCCCTTAATATGGAAATCTCATACATCAAAATTGCCATAAAGAGCCAAATGTAATATTAAGTCACATGTAGCTATCGCTTAACTGCCAGTTTATTTTTATATGGGCGTCTGTTCCACTACGTTGTAGGGTATTTTATAGTCAGTCTAATTGGACTTCATCATTATTAATTGGTATTCACCCTAATTTGAAGCTGTTAGGAGTTATAAAATTTCATCACGCATACTTTTAGGGAGCTTACGATAGTTTTTGAGTGGCTCAGATCTGGTGCTCCTCATTAGTATTATTAAATTATAACTCTTCAATATTCCCAATACGATTGACGTGTTGAGTTATATTTTTCAAATATGCCACTTGTATACATGCCACTCCAACTTTCGTAACGAGTGAAGAATGAACACTAGAAATAAATTAAATGTTTCTGTTTTGTTATGGGAGTGCCTATTTAAATAATATTTAACTTTTAATTAAACGTTAAGAAAAACCATCTTTTATTTGCTGTTCAAGAATTGTCTGCTTGTGAATGCATTATATTCAGTACAGTTATGACAGAAACCACACAAAGATGAAATGTTGGAAATATATACAAGAAAATAGAACACTTTAAAAATGTTTCCCCAGCTAAAAAAGGGATCACTGCAATTCCGAAGCAAAATTTTATAGATTACACATTTCTATATTTTCCTTACATTTTATGAGGATCTTCTTTTGGAGCATATCATTAAGAAAAAGGCGGTCAAAATTTTGCCGAGCTTTTCTCCGCATCACATATCTAATCCGCCTTATAATTCTGTCATCCAATATTAGATGATAACCCCTGCCAGTGATGCTCGTAGTTATAGAATGTTCTGCTAATTTCAAGTTTTTGGGGTTCCAGTAGAAAAACTTCGAAACTGTTGTAAGGCGATAGTCAACTGTTGCTAGTTTCTCTTATGGAAAATGAAACAGAAACAAAACTTCTGCCAAAATTATACAAATTGAAGATGAAGAATTGTTTTATCAAGTACTCTATGATTTTTATTATGATAGAAATCATTTTCTTCTGCGTAATAAAATATTAGTTTGAAAATGAAACCTGACTGTATATTGCATTTTACTGGGGAACAACTGGTAACATTCTATACTCAAATGTATCCCAAATTTATTGCCGTAAAGTGCGCAGCTTTCTCTATTTTATTGTTATACATACAGAACGATCTGATTAGCATTAGTTCATTTTCAAAAGACCTCAGCCAATGATATGCAACGACGTGCATGAAAATGCTACCCATGCGGAAGGCATCATTAGGAAATTGTCCAAGCAAAGCACTGCTAAATATTTTTAATTTAAAGAGAAAATAAATTCAACTCTCTCGAGAATTTGAAACAATTTCGCCTCTCCTGAAAATTGGACTAATATTTGCACTCTTCGAATTTTATTAAAGATTCAACAGTGCTACACGTTATAGTGACGCCGCCATTGCTTGGTTGCACTGAATTAGAAACAAATCCTTCCGTCTAAGAGTTCCTGTTAAAGGAAATCGAGAATTGAAAAGTAAGACAAGTATAAAGCATGACCACTTCAACTTAGGAACACAGTTTTCAGCACTTACCGTTCCATTTTGTACAAAATACTCGTACTTTGTAGCTGCACTTGTGGAGCCATCAAGTAGCACAATGTGCGCTTTTAAGAACCACTTAAGTGCATTCGGTGACAAAGAGTGTCAATTGACAATGAAATTGAAATGCGATGCTCTGCAGCTGCCATATTTACCGCACAAATAGAGGAACCTGTGAGGGAAACGAGAGATTTTATTAATGAAATTACTTCACTTGGCGTTGAGTAAAAAGAAAGGAAAGTAGGCACCTTCCTAATCACATCAAATGCGAATTATGGCTCTTTGCATGCTTCATTTCTCTATTGAATGTTTTCAATGTACTCGGTTAATGCAGCTCAAGATCCTGGCATGGTATTGCTTCTGATATCAAAGACTCCAAATACAATTAAAAAGCTTTCTGCAGTAAACAGTTTCAGTTTGCAACAACGTGATGGTGGGCAATAAAAGTTTGTCATACACTCGTAACTTGGTTGCACGCCACCGGCGAAGGCAAGCGCCACAGTCGAGGCACTTCAAGTGCATTAGCGCTGCAATTGCCTCCTCGACCTTTCAGGAATGTCACTACACAGTAGAGGCGCATTTGAAATTTAATTAAAAACTTGTGCTGCCAACGTTGCATGAAATTGCATTTTACAAGCGAGAGCAACGCATGTGCGGCCTAGCGTACGGTGGCAACGTGAACAAAGCTGAATTTCATACTTTGTTGTAAGGTAAATTTTGTAGTTATAAACATTTGGGGTGTGGGGTGGAGTGTACGACTCAAAATTGGACGTAAATGCATTAAGGCAATTATTGCGGAAACCCTACCAGCAAAAGCAGCTAATTATGTGACGCGGGGGCATACAACCTTAATAAAGGAAAAAGCACAATACACTTTTTATGAAATGTCACTCATACGCACCACATGCTCAGCGCTTATGGAAACTTTTGCGATAATTTTCACAAAGCATATTTTTAAAACTACTATTTCAAGTACTTACAATTTAACTTCAACGATACTTTGCGCACACACTCTTGCATGTCGCATAAATTGCGAACTTTCTTGTGATGGTAAATCGCTCTCTTCCAGTGGATGGAATAGACGTGCACACGCACAAGAGTCACGTTGTGCCGCAGCCAGGACCATCAGGAGAAAATAGGTTATATCATCAATATCAGTGCCTCGCGCAATGTCATAGATTTAAACCAATCTTTCGCAAATTAGGTACCACAAGTGGGCTAATTCGCAGGCAGACTAATTTACATTTAAAAATATAAAAAAATAAAGATAAATAATGTTCCAAAGTTTCTTAATAACATTCCGATACATATTATAGTATAGTGACATTTATGTAGAATGGACATCTGACGGCATTTGCTCTTATGATTCTGAGTGTAAAAAAGTTTGTTACGCCCTCTATAAATGAATTGGTATATCGAATGTTGTAGTTACTAAATTTTTCAGCATTTTCTACAGTGACTCGCTTCTCTTCCAAACCTATATAAATACTCTATTCAAAAACTGCACTGTGCATTGTTAAACAAAAAATATATCCACTGTATTCCAATAGTTAAATGTCTATAGAGCAAACATGATCCAGCAGCAAAAATAAAGTCCAATAGTGAGGTGACCAAGGTATCAGAAGTCAGTCCACTTCACTTTATTTTCGTTGACTATTTTGCGTACTCATACATATCGGAGATATTCACGTCTATAAACTAATACTCCTCTAATTTAATTAATCGACCTGATGATGATTGTAAGATTGCCTCAAAAGATTTCCTGTTTCCGGAAATATACAGCTCTCTGATGTACATAATTCTAATTAACATCTATAATTATTGAAAATGGTTGCTTTAGTCCATTATGATCAAATATTATTAATAATTGAATGGGTTTTCCTCATGGGGGCCGCATGCTCTTGGCAGACTTTGACTACGTCTACGCTGACACGTGTCTGTACAACAATTTGCAATCTCTTCGTGAATAAACTTCATAAAATGAATGGTATTATTGTCAATTAACCGTAAATGACATACAAAATTTATTTTGGTTTAATTTGATTGTGCTGACGAGGATGCCCGTGAGCCTCTTTTGTGCTCACGCTCATAATCTTTTGTGTACCTCGAAAGGGAAGTATGTCAGAACTTGCAGTTATGCAATTTCGAACATACTCAGGCATGTGTGCATGTGCTGCAAAAGTAATTTGCTCACCTTTTGTGCACGAATTAAACTTATTTCCCATCACTCATCACAGAATTGTAATGCAAATGAAAAGGCGCATGCATCACAAGGTATCATCTCCGGGGCAATCTGATCATTCGAAGGCTGTGCCACATTGCATAAGTAAGTGAAGCAATGGGCGTTGCGAGGTGGTGTGCTGTCTGTGCTTTTGCTGAAATTGAATGCTTTCAATTATATGAAATGGTTTAAGTGTAAGTCAATTGCATAAGCAGCCACTTCGCTTTGTGATGTGAAGAATGTGTAGGAATAGAATTACAATCACTTATAAAAAGTTGGGCTCAATCAAATATGAAATATGAGTATTCCAGTGCCTAATGAAGCGAGCTACAATAGCACCAAGGCAGGAGCAAGTGCGAGACTAAGCAGCACAATTGGTCGACTGGATTATTTTACCAATGTTGTGTACAATATCAATTAGCCCTCATTTCCTCCTTAGGAATTTTACAAGCATATTTTAATTAATGGCAGACAAGGTTAAATCAACTTGACTAAGATATTAATTACAATTTGTCTTAGCATTACGTGAGCAAGCAATCAGATTTTTACAATATTAATTAAATGGCTTTACGTCTCCAACTTACTCAGAACAGTTCTTCATTTCAATTGGGAAAATGAGAACTTGTGTACAATTTGTTTTGTTTGCAAGACTTTGTACTTGTACCGTACTAGATTGATGATTTATGGCACTAATTCAGGGGCTTAGATAGAGACTGTGGCATCCATGAAATATCACATTTACAGCAACAAATGCGCTTAACTCTCGTTGGTTGGTATGACCTATTCATCTTTTCATTTGCTGTATAGGACTGTAGAAGAAGCATTCAAAGTGGATTAAAATTAAAGGAATCTTAATAAAAGGATTTTTCGTGGATAACTTACAATGAAATAAATAATATATTTGTTTATTTTTCTATAATATCCCAAATCATCTACTGACAAAAGAAAGCCATGCAGCCGAACAGTTTGCTGGCGACACGATAAGCCCAGGTGCAGCGCCAGCCGAAGCAGCTTTATTTAAATTTTAGCTGATTATCATTTCAATCACCGTGATTTTGTTAAATTTATTTATAATATTCAATTTATCCCGATTACGAATCTGTCAGAGAAAATGTTTGTCACCGCTGATTTGACCAATTTCAAATTTTAATTTGCTTTGCAAAATTTAACCGTCTACTCCATTACATTTATTTCTCTTTTTTGATGAATATGTTGTGGTCAATTCTATAGATTTTTGTAAGGTTTTTTAAAAATTGTTTCAATTTTATATATCAAATGAGATTTACGAGATGGAATGCATTAAATCGACAGAATAAACGAACACAGCAGAAACTTTGATTGAAATATTTAAAAACAAATAAAAAATAAAAGTTAAACATGGTTAAGAAGGCTGAAGTCGGTTGGACCGAGTACGAGACCCCTTACTTACCTTAAGATAATTTATCAAACTACACCAATATGAAAAAATACGTAAAATGAGTAATCAAGTTACACAATGAAGATATTTCATCCTTATAAGTTAAAAGTGACTAACTGTTTTCCCTTGGACCTCGTGCTACCCCTCGTGGTATTTTATAAAGAATCTACTCTAAAGTGGAATAAGTCTGAAGAACCCGCAATGAAGTAAATTCACAGAAAAATGGATATGATTATTATTATTATGTGTAGGGGATTTAAGCACCACGACCTTTCGATCTATTGTGCCCCCCTTCAGAGGTTCAAAGTACATCTTTGAGTCCTATCCTCTGGATAAACGTGATGACAAGTTTTGGCTCCAGAGGTTTCACATCCAAGTATTTCCTGCGGGTGTGTATGAGAGCCGGACATTCTGTCAACACATGCAAAGATGTCTCCACTCCTCCATACTGAATCTGCAGGAGCTTTCCGGGGTGACCCTCATTCTCACCATATGTGAGTTCAGTTTACAGTGTCCTGTGAGTAAGCCTGTCATCATCCTAAGATTATTCTTAGAGAGATTGATGAGTGATGCGAATCTCTTTAGGTGGTATGTCCCTAGCAGACTCTTTGATACCCTTAAGCCTGGTGTGTTAATCCAGTGTTTGTGCCTATGGTGTCCCTCATCGATCCTAAGCCAGCTGAACAGCTTGCCCTTGCTTACACAACAGAAGGGTTCTGGGCCAATAAAGGGTGTTGCAGCCCCCTTCCTTGCAAGTTCGTCGGCAATCTCTCCCTCTCCTTTCTATACTCTTTGTTGCGTGAGCCAAGAGCATTAAGTTTTTTGATGCACTCCCATACCAGTTTCGAATTTACCTGATATGAGGTAAGTGCCGTAGTGGCCGCTTGGCTATCCGATATGATAGCAATTTTCTTGCTATCGTAACCTTTTTGAATGTTGAAATGTGCACATCTCTTAATGGCGTGGATTTCCGCCTGGAAGATGCTAGTATATTTGCCTCATGTGAGACCATGCGAGTATGGTGACCTTTGAGGATCAAATAAAATTTAAAATATTTCTTGTATAATACTGCTGCGAATAAACGGCCGTGACCAGGCATTGAAAAGCAAATGAAAATGGCGGAAATTGAATCAGTTTAGCTGCCAAGAAACACGCACACCAACAAGGAGACACCGCACACATACTTCCCTTCCACCTCACACACATCCATGTGCGCTAGGTTGCACTTGTTGCCGCTTTGAAAGTGTTGATTACACACCAAAATAAAATGTTTACACATATTTTTATATTTCATTTAAATTTAGTTGGGGGCACTGCGGAGATGGGATAGCGGCAGCTCCGATAGAAATGTGTGCCGGCAAAATGGAACTCATAATTTCGAAATGCATTTATGAATACATTTGAAAGATTTACGGCCACAAAATCGTATATTCTCATAGATGTGCTGTCACTGCTGTGAGAATATGCATGCGCCGTGTGGGGAATAGTTTTGATTCGTGCCAATTAAGCGGTTCTCGTTAAGCAAATAAACAAGAAATTTGACAAATGTGCATGCATCCGCTGTGGTTGCACTTTGGGCGCTTTTGAGGGCAATTTGCAACCGCACGCGATTCTCTTATTTGCATAGCGACTAAGCTTAGAAATTAACCGCATTTGTGCACTTAGCGCATGAATTATTTTCGCTATCCCTTGTAAGCGATTCGGTTTGTGGCAATTACCGGTGGGCGCAGTGACTTCGATCAGTTAAGTTCGCAGAGCTCCCTTTCATGTTGTTCGGCTATAAATTTTATAGCATGCCACATGCCAACACAGCTGGGTAAGCGACATCTTTACCACTGCCAAAGTTTGTTGACACTGGCGGCATTGTGCCGCTGCCAAGAACTGCGGCCCTTTATCTCCATGTTTGCGAATGCATTTAGAGAGTGGAGATATCTAATGATTTAAATAATTTAAATAGTAAAATAAATATGCCACTTCGTGAATAAAAACATTGAAACAATTCGTTGGTTTATCCTTACTTTTGAGCCTTAAGTTAGTTGCTGAAAAACTGTTGTTGGATTTTGTTGTATTTGCAAAGTTTATAATCCGAATGTTGCAAACCAGCCTGCCTTGTCTGCGGTATGCATACCAGAGAAAATATGTCCGCAAATCTGACCCTCGGTTCAACCACCAATAAAATATTAAATGTACGAATGCGACTACGATTTAAATTGTAATACAGCATTAAATATTGTTGCGTGTTCCAAAGAAACATAATTTGTCATCCAGCAAGTACTGGTGATCGTATGGGTATGCAGGACAACAAAACAATTACGTAACAAAGATTATTCTTAACTGATATTAAACAATTTTTTGACTGGGTGTCACAGAGATCCAAATATCGAACTCTCACATAATCTTAAGCTAACCAAATCCAATTTCGACTATGCAAATTTATTCCTGACGCACTGTAGTCTGGAATCTATACATTACAGAAGTAGAAGCCTCCCGGGGAATTTCGCTTTGCTGTCGGCTGTTATATCAAAAATTAAGACAGCGAAGTTAAAAAGGATAATAGTAAAACAGCAAAGAAAATGTTTTAATTGTAAAGTTGCAGTTGCGATTTGTTTTTATATTAGAACAAACTATTTATTCCCAACTTATACAGTTAGGTTTGTCCAGTGTGAATGGATTAAAAATAGTTTTGGGACCTGGACAACTCTCTGTGGATGGCCGTAATGATGAGGTTACCTGATTTAAAATTAGTTTTTTTTTATTATTTCATTTTTTATTGAATCTTCTAAATTATAACTAACAATAAGTACTTAAATTTTACAAAACACATTTTTCTTTTATCCTTAGTCAGTGCTTGGAATAAATAAATTGACTACATTCATTGCGTATGTATTTTTATAGAAATAAAACAAATACCTAAAAGATATAAATATTAAATTCAAAATAATTTCAGTTTAAAAATAGAAATCGTTTCATACTTGATGGACCAGGTTCCTTGAGCAAATCCTTAGCTAGAATATTTGGGTGGTAGTGTCATTTTAACAAATAGCCTATAAACTATTTGTAGTTCAAAATTTATTCGGGACAGTTGGAATATTGGACAATGGACTTCGATTAGCTTGATATTTTGTGCGATAGGGAGGCAATTACGTCGTTAATGTACACTGGTTCTCATTATATACCTAGTGTCATATTCAGTGACAAATCTAACTAGTAATTTAATGGCAAATGGCATAATTTTCAGATGCGACCACTTTCTGGGCACTTTGAATTGCACTTGTCCTTCCTAAGACGCATTTGTAGATATTTTGTCAAATTATTTTTGTTTGACAAATTAAGATAGAGAGAGAAAAAATAATAAAGAAACGGAGGAAAGAAAGAAGATCACAGCATGCATTTAGTACTATTGTTAGGAATTTGCTTAATAAACATCGATTAAGGCAAAATTTAATGAATGATTGAAGTTATTCATGTCCCTTGATACATTTCATAGGGAATTCGGCATGTGAACAGGGAAGAATTCTCACCTGCCAGTTGTAAGTAAACTGTGACAACTCAGTATACTGGCTTCAATAAGTTATTACACATATGCAATGAATATAATTTACTTCAAACACTTTGGGTAACTACAATTACCTAAAATAATTTCAATATCTTTGAGTTTCTACATGTTTTTCAAATGAATCTACTACAAATCTTCGCATTTATTTAAACTTCAAATTATGCCAATATCTTCCAAGCCCATTAATATCAGCTTTCAACTGAATATTTCTGGACCTACTTTGAATGACTTTGATTTCGGTTCATTGCGGGTGATTGTAAATGATTCCTTAATGACTTAAAATAAGTGTCAAATTGCAGGTACTTTAAATGAATGTATTCACTTCAATTGAAGGCATTCATTTAAAAAATGATTTAAGCGATTATACTGTCGGCATTGGATTTGTATATTTAAGATATTGGTATATATTCCAAAGTGACTACAATTTAATCTCAATCCCTTAATTAATACATAAACACATATCACTTTTCGACTGCAGATATGAATGGCTTGATATAACTTTTTTAATGCTGCATTCGGGAATAGTAGGAAGATTGGAGTGCTTTCTCAAGTTAAGAAATTGAAAACCACAACGGAATGGATTTCTCATACCTCTGTTAATTTGATATCGTTGAGAGGTGTGAATACCTGGATCTCCGCTTACAAGAAACAATATAATTGGAACAAAGAAAGAAGATCTTGTTTACATCGGTTTAGAATCCCAGATGTTGGTATGTTAGATATGTACCCATTGCAACGGCTTGCTTGATGTGGTATTCGACCATCCTGTCTTATTCTGAAAGAGCGATTATATGTACTGGATTGAGGTCATACGCGTAAGCAACCTCGTTCGAACAAAAAGGACAATTATTTGCAAGAATTAGGAAAGGCATATCCATAAATTGTTGTGTTCCAAAATATGCCAAATGCGCCTCTTACAGTTAATTTAGGTAAACATTTAATAAGGTCGACATTTATATTCATGTAGGTGAATAGCTGGGAGCTAGGAGCTAGAAATTTGTTGGTGTTTAATACTTACCAGGAAGCCATACACACAAATTTTGACACATGCCAAGTCGGTTCTTGCGATTCCAATTAATGTGGTCGCATTTCCCGAGATATTTCTGGTGCATAAATAACAAAGTTATGCATGCGCACTGCTTTGCTTTAACTTCACGTTGATAGCGTAATTAGACGTAAATGTCAAAGCTTTTAACTTCTCAGCGTCGCATGCGGCACCCTCCTCCTCGTCTATCCATCACTGCTGCGCAGAAAGAATCAATTTCATATTCCGAGAAACCTTTGACATTTTAAAATTGCCGTTTAATTTGCGGAGTCGGTGGCAGGAAGAACGTGTGAGAGTGTGCCTGTCGCATTCAGTTAGATAAGAAGACTGTATTATAATCAATTTCAAGCAAATGGCTTCCCGCAAGCACGCACTGGGAAGGGAAGCGTTTTATTTGTTTTTAATTAATTTATCGCTGAATTGTCCTGCATACACTGGCAGAGCCAAGTGCGTCAAACGTTTTCGTGCTGGTGAAAGTTGTTTTTGCACTAAACAAACTTTATGCAATTCTACACACTAATACCCTTGTACAAACAAATAGACAGCAACTAGCATCCAAAGAAGGATCTGCTACACATGTTCTGAATCCACTTACTTACTTTTTAGAATACTTACTATAAAAAAATCCGGCTTTATGGCACACATAACACTTGACTTTATTTTCATGCACACGCATGTACACAAACGCACACATCCATACAAAGCAATTCAGTTACGTGCGCTCTCACACACTCACATAAAAAGGATTGCGAGAAAAATCCAATCATGATAACGAGGTACGAGCAGCAGCCAAAACGATGTGAGGCTGGTTGAGCCTCACAAAACTGTGTCGGCTCAGCATGAGTGCAACACACACTCCCACACTCCCATCCATTCAGGCACACACTCACACAAAGTCATAGGCACCTGCTGTACTCGTGCTGAATAAAACAAAATATAAGTACAAATATGCATCTGCAGGAGTAGATGTACTTCTGTTGTTGTTGTTGCTGCTTTAGTTTCTGCCGCCGATTTTGTTTATCAGTGTGCCACACCAGCAGCCAGTGGCGCGCTCTCTGCTGCCTGTCATGAAAAGAGATTGTTACGCAGCCGTACGCGCTGGCAACAATTGCAGAATCGGAGCTTGCAAATTGGCAATACACGAGGCGCTCACAAACGGACAACAACAAAAACAACCGGAACGGCAGCCACCGCAGCCACATCATCTGCACCTACAACAACAAAAACAACAATAATAAATTGCCGCAGCTGCCATGCTGCATTTTCTGATAACACTTGTGCATCGAGTGTTGCAAATTGATTATTTGCCTTGCTGGCAGGCAGGCGGTAGCGCTGAAAATATCACAAGGTACGTGTATAAACGCATCCCCCGGTTACTGGAGGGAAGCGGCATGTGCTCATAAAGGATTAATTTAATTGCATTCCATTTGTTTTGTTGTTTTGTTAACGAGCTGCTCAGTTGCTTTCGCACAACTGCAGCGGCAACGATTTTCCTCAAGCCTCATTCAAATGTGCAAAGGTTAAAAGTCAATTGCGAGAAATTACAGGATTAATAATTTTAATAGTTTGAAAAGTACGTTTCAATGGATTCCTATACTAACTAAATACAGATGATATGACGTCAATGGAAGCTACTCATTTTCTATAAAAAAAACTGAAATCGAAGGATTCTTCATTGGAATTATCAGATATGCCAGAATAATATCGCAGAATAATGTAGCAAACTATACGAGTGAAGTGGTTGTGCTATTGACAAATGATGTTATCTCTTATTTCCGAAGATTAATGCTTTAATTTATTCGCTTATAATTTCATCATCTCACTGAATGTTATTAAATCACTTTCCATCAGTATTACACATTCGCATCCAAAGTACCCGTAGGAAATCTACATTTGTGCATAATTACTATAAGTTTATAAATACATGTTTAATAAAATACTTTTGTTTTAAGTTTTCGATAAATTTTTGATAAATCAGTCCTGAACAGTTATTTTTAAAGCTGGAAGGTAAAGGTGGAAAGCAGTGAAAAGCTATTGGGATATCAATTTTCTCCCTAACAGGTAGCATTTCATAATCCAAACTTAACCAATATTTGGCTTTTGTTCTGCCAGTCTAAGTTCTAATAGAATTTCATAATATCTCCTCATGGTATTCCGCATTAGCCGATGGGTGACTACTGCCCACTCAGGTCTGCGATAAAAACGGGCCGAAAAATCCACAAAATAATCATATAAGTAATTAATTGGAACGGTATGTTTTCATTAATTTTATAAGGCGATTGAATAATGTACACTATTTTACCTTGTTCTTCAATTTAAAGCTGCAAAAAGTCATACACACAAAATGACGATCTCCGGTAGACCCATGCACACAGCCTTACAGCTCACAGATCATTGTTGATTATTAATTATTGTATGGCACTAAGTCCTATACGACAGTACTTTTAGCAGAACCCATTCCCTCGGCAAAGGGTTCTCATATTCACACATTTTTACGTAAGAGGAATTCAGTTTTTGAGCTTTGGAACATGTTATGCATGGAGCAAGTGGTGTGAGGTATTATGACAGTTACAGTATCTCATAATCTTGTTCGTGGTGGAGATGCTCACCTACATTGAAATTCATTGGACTATAGTTCTAAATAGGCTAAAGAATTATAGTTAAACAATCGCTTCAATTTCAGTTTTTTAATATTCTCACTTATTCTCTAACTTGGCTTTGTAAATAGAATTCCCATACGAACACTGACATTTCTATTGGAACAATACGGCTGATTGCCATCCTTTAAGAATGAAACGACTGAAGAAGACCTTCAGACTAGAAAAATGCAAATTACAAGGCAAATTAAAATGTTTAATCCCGAAGGGGATTTGTATGCTATTATGAAATTCATCTGATGATTGAATTGGACTTATTGTAAATTGCCAATATTAAGTTCCATAGCCTAATTTTAATCTGTTTTATTTTCATTGCCTTTTTAGTGTTTCAAAAGTACTTGATTCTTGTCTTTCATGACCAATACTGCCCATTCATCATTTTTATGTATGCTTCCGACGCCTTATCTAATCCATCTTAGAGGACATTGTTGTCATAACCATTTTCTAATTGTTTACTGCCATTTTCTCACCGTTGTACAAATAGTCATAAGATTAATTTCTGAATGACTGATTACCAAGACTTCTGGTTCCCAGCAATTCGTACATAATCCGCATATGTTTGGCAGTAAAGACTGCTGGCCAGCGTCACTTATAAGTCCTGTGCCATTTGGTCGAATTAAAAATGTATTATTTGCTTACACGCTTAATTTCTGAATAAATAGCCGGGACCGTAAACAATCGTTAAACAACATCGCATTTGCCGACATTAAGCATGTCTTCACACAATGCCATTTGCCGCACGCGATTGGATATTAAGGAACACTATCGCGGTTCTCCGAACGTCATGGCAGTTAATGGCAGTAGGCATGTGCAGTGGCAATTAGGAACAGCATGTTGACAAACTAGAATATGGGCTAATATGAGTTTCAATCGACCTGCGTAGTGTTTGCAGCAATTACGACTGTTTACGGTAAATGCCTAACGCCCTTCCTATTAGAATACACTGCAATTGCACAATGCAACTTCCTCATTAAAAGAAACGCATTTCAAAGGGAGAAATTCAACCAAAATTGGAAAAATAAAACAAGGTCCTGAGACCTGAAATTAAATCCTCACTAAAATAATATGGAAAATATACTCGTAAGTTCTTACATGGACTTTCCTAAGAAACAGAGAATAACAGAAGCAGAAAAGGAAACATCTTAAAGACGGGTACATTTGTGTGCAAATCTTCATCACAATTAATTAATTAGAGAAGCGCTCTCTCTTCATATTGCCACACACCTAACCACACAATGACGTGTGGTCGCCGAGACTTATCCCTTCGGCAGGAGCTCCGCGTGCGATTCGAGCCGCACAAACAAGTCTAAATGGAAATAACCTTCACCTCCTTTCGCCGTCTTGCGTATTCTCTTTTAATACCCGCACTCGTACTTTATGAGTAGCTTCCTGCGCTGCTGGAAATGTTTTAAAATTACTGAAAGTGATGCAAAGGAGTGTTGCGCAATCCCAACGCAAATATTCGTCAAGCTGCATTTTAATGCAGCAAGAGTCTCTCTGAAGTCGTCATAATTTAAATGCGGCTTGCGTAATTGCAAACGCTTTTAAATTTAAACATCTCGAAACGAGCTATTCTTGACACTGATTTCTACGCATTCAAGTCTGCAGTTCAGTATAAAATACTAAGTGGGCAAAGGATGCATTCAATCAGTCCATTAGGATGTAAGTGGATATCCTCTGTGTGCACGTATACGTTCTAAATATTTTGAGTAGAGAAGGCTCAGAAATACAGTACTAACCACAAAAATATGTCCAATAGGTATTGCACTGTTTCCAATGATTTAGTAGTAGCAAATGTTCTCCTCGAATGTTTGAGTAGAATTTATTTCCTAGAAGTAATAAATATAGTTATCAGTGCGTGAGTGTATTCAAGGCTCTCTTTAAATTTAGTTGGTTGACATAAATTGTTAATAGATATTGTATTATGAAATAATTATGTTGCATCCTGGTCTCGTTTTCAGTTGACAAAACCTTTATCCAATGATATTGAAATTAAACCCAATAGGGACTTCAGTTTGGCTCTCATTTGTCACAAAAAGCAGTTCTCATATTCTAAAGCTGACTCACAGTAATTATCCAAATTGAATTGCCAGTCGGTTTTTCCTGTTATTAGCTGAGAATCCCAACACAAATAAACTCATTTTGGACTACGTTCTACTTTGAAGTCAATTTTGGATTTAAAACAAAGCAAGTAAAGTACTCCTACGGGGAAGATTTCAACTTTATAAGAAACTCAAAAGGAAGTCTTAGTTATGATATGAAATTTCCTTTTCGGTTCCGGTTTCTGTCGCGTTTTATTCTTCTTTAATTTGAAATCATCTGTTAAAATTTAATCTGGCACTCACTGAAGAAGAGTGACTAAGAATAAGTAGCCAAAAGTTTACTTTTCACCTATTATTTTCGAATGGTTCGAAAAACTCATTGTTTGTAGTTTCCAAGCAGTCACAAATGCGCTGCACATAATACACTCTTAGTTTCCAATGAATATCTATGAGAATCACTGTATTGATAAAGGGAAGAGTGCAGCCTTGCGGATATTCGATAAATAACTTTCCAGTATCAATGCTGCGAAAACTTTTTTTAATTAATGAATTAATTTTCTTTACAGATCCTATCGCAGACATAAGCACAAATTTACGCTTCTATTCCTACGTGAAGCCATGGGAACCGGCCATTACTTTTGGGCGATATTCTACTTTGCCAGTTTATGTAGTGCATCACTGTAAGTACACCTGTAGAAAATCAAACTTTATATGTAGCCGATTTTAGTTCTAGTGTTCGTAGATAGCGCTTATTTATTATTTATTTTAACAGAATATCTTTGTATTCTTTTTACTGAAGGGGTACAATGTTGCGCCCATAGTGACAGAATTGGAGCGTAGTAAGAATCGACGAACAATGTTCTGTTTGATATTCGTTTCTGCAACTTTGGCTTTGTACCTGTCTGTCTGCGCCATCTCCATACAAACATTTTGATATATATGTACGGTGTGAGCCAAAAGTAAGATTCCATTTACACATAAATTTGTTTATAGTCTATCTAAGACTCCACGCCTATTGGTTAGACAACGCAGGGGATGAAAGAACTTTCACTCTTTGCGCATAGTAACGCTATTTTCTTGCAATTTTGTTGCTTACCACAATTTGTATGATATTGAATGAAAGTCTCCAAGAAATTTTTCATAAGATTCCACATGTGTGTGGATTTTGGACAAACTTCAGCGGAATTGTAATTCACAATTGACTGCATATTGCGCAAAATTTGCAAATTGTTTAAACAGAGACATCATATTCATCATCACTTAATAATATAATATACAAAAATATTGTTTTATTTAGATACTACTGTATTTTAGAACGAATTTGGTGGTTACCTTGGATTGTGGACTGCAATTCCTGGTCAGAACAGGATCTTATACCACTTTTAAATGTTTTCGTAAAGATGTTTTTGCACTGTTGATGTTTCTGTTTCACGACAGTATTACACTTTCTGTACATGTATGTGTATGAAAATTTTGATTAATATTACCTACAATGTTCATTTTTGATAAATTTTTCATAAAAGTGTCTAGGGTAGTGTGCAAGTTTATAAATGCAAAATACAAAAAGTTCCCTAATAACTGCACAGATGACAAAAAATAAGCTGTTTTCTGCATTTTCATTTCATGAAAATAACGAATGTTTGGATATACATTTGAGACATTTTGTATTGTCAAGCGAGCTTCCAAAATCGAAAAGATAATTGGAAGAACTGCTTTGATTCTAATTCATTTGGGAAGCTTTTATCGGATGGCAAACCCAAATTCGAAACATCAGCTTAGTTCCTTACTTACCTTTATTATATTGTTTAGTGGAGACTTACATTTGGCACCCACTGTAAAGCTGTGTCTTGAATCACAGTCTGCTAAACAAACGCTTTACTCATAATGTTATAGATTTGCGTTAGGAATTTATAAAATTATGTCAGTGAACTACAACAAAAGATTGTTTATTTCTCATCTCATGGGCATGGATCACCGTATCTGTTGAAAAGACGATGTCATCCGTGAGGGTGTGTGTGCGACGTATTTCAACTGCAGATTCTCGAGTTTTGCGGGAGGTTTTTGTTTTTTTAATTTTTGTCGGAGCATACATTTTGGAATTATTTGCTATGCTTCATAAAGCGTATCTGAATACTTACGCGCTCGACAACGCACAGATTAATACGTACAGATATGCTTTTATGATAAGTGCGGCAGTATAATGAGTGAGACAAAATTTGTAGCTAGGAAAAATGTTCTCATGCATTTGCAAAAGTTTAATTGGTACAGAAAATAAATCTCTTTAACTATTCTGCAAAGTGATTGATTGAAGATTTTAATTGTTATACGTTCGTACATATCATAATTTCAGCGCTAATAATGCCAAAATAAATTTCCGAGAAAAGGAGAAAAAAGTCTTAGATCAAATTTTAGGTGCAGGAAAATATGATGCCAGAATACGTCCGTCGGGAATTAATGGAACGGGTAAGAGTGCAATTTTTTAAAGCCGTGTTCAATTTACCGTAATTTGTTCACATTATATTTTATCTTTTCCTGTATTAAAATTATTATTTCTAGTTATTTAGATAAGTTACAAACAATAGATATGAAAACTGCAAAAATATTCAACGAAAAACAATGTAAATATTGGTGATATAACGGAAGGAATTAGGTGTTAAGTGCTTTAGAAAAGAAGTTACTCGATAGCGTAAAAATTCCATTCATTTGTTGTTTGCTTTCATATTTAGTTATTAATATTTTCTGTTGGAATACAGCGAAGAAGTGTCACAAGTCTGATCATTTTAATTTGCTCTGAATATAAGTATTTACATTATATATGATTATATGATCGCCTCCAATTGTATTAACTTAATTACCAGCGCAACTCTAACGCAAAATTTACTTAGATTAAGTTTGAATTAAGCTCTTTTAATATACATATACCAAACATATATATAATATATATCTAAACATGTGTATACAAATAATGATTATGTGTTTATAAATCAAACAAATACAAAATTTAACAGATGGGCCCGCTATAGTCAGAATCAATCTTTTCGTACGAAGTATAATGACGATTAGTGACATTAAAATGGTAAGTGCCCGAATGCTGGTATCTCAGTCGCAACAACAACAACAATAACAACAACCACAAAATTAACAACAATTATTATATTTAATAAAATTGAGTGAATGCAAATTAACAAGGCTAAATTTCAATTATTCCTTTGAATACCCACTCGTAAACAATTTGATGAAATCAAAATCTAAATATCACACATCTACTCATTTGCTCGTGTATCGTACATTAAAGTTAATGCAGCGCCCCATACACTTCCATGTACTCTCGTATATTATGCAATATTTTAACATACTCGTATGAATTAGCGACCACTTTTAGTTTTGAGACATGCGTTATCGGATTTTTAATTGCAAAGTGTATTTCATAGTTTGCATTTGTTTCAATTACAATAATCAAAAAAAACCCCCCAACTAATTTGAATTAAGCATTTTCGCAAAATTTATCAAAACTATTGACATTTCCTTCACGCATTAGCGTGTAAAAAGTGCCCCTTCCCAAGCGCTTTATACCAAGCCATCCAACAAATTGATAGAATATACATTCACAAGATTAAATTACTAAAAGTAAAGCCCTTTGAGGTACTCATTTTATTTGAATTTTCCAGGCGATTGATTATTATTTATTATTATTTCATAACTTAAATAAATCTATTTTTCATGTTTATTAACCACCAATCTTGCAATCTTGGCACTTTTATCATTCTCAGAACTTCTCTGCTGCTTTTTACTACAAAGATTCTTTACAAAGATCTTGGAAAAATCTTCCATGAACTACGGTTCTTTGACTAAATTACATAGTTTCTATTGTTAAATTAGTTTAATTTTTCAACAACAAATAAAAGTGTGAACATTTCTTTAGTGAGGACTTCGTTCGAGTATCATATCGAGTTTTGTTTCTCGTGCTTACAGAGGCAGAACAGAAAACGAGACTAAATATAAAGAAGTCGTCATCAATTCCGCTTTGTCAGCACTGCCACTATCCACTAATACTATTATGTTTCCATGGCCTATACTGTGAGTTTCTTACTCGTAAATGCCTTTAATGTTTTTTTTCATATTTGGTGGTTGATATATTTAAAGAACTTCAAATAAAATTAACACCAATATCTCTTGAATGGCTGGAATTTAAGGTGGACAATAGTTGATTAACTTTTAAGTTCGTGTGTAAGAATTGAAAGACGGACGGACTGGCCACAGTTTTATATTTCATTCGAATTTATATTATTGAGTTGAAAATTTATTCAAATTGGTGTTCATTTCCTCCCGTATTTATCGTGTTTTTCGAAATTGACGTGTCGAAAGAACATTTCCAACCTCTGTTACCGTTATTTCTTCTATTATTCAAGTTCAAACTTTTTAATTGCATAACTAATTTTAAGAAATTCTTGATGCAGAAATTTCTAGTCTTTGTTTTTCAAGAAAGAAGCTAACTGTTTACTTAATATTTGGTGAGGAAGTTGAGAGCGCGGTTTGGTTAAATCTCCATATTATAATTATTTATTATAATTATTTTTCGCAGTGATTATGCACCGGTTTTTGTGCCACAATTTAAAGGGCTTTACTTTTAAAAACTTCTACATTCTCATTGAACAAATTCGGGCTATTTTTATTTCCACAAAAATCTGACGTATTTGTATTTATATACGCCTTCTCGTACATATCTTCCAACATTAATGTTTGCGAAATGCTGCAATCGGATTAACTATTGTAAAAATTTATTTCCAAAGTTTGTTATTATTACTCTTATTATTATAATTACTAGAATGTTCCATATATACAAGTGTATTGAAATTTAATTAATGCTATCATTAACATTTGAATCCCAAACTGCAGTCGATCAAATTGTATGTGTTTCAACGAAATTCTTCTTATTTCCAAAACAAATTATTCTCTTTTGTTTTATATGCTTTGTTTAGACTTGTCTCTCTTATGTTGTAATGAATAATTTTTCATTTAAGCCTTATTTTCATTAAGTAGCGCTATTTTGTTGTGTAAAACACATGGTAAGAAATCTGATCAGGCTGAAATGACTCAAGTGCGAAACGCGCACAGTTCATTCCGGCCTCCACTGTTAGTAATTCTCTTGTAGCCCTTGCAAATCTCAGCTTATTCAGCATGTGACTCTCGCTAAGTAAATCCCCTTTAAAGAGTATCAGGTGTAAAGTTATATTTCACCACCTGGAGCACCTTTTCATTTTAAATGAAGAATTGTGTTTTTATTGTTTTGTGATTTAAGTTCACTTTTTGTTTGTTCCATTGAAGTTCTGTTTTTTTTAATAGTGTTCATATTTCATTGTGCAGTGGTTTAAAATGTGCTCAAAAATAGAAAAGTGTCCTTTTTTGTTAACTTTTGTTGTTTAATTCAAACATTGCTGGTATAAAAACTAATTTATCGTATGTATCTTATTAACGAAGTAGGTTACTTTGTAAGTGGAAAACTTTAAAATAATATCTAATTTCAGACGAACAAATGCGGAACATTGGTTCTACAGAAAGAATCTTTAGTAAATTTCTGAACAAACACTAAAAAAATAATAACAAAAAATAAAAAAGAATCTTTTAAATTTTGTAGACCATTCATTACTTTCAATTTCTTTTTGCCAAGTTCTAGAAAATTTATAGTTGAAATTTATTTTTACTCTGTTCGATATTTCTTCACGTATATTACGCAGATGGTCCCGCTGTTGTGCGCGTCAACATTTTCGTAAGAAGTATATCTAAAATCGACGATGTTACTATGGTAAGTTCGCGTTGGATAATGTATCACCCCACAATGAAAACATAACTCTAGTAAGCAAACATTTGACGATACATTATCTGCGATATATTTTGTGATATCAATTGCAAGACCCTCATGAAGCAAAAGCATAGAAATAGAACAGTAAAACCGAATAGCATCTCAAGTCTCAAATGCAATATCTACGATGACAGACACGCACTCATGTGTACGCTTCGTGTTGCAGGTGCACTAGGAAGTAATTCCAATAATTATTTTTCACTTCATGTAACAAGCGTCACCAATCTCCTTGACAAAGCACTTTGTGCTCCGACTGTTGCTATAAATACGTATCCTCATTCGAATATTGTTTCGTTCACGGCTGTCCAAGGTGTCTGTGAAAGTTGGTTACTTACTGCACAGTTCTTAAAATGATCTGTGAGGAACCAGTATTGATTGTCTCGGTTGTTTTGCGCAAAAGCTCCTATTCGAATTCTCACACGAACAACGTCTGTACTCCATTTTTTTACAAAATATTATATTTATTACAGCGATTATGTAGCAAGTTTTACAATTGAATCTATGTGTACAAGAAGCTGCGATTTACTACAATTATCATTATTATTTATATCCATACATATAATAATTTAGTGTTATGACTATACACCAAAACTTTATCGAAAATATAAAATAATATTTAAAAAGCGAAAACATTGTTTGAATATTGATGTTTCTTGACGTAATGAGAGTTTATTTTAATATTATATTATTTACTTTCACTTCTCTTCTCCATTGTTACCTCTCTTTTGTTTGTCCGTAAACCGTTTGCTTTCGTTAATTGTTTACCCTAAATTCGGCATTTGTAGGGATATTCAGGATCTCAATAGTGGCAATTAGTGCAGAGCATTATTAGTGGTGGCGATGCATATTTTATGTGAAAGATTTACAATAGAATAATGCATTCTTACCGCCTCAGCATATATTTCTGGTATTCAACCATCCCCCAAGCTATTTTATACTGCACATTTTTAATTATTGTCAATCTTCTTCTATTTACCTTTTATGAGTTCTTGTGTACTCGTACATCAATTAAATATTTGCTTTTATTATTTTGTTGCACTTTTACCGCCATACTTGATCGAAAGTTAAAGTTCGAATCTTTTCAATTTATGTGATTACGTTGCTATAGCATTATTAGATATTTCCAAATATATTTATTAGCCAGTCTCATTTCTGTTGGTGGACTTTATTTATCACTGTTAATATCCTGTCCTGAATATTGTTGTTAATATCATTATAGTTATTAATATAGTTTATATTTACCTCATTATACAAAATGGAAGTTTTTATTTGTTTGTCAGAAAAAGTCTCCAAAACCAATGAAACGATTTTTCTATATATTCCCACGAATTCTTAGGTATATGCTATATCAGAATTTGCTCTCTTAAAGTCGTCATTTAATATTATTACACTTATTTATTTTTATTTTATAATGAATTTGTAAACACAACTAAAACTATAAGATATAAATGAGGATTATATATGGAAAACAAGAGTCCGCGAACAATACAAAATTATTGGAAAAACTTTAACATTTTCTTTTATAAATAATCTTTCAAAACTTTCTGATTCTGATATTTTGAGAAGTTGTTTTGTAATATGGTGTAATATATTTTTTGAGCTTTGGTTTTTTGCTTTACATTTTATGTTCTCGTAGTTCATGAAAATGCCTGCGTGAGCAATGCTTCTTCAGAACAACAAATAGAAATAATACCACTAAGAAGTATAATTACCAATCACGGCCCTAAACAAACCATTTATTTAATGAAAAGGGATCATTTTGTTGATATAGACTATATTGTTCCAGTTGAAATGTTAGTGCGTAAATTAAAGATGGGCGGAAAAAATGTTAAGATATTTTCTCCTTGTTTTGTAGGTCTTAATTCCACTTATAGATAACTTTCTAAGTTTCCATGCAATTCCATGCAGTCGGATGAGTTTAGGGTAAACAATTACTAATTATATGTTAAACATTTTATTCTATTGTAAAGTATCATTATTATAATATGTTTAGAACTATCCAAGGAATATAGATTTTGCAACATTGGCAATTTTTTAAATTTACGCCTTTTCTTGTGAAACTCCTCTCTTTATTTATTTCATTTTTTTTCCCTTTGGATTGAGTTCTTTAGGCATATTGTTTCAAATGTAAGATAAATATTATTTTCTTCTATAAAAGGTTAATGTAAAATGTCTTTTGGATCTCTCCCTCACTCTCTCTCTCTCTCTCCCTCTATCTATCTATCATCTCTCTCATAATCTATTTCTTTTTAATTCAGATCCTTTATATTTTCCCTTAATGAACTTACTCCTATTTAATGTTATTTAGTTTTGTTTAATACAAATTTTGGTGAAATACTCGTACCGCAACCAAAAGGAAAGTGAATACAAATAAGATGAAACTAAAGCAAATTTTAATATTTTCATAAAAGTTGTGATGTAGAGCAAAAGTACATATGTATTTTAGTTTCAATTGTTTTTCCAATTTTACTAACTTTTTTATGTTTAAAGTAAATGAGACGTAAACAACTTTTATGTTTGCCGGTTCGATCCATTTGCAAAATATCATTCGACTGACACTAGTTTGTGACATCTCCACAGTTGCTCTTTAATAGAAACAAGCGTTCTGTCCTGTTACTCTCCTTACAGGAAATATACGTCAAGCAAAAATGAAATGAATTCGAGAAATGCATTGAAAACGTGTGGCATGCAGTTTGGAAGTTTTCAATTTATTTCCACCTGATGTTCCTCAGGACCACATTTCTATTTAGTTTGTTTGCACATTTAGTTCTTTGTCTTCAGTTGGTAAACCTTTTAATTTTTCTGAGATCCATACAGACATTTTTTACAAAACTTTGCTCTTCGTTTTATTTTACATTCCATGATTAAGTGCGTTCATTTTATATTCATTTCGTTCATATGCCATCACCTGAATAGAACTTTAGTGCACTAGAGAGATATACAAATGGAAATGGTGACGTAAACTATATTAAAGCTGAAATTGTCATATATAATCTTAAGTATGTATCCTAAGTTTAGTTTATAATAGTCTTAAATTGTATTCCATTCATGTGAGTTGTGGTTTTTGACAATTGTGTGGAACCTTTATTAAAACTACAAGTATTGCATTGAATTTCTCAAGATATATTTGGTGTAATTATTAGTAAAAGTTCATGCTTTGAATATAGTGGCTGAAAATATAACTTCGCCACTTTTCAGTAGCACCAATGCAGAGGCAGTATTTAACTAGTGTTTCCACATAAATTGTCTGGGATCACAATTCCATAGTTGGACAGGTTATGAGTCCATAATATTTTGAATTTGAATGTCACAGAACTTTTCAACTTTATGCTTTATTTTCTATACTGAATACAGCACATGATTTAATTAAGTGATACCAATTCAATTAAATGGCCAAATATACAAATATAATATTTTAGAAAATGTTCCTACCTATGTCTATGTCAACATGTTCCTACGGTCAATCTCAAAAATCGACGATTATAAAATGGTGAGTTTCGAATAGTCAAGAAGCAAATAAAATAATAGTACGAATATTAGGCATTCTTACAAACTAGTTTAAATATGTCTGTACAAAAGAAGCACCAGGTGAACCACGATATTTAAGCACTTACACAAAATATTCCTGTGAATTGTATTTGGGTTAAGCAAATTTGAAAATCAATCTCAAACTAAACAGCTCTGCATACGAGTTAATCATAGGTCAGTTGCGAAACTTCCTGAAAATTCTTCTCATAATAAAATTCCACATAGCTAGAGTTCAAAGCACTAGTCGCATATCTCTGAGCTCCTACAATGAAAATTCAACTCAACTCAGACCTATCCTGTTCTCATGTTCTCGTGCAGGTTCCTTACCAATAATGATATTCTCTTCCATCACTCCAGAATACCTCAAAGGGAGAACAAGATTCGTATGTGTATATTACTCCGCGTGCTTTGGTGTTACTGTAAAATGCAATATTATTTTATAAATACTCGTATGTAATTTTTAATATATGTGACCTTCTCCGAGAAAAGGGAACTAGTGTGTCAATAAACGGGTTCTCCCAACTGAAGGTGTGTTCACAGTGATAATGCATTATGAAACTTTAAATGCGATTTTCTCAAAACTTCATTTTCACACACTCCCTTTTCTCGGAGAAGGTCACATATATTATCTGACTATGAATATCGTATATATGTATATGAAACAGTTTATATATAAATGTATTTGTATTATGCATAACTACTTATGTACAAATGGGCGTGTGTTTTTCTGTTCCGACTTCGGTTCTTTTTTGATTTCTTTCAGTTTGATTTTGTGTCGTTCCCATTTGAAATATTATCCAATGTTAAAATTGAATATAATTGAAATATTTTCCGTAAACGCTTGAAATTTTTCAAATAAATATCATTGTGTATTTGAGTACGATTTTCTTTTGATTAAACGTATTCGGATAAACGATAAATGAATATAATAACACTTTATTTAAAGTTATACTAACTATGTATATGGAAAACAAAACATAAGCTGTGTAAATTCGTTGAGAAATTTCCTATCTACTTTTCGATTTAGACTTTCGTAATCTTTATTTCGTTATACTTTTCTGAACAAGTAAAAAGTGTCTGTATAAAAACTAATCTTGTTTTTCTGTCTAAATTTACTATATGTTAATCTAAACAAATTGAAATTTTTTATCTACATAAACTAAGATCTTCTGTAATCCCTGTCACTGGCTTTTGCTTTTCCACCATTGTCTCTGTACTCTGTTTTTCCTTTTTGTCCGTCCTTTTATGTTTTGATTTCGAACTTTTTAAACATTTCCACAATTCTACAATTGGCTTTTTATGTTTGGTTTTTTCTTAAATTTGTGTACTTTTTTTCAAGTGGATGAAGAAACTTTATTTAGGAGAGCAACAATTTAGTTTTAAGAGCATACAAATTTAAGGTCTTAAAAAATTTGCATTAACTTTAAGTTAGAAAAAAATATGGCTGTTTCGATACAAAAAGAAGTTAATTTAACAAACTGATGAATTGCAGTTGAACATTGAACGAATCGAATGCTTGTAAATATAAGATATGCGCTCCACCAGGAAGACTGCTCACATATAATAGATCGATGGACACATTATCTGCTTGAACTAAGTCGTCACTAGAGAGCAATACGTGAGAAATGGTACGCTTATACGCAAAGCAATTTCTCAATATGCGAAATGTACTTCAGTATCATTTAGTTGGTGAACTATGTATATAAATATAAACTATATACAGCTCGATCGTAACTATTGTTCAATATTACAAAGCTTTACTCATATATTACGCACTTGTCCAGGAGAAGGGGACCTCAGGAAGCAGCATTAGTAAGATATTCCATTACTTAGACAGACATGCGACAATATTGGCATGCCCATAGTCAGACTGTAAACTTCAGCTAATACAGAAGAGGCACATGTAAAAATGATTGCTGCCGTGAGCCATTGGGAAATCAAATATTGTTTGATTTTGTAATGCTTCATTGAAGATTTGCAGAAAGAAGAGGCAACTATAATATAGCAATATATACTCGTAGGCAACTATATATGGATTTTCGTTAAATGGGAGTCAGCTAAATATGCAGTTGTCTTCGCTTTCTGATATCATTTTGTAGTCCATTGTGGCCTGAAATAAATCTGTCTATAAATTGAAAATCATCCTGACATATTCAGAAAGTGAAACCTTTCAGCTCCAATACCAGAAGAATCAATTTTTCCTGGAGGTATTAAAAGTCTTTCATGAACTGTCGACCACTATTGGTTACCTGCTTATTCCGAATATGACCATGAGAGGACGCTTCTTTGGGGTCAGCACATCACATTTCAAACAGTTCGCACTTAAAAACATGTTCTATAAAATGAATCGAGTACGATCGGTTTAGACATTTCTTTCCGGGCTCTATTTTCGCTGAATTGGAAGCGCAATAATTTCAGATTTATTGTCTCGTTCATCCAATTCTGTCGAAGTGAAATATACTGGCTCAGCTGTGAAGAGAGATTTACTGACTTGATAGTTCCCACCACTTCCAACGCCTCCCAGAGTGCATTTTTATATTAAAGAACAACAGAAATTATAATACTAGATATCAACTCTGGATGAGCTGATGTAGTTCCTAATAACATAATCTAGAATGGAATACAATAAATGAATAGTCCTTCAGAACTGGTCAAATTGGTATTAAGTTTCAAGAATTTCAAGAAGTGGAGTTCAGGGTGGGATAAACAATTTGAGTGTGCTAATATATAAATATAACGACTATGTTAGAGTTCTCTGTGTTTTTAATGGGAATAATCATACATATTAGAATAGGTACTATAATCACCAAATGTGACATATAAATCTGCATTGACCTCTAAGGGAGAGACCTCTAAAGACCCTAAGATACGTCCGGCTTGTAGATCGCAGTTAAGTCAAAATAAGCTTTTGCTGTTTGCACAGGCTAAAAAATAGTTATGAGCGAGCGAGTTAATATAAAAACTGTTTAGTATTAAGTCTTTGGCACTAACTCCTACGGTCGCCTCACACACTCACTCTCTTTTACTTTGCCACTATGTGGCCGTAGGAAAGTATATTATAAAGATGTGCAATTAGGTCCTGAATTTTTAGATCATAAATTCTGTTGAAAAATCGGAATGAAAAGGCAAAACTTTGTAAAATAAACGCCTTTGGTATGATAAGTGAAAGCTTGATTGATATAGCCGCGTCAAAAAAAATTAGTTATAATTCGTTAACATCCAAACTGAACTCTTTAAAATAAAAACTCATTGGAAATGGAGACACAGGTGGTTCGACGGTATAACAGCTTTTCTAGGACCGAACTTTCTTTTGGTTCAAGTAGTACGTTTTTAAATTTAAGATGTGTGCATTTTGCCTTTTTCTTCCACTTGAATTTTGAGGAAAATTTATGTATAAGGAATTGTGAATTCTTCCTTGTATAACTGCAACCAACGCTAAATTTGTTTTTTTTATTAGTTTAATAAAACTATAAAAAGTGGTTAGCCACCTCTTTTTATTCTGGAACATGTTCTATGAAGTTACATATTCTATACGCTAGAGCCTCAGAATGACAATACAATTCATCTGGAATTGAATAATTTTTTAGTGGTAAAATAGTTAATAAATATAATAAAAAATTACAATAACTTAACGAGAATAGGAAAAAAAAATACTTGTAAATAAACTCCAGAAAAGAACTGAACGCAGTAGAACGTATGTAGAACTTATGTGGAACTTGTTTAGTGGCATTCACTTCGCTTTTGGAATTATGTATTTTAGTTTCACACAAAAATGTTATCAGACGATTTTGATTTGTTTTTTAAAATACGCACCACACACGAATGCAAATATTTTGTGAATTAACAAATAAAGATGCCAACAGAAACAAAATAAAAAAAATAATAATTATAAAAAATGTAAATACTTAATTTAATAATTAATAAAAGAATATATTTTTGGATATTTTTTGAAGCCAATCGCCAAGTGCAGAAAAAAGCGTGAAATGAATTATTGTACCGCCTATTTAGTTGTTAGTTTAAATATAATAACCTACAGTAAGTTAAATTGTAAGTTTTTTTTTAGAAATAATCGCAATTATGCGATGTGTCCAATGATGTGAGAAACTAATAGTTAGGCGCACAAAATTCATCCATTTTTAATTTGATTTAATATGCTTTACTCTTAGCTTTGATTTTCCTTTGTTTTACTGCAATGAAAGAACGGCACGTGTCGCCATCTGCACAGCGTGCACATGCCACAAGGTTGCGAGTGAGATGCAATAATTCACTACCACCGTTTTAAGTTTATGTATAAACACTTTTAAGGAATTTTGAAAGTATTTTCTCCATGCGAGCCCTTTCGTTCCTGTTTCGCACTGCGCTGCACGAACGAGAAGTATTCACGCAGCCAATCACTCCACAGAGTTGCAAGTTTCCTCTCCGCTGTTTTTTGTAGATGTCACCGGCAGACGAAACCCCCCTCATCGCGTAAAACTACAACAACCAAACCACAAAAATATTTTTATTAATTACAGCAAAATCACCTTTATAATTAAGTTGAAAAGGGAGTGTACCGCTCACAGCTCAGGGGTGCCGTTAGTATTAATCATTTTGCATTTGGTTCAAGTTAATTTTTATTGGTTTTTGTATTTGTTTCTTTAATATTTTCACAATTTATTTACTATTAATTAGTTTCAGTTTTACCACAGTTTATTAAGTTTCAATTGGATCTAATTGCATTACCCCGAGTGTATCACTTTTGGTTTCCGTTTAAGTTCGCTTAAGAGTCTTTCTCTGAAATCTTCAATTTTTTATTTACCCTTCAATTCCCGATTTTATTTCTCTAAACGCTTCAACCTCTTTGGGTGTTGCATGTGGCATGCTTATGTATATTTTTATGTGTGTGGATTTCATATGTTGATTTTACAGTTCATTATAAAAGCAAAGGTGCCAACTGAACTACGCTGGATCAAATCAAGCTCTCTCATTGCAGTCCTTTCTTAATATAAGACTGCTTGCTGTCTTAGCACTTGGCAAAAGTTCTCCAAAAGTTTAAAAAGAAGCGATTTATTTTTGACAGTGCTGCAATCTGTTCTTTTTTGAAACTCGCCAAAGTCTACTTTTGTTACGAGTAGTTTCAGTATAACACCTAATGAATAAAGCATTCGGATTAAACAGGGTGTTTTTAAATATATCCCAACTTTTTATTTAAATAAACTCTTCAACTTTTTTTTTGAAATATTATTTTATGGCATTTGGTATGAAAGAGAATTTCCGAAATATGTGAACCGTAGCAGCTTTTTATAAAACCTTTCATAAAGCTTAAGACCGCTCTCCGGTGTCGTTTCAGGATTTGAAGGTGTGGTAGTTGCGGCAATTATGATTATGAACCTATACGTTAGCCAAAAATTAGCCTCATCACTGAAAAAAGAATATCTCGATTTTGATCTAGAGTCCGCCCCCGATTGGATTTTGTAATGATGTAGAAATATAAATACTTCCGCTTTATTTTCGAGTGATAAAAACTTAGTCGAATCTTCATCTTCAGCATCAACAGAAATATTCTCTTCGAAAACATATTATATATAAGCCTGAATGATGGTCCCGTATTATGCACAAAACAATAATGTTGTATCCATATTTAAAATAATAAGTAGAACTTTCAGGATAATTAGCCAAAGTAAACGCGCACAAAAACACTCTCGATTAACAAAAATAGGTTAGAAATTATATGTTTCTTAGATTTTTGTGTCACTTCCAATTTGATTTTCTTTGGGTTATAATGAGAGAAAAGGTTTCCGCTTCAGGGCGTCCATGGCCAACAAATTATTATATTATATAAATAAATTATTAATCTAGCTATAAGTTAATTAGGTTTAGTCCTATAGTTGGCAAAAGAGTTGGGTACAATCTATAATTTCCAGAAACAGCGCTGAAAAAGACATTGTAAATTAGTGAATAAAATTTGTAATTATATCACCAACAATGTTCATTAAATACGCAATTTGTGCTTCACAATTCTATGTAATGGAATGTAAAATGTTCTCAGTTTAATTGGAATTTAAATAAGCAACTACAATTGCTTGCGAACTCGAACTGTAATTGGAACGAAATTTAACTGAATTGTCCCATCTGTCAATTGACTGCAGATAAGTAACGCGATTTCTAGGAAGTGCCACTCTCTTGCACAGTCTGTGCCCGAAACATCAAATCACGTGCCGGTTCCGGGTACTAAGCTTTTGAGTGTTTCCTTTTAACAGAATGATGAATAGTGTGAATGGTAACTTTTACAACCACATTTTATGCCCCGTTATTGTTTGATTTTATGCTTTAAATGTTGTATTTGTGCGAAGGATCTCGCTGTTCAGTTATGTTTTGCTCATACCACCCATTTTGGAATTGTTAATTGAACGCTTTCCGTCACATTTTTACACTTTATTTTTATATTAAAACACATATTTTACACTACAGCCTCAATATGAATCGCTTAAGCAGGACCCACAGAAAAACAAAAATTAATGTTGGTATATATCCTTTGAATCTATATGATGAGTACTCTTAAACAAACCTTGCTTTTATAATTCGCCTGCTATGCTGCATGTCAAAATGTAAGAATTTATCTATGAAAAAAGTACTCGTAATTATTATTGTGTCTGTGTTGATTTTCGTTTCGTTTTGTTTGCTTTGCTTTGCATTGTTTTTGCGTTGCTTTCGTTGTGCCAATATGAATTAATGTAAAATTACGATTATTAAGTTATGCGATGCAGATAGAAATGCTTTCAGATAATTAAGAATGCTTTTAAGCGGATATGGCGCATAATTAAACAAACACAAATTAGACGCTTGCTCATATGTATCTTTAACATATCCGTAACTATAACCGTATATGTAACTGAGAAGCTTTGCCTGTGCCTGTGCCTGCGCCCGAGCACAGGTTTCGTTCCATGTTGCGTTAACTTGTGCCTCAGCATGCTTTAATTGTTCACTGTGATGTTGCATCCCCAATTGCGTTTATTAAATATACAATCTGCTTACACAAAACTATTTAACCAAACTTAATCGAATCTTTCGAACTAACCAACCGCCTCATGACCAGAAAAAATCCATCATTAACAACCCAGTTGAAAATTCGCAAAAATTCGCAAATTGAATCGCAACATTTACCGAATTCGAATACAATCACAACAATTTTGAGCAATTCGTTCAGTTTGAAATTCTAAAAGAAAAAACTACCAAAAGTACCCAAAATTCGCTAAAGACCAAAAAATATTCGAACAAATTAAATTGCATTGTAGTGAAATAGTTGAATAGAAACATTTACAAAACAAACCAAAACATTTCCCATACGTCAACTAATTCGCTCTTCTGTGTATCCAGGAATACAGTGTTCAGTTGACCTTCCGCGAGCAGTGGACAGACGAGCGGCTGAAGTTCGACGACATACAAGGTGAGTAAGTGGTGTTGTGCCAGCGCGCCCAAAATTAAAATGTCGTGTCTGGCAGGTCGCCTGAAATATTTGACGCTCACCGAGGCGAACCGAGTCTGGATGCCTGACTTGTTCTTCTCCAACGAAAAGGAGGGGCACTTCCACAACATCATCATGCCGAATGTCTACATACGCATCTTCCCGAACGGTTCCGTGCTGTACAGCATACGTATCTCCCTGACTCTGGCCTGTCCGATGAACCTTAAACTGTATCCCTTGGACAGGCAAATCTGTTCACTGCGCATGGCCAGTTGTAAGTGGGGAGAGGCGCAAATCGAAACACAAGTTTTTTATACCAATTGAGCTCTTTTCAGATGGCTGGACCACTAATGATCTTGTCTTCCTATGGAAAGAGGGCGACCCCGTACAAGTGGTCAAGAATTTACACCTACCACGCTTCACACTGGAGAAATTCTTGACTGATTACTGCAACAGTAAAACCAACACGGGTACGTAAACTGTTTTCCAATTTGCAAGTTTGGCGCTCTTTGCCATGCATTTTTTACCACTTTGTGTTTATTTGAAGTATGTATTTAAATATATTTTTAGTAGTTCAATTGCTACATTTGCGAAATTCCGTTTCGAAATAGTTACGAACTCTTACTTCCTTTTGTTTCTTAAGTGCTTTAATATTAACGTTTATTTTTGCTTGTTTAAAATATTTTATAATTTACCTACACAGCAACACCAAAAAAAAAAAGTATAATCAGAACTAAATACCGAGCAAGTTGTTCTACTGAAAAGAGCCACAAATAAACACCACAAATTGCTGCAACACTCCAAATATATCGTCATGCATGCCATATACTGGTACAGTACTTGTATTTCCCAAAAAGTAACCACGCTCATTCTTCCTCCGCTAGCGAACATGTGGCTTAGTTTCCCCATGAGTAGAAACCTAGTGTAGCAATCCTGAATAAACAAATTCTTCGGGCTATTCCCATTTTAAATTATTACCATTGGTCTGCCAATTGAAACGAACGATTTGTGCCGTCCAAGACAATTAAATGGTGCACTGTATGAGCAGGCAGTATACTTGTGGTAGTTAAGGAGTTCGGAAGAAGTGGTATATAAATCAAAAGTATAGAATGCAAAAAGAATGTTTCCGTTATGAAAAATACTTCTCTTCCTTTGAACTTACTTACTTTTAGACTGCACTATAGTAATGCCTTTCGACACTACCGTTCGTTTCAATTATTATATCACACTCGCATTATTCGAAATGAGTTTCATACACAATATTCAATATAATTGTAAGCGCAAACAGTAGAACTATTTTACGTGTTTCTAGAAGGAGGCGAAAAGTAGCTTTTCAGAATGTGCTGCTTTTTTTCAATTCAAATTAGTTTTCAGTGTCCCTATTTCCTCCTCATAGGAGAACACACATATTTCAGAACACGAACTTTGCTTTCATCCAAATAACTCCATTACAAACTCTATCAAATACAATAGTTTTGACTTTTGCAACGGTTAGATAGAAGTTATTCTTATATTATATAAGTAGTGATAAGGATAGGGATAAACAGACGACTTCTCAACATACACAGACGACTTTTAAAGGTTCTGCTGAGCGTCTTCCAGTTCTATAAACTGAACAACCAAGAATTGGATGGATCACACGAGACAGGAAAAGAGGATTGTCAAATCAGTTATTAGGACCCCGAAAAATTTCTAAAGCTATCAAACGTATATTATCGTCTATAATTGCGAAAATTTAAAACCAATTCTTTCTGACTTTCTCGAGAAGTACACAAACCGCTCGGACAATAGATCAGAAGAATGTTTGACTTCATAAAAAGATTTATTTCGATATATTTCGAAAGATCAAGCTAATACATAATATATTTTCTGCTCCCAGAGCATATAAGGTATCTTTACTAGTTATCCTTCTTGGAAAACCGAGATTTGAATAAGATATTTTAACAGAACTGAATATATATATTATATATATATATATATATATATATATATATATATATATATAAATATATATATATATATATATATATATATATATATATATATAAATATATATATATATATATATATATATATATATATATATATATATATAAATAAATCGGAGTGTGTATGTAAGCTTCACTACCATTTTCTAGAAGCAAATAAAATTGTCAAAATATAACTATTTTTATCAAAGCACTTCCAGTATTAAGGAAGTCGCTGTCCCATTTGGATGTTATATATTATCGTGTATATAAAAGTGACAAGGGGAGGCATGTTGTGTGAATGGTGTGTTCATAATTCAGGCAGCACTTATAATTATTTTACATATATAGTATATACATCGTAAGTAATGGGAATGACAGCTGATAAAACCAGCTTTGGGACCTTAAAAAGTATTCATCTGACAAATGGGTGGTACACACTGTAGAATAAAACTGACAAGGACGTTATTATACTGCAAAGTTTGTCTGGCTTTAATCGAATTAATTGAAATTTTTAACACTTCCCTGAATTATATTATTAAACAGCCGGACAGACGTTAATAGTGTAATACTGGCTTAAATGTTTGTGCTTAAAATTAATTCTGTGTTGCTTTATTGAGTCCTTTTCAGTTAATCGCATGAAACCGTTTCTTAATGTTACATATCCATTTATAAAGTGTTATTTACGAAACATAAAAAACAAGTTTAGAATATTTTTAGCGCTTGCCTTTGGAGCAAGATATTTTCATACATATTAATAATACATTCATTTACATTTAATGGAAACTAATTTCAGTCCATTCATTCCTTGCATAATACATTCAGCTGTTGAAACACTAATATACGTTAATGTGGAGAATATTAAAACTACGTAAATGTAATAATATAGAAACGGAGGAGAATGCATTTTCATTTAAGAGCCCGCGTACTCGTATCTCAATAGATAAAATACTCAAACCTATATAGAAACTGATCTAATTACATTCTTTAGTAATAATTCCTTGTGTAGAGCATCAATATATTGTTAAACATATATATATATGTATATATATATATATATATATATATATATATATATATATATATATATATATATATATATATATATATAAAGTACTCGTATATATACATATGTAGATAATAGGATTATTCTGAATACTACTTACACGAATTGTGCTTGCAAATACGATTGTGTTATATTTCTACGTTCAAACTTTCTCATTGCGCAAGTGATATAATTGGAGTCTATACTTTTACTGCTGCATTATCCACTTCTAGCAGGCTTAGACTATAACTAAAATATATCATAATATAATATATCTTATTAGTGTGCTATAAAAATAGCATTGAGAGTATTTTTTAATTATATTACATTGGAAAGTTCAGGTAAATAAAACTTCATAAAGAGACTTATTAATATTAAAGGGCATAAATCCCTCTGGGAAACGAAAATTTAAAAATTGATTTCATTTGTTGGGTATGCCAACATTGTTATATATATTTTGTACTTTTCGTATAATCAAAGCACGAATAAAGTAAAGATGATATAAAGAAGAAAAGTATCTACAAAGTTCATGTCGGTCACGATGTAATGAATATCGTGTATTCTTACTGTATGTTTTGGTTGAGCCTGTCAACTTGCGTTTCTTTTGTCCAAGTATACACTGGTTGCTATATTTCTATTCGCACAATTGTAACCAATGTGAAAGCTAACCAAAGATTCTGAATCAGTCATTAAAGAAATGCTGTAAGAGTAGGGAAACTGGTTTATTGTACCCTTCCACCTACAAATTGTTCCACATATTTAGGTACATTTCCAATCCAGTTATGGCGCAAAGCATTTAAAATCGTCATTTTATGATTATTCACTTTCGCAGATACTTTGAGCCCAGCTTAGAGTTTACTTGCTTTTTTACTATTTGCGGTAATATTGTACAAAATAGTATAGTGTTCGGTTTCAGTCCCTTTCCAAAAACCATACGAACATCTATTTTTTTTCGTCCAAATATTTATCTGTATTTATAGGGAACAACATATTACTCATTTCGGATTATTTGAGCCAGGCTTTATTTTCTTCTGCGCTTGACAATAATTTCGCTTTAATAAATGATTTTCGCAAAGCTATCAGCAAGCGCTAGTCTGACCGACGTGTGTGCTCGCAAAGTGACTACCGCAAGAGAAGAGATGCATCTTCGCACATCGAGTTGTGAGGGCCACTTTCCAGTCAAAAGGCCCTTGTAGGACTAAGAATCGAACAGTAGCTTATGCATTAACGACTTTATTAATTTTAAAATGTTCTTCAATTACTTTTTTTGATATTTACGTACATTATTCACATTTTCTTTTTTAAATTCGTTATTCTAGAGTTGTATGAATTTATATTTCTTTAAGAGTGTATCGTAACAATCCCAGAAGTAACAGTGCTTTATTTAATATGATACTTGAATATTTCACATAAATATAATTGCCACCAAAGTTCCAGCTGGCAGTGACATTTCCTAAATACTCGTAGCACATCAACACAAAACTTACTCGTATCCCACTCACCAGACCACATCGCAATACAGTGGCAAATTGGTCCAAAGTTTTTGGAACTGCTTTAGAGATGGATTGATGAGATAAGCTGGGGCAGATTGAAGTGAAGTAAAGTGTACCAAATAGAAATGATATGAAATGCAGTTTCCAGTACGTTGCAGAACCGTGTTGAATATGAGAATGTATAATAATACTCACTTTGTCTTGAAGAGTATGGAACGCTTTGCCAACAAGTTAACGGAAATGAAGCAACCAAAGAACTCGCAGCAATGCAACGCGTCATTTCCGTTAAGATTTTTGTTGCAGAACTAATAAAACTGATGTTAATTCTACTTGCCTATGATGCAAATTTATGATTTCTACTTTCATTTCTCGTTGACTCTTTTTAAAAATTTTTGTTTCTCACCAATTTTTTATTTACTTTTTTGTTCGTTTTGTTTTCAGTTGAATTTTTGAGTTTTTCTTTGTAAGTTCCTTGCTTTATTTTGAACATTTTCGTATAATTTTCCACCCTGTATTTTGAGTTTTATTTTTATGTACCTTGTATACTCATAGGTGAATACAGTTGCCTCAAAGTCGATCTACTATTCAAGCGAGAATTCTCATATTACTTAATACAAATTTATATCCCATGCTGTATGTTGGTCATTGTCTCATGGGTGTCATTCTGGCTTGATCAAGGCGCAGTACCAGCACGCGTATCATTGGGTAAGTGTTACATCAACCAGCACACATACACCATATTGCACATATCTCCTCCAGATACCATCAAGGCTTAAAAGTAGCGCACAAATCTCGTAACTTCTTCGTAGTCTCATTACTGTCAACATTAAAACATTGCATTTACGAGTATATCGAACCCTTTGGGTTGGCTTAATGAAAATAACGTTCCGTGTAGTTATTTCGTTTACAAGACGTAAGATCCGTCAGATATGTACTACATCTGCGTTATATGAATGAAAAATAATATGTCATTTTAACTAATTTTTGTCAAGAAAATTATACTGGCTTACTGGCATATGGTAACAATAACCAAAAGTTCTGGAAAGTCTTTTAGCCATTTGTCTTTTTGGGTTGAGAGGTTGACTTAACTTCCTCCACATGATTGTGTGGTGAACCGACACATTACTTACGGAAATACAAAATTATTTATTAATAAATATAACCTAACCAACAGTATAACATAATAGCTGTCTGGCTCGAATTCAGTACTGAGAGTTCTGATGACCTCACTGTTCGCTTAATCGTAAGATGTAAAATTCCCGGCAGAAGTATATTTCCACCAAGACATTTCTTCTTGTTCACTTTTTCTCTTGTTTGTTCCCTCCTTTTTTAAGCTCCAATCCTCAAGTTTGAGGCGGCGGAGTTAATCTGTTATGCCTGAATTAAAACAATAAATTAAACTGAGTCAATAATTAAAACCGAGTCTAAAGACCAGAATGCAATCCTGAATTGATCACGAGTACATAATAAAGCACGAGTTCAGCCCTTAAATGATTATGACTTAGTGCTGAGTCTTGAATTCAATGTTGAAAAAATCAAGGCGAAATTTCAGTCGTATCTTCAGTGATACTAGGTTGGTCTTCAATGATAATATGTCAGTATAAAAGCTAGCATTGAGTTTGATTGAGTGTACTGAGTTGCCAGCTTGTCAATCCGATTTTTCTCATCAAGTATGTGGTTTCAGTCACGAATTAAGTTCTCAATTTATCAAGACGGCGACCCGAATTCAATCTTGAATTGATCATTGCTAATGTTTAAGACTGCAATTTAGGATCTGTGTATTTGGGATTGAATGTATTCCCAACCGATCAGAATTCAGTTCCAAAATAAATGAAAGAAATTTCATACCAGAAGAGTATCTTTTATTGATCGGATCGGGGATCTCAGACTTCTGTTCAGTCCTGACCTGATTATGACTGATAATTCACGGCTGACTTCTTCCAGCTGGAGCAGTATTGTGACGAGCTAATATTGAAAATGCAATTGTTATTATCATGAGAATACATTTTGTGGGCAGATTTGTTTTGAAATTTTTTTACTATGTAGCTATAAAGTGCAGTATTGGGAGACAATTGCAAAGTAATAATCCTGCGATGAGCGATATTTTCTATGCTCATGGAAGGGAATCAAATAGAGTGCCGTAGAAAATAAGAAATGTTTCACAAAACAACATCCATCTTTCAGGTGTAACCACTCTGCTCACAATGGCCACACAAACGTCTGGCATCAACGCCTCACTGCCGCCAGTCTCCTACACCAAGGCCATTGACGTTTGGACTGGTGTCTGTTTGACGTTTGTATTCGGCGCGTTGCTCGAATTCGCGCTCGTGAACTATGCCTCCCGTTCAGGTTTGAATAAAACTAGTAATTGAATTTTATACGCTTCTTAATAACTGTACTTGTATTAATTAATGGTGTTTTTTTGTAATTTAAAATCTGTGCAAGCTTGCCTACAAAACTAATAGCAACAACAAACTACAACATAGTAAACCAACAAACAAACACACACAAAAAACAAACAAAATAATTACAAAGCGATAATTAACGCACGGACAGATCCAGTAGCGGAAATTTTGTGCCACTAATACTGAGGACAAAATTTCTGCTCTGATGAAACAGACGCGTGACAACCACTCACTCGCATGCCCGAAGAATGCCAACATCTATCACCACACAAGCGTATACAAACACTGGAAATATAACAACTTACTAAACAAAGCAGACAAGAAGAAAATAGAAACGAAGAAAATACTTTTAATTAATTACATTTGTAAAATATTGTTAACTTTCGATATGTATTCTTATACTAATGCCATTTCTTTTCTCTTATTTCATTTTCCATTTTCACCGTCATGTATCACTACAAACAACAACAACAACAACAACAACAACAACTACTACTACTACTACAACAATAACTACACAAAAACAAAACAACCACTCACAACGGCGCATGTTGTAAATAATAAAATCTTGAAAAAAACAACACGATGACACAACAACAAAATTTGCAATCCGGTGATCAACCGATGATCAAATCCCTTTTCATTTTCTCATGTATTTCACTTATTTCTCTTTTTATTTTCGATCCCTACTCTGTTCTTATGTTTGTTTTTAACATATTTGATCTGTAAATTGTTCACTTAAATTTTGATTTCTTATTTAATTTGATCAACTTATCTTTGGAACAATCTCCTTACGACTCTTTACTTGAATTGTTGTAACTAATCCATTTGTACGATATGTTTGTCTAATTTGCTCTGAACTTTGTGTGTACGTGTGTGTTCTTTTCATTTATATGTCGTCTAATTGTGCTGTACTAACTACTAAACTTGCTGAATTTCTCTCTCTTTATTCCTGTGTTTACGTATCCTTAATTTATTTTTCTTTCCATTTCCATTTCCGTTTCTTTTTCTTTTTATTTATCCTTTTCATTTTTCTTCTATTCGTATGTGTAAAAACGTCACTTTTTCGATGCACCATAATTATTGTGTTTACTCAACTAAATGTTAATCGTGTGTACTTCAACTGTGTTGTCAACCGCAACTACTCTGTGTGCAACCACCACTTCCACTTCTACTTCTACTACTACTTGTACTATTCAACTCTGCACATTTATTGTGGATCAAATAAATTCTTGTCAAACATTTTCTACCACATGCAACAAATACGGATCGGGCCGCAGACATGCACAAGGAGAATATGAAAAAGAAGCGACGCGATCTGGAGCAGGCTAGCTTAGACGCTGCTTCAGATCTGTTAGACACAGACAGTAATGCAACGTTCGCAATGGTATTTGAAAATTTCCTTTTGAGCTACTCTCATACTTTCTTTATAGTAGAGTACTCTCTTCTTTACTTTTATTTCCATAATTGTTTCATTTATAATTTTTATGCTGATTCAGCGTTACGCAAAGGTAGTCTAAATGAGAGGGTTCAAATTACTCGCAGTACAGCCCAAGCACTAGACCGGGTATCAATACCAGTACTGTGGGGTCTCATATTTTAAGTTTTTATCGATGTGGGGCTGTTGATTCGGAGCCTCAGTCGCGGCCTCTTCAATTTTTAAGTAAATACTGGGTTACAAAGAAATGCTTTTAACCCTTCAAGTCTGCTGACTCTCAGTTGAGTAAGATAATAAAGAAAAGCCCACAGATGCAAACAGAAATGAAATCAGGTAACTCAAAACAACGTTTATAAATTTAGGCTCAGACCCATAATGTGTTGATTCATGCGAAGTGCTAAAATATACAACAAATTATATCTGGATAATTTCAATAATAGCTTTGAATTTATTTCTTGTGGTAGAAGATCTAATTGTGCAGTGGAAGCTTTCAATTTGCGTAAGTCAAATACTAAATTGTGCAGATTTATAATAATTCCACAGCTCCGTTTCAAATCGCCTGTGTTGTCAGGTGTATATATTTTTATTTGTATGTATATATTTGTCACATTGGTACTTTCATTATGGTGATTGTTGCAACAACACCAACAACCACTGCGGAATTAATATTTTTCGACATTTTCGAGCAACCACCATTTCCATTATTTTTTTATTTGGCACTAATCTCCAGGTAGGTGTCTATTGCTCGTAATTAATTGTTTAATTATTCTTAACAGTAGCTTTAGTCAGTAGAAGATGACCGTAAGTAAGGAGTTTTCCTCAACTGCAGGGTAAAGCATAGTATAGTAACGATCAACTTTTCTTCGAGAAAATTATTTCTAAAAAAAGCTAATTTTTTTGTTCTGGTTGTTCAAACCAAGCTATCATAAACGGCTCCGTTTAGCCTGCCCTTGCGTAAACATTTTGTAAATATAATTTAAGAATCAGTCAGCTCGGCCGTCTTGATATTTTATTAACAGTTTATGGTGTTCTACTTAATACGATGTCTCTTCTTTAATTTGTTTCGTTTTATTCTTTCAACTCATTATGTTTCATACCAATTGGCTCTTCAAAATTTTTACACTTGATAATTAACGTTTTCTTTTCTTTTTATTTCACACTGTATTCATTTTCCCCATTAAAATCAACAATATTAATAACTACCACCACAACAATGACCACATTAAAATCATCTCAAAAAAATCCTCATCCGCGTTTTGTTATCTACGTCGACCGTCCTCCATCGTCCACCGTCCACCGTCCACCCACGGTTGTGGACCATCCGTCGATCGCATATAGAAGCCGCTGGTGCGTCATCCCGGCGATCCGTTGGCCCTGGAGAAGCTGCGCCAGTGCGAGGTGCACATGCAGACACCGAAACGCTCAAACTGCTGTAAGACATGGCTATCGAAGTTCCCCACAAGGTAACATTGCATTTGAACCGATCAGTTAGCGTTTTTGCATATTTGGTTGCATAATGGATTTCCTTTTTGATGTTGTGATTGATCTATCCAACCTGTTTATCTGTTTGTATTTGCCATGAGTTTGCATTCATATTTCTTTGGTAATGTAAAAAGCGAAATTCCTTTTCATTTACTTAATTACTTAATCAATTAATTACTCGTATAGTTTGTTGCTTTGCCAGAAACAACAACAAATTCAATTATTAATTTTGTACTTAATGCTTCTTCTTATGAAAATGTTCAAGTTCTCCACTTAATATACAATTTGTTTGTTTTAAATTTTAAGCAATAGCTTCAACCGTTTAACCAATTTCATTCTGCTCTATGCCGTAACGTTATTTACACTTTTCTTTCTTAAGTAGTAAACTATAAAATCAAAATAATTGATCCAATTGATTCTTTGTTCGTAAAGTTTGCGTTGAGGTTTGTTCAAGTAGCTACTGTATTAAAAAATTAATTGAAATTCTCCAAGAAATTCTCAAGTATTTTTTAGCAAAAAGGCTAAAAAAGCATACGAAAAAATCGCAATTACATTCATACTCTTACATTTATCTATGAATTTGAGTTTTGAGTAATCCCGGTTCCAGTTATCTTGTGACAAGCACATGCTTCTCTTCAAGGACCATTTATATTTCTAACTTCATATTATTCATATCAGTCCTGTGAAGTATATTAGACTTCAAGCGATTTTGAGCTTTTCTGACTTAATCCTGTCATAAAACTGCGACAACAGGAGTCCAGTCTTTAATAGCTTCGAAAAGTTTGAAAATAATGCAGCTTAGTTTTGGTGGAGCTATCGACTATGATTTTTTTGTGGTTATTTAATATATTCTCTTATCACTTGTTGTCCACTTTTATTCGACACCATAAATATTTCAAAACATTCAAAACTCTGCTTTCAACAATAAAGTAATGCGGCCTTCTCCATGTTTCCCTCGCAGTTTCCTTAGTTGCTGTACTGATTGAGCCTCGTGCACACAAATTATGATGGTGCAATAATGTGAATACAAATTCAGAACTGTTTTCCTCACAACTTTTTTTCCACTCCTTGTAGTTATCATTGGCTGCAATTCGGCCATAATGAACTCTTTCCTTTTGGACTTAGGCGGTGGCAACAACAAATACATATATCGTTTAATGTGATCTGACTCTCTCACATGCCATCGTCCTCTCTCTTTAGGGTTCCACTTTCTACTCCTAAACGATACTGTTAATAAGTTCCGGTATCTTCGTTTTCATGGAACTTTATTATTTTAATTCTATTTTAGTGACCCGAGGTGCACTGTTATTGTAAAACATTTCTATATAGTAGGTTTCAATCATTTTCTTAATTTCATATTAGGGATGGGTTATTCTTATCAGATATTCGATTATTCCAATTCGCTCTGTCTTTTTTGAAGCGCTTGATCTCCTCCACTGTAAAGTTCGTTACATTCTCTGATGAGGATAGAATCATTTTGGATACAGTTTCTCTTTCCACTGCGTAACTTGTAAATAATGTCACTTTGAGAGGTTTTTCTGTTGTACACAAGGACACATAAATTAAGGTTTCAATAACTTTGCAATTCAACCCTGTCCTGAATATAAGGTGCCATTGAAAAAGCTTTACTTAAACCCATATCGCCAAATCAATATTCTATCAGCAGAATGGAACTTGTTAACAAAATTTTGACAATTGTTAACATTGTGATTTTTTTGATTGTCTTTGTTAAAAAATATTTGAAAAGCTCTGTTAGATGTGGTATTTGCTGTAACAGTTTTTACTATCAATTATATTAATAAATGCGACTATTAATACTCGTACTTAACTTTATTATTCGATATGAGTTTGAAATACTTTAAAACAAACAAACGAATGAAAAATAATTAAGACAAAAATTGTATGCACAAATCAAAAAGCTAATCTCTAGAATTCCAATTAATTAATAATCCCTAAATATTTATCCAAGACAATGTTCTAGATCGAAGAGGATCGACGTTATATCGCGAATAACGTTCCCGCTGGTGTTCGCGCTCTTCAATCTGGTCTACTGGAGCACCTATCTCTTCAGGGAAGAGGAGGATGAGTAAATGACAAACTGATAAAACATTCTCAAGAACTATCAAAGATAATGCTAATGTATTCGATTTTATTTCCTTCTTTCTTTTATTTTCACTCTCTCTCTCTTTTCTGTTCATGATTTTCTCTTTGTTTTCCTGTTTGTTTTTCATTTCATTTTTTATTTATTTTTGTGTTCTTTTTTTTGAATTAAAGGACCTTTTAAAGGATGATGTAAGCGAGAATCAAATGAAACACTAAACAAGGCTATGTAGAAACGATGAAGTAAAGCAAAAGCGCGTTAAGCAAACAAATCGGCAGAGACAACAACAGAGCACAGTCAAGTTGACATGTACACGGTGCATATGTGTGCATGTGTATGTTGTGTGCATATATGTACGTGCATGTTTACATGTATGTATAAAAAATGATCCGGAATAGTGTGAATGCGTGCGCCTCGGATGTTTATACTCGTACAATAGAGAAATTCAACTATGCCGTAGTTAAAGCTAATCTAAGTTAAATTTAGGCTAATTGTATGTATTTACAGGCTGAGTGTCAGACTCGATAAGTTATAAATATGATAAATACCTGTTAAGAACCTAGTAATACACAAATAATGAGATCATTATTGCAATGCACTCACCTTAGCTATATTTGAATAGCATTCTATCTATGATTTATTTATGGCAAGCATTAACATGAAAGATACTCTGATTCAGTTGTTCATAATTCCACTCTTTGTGGCATAAAAGCTACGGGTAGGTCGGGCCTCTCACTCCAAGACGGTTTCTATTACAGGCAATATTTTTGGAAAATTAATCTCTCTCAAGGTGTGCACATATTTTCTGTCCCACACTCTTAACGTTCTCAATATCAACGCTGAAGCCCAATATGCCTCCACTGTATAAGTTCCAACTGAGGGTGGACCCATATGATCCACCAAAGCATGATTTAAATCAGATGTTGTGTGAATCTATATCTTTTTACTTGTGTATTTTAATGAACGGAGCTGGATTTGTCTACACTGGGCCAACATTTTATCAAAATAATTCTTTGATTTTCTTTAAGAAACCATTCCCGAGAATATTATATTCCATAAATAAAATTTATCGGTTTTTTTAAGTTCGAAAAAATTGGACAAAAGTCAATTGTGATAAATAAGATCCACACTAACAAAGCACGCAAATTTTGTACGTTATCAAGCTTCGCTGTTAGGTTATGACCAAGTCCATAAAATAATTACCAATTTACAAACTATTTGTATTTGTGTTTATTTGAGAAGTATCCTCCCCTGGCGCTACTGTTGCATTGCAAGAATGTGATCAAACCGCGCTGCAAACTGGCAGCTGGGGGAATCGTGAATGCGTTTGGACTCTTCAGGGTCATTTGGAATCACTGAGTTTGAGCCGGGGTCAGTTTAGCTTCTAGATATTTATATGGGTATGATGAGACTAGAGCAAATGGGATCCTCCAAATAATAAAAAGTATTAAACAGCGACCAATTTAAAAGAATAAATTGAATTCAGAACAAGGAATCAGAAAGAAAGTTATCGCAAACTTAAAGTTGGAAATGAATGTAATTTCAGTTTTTTTTATTGTTAGTGCAATTTTTCACGGGCGTTGAAGCCATATTCGAACAAAAGAGCTCCAAAGGACCCCAAATAAGTCCAACAAAGTTCTGTGAGTTCCCAAGTGTTAATTTGCAGAGCAGTGTTTTCAGCTGCAGGAGGCGTTAGAAATTGTCCTTACAAATTTTTATTGTGTTGTAATTTGCAACGAGTGCATACACTCCATGATGTCTTCCATATTCTAACGCTCAAGTATTTTGTAATCAGTTTTTATATGCTTCAGGATTAGGGAAACCAAGAGGACCGAAGGGAAATGAATGAGTTCATGCATACAGAGCGCAAACTAATAAACAATTGAAAGCAATTCTATTTTAATCTAGTGATCAGCTCTATTCAGTAGTAAACACATTTTTGGACCAGTTTCTGCAATATTTCATTTGCAGCAGAGTAGTTCAGTCGTACTTTCCAGCCGATTTTCCGAAATGTTGGCCCTATTGCAAGCATATCCCTTCTCTGAACCGCCTATTCCCATAAAGATAATTGTTATTAGCCCCGTTAAACTATAAAATGTACTTAAGTAGCTCGTAAGTAAACGGCGCACGAAATCATTGAGCCTCAAGTGTTCCATGACGTTGGCCAAGTGCGGGGCATATGCAGCTGAAAATAGACAAAAACTAAGTTAATGTAAGTGCAAAAATTGCATTTCTTCGTGTTTGTACATAGTGTATTTAAATTTATATTTAAACTTAAACCGAAATTAAACTAAACTTAATGACTGTAGCGTGAATTGTTGTGTAGTTGTAATTTTAAGTGTAAGCTAATTTCAATTAGGTTAAAATGAGATTAACCAAATTTCTGTTCATACCAGTGTAATAAATAAAGTTAATTTGTTTTTGTAAAAAGAATTTTTTGAACGTTTTCTGTTGGACTCGAATGCATTTAATTTGACTTCAGAATTGGTTTTTGATGATTTTGATTAAAAACGTTAAAATAAATAACGCCAAAGCAATGAATACACGTGCGGTGGGTACCAGTTTTCTTTATATATTTTCCATATTTATTCTTCACTTTTCATATAATTTGATATGATTTTCATTGAAACTAACATTAAAACATTTCTTACTAACTCTGAACGGTGTTGCAATTTTACTTGTTTTCTTTTGTTATCTTTTGAATTATGCATAGTTTGGGCGATTAGAAAATGTATGCTTAGATTTAATTTACCCATTTGGGTCATACTCGTATTTAGAATTTAGTTGATACTCATACGATAGTTTATATTCTTTAAATGCATATGTTCATAATGTTGGATGTACAGGTGGAGTCAAGGCTCGAAATGTACTGCAAAGCCACCGTAACGTGATTGTACGATTGCGGTGGGTTTTGTCTTCAATATTTTTCCCAACCAGAACGATATTCTTCAAACGTTGTTCAAACCAGAGCATCGCAACGGTTTGCTGCAGTACAGTTCGAGCCTTGAATGGAGACCCAAGATACGGGTATATGAGAGTATATATAAACTTTAAGATAGGACTCTGTAAAGTCTGAAAATTCGGTACTTCCAATGTTACCAAATTTGAAGCAAAACTTAGACTTATGAATGGACAAATACGGGGTATTTCTCTGTAATGTTTCTTTGCCAAGCATTCTATTTCGAAAAAGGCAAATTGAAAAACGAAGTACCTGAACTGGCGTCATTTTTAAAGCTGTTTGGCTTGCTTTTCAATACGAGTTGCCCTTTAATTAATTGCAATAAAATTTTTGAGATTGGCATCAATACAATTACATACTCAGGACTAGAAATGTCCAGTTGCAGAGATGTTTGGTAACATTCGCTGTTCCGATACCTACCTGTACCTTCAAATTGCAATAACGTTTCTTAATAACATAGTTTAGTTTATTTTATTATTAATTAGAAAGTATGCATAACAATGAAATTTATTTATTTCTAAATAAATAACAATGTAATTTATATTTTCTCTTAAAAGACGAACAACTGCGTTTGAAACCACTCTATAAACCACACTTTGACTTCGATATTAAATCATATTTTTCTGCATTCTTAATGTGCGAGATTAAGGCTTATATTTACAGAACCATTCCAGTTGTGCTGAAGTTGGAAATTATGATTTCGTATTTTGTAAATCATTAACAAAACTGCGTTCTTGGAAGAATCAATTTTTCAGAAATTCCTTTGGTTAAACCAATGATCAGTGTGATCAGCCCAATTAAGCCGAAGAGTTTTGAAAATGTGAAGACGGCCAGTCAACAATGTTTATTAGAAAAAACAAACAGTGATAACTGTTTCGGTGTTTTCATTAGGGGCTCAAATGTAATGAACCGTGTGACCGGATGGAGTAAATCATGTCTATGGAACTCACATGCATTAGTTGGGGCCATTATGGGTGAAGAAAAGAGCTCCAATTTCATACGAACTTCTGTTAATATTATTTAAAGTATGCCCGGTCAATATAATCGCCCCGTTTCACTTTCTTACCTAAATTGCTTCTTCTGAAAATTGGAACAATCCAACAAATTCCAAATTGTCTTCTCTGGAAGTGCTAACAATCTTAATATATTCAGATTAAATTAATAAAGGGCATTTGTGCGATTCTGAAAAATTTCAGCATTCAAATTTAAGTTCCTTGCAAACGGCGCGATCTTGAATTCCCTACTGGGGACTTCACCTTGGGTAGTGGGGAAAAAATGTGTGTGTTTCAAACGAAGTTTTTCTCAAACATTTTGAATATTTTAGTAATCTTTTAGACTTTTATGAATAATGTTAATTATTTATTAAATTATGATCCTTAAATCCTTTCGTGTTCCTTATTTGAACTAAGTAGTTGTAGTGTAAAACGCAATTAACCAAAGCATTTAAATATATCCATAAATAAAACGCATCTAGCATTCACACTTCACGTACCACTAAAGTAATAATTACATGAACAGAGTTTGGAAATAGTTCGGAGCGGATCTAGCCAAATTGAGTTCTAGGAACAAATTGGTTTCATGTACACTTTGCCAATCAAATCCACACAGTTTTACAGTTTTCTGACCTTTATGAGCAGAACTAAATTTAAGAAACGCTGAAATGAATTCTACATAGCACTTTCTGCAATTAATTATTCTTTTCATTTGATTCATTTATTCAATTTTATATATAATTATATGTACAAACAAGAAAAAACGAACCAAGATCAAAAGAAACAAAACTCGACAACTTCGTTTCAACTATTTTATATTGTTTTCTACCAACTTTTGTATATATTATAGATATAAAAGGTAAGATATGTGGAAATTTATAATTTACAACAAAAGCAAACAATCTAAAAATATTAATATAAAATACAAACAAATACTTGTTGTAATTATGAATGTTTAAGAAACTACACGTTAATATAGAAATTTTGATGATGAAATTTTACCGAAATTTGATAGCGACGAATTAAGTATTATAATGAAATATGCATACAGGGTTTTTAAAAATGCGCTAAAAAGAGTTTGGAATGCACAAGAAATACTAAAAAATATTAATTAAAAAGTAAGAAAACAAACACATTATAGATTAGAAACACAATGAAATAAGAAGAATTAAGAGTAATTATACTATAAATGAAGCGACGAAGAAGTCTTCCTTACCGTTTTCTTCAGTTCGTTCACCTCCCTCGAAAGATCGATGAATCTTTAAATTGAATACAACCCAACTTTATGAATGCTGCAATAGATTTTGATCACAAAATAAATTCAGAAAACGTACACAATGAACCAGTAAAAGCTACAAAAACTGACTTCCCAGAGATCAGCAGGATGACAGAGTTACTCTAGATGTTTGCAGGATGCACTAGCATGAAGGAAAGAATGGATGAAGTAGCACATGTATGGGAACCAGATTCACTAGTCCTCTGAGCTATTCAGCTGTGTCTGATTTGATTCGAAACAAGAATTTCAGACCATTATCTTCCAATATAAGTGGGAATATTTGAAGATTATATAATTACAATAAAAGCAGTTCCGTTGTAAGCATATTCTCATGAGCTGCGGGTAGTATTCAATTTAATAATGCATTAATTTATATACAATTCACATCTACGTGTGGATGGGTTTTGCTAAGTTATGAACGGGTTTTTCCAAATTTATCACTTCTTCAAATAATTTGGATCTATTGAATTATTTGTTAAAAGCGAAGTTCTTGCATATTATATTTCAACTCCTATTATTGTCGCAATATTTTTAAATAATTTTTATTTGCAAAAATATAAACATTAACAACAACAGAACATAGCAATGGACAAGTATTAGAATTGCTTTAAAGTGAAGACTTCCAAAGAAGTCGTAATAAACTAAAAAATAAATAACATAATTTAAAATAATAAGACACTAAAAGCAAAGTGACTGTCAGTCTGCAATTTTGTACTGTTTTGAGATTAAGTTATACAAAGTAACACGAAACAAAAGAATTGTGGAAGAAAAACAAAAGGAGGCTTGGAACCAAGCTGCACCTAAATAAATTTTCTACTTACAAATTTCTACAAAATACAAAACATATCTGTTAAAATAAAAGATCTACGACTTTCGTTCCATTACCTTTGCTTTACTTCCTAAATTAATAAATATAAATATGTCCATTGTGTATGTACGAATACTGTAATTACAATTTTGTATGTGTGTAAATCTATGCTGATGGTCACTCTTCCACACACAGAAGAGAAGTTTACTTTAAATCGCAATCGCCAGTGAAATGAAACATTCAAAATCAGAGTAAAAAACAAAAACCTAAACAAAGAAATACAATTTTAAAAAAGGAATTAAAATTCAAGCGATTTTGCACCAAAAGTAATTAAAACAATAATAAACTATCGGAATTATAGCGAAATTGTAGCCGGTTAAAACAGAGACTCGTCTAATATTATCATAGAGAAGGTTGCCTCAGAAATAAGTATTAAAACAGAAACCAAGAAATATACAAAATATTGTTACAAGACAAAGAAAAAAAACATTCAAATAAAATAAAGGCAAAATAAAAGAAATCATGTAGAAGTATAACACATATAATGAAATCAGTTGAAAGAAAATTGTTGTAAACGCCATGCCCATTGAGAGGTACACAAATATTAACAATGTTTATAATAGAATTTTATGGGAAAATCAATGTGGAAGGTTTAATGAAAAGTAAATATATAAATAAAACTTAGAAAAATTATTGGTTTATTCTCCTTCATTTTCCAATTTGTATTCTGAATCATTCACAGTTTAAATCTATGATGGGATAACCGCCGAATGGCCCAAATGACTCTCATTATCGCCAAAGAAGCTTTGCGTGAGTATGAGTGTCATAGGTGTGAAGATTCTCATTTTAAAGTCGATGGCTATATAGAACAGTTCGACATCTGGTTTTTTAACTAGCGCCCGTGTTTCCCAAAAAGGGTGGGATAAAAAATTCCAGTTCCATTGACACTCAAAAGAAATCATGAAAAAATGCTTGATTTAATGAACCAACCACGCCACCAAGAAAATAGTTCATCAGGAGAAGTTAATGTATAAATGGAATATGCAAACATAAATCAAATGGAATGAAGGAATTTTATATATTAGTGGTGTTACATACGCCACCTAGTTACCCGCTTGTAAAAGTAACTCCCCAATCCCTTAGTCCATGTTTTATGAAAACTATGCTATGCCCTCAATTTTAAGTGATTGATTGATTGCAGTTTTAATATGACCCAATTTCATATTTTAGAGTTCTAAGTCACTAATATTGATAACAAGATCTTTCAACTAGCTCCAAAATATTTCACCAACATTTTGACCCAAACAAACTTGATAAATATATAATAATAGTATATAAATTTACATCACGTACGAGTACTACATCTGAACTTAATAAACTAATTGAAACTAGTATTCTTTAATAAAAACCACAACCAAGCGAACCAAACTAAGCAGCCACCCCACTCCCATGAGCACTGAAGCTAACAATTAAACAATTGTTTCTGGCTTCATATTCATATTGGCAAGATTCCCACGTAAATGTTATAATGAAGAACCTTTTAGCAATTCTGATTGACAAAATAAAAGATGTGTTTGTGGCAAACAAGATTCCCGAAAGGATATTTGGCCACTACTTCAAAAAAATCACAATATAGGATAATCACAATACAAACAATACAGAGCTGAAATTTAGTTAAGCCGACTATGAGGCACCCTAGACCCTAAGAGAGTTTATCAAAAAATGGCCATAGAAATAAATTGGGGGCGAGCATAGAATGACAATATTGGCCACATCTAAGTGAACTGAACTTTTGTTCATATGGCAGCGTTCTTCATGAAGGTAGTTGTGGCTGAGGATATATGACGCTCATAAATAGAACAGCGCCTAGAACAGCGAATAGAGCGCCTATTATGCGTCGTTATGGCAACTTTTGTTAATAAATCGAGCATATATATTTAGGTGGTATTTTATGGGAAAATATATCTTTTATAGGATCCCAGTTCGAAAATGTGCAAATTTTGGTTGTGGCAGTTAAACTGGTAAACTTCATCATTCTATCATCAAAAGAAGTCTACATGGGATGTTGTAGGAATGTTCTTTACCGGAATCCAACAATTTTCATGCATATGACTGTATAGTCTCAATAATATTCATGCCAAATGCCACCCGTAAAGCATTTATTGGTCTGAAGTGAGGATGGCATTTCATTTGTGCCGCCTCCATTATCCATAGAGTCTTCCGTGACATAGATTTGGTATAGTTATATGTTAGGTAGGCGTGTTCTTATTCTGATCGAATTATCTAGGTATCGAGTTCTTTGCCAACGCTCAGGCAGTGGTCCTGTGAAGTTTCATTAAAATATATTCAGCGGCTTCAAATAAAACTGAATTCAGTCAGACAGGTACGACTTAAGAAGGAATAATATATTTATTCTATTCCGAGATTTCCACCAAAATCCTTTAGTCTACACAAAATTTTAATTCAAATTTATTTTCCGTACTGTAATCTTTTTCGACCAACACACACATTTCTTATTGATTACCAGTGCTATGCGGAATTATTGTAGAAAACGTAGTTAAGGAATACAATTAGTTTTGGAAGTTAGTCCGAGTCTGTTATTTTGTAGACATTTAGCAGACATAATAAAACTTCGTCAATTGAAGACAGGAAGAATTGGATGAGTACGACAAACGCTGTCATACTTAGGAAGATATTGCAGGAAAATTTAATGAGTGAGGAATAAATAAAAGTAATTTCAGAGAAGTATTTCAAAGCATTTGGAATAAAATTACTGTTTCACACTTTCACACCAAATACCATTTAGCGCTGATAGAATTTCGATGTGAATATACAGTATTTAAAGCAGCTTCCGGTTCATAGTGGCATCTGCCGGCAAGTAGCGTAACAAGCGATTGACAAAAGTAAAGATTTAAACCATTTGAGGACAGAGATTTCGATAGTTTGATGGCAACTAGTGGCAGTTTGCAAGCAATTGGAAGTAGTTTCAGAAATGTTGTTACTTTGGGGAAGAGAGTAGACGGCCTGAAAGTAGGCCGTAGGAAATGTCAGCAATTGACAACCCACCCCAAAAGTAGTCCATAGGTTCCTATTGGATTTAGAAGAAAAATTTAGTAAATAATTAGACCAGAAACATATATCAGAAACATATATTATAGAGACATCCAATTTCCCTCTGTTAAGCTTGTATACAAAAATCGCAGGGAGGAAAACTTTTTGGAATGAAAGATACAAAGTTGGCACAACTTGTTTTGTTTACACGAAGTGTTTATAATCAATGTTTAGATGCTCTACGTATTTGTATAAAACAATTAATTTAATAATGCAATTGTGCTGATTATATAAAGAGTTTTATTTTGAAATTTTTTTTTAATATGGCTAACAACCACTCACCATTCATCTCTAATATAGTATAAAATCAAATAAGCATACATACAGCAGAAATATAAATTATGAGATATTTGCCCATTAAACTTTTTGCCAAAAAATCACAACAAATATTTATTTAAAAATAAAATGAAAAGTTTTTGTTAAGGATTCGAAACTACTTCAGGAGTCCTATTGCTAACAGCTTACCATACATAGATCACAGTAGCACATATTTGGTTTTCATTTCAATTTTATACCATATAGATATGCATTCGCATTGATAATACATTGTATATACTTTTTGCAATGTTGGGCAAAATGAAGATGTATTGCAAATTGATTCTTTATTTACTCTTTCGTTGTTCTTTGATGTGGCGGTTTTGCTTGTCGGATAAAGAACACCGAAAGAATGGAATGAGATTAAAGCGTTTATTTAATGTAGAGCATACACAATCTCACATGGTTTAGAGATAAATATTTTTTATATTTGGTATTTTTCATCATTTTTAAGTTTGGCAATTTGCGCAGAAGTGCCACATTTCATATAAAAACACATACTATTTCATGAAATCAAATACTTTCTCAATTTTATACGTACATGAAAATGTGTGATTAAGAAATTTAGAATTTATTTGATTTCATATTTTACTGATTTTTATAAAAATGGAAATATTGGTACTCATATTTGTTGTGATTTTGTTTATTATTATAATTTTAATAATAATAAATAAATAAAATCAGTCCTCTTCTATTGAGTATGTTGGCCACTCATACTAGGCGAACAGAAAAGGAAAGCAGTGGCACACTTGAAAGTTGAAATTATTCTTTATTTTCAAATTGTTTGCAATGCTATTCCTCAGTGGTCCCCAGCTCACAAAATTGCAGCCCGCTTAAAGAAAGCTTACATATTTGCAAGGTTTCGCACCTCCAGCTGACTTGCAAGCTTGGAAAGCGCTGCATATTGCTTCGTACACACACCACAAGAAATGTTATTCCTTTTATTAAATGGTTGGCCGGCTTATGTAAGCGTTATTCAGTTAGGTAAGAAAGAAGTCATACACCTTCCTTTTTTATTTATTAAAGTAAAGAATACGCAATGCACAAAACTAATCGATATCACTCGGATCTCCATTGCTAATCTTATTGACGGAAGAAGAGAATGTTGTGATGTGAAAATATTGTTGTCCGTTGTATTGAAAATATTGTTTGATATATTCATTACGAAATTTCCTATTGGGTAATTCTGAATAGGCACGTACATACATTTATACAACATACATATATAGTTCTGGTATGTAGCGACTTGTGAAAGGACCGCAATGCCAAATGCAAAAAAAAATTTGTCCATATTACGTAATATTTTGGAATTAAAGAATAATTTCGATTTTCAATTTATGATGTGAAATTTGATGCTCTTTTCGTTTTCTGTTCGCCTGGTGTCCGTGGTTGATATAATCAATAGAAAACGATTTTTTGGTACGTAAAATTTATGAAGCATTTTTTTATTCTATGTGTATGAGTATATGAAATATAATTTGAATATTAAAAATATATATGTGAAATTTTTATTAAAATTATATATTTCTTATATAGATTTGAAAAAATCAAAGAATATATGTACATTTCAACTAAAAATTGTAACACACCTACAAATGACACGTGCATGCATATATTCATATTTATATTAATATACAATAACATATATTGTTAATATACATACCACAACAAGTGGTTTTTTATAAGCATACCTAATCGTACATACATATATATATAAATTATAATGTTGCGTATACAAAATTGTTCATAAAAATGTATACGGAAAATGTTGATTTAAGTTTCAAGGAGCATGTATACAAATTACAGAAACAAGTTTTCCGCCCTGCGATTTCGCTGGAAGAAATGTTAAAAAGAGAAATTGGATGTCTCTATAATATATGTTTCTGCTTTGGCTTTCCGATTGAAACATATCCATGACAACGGTTCCGTACTCTTACAATTTAAACATTAGAATATCAAATGAAACATTTTAAATTCGGAGCTTTTTATATTATTATTATTATTATTATTATTATTATTATTATTATTACTATTATAACAAGCAACATAATTAATTATGTCTGTCGGGGTTAGGGGAATGAGTCCTAGCAACAAAAGCTTTCGACTCGAAGAGAAAAATATTTAGAAAGAAGTATTGTTGAGGCCATGCCCGAGGCAGGATTCGAACCCATGACTCCAAGTGTGACCTTTTCATATAAATTTTAAAATAGTATATTTTTCAGACACGATTCCGAATCTTATATTTTTATCAATCAATCATTTCACCAATAAGTTCATTCCCCCGTGACCAATTAAGAAATTGTTTGCATACGACCGGAGTACCATCGAAGCCCTCGATTCAGAACAATTTTGAAATCATTCATCACCAAATTTTTCAATTATGCTGTGCGCCGTTAATTCCAGAAGTTCCTCATAATGTATCTCAGCAGCAGTTTCATTGCCACAGATGTGTGTTTGTTTAAGAGAATTCTTATAGAGAAGCCTCCTCCACACCATTTACAAACGACAAGTCTAAATCTGTACGCAATCCTCAGCTTAATATGCAGCCATATTCTTCTCATCTGATACGCATGCATAATTTTGTTTTATGGCTGAAAATACTCGCTTAGTATTTCTATTGGAAAATATGGTATGAGTGCTTCTTGACCCACTGATTCACTTTAAATCGCAAAATTGCATTTCTCTACCTTTTCGAGATTAAGATGCAGGTGCGGTTGAACCGTTTTATCATTGTGGACATGATGGAGGCTAATCGGCCCATACATAATCGATGGGACTGATGTTAATCTGATTCTGGATGCCATGCATTTAATCGGGTGGGGTATGCCCCTAAACAGCATAGTGATCTTGGTAAAGGATACGTGGGCCACTCTGGAATCAGTTTGCCAGTCGTATTCTCCAACTTCGTTTAATGTACGATTATTAATATGGCTTCTAACGCATCCAGAGCTGAAATAAATCTGTTTACTTTTTATGCATTTTAGCACTTTGTTGGGAAAAAGGAAAGTTTTGAGATAGACCAGTCTGTTGAATCGGGACATTCATATAAAATATCGTCTGAGGCTCACTGTGCATTGTACGATCGACACAGTTCAGTATAGGAGAAATCTAATTTAATTTGGTGGTATCTGTAGTGATATTGTCCTGTAATCCGTTCAACTTTATACGTTTTTGAGATATATTTATCGACTGTCACTGCCAGTAGCAAGTGAATTTCGACTCCTACCATTTCCTTAATACATCAGCTGTTGTGCAAGTATCGTTTGACCGGTCTAGAAAAGGATTCAATGCCAGAAATATGCGATGTGCTTTTTAAGTTGCAATGCGATTTTTCGTAGCTTAATTATTATTAATTTCAGAGCCGTGACTAATCAAATATATACATTGGCCTACATTCGACTTCTAATTGGAGATTTTCTATATCCGTGGTCCATATACTTCAGCCTCAGTTTCCCTATCATGATTATATTGTATATATAGGGCATTTAGGTAAGCCTACCAATGCATTCAATGCACATAATATAAGGAGGAACATCGGATGAGAAAGTTTTCATTACTCTTGAAGGACCTATTTCCTTAGAATCTACATTGCCATCCCTTCTTTCACATCCAGTCTTCAAACTATAGCAGCATCAACTTAAAACAAAAACTTTGAATGTGAAAGTCCGAATTGTTAAGTTTTCAAAAAATTCGCTTATGAACTCCTCAGACAAGGAGAGATTGCCACCTGTGTGGGAACCCCTCACTAGCTGTTACTGATTTTCTTGAATCACCCAGCTCCAAAGTAAGGATTTTGTTTTCACTGCGACTAAGGTCAAGTTTGTATCACAGGAGATATGGAAGATTTGATTGCTTAAATCAGAAGCATGGATATGGACATAGGTCATTTGTGTGGTTTCGAAACCCTTTTCAATTACTTCAGTTTGGCTCTGAGTGGCAGCTGCTGTTGAACAGATTTGATAATCGAATTGGTTAATTGATTTTTGTCTCTATTGTTTTAAGAGAGAAGGAATAACTTTGAGCTTCTTCCAGGTATTCAGTTTAGTTGGAATTTTATTTTTATTTTGTTTATTTAATATAGTTTGGGTCCATGCAAGTTTTGCGTCCTGAGTTATGCTAAGGTATTTTGTGCTAGTGCAATAATTATAATTTCGTCTTTTATTGCGGGTGGTTCGAAGAGCTCCTACGTAATTATTATTTGTGTCCATCTATCCATCCATGTTCCGAAACACTAGAAGTGTGTGAATGTATAAAACTTCAAGAAACATTATAATGAATACTAATGCTTGGGTTAAAAGGTCACTTTACTTTAACTTTGAACTTCGGGAAAGAAGAAACTATGAGCCCTGAATAATGGGTGGAACAACCAGAGATATACATAGCCATGCATATAGTGATGGTAATTCAGTATGGTTTCAATAAAATCAGATGTGAACTCCATCACACTGATTGACTTATATACGAACCGAAGGTTTAAAAGACTTAATCAGGTCGAATAATACTCTATTATATCATATCCCATAGAGCGTAGTCAGGAGAGTATAAAGAGACATAAATGGAAATGACTACCAATTTTCTAAAATATCTTAGATGCCTAGTTGAAAGTGATCATAAATTGTCAATGAATTAACTTGAGAACAAATTCTCTATTCCAAGAATTATTTCCTTCTTGTACTAGGGCGGTCCTTCACATATCGAACACCCGCCCACACCTACCACGTGATATAACATCTGCAGGAATATGTGCATACGTCAGGAAATATAAACGGCGCTTGGGCTCCATAACATCTATTGAACAAGGCAGGATTAGCCGTTTCTTAACAGAATTAATCGTCCAGCAGTCACCTCAACTGATATGCTGTCTCTGAGCTCACATGCGCAAAATTATTGAATTTTCCCCACCCGAGGCTGTGGAATTTCATTCATCAACAGCGCTATAATGGTGGTCGGATGCAAGGTGTGAAGTGGGAACATGCCAGTTGTGGCAACTGATTCCCAACAATTCCGATCGTCGCTGCCATATGCTTCAGCTACATGGGCGAAGTTATTTAACACAGATTTCCTATTAGAAAACCAACGAAAAACTGCTCTGAGTAGAAAACGGTGTTGGGTTGGTGCAAGTATCTTTCGATCACCAACGCTGGACGCACGCCTACCACTCGGCTGGGAGTTGCGCCATTGAGAACATGTGCGGCAGGTTTCAGCCACAATCGTGTTCAGGTGCCGACCATATGTGAGAGCGTGTGTGTTTGTATGTCCTGGGGCAGTTGGTGCGCGAGTGATCTCTCATTAAATTTAATCTGGAATTTCGCTTGAAAACTTAATTCATCATCTGCGCTGGTGGCGGTGATGATACGCGCAGCACACGTCCTGTGATATAGTGTTGTGTTTATCGTTTCGGAGCGAAGAACAGTTGTTCTGATAGAAAGGCAACATTCGCGGTAACACGCCTTACTAGGCTAACAAGCTGCGAGTATGCGAAACTCTTGTCAGATTGACTTGTCATGTATTTGTTGTTGTCGTTGTTGTTGTTGTGCATGTTGCTATGTTTGAAGAAGTTCCTTTCACACACAGTTGGGGGAATTTTGCATCCAATTCCAATTAAAATGTACAGTTGTTTGGTTTATGGCAGTATTCGTGTAAACAATGCGCATAATTGTTTTTATTTGGAGAATATTCCAAGAAGATCCTTACAGAAGTTCTTAATTGGAAGGTGTCGGTGATGATTAACACCCTTTATACTGAAAGTTTCCTCCATCCTTCCAAAGGAGATTAGGAAGTGTGCTAGAAGCACTTTCATGGATTGGAATGTGAAGGTGCATAATTCCTCCTTTGAATGAGCCATCGCGGATCAATCAAATTAAATTGTGTTGTCGCATCAGACGCATCAAATTTGTTTGGGTGGTATCAGATGGGTTTAGTGTTATAGGAATCAGCGAATTCTGCATCCTCTTGAAATGTAAATAATGATACGGATCCCACAGGGCCAAATGGAAGTCCGCAAGAACCTATTACACCTAGCAAAGCATAAATCCATCATCATGCAATGCGACATGTACTAGATTGCGCCCGAAGGAATTTCGTCAAGATAGGTCATGTTATCAATGTTACATTTATCACGTTTTTGCAAAATTGCTGTCTCCGAACACTAATTTACCTGTCTTCCTTATAAAGATATGTAGAGATTCCAAACCAATCATCGAGTCAATGGCTGGCCTTGGACGCTTACACAGGAGATTTGCAGCTTCTTCCTTTTAGTGATTACTGATCCCTACTGGACTATACCCCATCACACAAAAACACCGTAGACGTCAACTGCTCGAACTAATATGGTATAGAAACATAATACCATTTTGTGACTGAATCCCGTGATCCTTTCATAGAATTTGCACCAGATCCAGAATAAGAAGTGCTTTGTTGGACTAATCGATTTCGCCTCTCTGACATAGTAATTCAAAACCAAGAGAGTAGATATCATTACCTGGAGATCAACCATATTAGAAGTGAGCTTCGACAGTGCGTTTTAAGACGAAGATCCTCTGGCAACGCTGCCACACCTGAAAATTGATCGTGATCCATGACTTACGTTTGTATCTATGCCCTTGTTGTAGTCAGTCTGCGTGACCATACTCATTCGTATGTTTGGTTTTATTGAATGGCTGCCCGACGAGTCAGTTTATCAGTTAAGGTTTTTTCCACCAGGTCTTCTTTGGCAAATTTTCAAGCATTTCATTAACACATGAGATAGCCATATAATGTTCCAAATCAGTTCACAAAAAAGAGGACTAAGACTGCTCTCCTCATTTGTCCTGTGCCGTGTCACAAAATTATTCCTCATAATTGTAGGGTAGATGAAGTTGTCGAAGAAAGCACTACTTTGTAAATATTGGTGAAAAACACCAACGTTGGCACTTAACACATTCAAAGATCAAGACCGGCTGCTTTGTCCATCACTTTCTGCTATGGATACTACTGTTTCTTCGAACTCAACTTATGCGTAATTGTTCTTAGTCACGGAAAGTGCGGCCAACCGCAAATGGGCGTTTTGTTGTAGACGTTTCTCTAAATAAAAAATGCTGTGCAACTTTCTTCGTTTACTTTGCATATGAAAAAGAAACGCATGGTATGGAAAAACCTTACCATGGACTGCACTGCACAGCGGTAGCCTCGTGTGAGTTGCTTCAAAACAGTTTAACAAAATAATTCCTCCGGAAGGCACATTAAAACACATGCTAAAAATTAAACGGAATTCAAATGTAAAATATTCAAGTTCACCGTCAGGCATTTAGAAAACCAAGCAATGTTGAGCATTTGTGTGTCACAAATTGCGTGTCTATTCAAGTTCTTCTGCAGGTCGCAATTTTTAAAACTTCTACGACAAAGTCTCAATGCTCTCCTTTATCTACTCTATCAAAGCAAGTTATAGCTTCTGAAAACCATGCTAGTGGGTAAATGAATATGATTATGGGAATTACCAGCGAAATGACGGCAATAATATACGAGTACGAGAAGGTTCTCTATAAAGAAGACATCTTAAGAAGAGGAAACCAAAAATGGCATTTAGGGACACTGATACGAAACAACCTGAACAGGCGTTGCACAAACACTGACCTAATAATGAATTGTAAATCTGAATGTATACAATTCATTTCCTTAAAAACCTGATTGACTTCCAACAGGAGTATGTACAAAATATATCTGAAGATCGTAGTAGCTTAGAACACTCTCTATTTGGAGGAATGTTAGGAACTTGTGAAGTATACGCAATTTGCCTGTTACAAGGATACAAAATATTAATTAACATTCGGTTTTAGAACAACTATGTGTACTATGCAAAACTTGATAGGTTTATCTGCCAAACTTTGATTTCCAAAATGGTAGAAAAAGTTTGAGTGATCCGCTTTTTAGTCACCAAAATCACAAACCTCCAACCAACATCTCGTGCTAGAAGAGAATGCTTTTCTTTAATGGCAAACACGCGAGAATATTTGGTTTTATATACCTTCGAGCGGTTTGTGTTTTAAAATAGATTAACGACTAAGTCGAGAAATCTTCACATGACTTGTTGCATTACACTCGAGGACAGTGGTACTGGTGCGCACGATTTGTTGTTGTTTCCCAACTAAATCGAAATATGAAAGTACTATCCCAGGCCACAGGAAAATAAATCTCAACGAGCGAGTCGATAAAGAAGCCAAAAATGCAGGTCATGAAGGTGAGGAAGTTGACTTCCCATGGCCACTCCAAGATGCAATAAACAAGATACAGCATGAAATCCATCAACAATGGAAAAGGGAATATGTCAATCTAATTTCTGAAAAAGGCACGAAGTATGGAGAACTGTTTCCCGATATTCTGAAAAATCCTTGGTTTAAAAAAATAAGAACTTGAATCCTAAAGAAGTCAAGCAAATTAACCGCATCCTATCAGGACACGCTTTCTGTCACAAGACGCTGAAGAAACTAAGAGTAATTGAAGATGGAAACTGTGAAGTTTGCCAATGCCCTGAAGACCCAGAACACATCATCTTTCATTGTACTAAATATAATTTGCCAAGAAATTCTTTCCCAGCACTTATACAATTCAACTCTCTAAGAACCCTAATCCAGGCTAAAGAAGACCACGCCTTCAAAATAATCACCGACTTTTTAAAGGATATTGATATCTATATATAAAACTTAAGTTTCAAATTTTATGGTGGTGGCGTTATAACTGTCCAAGTTTGGCCAAATAATTCTTCATCGTTGAAGTAACTTAAATAAAAAAAAAATAAAAAAAGCACTTAGAGTGAGAGAGCAAAACGGAACGCAAATGACAAATTTGACACCAGTCACTTTTCAGTACACGAGTATATTTAAGGTAGTCTTAACGATTTGCCCGGACACCCGTACCAAGTTGGCATTATCAACAATTCCATTGCTTTCTGTGCTATCTTTCTACTTCTATTCCCACTATTTAAGCAGAGAGGCTGCACGCTTTTCGCAATTCAGTTTTTTCTACGCAAACATGGTTGCAATAAACACCGCTGTCTTATCAACACTTCCATTGATAAGACTCAGCACTGCATTATTGCGGCAAAAACAGTGTTGCCAACATCGATACGGGTTAGACTGGTGGCAACGCGTCAGACCGATCAAAGCTATAGTGCTCTGCTTTTAAAAAACTAGTTAAATTTATAATTGTTATTACATTGAATACAACAGGCCTATTACGGCATTTTGGCCGTCTTGGCAGTTCTCGATTGTGGATCGTATGAACACCCAATTAATCGTACCCTCATTCCCACAACTATCGTTAGATTGGCGACACTGGTTGGCCGTGGCGTGGTGAAGTGATTACAGTCATTCGGGCGATATCTGGTCATAACTGTCGCACCCATAAAGCAGCGATTAGTAAAAATTCAACCCGCGGTCTGTACAAAGGTGTCTACATAGCAGCAATTTCGCAGACGGCTGGTGTGAACATGGGTCGCTTCAGCACACACTTTGATAAATATACCAAGGTTTGGAGTGGTCCGAAGGCGGCGGACTTTTTCGATGCAGACTGTTCGATTGGTAAAATTCTTTTCGCACTCATGCGCAATAACCCCATTAATATATGTCAGGTACAATTAATTGTTGCTCAATATTAGTTCTCAGTTCATTGAAAATTATGATACAGATATCGGATTCAGAGGGTACGGCTATAACCAATGGCGAAGCGCTTGACTTTGGAATACGCATTGCGCAGCATCTCGGAACAATGGGCTTAAAGCAGGATGATGTCGTGGGGATAATTGGCGCTAATACGACGTATTTAATGTCTGTTGTTTTGGGCTGTTTGTTAAACTGCACGCCTTTTCATGCCGTTAATCCCCACAACGATGAAGGTAGGTCAGAAAAGTGATTTTAATTTTAATTACACAACTTTTGCCAATTTTGCAGCCACATTGAAACACCTTTTCTGCATTACGAGGCCAAAAGTTATATTCTGCGATGGCTACATTTACGAACGCATAAGCGCCATAAGCAAAATTCTCAAGGCCACTGTATACACCCTGAAGTACCATCGAAAGAATCTGCCGAAAGTAGAGGACTTACTTGAACCAACAAAAACGGAATATTCTTATATGTAAGTGGATGCAAATAGAGAGGATCTGTGGAAAAAATGGCCATATTTACCAGAATTGATCAGAAACATCAATTTTCAAAATGTCGCGGGACAAAAGTTAAATATGTCTTTTAGGATATACGAGATCCACATAAGATCCCTCAATGGGATTTAGTAATGTTTTCTCAGAAAATCTAAAATAAAACATGAAAAATCCTGGTTTAAGATTATAACTAGCGGAAGCAGTTCCCATGCATCCAAAAATATTTAGAGACATTTATTTCTTGCTTTTGTTCTGCAAATCATTTATGATTCTCCTCCTTCCTTTTCATACTTAATCTAATTGAATATTCTGTTGTTCTTTTGCAGCCCAGAAGCTCTAAAGTTGGGAGGTGATCAAACTGTAGCAATACTTAGCTCCTCGGGCACTACAGGAGTCCCTAAAGGGGTGTGCATCTCCAACGCAGCGTGCCTTTTCGACTTTGGGTAATAACTCAACCAATTTTGCCTGAATATTAATTTCATGATTTTATCTTTTCTAGTTCAATTACGAGTCAGGATGTGCTTCTGTCATTTGGCACTATCGACTGGTATCCGGGCTTGTTTAATATGTTCTTCGGTTGCGGGCATAGTGCGCTACGCATTATCACTGATAAACCTTACACTCCCGAGTACTTGCTGCAGCTAGTGGAGCAGTATAAAGTAACTGTTTTGTCGCTAGCCCCACAACACACCGCCACTCTAATAAAAAGTCCCGCAATAACCAAAGAGAAACTGGCAATAGTCCGCTTCCTCAGTGTGGACGGTGGTCATTGTTATGTCCCGACTCTGCTAGAATTGCAGAAATATTTGGCCCCCGGATTCATCACGTATGGATATGCGTTGACTGAATGTGGGCGAGTGGCCGCGAACTTAGGCATTGCTAAACCGAATTCTGTAGGCAGAATTTTTCCCGGTGTGAAGGTGAAAATTCTCGATGAGGCTGGGCGCAGTCTCACCCATGGTCAATCTGGTGAAATAATCGTACATAATGGCAAACTTTGGAATGGCTATTATGGTAATCCGAAGGAATCGAAGCGCATTCAAGACTATCAGGGCTGGTTTCACACCGGCGATCTCGGTTACTTTGACGACGAGGACTACCTGCATGTAGTGGATCGCAAGAAAGATGTATTGAAATTCCACGGAATGCATTATTGGCCGCTGGAAATCGAGCAGGTGGTGGCTGAGTTACCTGATGTCGTGGAGGTATGTGTGTTCGGTCTATGGAATGAAGTGGATGGTGATGCAGCGGCGGCCGCAGTGGTGAAGGTTAGTGGAAGTAAGCTTAGTGAACAAGAAGTGGTGGAGTACGTGGCGGAGCGCTTGGTACTCATGCATAAACAATTACACTGCGGCGTATTCTTCGTGGAGCAGCTGCCAAAGACGAGCAACGGCAAAGTGCTGCGAAATGAGGCACGCGATTTGGCACTGGGCAAAAAGTGGCAGGCGCATAAAAACGGTTTAGATAAGTGACATTATTTTTGAATATTGTCGCGCTTTTATTAGAGTAGATTAAGCTAATTTTACCTTTGCTATTTATTGATAAGCGAATAAACAAACACAATATAAACGTAATTCTGAATTGTTCTTCCGCTTTCTTTTAACACATCAGAACCGATAAAGTAATCAAGTGTTCTTATCAGATTATCTCGTTCCTCTCCCAATTGTTCACATAAAACACAAAATGCGACCACAATGCATTCAATTGAAGCAAAACCTAATTATAAAAATTTCTTAAACAATTACTGTCGTTTGCGGATCCAAAATAAAGTGTCAATTACTCTCGAAAACTACTGAGTGCATTTTAGCCGATAATTTCTTCTTGCAATAAAGTTTGGATCTTTAAGAACTCCCTTAGGTAGGCATAGGCCTGAGTAGTAAACTACAAAGACCATATATTCATTAAGGCTAGGAAAAAGTGCCTCTGCGGATCATATGCAGTGAGATTTTAATACTCTTAAACGCATTTTGGGTTCGATGTAGTGCTTATATTACATTAATCGTATTATTCAATCAAAATCAAAGTCATCCAAATCAAAGAATCATAGCAAAATATAGGAAACCTTTCAAGACTGAGAGTTCCAAATAGATGTGCATAATTACACTATATGCTGGATTATGGTGGAGTCATCTCAATTGTTTTAAAACAACCAAGGTGTGAATCAGCTGTCAACAGTTAAGGAGAAACAAAGATGACAATAAAATAATCATTTATGCTGCGAATATTTTCTCTCTCTATTGTGATTTTACTTGATTATCCTGTAACCTGCTAATGCATTGCTAATTCTACTTTATTATGCATTAGATGCATCGCGAACTCTCCACGTTAAAATATGCGATGAAGATGCGTACTAGTGAAATACACATCTGATTTATATAAAGCAGTAATGAAGTCGGTGGCATTAGATAAAAATTATTATAAAATAATCAGTGCCCGGGGTATGTTTTTGCGAATTACGTCACTTTCTCTGTGTGTCTAGAATATTCGAGTATTCCAGACAGAAAATGTGCAATATGCAAACTCTTTTATTAGCAGTAATTTTTCATTGTTCGCACACCATTCCTTGCTTCAGTTTATTTACATTTACTTATGCGATCATGTCTGCAACTTGAATCCTGCCACCTTTGCTCTACGATGAGGCTTGTGTCATTTTCTTTGCACCTTTCGTGTTCGACAACATGCTGCGCTGGTTAATTTGAAAAATGTTACATTTAAATCGAATTTCGTACTACGCTCGACCGTGGACCTGTGAAGTGTTTGTGGCTTTGGCCAAAAGTGTAAGCAATCAAATTGGTTTCTGTGGTGCTTGTGGAAAGTAATCGCGGAACATAAAATTGATCAAGCTGTCAAAAGTATTTGAAGTACATGCTACATACAACTCCGTCAAATAAGTTGGATTATGTGCGTAAATGTTTTGGTACAAAAATATATAGAAAGATACCCACTCAAAACCGTGGTCAATTATTTTATTCAGAATTGACAAAATCACTTGAAAATTTCACGGAAGAGAGAAGATGTGATCTCACATGGTTATATATAATTTTTTTTAACTCATTTCACTGACCATTTCGACTGCTGTAGATACTGATAACTCGGTGCATCAAATATTTTAAACTCTGGTTTCTAAATTTCCCCATTTCTCAACAGCATTGCGGGAACACGGAACAAGTCTTGGAACTCTGATTTTGGCTATCGTTGCTTGCAATTTAGAAAGTAAACCAGAAAATGGTACGATCAAATGAACCAAGTAAGTTTCCCATGTATTTGGTGTATTCTATCTGGTGTATTTTCAAATGGCACAGTCCTACCTTCCTTTCTTCCTGGTATTCTTGTATGGTTTAGAGATCCATTTTAAAATTAATATCAAAATTAGCATTTATAACTATTTTCGTATTCTGTATGAATATAGAACCTTGAATATGCGCTGATGTTGGTGGTTGACTAATCTCTCTTTCTCACGAATTCGAATTATTGCGAAAAAATTTACTTTCGCAACACTTATAAGGACTTGGAAGAATCCATTGAATGCAGTGGAAGTGAATGATTTATTTAAATTATCTTTCAAGGCTTTATATATCTGCTTCTACTATTTCCTTATACTTTCTATTAATTCATTAAATACTCAATATTTTCCCCGACATTACATTAAAAAAAATGCAGCGCACATGACTACGAGGGGTACTATTTATATTTCGGGAATAGCAAATAATAACAAATATTTTTGAATGCAAATGGCTTTATTGTTTTTCAAAATATTCCCCTTGATACAATACACTTTTGCATTCGTTCAAACCATTTGTCATAGCAGTTTTTCCATTCCTCTTGAGACACCTCCAAAACATCGTTTTTGAACGTTTCAACTGCTTCTTCGGCGCTCGTAAATCGTTGACCACGCAGTTTACCTTTGATATTCGGGAACAAGAAGAAGTCATTGGGTGTCAGGCCTGTACTGAGGATGAGTCATCAATTCGATGTTTTGACTGCTCAAAAATTCACCTGTTTGACGAGATGAGTGAGAGCTTGCATTGTTATGATGGAGAATGATTCGTCTTTGGCGGTTGGTTTGACGAATTTCTCCGAAGACTTCCGGCAAACAAATGATCGTGTACCACTCAGAATTGACCGTTCTACGTTGCTCAAGCGGAACAGTGGCCACATGACCCATTCGGCAGAAGAAACAGGCGACCATTTGCTTCGCTGTGCTTCTTCCATGAACAACTTTTGTTGGATTTACCCACATGATCGATTGTTATTTTGTTTCCGGCTCATACGCATATATCCATGATCCGTCATATGTCCCGATTTTATACACGTCTTTTGAAATACCACGGCTGAACTTTTTAATCATTTCCTTACACCAATTGACACGAGCATTTTTTTGAGCGATTGTCAAATTATGTGGGATCCAACGCGAATAGATATTTTTTACAGCCAAATGTTCATGCAATATTGAATGTATGGAAGTGGAAGTAATGCCCAAGGTGTCCTCTATCTCCCGATATGTCACATGACGATCTTGCATTATTAGTTCACGCACTGCATCGATGTTTTGTGGCACAACAACAGATTTTGGACGACATTCACGGAGTTCGTGCACGACCGGACTACGACCACGATTGAATTCACTATACCAGCGATATACCGTGGTTTTTGATGGTGCGTCATCGCCATACAAAGAACTGAGTTCATCGATATATTCTTGTTGAGATAATCCACGTTGAAAGTTGTGAAAAATAATCCAACGAAAACCTTCTCTAGAAATTTCCATTTTTGGCCAAATGGATTTTCTTAACTCGCTATAAACAAAACAAATAGCACTTGTACATCAACACGTTGTGAGTACGTTTATGCTAAAAAATGTCAAACTCTATTATGGTGTTGCCAGATTTTAGCTATTGACATTAGTGTTGCCAGTTCCCTAAATATAAATAGTACCCCTCGTATTGATGACTCAGGGTTTAAGGGAACTTTTGGTAATCAAAACAATTGAAAACGTTTGATAGATAATACAATTAAGAGTATAATCATATACATTTATTCCTCAGGATATCAAGCTAGTTTAGGAATGACCTCTTATGTTATAGTGGTCACAAAGCACTGCTGGTTAAATATCAACATAGCGCAATGGTTTCAAAGAATAGATCAGCTTCCATTATAAACTCTATGTTGCCCGTTGATGATGGATTTGGGATATACAATCATAAGATTCTGATCTGAACTCGGCATTGAACCTAGAAATGACTGAAAAAACGACCCTGAAATATATAATTATAAGGATAATGTTTATAATTTTATAGAGATAAATGTGAAATCTCTGACGTGGTGGAGTTAGTTATTATATCTTTTGCTGGATGCTGAGTTTGTCACATGAAATTGTATTGCATTATTATTGTAATATCTGCTTTGCAAGGGAATAAAAATTAAATCGCATATAATGATATGAAAAGCAACCACCAAATGTCAATCACCTCCCAACAGTCTTAGCAGATTATTGAACTTCAGTTCACTATCAATAGTAAGCATGTCACTAAACGCCAAACAAGCACAATTTGAGTGAACGGTGTGAGGCAGTGTTCAGCACGTATTTAAATCACACATTGCAATAAAAACGAGACGAATTCACAGGACTTGGTATTTATTTAATATTAATAAGATTAAATGTATTGTGGGAAGAGTCAGCGATCAAAATTTCGAAAATATCGATAAGAAACCTCACAAAGACCCAAAAACCAGGCTTCTGATATATTTTCACGACCAATATCATGTCAGTTTATGAAAAAAGGCCAAAATAAGAACACAAAATTGGACAACTTTACGTAAAGGAATAACTCTTTTCATATGCAATTTAATAAAGTCTCAAAATAATTAATAAATAATTACTCCAGAAACTCTGCAGGAGGTTTCCAGAGGACAGCTACATTCGGTGAATGGAACGTTCTGCTCTATTCACTTTAAACCTGCCTGGTCCATGGTCTTAAGACAATTGTTGACTATGTTACTAATTATAAGTATTTTTTTTAGAGCCTTATTATTTCGTTCCTTTTCCTGAGAACTCACAAAGCAATAACCTCATGAAATTTGAGGGGTGGAAATTCATTGTGATTTTGAGGTCTTATTTTCCCGGTCAGAGTTTGGTGATTTCCATTGTTTTTATTCAAATGCTGTTTAGAGACTCGCTCGCATTCACATGCTTAAATTAAAATTTACCTTTTGACTCGTAGTTCGTGCTCCCCATCAGATTAGCTTGGAACTTGGCAGCGAATAACTAAATTCGCATGCAGCAATCACTTTGGAAATTGATTGCAAATTACTCACATGACTGTGCCTCCCTGGCTCTGCTCTGGCAATGGGCTTGATAAATAACATGCGTGTGCGTCTGGCAGTGTAGCGGCCTCAATGCTCCACACTTGCGTAATCTTCTAACCGCGTAGTGAAAACGAAGGAGGCCATTCTGGGATGAATGCGGTGTAAAAGTGTCAAGGCACTTCTCTCTGCTGCCAGCAGCAACCGCGGCCACAACTGCACAATGACGGAAAAAAGCAAAAGGAAAATTTTAGAATTCACCGATAGAAAACATGCCAAAATGGTGATAAGTGACAAAGCTACATGGAAAACTAATTTATTTTCGCATGAGAAATGCCGGCTGCGTTGATAGGTACAGGAAGTTGGTCTCTAGTGCAGCGTACATTCCGAATGAAAGTGCAACGCCACAGATTGCCAGATCAGGCAGGACTAACCTGTTGAACTTGCGACTATGTTGCTTGCTGCGCAGCCAAAAAAGAAACAAACAGACACACACGCAGACCAAGATTTACACACATTTGTGCAGGCATAACTGTTCGACTGCATAAGTGGATTTTCCATTTCCGACGGGAATAGACGGGATTGCATACGAGTTAAGGCAAATGGGCGCATGCTTCAAAACTTGAAGCAGTGGTGTTCTTACTCAAAAACATGTTCCATTTAATTATTCGTGAACTGTCAGGGCAATACAAACCCTTATTGATCTCTAGCAATTACTGCGTTAGATACAAGCACACATATCGGGACATGGATGCAAACAGGTTTATTCACCATATCTGGATGTCAGTAATTAATTAATTTGTATTTATTTATTTATTTGTTTTGAATTTATTACATTTTTGGAAAAGGATTAATTCGCCTCTTATGAGAAGTCACAAAGTCCTGCAGAATATTTAACTTTACCCAGCGACATACTTGTTCGATTTTCAATAGAAATGCGGAACATTCAAATAAAATTGGTAATGAAATTTGTTCTGGAAGTCGAAATATTTATGAATACACCTAAAATTTCCGATATCATTCAACACGCCGAACTAATTCTTATGTCGCTGTTGGCTTAAACTGAACGCGTATGTCACTGGTTGTGCTACTAATATACACACAAATATCAACTTGGTTAACAATGAACAGCGTGCAAAGTTTTAATCACATCGCGCATTTCTGTTCAGTTTAATTTTTATAATGATGATTCATAGGGAACACTCTTGTCTGTCCAGATAATCCTCACAACGGGACGTCCTCATAACACATAAATTGATGGAGTCTGAGATGCTTTGTCTAGGGATATTTCTGTTATCCAGTTCCACTCTAGTCTGTGTTGAAAAATGATTATCAGAAGTGATGCAGACACTAATTAAATAATGAAAACTCGTGCCATTCCACAACTGTACTAATAAACCACGAATTAGTAGAAAATAAAAACTATATACTAAAAAAAGGAACAATGTGAATTATGCAACTCCAAACCTAACGTATGCTCAAGCAACAGCCAATAAAAATGTATCAGATATTGATCTAATCCCACAAAACAAGGGCGGTGATTTCGCTGAACTTAAGCGCATGATAAAACTACTAATATCACAAAGGACTGACATGACGAGCCTTAATACTTAACTTTTTTTTTTTTTTTTTTGTATCTCCATTTATTTAACTACAATCTGTCCAGCTGGACATTCAGTACTACTTATATTATATTTGGTTATAAACATGTGTATGAATTTTCAGTAGCATTCAATACATTAGGTACATTAATTTAACAAAGTTAGATTTTATATATATTAATTTCATTCATTCCTTATTATTATTATTACTATTATTATTATTTTTTTTTTTATTTAATCTATTTTTTAATTTTTATTTCTAATTTGATCTTAGGTGGTAAATCTGAATGGTAAGTCCGATGGTACATATTTTTTTAGTCTTCGCGCGCTGGTATCGCTGGTTATCAATTCTACCGCTAGGTTGTTAGGATGGACTCTAAGACGTTTGCTATATGAGTGGCTATATTTCATGATTTCATCATTTACTTTTGGGATGTTTAGATCGCGATGAATGATGTCGTTGCTGACATACCAAGGTGCATTAGCACACAGTCGTATTACTTTTGATTGGAATCGTTGTAGGATGTCCAGGTTTGCCTTGGATGCTGATCCCCAAATTTGAATACCATAAGTCCATATGGGCTTCAGTATTACCTTATATATCAGGACTTTATTTCCAAGTGTTAGGGCTGACCTTCGTCCAAGTAGCCAGAACAATGACCTAAGCGGTAGTCCAAGTTGTTTCCGTGTGGAGAAGATGTGACAGCACCACGTAAGCCGCCGATCCAGGTGCACCCAAAGATATTTTGCATGGTCTGTTTGTGGCAATTGGGAGTTACTTAGTGTCACTGGAGGGCAAGAACCTGCACGTAGGGTAAAAGTCGTTTGCACTGATTTTATTGCATTTGCTTTTATTCGCCACTTGTCTAGCCATAAGTCAATTTGGTTCAGGTTCTCCTGCAAATGCTTCGAGGCTAACACGGGGTTTTTGTTGCAGGCCATTACAACAGTATCATATGCAAAAGTTGCGGTATATGTGGTAACAGTCAGCGGCAGGTCAGCCGTGAATAGTGTGTAGAGCACAGGTCCCAAAACGCTGCCTTGTGGAACACCAGCTTTGATTGGATAGAGGGAAGTTACGTCGCTGTTAACTTTGACCATGAAGAATCTGCTTTCTAAGTAGGACTTTAATATGGCAAAGTAGTGATAGGGTAAATGCATTTTCATTTTGTACAGTAACCCTTGGTGCCACACCTTGTCGAATGCTTGGGTGATATCCAGGAATGCAGCTGAACAGTATTCTCTATTTTCTAGTGCATTCTGTGCAAATGCATATACTCGATTTATTTGTTCTATCGTAGCATGATGCTTTCGGAATCCAAATTGATGGGAAGGTATAAGTTGTTTTGACTCGATGATTGGGAGGAGTCGCTTCAAAAGAAGTTTCGCAAACACTTTGGAAAGTATCGGAAGCAAGCTAATTGGTCTATATGAGGTGACCACTTCTGCCGGTTTCCCAGGTTTGGGAACAAGGATAATTTGAGCCACTTTCCATTGGCTTGGGAAGTAATTAATTGGGCAATGAATTTATAGCCGCAATCTGGTAGCTCCTTTAGGATTCTGCTCGTAATAAGGTCATTTCCCGGCGATTTTATGTCTTTTAGCGTATTCTTGATAATTCCTCTAATTTCTTTTGGTTTAAAATGCTGGATCGGAATATCCATTTAGTGTGGGGAATCTAGTAATTCAGCTATTTTTATGTCTTCTTGTGGATATTTGCTTGGAAACGGCGCAAATACTTCTAATAAATGAAGAGCAAATGACTGTGCTTTTTCCTTGTCAGATCTGGCCCATCCGCCATCTTTCGTTTTAATAGGTGGCACATGTGATGTTGGTTGATTTAGTTTTTTTGTAGCTTTCCATAGAGAATAACCTGAAGCCTGTGAAGGTGACAAGCTGCTGAGATAGCTTTGTATTTCTGAATTTTTTGTTGACCGTAGGGCGTTTTTGAGTTGCTTTGTAGCGCAATTGAACCGGTTTTTGTCATAGGGGCTTCTGGTCATTTGCCAAATTCGACGCAGTCTCCGCTTTTCTTTTAGTTGCTCCTTTACAACCTGGCTTACATCACGATGATGACTTATACAGCTGGGCTCCAATGTGGAAGTCCATGCAGCATGCTGAATGGCTGAGTTCAAAAGTTCTACTGCATCGCTATATTGGTTTTGTTTTTAAAGGAATATTGGTGACTAGAGTCTCGATAATGCTTCGTCTAAACAGCTCCCAATTTGTGCTTTTGTTGTGCAGACAGATTGTTCTTGCTCTGATCTGAACCTCACGGCTAATTGTTAGAACTATCGGTGAGTAATCTGATGACAGGTCCAGACACGATTCCATGGAAGTGTTTGTTTTTGGTACACCTTTGGATACAAAAAAGTCGATAACGTCTGGAAGCTTGTTTCTGTCCGTTGGCCAGTAGGTTGGCTCACCCGTTGATAGGTGAGACAGGCTGTTTTGTTGCATAGCTTTATATAGGTTACGGCCTCTAGGAGTTGTTATTCTAGACCACCATTGCGGATGCTTAGCATTAGAATCACCCCCAGCGATGAATCTTGATTCTAAGGAGTTATAAAATTCTTGGAACTGTTCGCAGTTAACTGGATGGTTGGGCAGGCAATATACCGCTGTAATTGTTATGGGGCCTTTATAATCATCAATTGTTATAACCGTTGATTGTAGGTATTTCTTTTTATAACATTCGTGCTCCACGTGTGCAATACTGTTGCGAATAATTACAGCAGTTCCTCCACGCGCAGTGCCAGCTGGGTGGATTGTGGAGTATAGGTCATATTGCGGAATTTTTGCGTAACTATTTTCAGTGAAATGGGTTTCAGATATCAACATAATGTCAATATTTTTATCTGCTAAAAAAGCTGATATTTCATGGATATGACGACTGAGCCCATTGGCATTCCAGACTGTGATTTTTAATAATTTATTCATTTCGACATATTTGCTACGACTGTGGTTAGTAGATTAAGTAGCGTACTCACTTGACCCATCAATGCTTTAAGCATGTTTTTTAGCTCGGTCATATCCTCATTCAGTTGAGTATTTGGATTGTTGAGCGGAGTGGTTAGGCTCCAGATAACGAAAGAACTGAAAGAAATCCTCAAAAACAAGGAAAGAAATTCGAATAATACATTACAAATTTAAGCACAACAAGTACTACCAACTACTCGCTGTGGAAGAATATTAATAGTTCGATTGCACATCAACCACGCCCCAAAAATACATAAAATAAATGGGCTAAAACTCAAATCGAGAAGGCAGAAGTTTTCGCTGTACATTTTAGAAACATATTCGCAAATAATCTAAACAACCAATCCATAATCCTTCCTAACCTGTCAAATAACCTAAATGAACAAATAAAGAAAACCATGACAAAAGAGATTTAAGTAAATATCAAAGACAATATTAAAATAAAAAAATCACCTGGCTATGACCGAATAACTGGAAAAATACTTAAGAACCACCCGAGAAATCTATTAACTACCTAAGAAACCTCTACAACGCAGCCATTACAAGAATATATTTTCCAGTCGCATGGAAAGTTGCTGAAATAATCGCAACAAGATCTGACCGAAGCTACGTCATATATACCCATAAGTCTATTGCCTATAATGTCTAATCTGTTCGAAAAGCTCATATTTAATCGACTTGAACCAATAATAATAGCAAGAAACTTAGTACCTAATTACAAATTTGGTTTCAGATGTAAACCTTCTTCTTTCGAACAAGTCCACAGAGTAATAAATAAAATCTCGACAAAAGTTTTGTGATCGAAATGTGGGGCTCTGCAGCAAAATCGAACATCAGAATAATTCAAAGAATACAGTCCAAAATTCTTCGCACCATAGTCAATGCTCAGTGGTATACGAGGTGTGATCAAAAGATAACCGTTATTTTCATCTTTTCATGAGTTACGTATGTTCGATGTTCGCATTTTTTTTTTTATGTTGGTACACATGTCTGTTATATATGTTGGCAATACCAACCATTTTGAATTGTCAGTCTGTTTTTGACAGATAAAAAGGTTAGTCGTGTTTTGGTGTGCTCTTCGATTGTGTACTATTCGAAAAAATGGATCAAAGAAACTGTATTCAGTTTTGTGTAAATGAAATTAAATGCGCAAGGACATTTGAAATGTTGACTGTGGCCTTTGGCGAGTCTACTATGAGCAGAACACAAGTTCAATTGTGGTATAACCGGTTTAAGGAAGGCCGAGAAGATGTCAATGACGATGCTCGTTCTGGTCGCCCGAGCACGTCAACAACCGATGAAAACATTGACGCAGTGAAGAAAATGATTTTGGATAATCGTCGAATCACTATCAGAGAGGTTGCTGATGATGCTGGCATATCGTTTGGCTCATGCCAAGCAATTTTTACGGATGTTTTAGGCATGAAACGTGCGGCAGCGAAGATTGTTCCAAAATAGCTAAATTTTGAGCAAAAACAACGTCGCATGGACATCTCTCAGGAGCTGTTTTTGGCCAAAAACAAAACCGTTATCATGCCTCAACCACCGTATTCACCGGACTTGGCCCCCGCTGACTTTTTCCTCTTTCCAAAACTGAAGACACCGATGAAAGGAAAGCGTTTTGCTACGATTGAGGAGATAAAAGAAAAATCGAAACAGGAGCTGTAGGCGATACCAAAAAAGCGTTTCAGAAGTGTTTCGAGGATTGAAAAAAATGCTGGCCTAAGTGTATTATATCTGAGGGGAATTACTTTAAAGGGGACAAGATAGTTGTTGATGATTAAATAAATACTTTATTTTTTGATCACACAATAACGGATCTTTTTTTATCACACCTCGTATATCAAACGAAGACATCCACCTGTACACCTTTACTGTTCTGTTGAATCAACCATCCAAACATGCAGCCTCAAGCACATGCACCGCCTGTTAGCACACACAAATCCAGATCTGAGAGAAGTTCCTGGATTAGAAGCTTCACAATCAAGCACACTGAAACGTTGCACACCAACAGAACTACAGAATATATACTTATAAATTTAGCCTGAAATTAAGCGGAAATCTTAGAAAGTAAATGTAAATGTAGTGTTAGATATTGGTTTCAGATTATCTCTATTCAATAGACAGGTGTAATGTAAATGGGATACAATAAATACTACCTTGGATTCAAATGATGACATGGATGTGCGTGATTGATATGACAAACTTTCCTGGTTATGATTTCTTGGTAAATTATTCGTTCAGTATCAAGTTATTTTATATTAATAAATTCGTCGACATAAGCTATTTACACCGTATTCCCCGCCACCATGCCCAATCTGCAACCAAACCACCGTCTCCTTCCAGCACATCATTTCAGAATGCAACATAACAGACCAGATATGCCTCAAATATAATAAAACAATAAAAAAAATAACAACCAACATAACAAGCGAAAACATCTCCATATTCATAAAAATACTAAGATCCTCCGAAATATTTTTTGAAATTTAACGCATCAACTACAGTAAAATAAAATATAGGCCGAAAACCCTAGCCGTTAGTGCCTTAGCTTTAAGCTTAACATTAAGTTGTTTGTATAATTAATTATACCAATAAACACGATATAAAAAAATAAATAAATAAATAAAAAATAATAATGATATTATGGAGTGATAATATTTCTTTTGGGTTCTTATATGCAATTATAATAATATCACAGAAATATGGAAGCATTACGGAATAACATTAAATAAACCATTGAGTATTACCAACTCTCACTCTAATTGTTTTATTTGCTACAAAAGGCTGTGTTTATAGTTCTTGAAGTGTTTATAACTTGTTCCAAGCCTCAACTATGAAATCGAATTTATATAATAAATATTGAAGCTGGCTATATTTGGTAGAAGAAATATGTAAATAATAGCCTGGTGTAATATTTATGGAATCATCAAAATGGCGTGAATTCACTGCAAATCCGAGATTTTACAGAGTTTACTTTTTATCGTGTGAAATCATCGCTTTTAGTGTATGCCATTATTATTGTTGCCATATAAGCAAATGTAGGTACTATAAGGTAATAACTTACAAGTTGTGGAAAACATGCTACCTGAAGCTGTCTTCGTTGCAGTATACGACTAAATAACTACAAGCATTGGTAAATTAAAGAAGTGTGCGAACACTAATAGTTAAAGTGGGGAATGTCTCAAAAATGCTTCTTTCTATATATTTTTCTTTGGGGTCGAAAGCGTTAGTTGCTAGTACTCATTGTACTTCTTGCAGATATAATTAATTATGGTGTAAGGTATAATAATAATAATAATAAAAGTGTAAAATAATAATATTAAATTATATATAATTTTCAATATTATTTTAAATTATAAATGCTGCATATTTTGCATAAGTCAGGGAGCTTAGATATCACTAAATGATCAACATCGTGGAGCAGTTGCGATAAGTTGAGTGTACAATTTTCAAAATGGTTTATTTAGAAATTGTATATTATTTGTTTCTCTGTTTTGTATGCACTCCATTTTTTTTTTATCGATCTACATCATTGAGGGACAAAATAATACCTGACTAATTTGAATAAATCTTTACTGCCGCGAACTCTGAGTAGCTATGATTCAACATTTTCGAGGCATCTGTACGTATCTTGATTTTTCACCTCTATTAACATATTTGTATTCAAAAGATCGAGGATAAATAGTTCGTGCTGTTCTTAGCGGTAACAGATTTTAGCAAACAGCGGATGAAATACGCCAGACTGTCGAGAACCATTTACAGATGACCCAGCCTATCACATTCTTGGTTATAACGCCCTAAGTGTCAGCAGTATTGCATCCAATGCACTTTCAATCATTTCCACCCGTTCATAATGCTGCTTTCTCTTTCGTAATATGGCAGTAAAATTCAACTCAACGAACAATTTAATGAGTTGTCTGACAAAAAGTGCTGTAAAAGTGAATTTGTAGACCGAGGAATTTTTTATGTGGTTCTAGAAAGTCATTTGACTCCTGCTCTGCTCCTTCCTTTTGCATTCTAAATTAGAAAAAAAACACTAAAATGGATATAATCCGTACTCTTAATGGTCATTTCAGTCCAGTTAGTCTCAGCAGCCTATTCTAATCTCAACTCGATCTCATTAAAAGAAGTTTCAATTTTTCAAAACTGGCAACCAGCATAGCCTTTACGGCGCTGAACTTGAGGAAGTTCTCTGATCGACCATTAAACAAAATTTACATAATTATCACGGGCATGCACACAGACACACTTATACACTCGTATACAGAGTAAACGCTAAACCGCCATGTGATAAAGCGCTGAACGTGTCAAAATGAAAAGTGTTCCATGATTACCGCGTAAATTATAAACACAAGACATAAATCTGAGCGGCTAAATGATGAGGAGCAGAGCGCAATCGCCAAAGTCGGATGAAGGCAGTTACAGCATCGCAACCGGACAAGGCAGCGGCAGTGTTTATGTCTTTATAAGGGCAAGCGAACCCTTTCGCATAACAAGTAACCCGTGCCAAAGGGGCGAACGACACTGGATACGCTGGCGCGCTGTCTCAGTGGAGGCAGCAGATGACGGCGATAATCAAATAAACGCAGCGATTTATAATGAAGATGCCAGGGTGACGTGCTACGCCTGCTGACCAAGTGCGCCTTATAATAAAAAGGAAGAAAAGAGCAAATTAAGTTGAAAGGAAATCGAGAAAAAAGAATGGAAAATCAAATCGCAACAGAGCTGTGAAATTGTTTATTATTTATTACCCCGCAATCAAGGCGGCGCTTGGGCAGAACGTGAACGCTAAATGCCGAATGCAGCTTGGCGTAGGCAGTTTCAGTGGAAAATTACCACGAAAAGGTGGTGCTGCGTGCATTAGATGCCTTGATAGATGGCAATGATGATGGCCAAAAGCGCACTTTTATTTTATGCTTCCTTCAATGTTCCTATCAAGCTCATCAATGGCATCGACATATTGGCAGTACAGAACCTCGCCACAGAGCACAGTACTCTTGCAGAGCTGCGCTGAATGGCATTACAGGCTTGTTCAGAGTTGCCATCTCTCACTTTGAACTCGAGCATAGCAACTAAAAAGTGGTAAAAAATTAGTATATTACAGAAGAATTACGTACATATGCATTATCGAATGTAAGTGTTGCCTACGCCTTTTTGTACGTATCAAAAAACAATAACAACGTAAAATATGTAAAACAGATTTTAATAAAGTCTTTTTCTTTGGCATAATAGATTTTTAATCGTAATGTAATGAATTGTTTGAAATTCCTCCTGAATCTTTATGCACTATTGAAATAAATTTTATAACACTATGTGTGAACCACAAAATCGACCAAGGGGCATCCATGGTTTTGCTTGCTTATGCTCTTGCTGGAAATTCAATTTTATGTGAATTTTCGGATTAAAAATGCTGAAATTCACAAGTTACACATATTGTATTCTTCAATTGTTGTTGGTTTATTCGCATATACGAGCGATGTAACAAGAAGAAGTCCAATGGAGCAAATCATATCGTCTTGGAGGCCAGCGGATCCCACAGTACCCCGAAATGTATGGCAGCTTTGAATTTTTCGTACAACAGGTCGTTTCTTGGGCAAACTGAGTGACATGTAGCAGCGTATTGTGATATAAAATTAGTGTTCATTACACGAAATTATACAAATAAGCTCATGTTTTGCCGAATTGAGATGTGTGGGTTGCCACGAATAAGGTTTTCGAAAGAGACAAATAGTCACTCGTTTATCCAGAGCGTTTTGTTTTTTAATAGTGGTTTAAGTTAGTCGATCTCAATGACCTAATATTTCATATATATAATAAAAAAAAGTGAGCGTTGGGAGGTACTCGAACTTTTAAATTAATAAAAGTCCTCAAAATATGCATTATGCACAAGTTCAAAAAATCAACGCCGCCTGGGAGGTCTTACAGGCAGGCAATACAGCATAACAGATCTGGCCAAATCTGGAAACACTTTAAAACTCAAAAGAGGTACACTCATCAGGGTATCACTTCTGACTGGATCCTATGTGCCCACGTCAGAATATTATATTTAGTTTATATAAATTGCATGAAAAACATTTCCCAACCTCCTAGAAACATTCCTTGCATTTTGTAGGAAATATAGAAAGCACAAAAGTTTCTACAAATACCAAAAACCTAATCGAAATCTTAGAAGTTCACACCTAATAATACGATTCATCAATTATTCATGTTGGTTCGAAACTTAGAGAAAAGTATGGATCCTATGGTGTCCCAATTGGCCATATTGGCCTAAGCGAGATTTCGCAAGGAGGGTGCCCACTTCTACCTACTTGTATATCACCGTAATCTGGATAGTTCATTTAAAGTTAGATTGCAAATGTGCTCGTAGTGCCGTATTCACAAGAATAACTTGATTTAGTCTACATTTTAATAATTTAGCGAAGCAATTGAAGGCTATACTGGAAACAAATGGTGTTTTAATCAAAGAGAATATACATAAAGAGGTTCCAAATGACTCTTTGCCAAAAGAGGTTAAATGTTATTCATGGCAATCGCCGTGGAACCGCTGAAGAAATGTTAAAGTTGACTTTCCACTGCTAAAACGATTCATTACAGGTTCATAGTAAATTTAATATGAGTTTCGGAAGGATTTGTTTTTATTGTCTTACTCGGAGAATGAAGAAATTTTGCAGATTTAATAGTTTTGTTATTTATTAATAATAGTATATTGACAACATGAAAATTAAAACAATTTAAAAATCTAAACAATTCTCTTTGTTCATGGCTATCGCCAAGGACCGATTACAAATAGTAGCACTAACATTTTTAAGGCAACTTGTTTTTTTTTAAATATATTTAATAATTTAAAATTTTTTACCTTTTCACCCAATTTTACCCAAAAAATCTGATGATGTGGACTGTTGGCAACCCTAGGCTAGTATTAGCAACAGCACATAGAGCAACAATAAGCCATGGACGGTGTTGCGGTTTGTGGCCCACAGCGCCAATTCGTTATGCTGGCGTTCGGTCTTGTTACCATGAATTGCGGCGCTCATAAATAAGTCGAAGCTAGAAATTGTTTAAAGAAGTGCGAAATACGCCTCCAATTTGCACGCTTCCCAGGCAGGAGGTCAAACTAGATTGCTGCTGCGGCCCATGGGCAGGTAATGGTAATAGTGAGAATATATGTGTCCGTGTGTGTGTGTACAACTGAAAATAGATCTCTTAAAGAGTTTTAATGTTATTAGAATTATCGTTTTCCGATGACAATTTACAGTATGTGCGTTGGTTCAACTTCTGCACCCAATTTTTCTTATGCACACAACACACGTAATAAGCACATCATTAGCGATGCATGCGCCATGCATCCATTGCAGCAACCAGCTCCACGGCAGAGGTACATAAATTCACATGTAAAATTCCTTGGAATCGACAGGCCATGAAACATGTATGCCGCATGTTTTGACACCTAACATCCGCCCGTAAGCTGAATTTAGACAACAACAACAACAAGAAAAACATCATTGGCAGCAGCTCCAGCCACAACAGGAAAAGTCTACGCTGCGTTCAGGATCAATGAAATATCGATAAACTCAACTGAGCAGTATCTCAAAAATTATATTGCAAGCGACTGGCACGAGTGCCGTCGCTGTGGTGTTGCCGGTGCGGGTGTGGGTACTTGACTTCAATTTAACTGCAATAAATTCAGCTGCAGAGTATCTTAGAAATACTCGTAGACATGTGCACCCTTTCCACATACAAATACAGTATGTATTCAAGTGCAACCCGCCTAATAAGGCAATGCTTGGGCTGATATCCTCATGCATTCAGCTGTGACTTAATTAAGTACGTTAGACTGTGCAGAACTACTGCGACCCCTCTGTAAGCAAATGCATGATTGTACGTGGCAATAGTTTGGTGTCTAGGAAAACGCGCACAGTGATTATGATCACCGCCAGTGACGGAAAAAAGGATTTTGATAAAGGAAGATTTTTACATACCAAAAAGTCGCGATTCTATGGTTTTAAATATCAGCAGGCATCTGACCTGGCAATGTTTCCATTTCTTCAATTATATAGAAGATCAGACCTATTAACTACTATGGGAAACAAAGATCCTAATTAACTCTCATTTGTAAATGTGAATTCAGGACATTTTGTAAAAGTGGGAGAAATGAAGTACTGAAAGATTTTTCCAAAAACCACACAATGTAAGTTGTAATAAAACTGCATAATTTTCAAACAAAACTTTGCGATAGGTAAATGGAAAATGTTGCGACGAATCGCCGAAATTTATTCAAATAATGTTTGCAGCAGTACAAACCAAATCATTATTAATGGAGAAAATGAACTATGAAGCTCTTAATACAGCATTAATGACGAAGAAATGATAACTCGTGCTTTTTAATTTTAAAGTTAACTCAACTTTTACCTTTGATGTTGGCCAAAAATAAAGGTAGTTTTAAAGATTCCTCTAAAACCCGTTACTGTAAGATTTGCTCCTAAACCGTATAGGGTATATGGTCCACAGATTTGGCCAGGTTGACGTGGATTTTGCGGAATCTTTGAGACACATAAAAATCAAGCAATAAAGTTGTGGCGAAATGAGGATTTTGAACTTGAAAGTCAACTAAAACATACGCCACTGGTTATCTCTAATACTCAATGGTTGCGTGTGGCGGAAGTGCAAGCAGCTTGTGTCTCCCACCCTCTCATAACGAGATCGCTACTTAGTCTCATGCACACGAGGGCAAGGGCGTACGTGTGTGTTAAGAGGATTTGGAAATTTGATCCTTTTATTTTTAGTGGCATTATTGAGGCGAAGGCCTGATTGCACTCCGTGTCAGTTCTTTCCATTTGAATGTCACTTTGAATTACGTTGGTGCTGTGTGGCTGTTGTCGTGGGGTTAACTGGGAGCATTTTTCGTGGGATTTGGGGTATGGTCTCAATTCACTTTCAATTAAAATCCACTTAGGGTCGGCCCACTGCGTTACTCGCACAATGCAAATTGCATTTGAAACTTAGTTGATTGCGGGAATTAATGTGGCAGCAGACCCATGATGCTCGCAGGTCTTTGACTGCCTCACCAAGAACCCTCTTCTTAATTTCAGTTTTCAATGTCAAGTTTGTTATCTTTAAGTGCCCGTAATGCGATATTTTCGTGGCTGGGGATGCTACTCGCAATTGAAAATATTTCAACGAAAGTGAATAAGGCAATTACAGGCATCGCTACTTATTCTACTATAAATCCTTTTGTGAGTTTCCGAACCCTTTCACAGTGTCACGACTTCACGCCAGATCGCTTTCTGGATGGCACGTGAAGCTACTCAATATCAATTTGAATATAAGGAAACGCTTCAGACCCGTAGTCAATTACATTAAAATGCAGCTCAACAACAATAACAACAACAACAAAAAACCAACTGAAACAACAACTTGGCATATGAAAATGGCGCCAGCTCAGCTTATGGAGCAACTCGTTCAAACTGATTAGTTTTGACATTTCCAGTGTTTACATTGCCTCTCCAATGTCAAAATGTGGCGTCGGTGTTGGCGTAGACACTCGTCCCCGATACATGCAAAATCCTAGGCGCCCCGCAAATCCGGCTTTGATTAATAGCTCTGCCATTGCGCTTGGCGGTAACACAAGCACATTTCTCTAAGTAAGAAGCTGTTACTGCCTGTTAATTAAATATTAATTATAATTTGTTTAAATGCTGCTAATAACGACAATTAAGTGCCTACGCTTTAGGGTCTAATGGAAATTCTCTGTTTATTATGCGCAGCTGTCTACAGGTTGTCAACTCCAGTTCGATTCGTTGTTCTAGACACTAATGGCGCGCTTAATCATCTGAAAAATTTAGTGAATCAACTGATCACCGGACTAATAAGCGGAACGTCTGAAGCGAATACTAATGGAGCCTTCGTCGACTGAGAATTGTATTGGCGGACAAAGATTGCATTTGTCATATACAGAGGCCTAAATAATTCATAATTGTCACACATATGTACAGGGTACTAACTCCTGCAGATACACGTGAACCGCCCTATCGAAATCTTTTCATCTTTGCCTAAGGTTGCCCAACATTAAATTCTTTGATCAAGACAAAACTCATACTACGGTAGTTAATATTGAGCTGAAAGCCTTAACTGCATTTTATTTATCTGAATAACAACTGATTACTTATTCTAAAGGGGAGGGTATTTAAATATTTCCCATAAATGGAGTGGTGCAAATATTTGTGAGTTTTCTCTGCTCTACAATTATTATATATCAAAATTAGTTTTTTTAAGTTCTCGCAGTGCTTTATTTTTTGAAAGCGCTTTCCTGACGTGTGTTTTTAAGGATATTGAGGTATTCTCGTACTCTGATAGTGAAATCATATCTAGGAAATTTTTGAAAAATAAACTGTTTATGCAGATTTCTGGTTATTTAATAGGAGAATTGAACCTAATAAAATAGAGCAATTCACAAATTTGATTGGTTAATGTATTATGAGAACTAAGCTCCTCAGTTTTTCTGCTTCAAAATTATAGTTAATTCGTATTTTTATTACAGTAAGCACATACGCCAGTAGACAAATTGAGTAAAATACGTGGGCCAATTTAAATTCAAACAAATAAAGAAGGCTGAAGTCGGGTTTGGGCGACTTCGAAATACCTTTTACCCTTAAATGTTCGTCCGAGTTGTTCCATGGCGATGTACATTTTATGCGCATAGACGCTAGTACGGACTTAATGAATCATTTGTAGAATAGCTAGGGTAATTTTAAGTGGGGACCTGAAAGTTCATTATATCGGAGGGAGGTGTGTTGTTTATCTGATCGACCACATTTCTTATGTATGGCTTTGTAGCGCCACTAGACCTATTCGTATTTCGTCCACAAAATTTTTGTAGGTCGTAAATTATAAAAATATGTCAACAGTGCTGTAAGAAAAACCATCATTTAATGAATGTGCGGCGTTTAATGAAAGTGTCCTGAACCCTCTTCTGTTTTCATTGAAGAATCTGCTATAGGAACCTTTAACGATTCTTGGTTTTTTGTGGGAGTGTCAATAGTAGTATGCCGTCCATATTTGTATCCATTACCTTTAAAAAAGATAAACATGTTATACTAATTTTGTCCTTTTGAATTGGGTTGCAACTACAAAAAGGAGGCATGGTGGGTATGGACATATGTATACAGATATGATCAGAACCAATTTCTGAACCATTTTAATTTTGTCCGTTCAGTCTGTCCGTCTGTGGCCACTTTTTATACCCTTTACCTTTAAAAAAGGTAAAAAGGGTATACTAATTTTGTGTTGCAATTTCAAGAAGGAGGCGTGGTAGGTATGGACTTAAGTATACAGATATGATCAGAATCACTTTCACTTTCGATTTTGTCCGTCCGTCTGTCCGCCTGTTAGAGCTATCTTAATGAAACTTTGCAAGAGCTAAGTCTGAACAAATATACAGAATCAGATTGCTATATGGGCCGATTTGGACAACGACCACGCCTACCTCCCATATAAGGAACTTTTTCCACATTTCTTAAAATGACTATAGCTGCGGTCGACTTGATGGAATAGTGACACCATTTGGTAGTTAGGGAGATGTGGGTCCTAGCAACCACTATGCAAAAGGTGGGCGGTATATATTAACTGCCACGCCCATTACTAACAAATATTCATATCTTAAGATCTCGTAGAGATTTATGGACGAAAAGCAAAATGTGGTCATTATAAAGGTAACATCAAGAAATGGGGTTGATCAGAGAAATGACACGCCCACTTTTGATATAAGGAGCCTTTGGGTCTAAAATCAAAATTAGCCTACCTAAGCTCATATTGATACTATCGGATTAAAAATTGACAGAAATATACATGGGGTGCATAGTGTGTGTGGAAAATATGGGGATCAAAATAATACTGCCACGCCCACAATTAACCAAAAATCATTACTAGGCTCCTATAAAATATTTATCAACGAAATTCTACAGGAAGGTTGCGGGTACTAACATTAACCACCACACAAAAAATGGGCGGGTTATTTTCACAGCCACATCCACTATCGACATATTTTTGTAATTTACGATCTATACAATATTTTTGGACGAAATTTTACGTTAGTGGTTATATTGACACTACAAAGCCATATATATATTTATAAGGTAAAGGGTATTTCGCAGTCGGTCTAACCCGACTTCAGACTTCTTTCTCGTTTTTATATGCACTAGTGTAGACCCAATACACATTACTGCCATTACTTTATTTGTATATCATCAATACGAGCATAGCTATACTAATTTTAATTTTAGTCAAGAAAGATGGAAAATGGGCTTGTAGAAGTTTTGCAGATGGCTTTATAATGTCCACAGGTCGCTTGCATAACCTCTTATCTACCTTAAGCTATGAAAATGTGTTAATTATTGGCATGGCATTTAATATATGGAGGTCACATTTTGCATTGTGGTTAGTGGGATCCACATTTACATAATTCTTCATCACTATTCCATCAATTGGACCGAAGTTATAGTCATTTTAAAAACATTGGATAAAAACGTTGGGAAGCGTGGTCTTTATCCAAATGGGCTCATATAGAAAGTTAGTTCTGAGTTTTGGTCTCCAGACTATATCTTTGCAAAATTTCATTAAAATATCTCTAACGGTCTGGAAAAAAGTGGCCACAGATAGACAGACGGACGTACAACAAATGATTCTAATAATCCTTCTGGTAGTTGAAAACCGCTTAAATGTACAACAATTATAAGGATACGTTGACAGCAATAGGCTCGACACTGCCATAAAATCCTAGCTGAATAAAGATTCTTCACAGATTATTGCAGTTTCTAATATTAAGTAAACTGTACTTCAGGAAAATTCGATCCAAAAATTCTTGGAAAAATATATATCATCTCGACTTATATTGATCAGAGAAAATATGCCTTAAATTTTGATAGGATAGCACCACGAACGTAACATTTGAAAGCACTGGAAGAAAAAAATTTATTTGTCCCAGACATTGAAACTACTGGGCCAAATATTATTCCTGTTCACTCAAGGATGTGCAAAAGCCAAGGCGAAATTATCTTTCGACTATTGTACGCTTTTTGAACCATGTTATCTAAAAGGATGCGGCTACGCGTACGATAAAAGCAACAGTATTTGAAGAAATTGGCTCTAATAACCGCGTAGTAAGTCGCTTAGATTCGGTCGCTCTTGTAGTTTTTCTCGAATCACTGGGTCGTGTCTAGTAATCAAAAATTTTGTTTCATTATTTAACTTTAACGAAAGTACCCTTAATTTCACTGAGAGAAAACAGTTGACAAAACTTTCTTTATAATATATTAAATAATTCATTTGGGAATCTATACGAGTTTTTATCACTGCACCTTTACATTACGATTGATCGACTGCTTTATTCGAACCTTTTTCATTTCATAAGCATACTTAGTTTTCCAGACAGTTCTAGACTGCAGTGTAAACCAGAGAAGAATTACCTCTGGTGTAAACATACATATACCAGAGTTACACAAAGACATAATATCACAAATGTTTTATAATTATCATGACATTTAATATTACGTAAAACAGCAATAGCAACGTACTAATACATTCATAAATATTTATATGTATCTATATATATATATATATATATATATATATATATATATATATATATATATATATATATATATATATATATATACTCGTATAAATTAGTGCGTTGCTATTGCTGTTCTATGATGTTTCACGCTTACTTATGAATACTGAGAATGGTGATTCCTGACACTAACAGAGCAAAATTTAAATATTCAAAAAGTGCAGTTGTCAATCATCTCCCATCGAGTGCGGCCGTAAATTTTTTCTCTGTGCACTAGCAATCACAACTAACTCCTCTTACTAAATTTCGCTTTGAATACACACGTGTTACGGTTCTTCATATTCCGCCTTCGTTTTATTTTCTTCTGCCGTTAATTTCAACAAATACTACTTCTGAGAAACTTCTCCCACTTGGAACATCAATATGGCTACCCCCTCTGGAGGTAACTATTTTGCCTTATTGGACCCGGATGGGAAGTCTAGTATAGATCCCCCGCCTCCAAAAGAAAGAAGAAAACGAACAGCAACAACCATTCATTTAATCTTAATATTTCACGACAATATTTCTGTTGGAAGAAACTGTACTGCAAACAATAACTGCCCTAAATTCATATTCAATCACAATATTTCTGGGTCTCAAAAGCTCTAGAAGGCATCAGTGCTGTAACACCGCAAAATCTTTTCACACGTGAAGGTCATCTGCTTATTCTCACAAAAGCCGAGACGCAACGCAAATTTTTAAAAACAAAAAATCTGTCAAACCCTCGCCCAATTGAGGTAAGCCTCCACCCAACAATTAATACCATGAAAGGTGTCGTCTTCGCCCCTCCTCTCCGTAACCTCACTTCAATCGAAATTCTTCACGGTCTTAATAATCAATATGTTGTTTACTGGCAACATTGACACGAAATGTAATGTGTGTGCATCCAGTGCACACAACCCCCCAGAAGTACCAAAGTTAACTGCAACAATTGTAACCATCCGCATAGATCCTCGAAAAAAATTGCCCATCTTATAAAGACAGAAAAGAAATAATTCTAAAAAAACAACAACAAAATGTATAAACAGAGAAGTTTCCGAACAAATAAATAATGAAAATTATAACAATGACATTCCCATAGAAACAATTGAATCTGCAATACAAGAAAAGCAAAAACGTAACTATCCAAATAGCAACACCGAAAATACAGCAGCAGAAACCAAATCCAATACCACTAATACTAACAAAACTATATCTAAAACCAATAACAGTAATCCCAAAAATACAATTTAGCGAACTAACTCAACTTTCAGCACAAACCAATCATTCTCTTCCTACACAAACAAATCAACCATCGCTACTAATTGCACACCCCCAACACCCCCAATTACATGGTAGCGACCATATCGCCATTTATGTCACCCTCACACTTCCATCAACATGTCCAAACCCATACTCCAACAAAGTTTCACGTTTCAAAAGCACTGGCGCCAACCGGGATAAATTTCATATTATCTTTACAAGGATAGATATGTACAATTAATCTTACAAATAACATCAACACAGATGCAGCCAGATTTCATACGCCACTTATATCCGCGTCCAATGAATCACCCGCATGGTCAAATACTACAAAACATAAGACCGTATATTGGTGGAACAGGCTGCTTGAAGAACTACGTCAAACAAAGCAGCAACTATTCCTTACATTTAAACGACACCTTTCGGTAATAAATATACTTGCATATACAAAATCTTGCAATATTCAAGCATCAATCAAAAGTAGCAAACCGGAAAGCCCTGACTGATTTTACTACCACCATTAAACACTGCGATCAAACAAATATGGGATAATATTAACGATAATACTTCACGGTACGCCGCCAAGCCATTAATTGAGTTAGACTCTGCTTTACATTCTCCAACAGACAAAACTCCAGGTATTGATCAAAATGTCTTTCTCAGACGAGGCCCCTATATAATGGGAGTCTACACGGATCACCATTTTCGGTGACTTGGTTTCGGATAACCACTGAAAAATTAAATAAAACAATCATTGCAAACAGATTTTTTTAACCCTTGCATATATGCAGATAATTTGTACCTCATCTCCAAAATCTATTCAGATATGGAATTTCAGTCTCATTTAAAGATAGTTATTCAAGATATTAAAAATTGGTGCTCCTACTCTGGCGCAAAAATACTATACTAAAAACCAACATTTTGCATATACGTAGAAAGATAAATTGGGCTTTATTAGATGTTTATATAGACAATTAACATATAGATTGTGTACAATTTTGAAGAATATTAGGTCCAATTTTTAATAGTAGATATAACTGGACTTCGCTTACACACTATTTTAAAAACATCACTTTTTAGTAAATTAAATTTATTGAAATGTTGTCATCGTTTCATAGCAACTCGCATCCAAATGTAAATATTCATAAAACTAAAGCACTAATTATTTTCAAAATCGACTTCGGATTGGCAATTTATGAACATATGGAAAGGCCACGCTGAACAAAATTAAGACAGTTTACCATGCAACTGCTAGACTATGCATTAGAACTTTTGCAACAACACCATTGACTAACATACGTGTAGAGTTTGGACTACAAACGTTCGACCTCAAAGTAGAGCATGTCCAAATTCATTGCGAAAATAATATCACATACTGAACATGAAATAGTCCATATTATAAATAAAGTAGACAACAAGCACCCACCCCGTATTCCTTGTGATATTTCCCGCTAATGCTAAAACTATAAGGGCTCGAAACGAAACAGACACCATGGAAACTTCATACGAATTGCTTCATCAACGACCTCATCCATTTGACAAAAAACCGTACTATCTTATATTTAGCAGCAGTGTTCAGGATACAAAAGCACTAATTTCCATTTTGAGTTTCTATTTTCAATGAAATCGAAACAAATGTCGGTATCGATGCCGAAGAAAAAAAGTTGAAGTAATTAAAACATGAAATCTTATTTAATATTAAAATTAAAAATTACCTTTTCTTTCACTTCAACCTTATCTTCAAAGAATTTCTGATTTCTTCTCACTGGTTACATCGGTTTTTTTAGGTACAATTGCGATTGGACTAGGAAAGTATATGCAAATATTTCCCTCAAACTATGTATGTAAGTCAATCTAGTAATCGATAACAATAATAAAATCAATAACGAATCGATAACAGGAACAGTTTAATAGATTTGTTAATTAATTTCAATAAATGGAACGACAAAAGCAAATCTTCTGCGGGTAAGATACGTACTCATCGTTAAAGATACTAGTATTTCAATCAAACAATTATATTGCAGGTGGGATTCATCTTCAAAAAACACTGGTTGCTCTGATATCTCATATAAAATTTAATTTCATATCCTTTCACAGAGTTGATTGATTGATAGCGTTTATAAAAACATTTTTTAAATATGTGATCCGCTCTCGAACTCCCACCTACATAAAAATCAATAAATAGGGAACACTTCCTATACAGCAGAAAAATATATTCTTTTTATTGATAGATCTTAAAAGAACTAAAATAAAATAGTTTTCCTGGGACTTAATTTAGTAAACGCGAATCTAGATATATTTACTTCGCAACAGGATGGTTCTTTTAATTTGTGTTCCATCACTTATTTGATATTTAAAATTTATTTAATTTGTGGACTCGCTAATGTGCAAAGTAAATGTAAGGAAATAACAATTTTTATATGTCATTTAGACTGTTTGAGAACATTTTCCATATTCGTTTGTTTAAGAACATTAGACTTGCCGGAATGCTGCTCGAATTGAATTTTTAAACTCAGGATACTCCATTGGGTTGATTCACAAATACATTTGAGAGTTAACGGGATAACAAAATATGTTTTCGATGTCTTCCTCATAATCTTGCTTACATAAAACGAAGGCCAACTGTAGTAATGAATACAAAGTGTCGTAGAGGCAGAACTTCTCCACACCCTATTTTCCATTCAAAATGTGATGTTTACAGTTCTATTAAGAAAAGCATACTCCATTTAATACGAGAACAGATTCTTGTAGATATCAATCAACTGTATTTAATTCACTGCTATTTCGAGCGTTCGCTTTTAAACCATGCAAATACCCGTACGTTTCAACGCTCAGCTATCAGCTCTCAGCACTTACTTCAAATGGCTACAACATACCCGGCAACTCTGCAATCCAGTCAGTTTAGTCTGGTAATTCCATGGCATGACAACTTCGACTCTGATTGCATTTCTCGCACTGTCAACACACGACTTGATTGAGTTCACCGAGGAACTGCGGAAACTGCTACACTAGTGAAGCAAATTGACGTGTGTGCATCTCCTAGAAACATGTATTTTGCCTTGCTATGCCGCACAACATGCAAACTCCGTGTTTGCACTCATTTGACTGATTGATGACAAGATATTTGACAGCTACTCCAATCCAACTTGTCTCATCTGTTGTGTGCTCGTTTAATAGATTTCCTGCCATTGCCACCTCTGTTGTTGTTGCAGTTGCTGCGTTGTGCTCGTATATGTTTAGATGGAATGCGTGATGGATATTAACGCTGGCACGCATCCACTGCATCCCTCCGGCCATTGCAGTCCAGATTGTCTTTCTCCTCAGCAGATTTCTATCTTTACATGGGCTGAAATGCGGAACGAACGGGTAATTTCGTCGCGCTGCGTGCCGCAGTTATTGTTAATTCTCGAGAGTGTGCTTGTTGAAAATCAAAAACGATTTGTTGCGTTGGATTTTTGGGAGAATGTGTGTTAATGGAAAACTGGGCTCTGGTAACGAGGACACACATTCATCATAATCTTAGCGGAATATGTGATTAATTAACTGTTTTAATTAGTACCCGACGTTTTTCTCAATTGGCGGCGTCTTTTCGAAATTATTCTCTGATAGGGGATGTCCGAACATATTTCCGCAGACAGTGTACCAAAATACTCAGGCGAATAATTGGTAGAAACTGTGTCAGTGAAAATTGTTTGGTGCCCTCTTTTATGCCGTTCCAATTTCCTACATCTAATTTACAGTTCTCGGGTTTCTGGATGGTTTTAATGAATCATCAATCGGTTAAAATATACCGCGCTGTTGGTTTTATTGAAGTTGAACACTATATTGGCTGCATAGTCGAATTCATTGAATGGTCTGTTGGTATCACAGTTACTCAGGAAATGTGTTATGTTGCATTAATTTTCATTTTCAGTTATATTGTTAATAAAGCTTTACACGATTGTTAATAATCTAGATGAGCAAATTAGTTATCCGTTTGTTGGAATTAGTTTGAACTGACGCCAACATGCGCTTTAGTGTACCTAATCAACAGCAATAAATAATTACAACTCAATTGGCTATCGACATTTGACAGTCATGCACTACAAAAATCATTATTTCCAAGTCAGTAATTCAAAGGAATGTTTTGTTACCAACACTTTTGACTGATCTAAAACGTACATTTAAAATACTCGTATGTACATATAATATGTATCATATATATATACTTTGCTACTGAAGGTGGTTAGCAGACCTGTTCGAAGTATCTGAAATCTCTAACATTGTCCCATATGCCCCATTTCTCTTCCATATCATTAAACAACTTATAGCAAAGTATAGGTTTTATATGCATTATTCGCATGCGACATTTTAATGCAAATGACATTTGGCTGAAACACCACACACTTTTTGAATATTTATTTACTTATATACATTTATTTATGTAATTAATTATACAAACAAACTTCCAGCTAGGCACTAACTACTACGGTCGTCGGCTTGATGCCGACCTTGAGCAAGGTCCAAAGAACGGCTTTTCTGTGCATTTCTGGTACTTTAAGGACCACTCCAACTAAAGCATAGAAGTGATACTCAACCTACCTACAATAGATCTGGTAGGGAAACAAGTGGTCGCCGCATCAGCGCTGAGGCTGAAATGTACGTCGTTATGGCATGATCGGCAGATTGGTCACTCGACTATCCTGCTTACCTGGAGTAGTTTTATCCAATAATTGACCACTCTATATCTAATCTCAACTTAGATAGGCATTTCCAGACACATATTCAATCTAGAAGGGATTGGCAAACACTCATGCCTTTGAGAAGGAGGGGGACTGAATCTCTACACCGACGGATCCAAACTTGACGATAGAGTAAGCTTTGGAGTTTTCTCAAAAGAACTGGGACTGGAGCTTTCGTTCCGTCTCCCCTTCTACTGCTGTGTTTATCAAGCAGAGGCCCTAGCCATAAAGGAGGTAGCCATCCACTTAAGTAGACACGCCGTAACAAAGACCATTATAATTATCTACTCGGATAGCCAGGCAGCCATCAACTCGGTAGCACTGAAATCAAAGGTTGCTCAGGTCTGCCGGTCAGCCCTAAATGATGTCAGTATCGTTTTCAGGGTACGCCAAATATGGGTTCCGAGACATAGGGATATTGAGAGGAACTGTAGGGCTGATGAGTTAGCCAGAGGGGGCAGCAACCTTCTTTTATGCACGGGAATATGCGGGGTTGGAATACCAATTGCCACCTGTAAACTGCTGCTGAAGGATAGGGTCGTGCGTGAGGCCAATGGGTCTTGGGCACACGAGGGCACTTGCTTAACGACTAGGCTAATGTGGCCGGAGCTTAATAGGCGGAAATCTAGAGACTTGCTTGCCCTGTCGAGGGAAGATATCTCTAAGGTCGTGGCTTGTATAACTGGTCATTGGCTATTCGGCAGACATGCTCTCAGGCTGGGAGTGTTTTCTCATGACTGTGGGGATGAGGAGGAGGAATAGATCTGTTCTGCAGGTGCCCCGCTCTGCTTCTAGGCTCTTTAGGCAAATACGCTATTAACTCTCTTACAGAAGTGACTGGCGCGAAGGTTAAACAAATCCTGCGCTTTATTAGGGCTTCAAAATGGTTTGACGAGTAAATCAGAGGTGAATTGTTACGCGGTGGTATCACAATGGACCCATTGTGCTCTGTAGACCGGCTACCACGATAACGTAACCTAACCATGGTCGTCGACCCAAATTATTTAATCTATTGTAATTAAACATAGTAATAATATTAGATTTTTTTCATATATCTATGGTTATTTTAATATTTTCTGTGAATAGGAATTTATTAATTCTGTGAATAGGATTTTCTGATATGCGTTGATTTGTAATCTGTTGATGGATAATCGCAGTGGCAAATATGGCATACGGATTGTGTCTGGTTTTCCATAATGTGTCTCTGAGTTCAAAAAGTATGGCCCATACGAAGGCGAATATATTTTGGAAGATGTGTAGTTTGGATACCATTGGTATACTCTGGAGGCTTACCTTCAATTTGTAGTGGTGTCTGTATTGTGTCCAGTTTTGTTCGTTACATTCAGAGTATAATTCTTTGGTTCGCCTTACCGTATCCCGTCTGTGGAAAGTGGGTTGCATGACGGTCGGTGATATGGATGTAAACTTAGCTGCGTTGTCTGCAAGATTGTTTCCTTCGATTCCAAAGTGTCCTGGAAACAAGATAATTTAAAAATTGTTAGGGTGTTGGGTGAGTATATTTCTGATTTTAGATACTGTTTCATTCCTGTGGTTGATATATTGGACAGTTTGTATTGTTGAGAGTGGGTCGGTACAGATTATGTGTTTCTCACGAAGCCTCGGCTTCTGCTGCAAAAATTGAGATATGCTGCTCCAAGATCGCAAGCTTTTTAACTGTGATTGATGAGTTAATTATCGCATGAGAAATGTTTGAGTCGGCTTTTCATGCATCAGTAAAAGAAAAGTTCCAATTGTTGAGAATGAATTTGTGCGATATTTCCTTGTAAATCCGTCTGCATGTACTTAAAGTCGATTTACCAAATATTGCGACAAAATTATTGCTTAAACTTTTGAATTCATTTTACAGACAAACCCATACTAGTCTGTCCTTCGTTTGTAATTTCACCAACATTGAATTTCAGGCCAACACTTTTCGATTATTGATAGATTATTATCGTTTTACACCGTTGTTCATATTAATTATTCTGAGTTCTCACCTCCTGTGGTTTTTAAAGCTTCTGGTGAGCCCCATAAATCTGAGGTATTCTCATATCAGTTCCCTTTTTAATTTTATCGTCAAATTTATACAGAAACACCTACGCCAATATGCCAGATGTGAGGGAGTTGAATGAAACAATAAAACTTCTAAAACAGCCATAAATCTGATAGAACATTCAGATAATTTTCAGGATAATTTTCAGGATTTATTAGACTAACGCAATCGCCTTCAAATCGATTGATGAGACACTAACAGCAACAACAACAATTGCAACAAAAAACTGCCAAAGTCCATTGCCTCAGTGACCAAGAAAAATTCCCAAGAATAAAGCACGCACACCAGCGACAAAAAAATTTGAATTAAAAAAATCCGATCTCCAAAAAAAAAAAAAATAAATCGTTATCTCGTATAATAATTTTTTAAAATTCTTTATAGCCACAATCCGTTGGATGCGGCTCATTGTATTCAGTGTGTGGCGGCGCTGATGCATTGATTTATTTTTATTGGATTTGGTGCACATCAAAGACGCAAACGGACGCAAGCAGACGCAGGCATATTCAACCAATTCAATGACCAAAGCCACAGTCGCAGCCAAGAGAAGTCAGTGCCAAAGTCAAAGTCAAAGCCACACAGTTGCGGTCGGTAACACTCAAGAGGTGTTATCGCATCGGTGGTAATGCGCCGCAGCCACTGTGGGTTGCGCCATGTACATTCACACTGCCGGATTTACCCATGGCCAATTTAAGCAGCTGCTGATAGTAGGGGGCCAGTTTGGCAGGGGCCCACATGGTTTTTTTTTTAATTTTCCAACGAGCTGTATGATTGGCTAAACCATTGGTCTTCCTATCCACCTAAATATAGAAGTAACCTGATCAAGTCCACACCTCAATCATTTTAGGCTTTATACTCGTAAAGTCTTGAATTGAACTTGCTACTGAAACTGCCATTATTTAAATTTGCGATACTAAATCTGTAAATGGCACTCACGACCATTATATTTATCTATTCATTTATTTTCATATTCTTTTAAAATACATGGATTCACATTTGGTCTGCATTAATTGATGCCCTTCAAGGCTAATGGTAATAAATTTTTTAGTACGTTACTAGAATAGAGTCACCTTTCAATGCTTCATACTCCCATATTTACTGCAATCACATATTTTAATGCGATACAGCGACTACTGCCACCGTCTGCCACAGCTTAGGTGCCAAGAATTTTAAATGCAGCCGTGTGCGCACATGGGTGCCACAGACGGTGCGCAGGCCGGCCAATTGACTTCGATTCAGCTGATTTGGCTGCCTGCGCCTGCCGCTCACTGGCAGCAATTGCCGCGTCCGTCAGTCACGTTCTGTGGCCTGTCGGAATTTGAGTTGAATTTGAATGCATTCCTTCTGACGTTAATGAGAAAGTTTGGACGATAATTTATGCGACACTTTCTCGTCTCTGCGGTTACCCAAGATTGGGTTGAGAATTCTAGATGACTAAAGCATAAAATAATTAAACGTTGTTGCTTACTAGAGAGTGAGAGAGAGGCGGAAATGAGAGCTTGTAGTAACCTCAGCAACGATTTGCAAGTATGTTGCACAGTGCGAATTTCTTAAGCTAAAGTGTTCCTACCACGGCCCAGAATGGCGTCAACGCTTTCAGCTATAAACAACCGTGTTGGTAGATTGGCATTTAATTACTGCCTCTAGCCACGTAAACGCACGCGCCAGCAGACAATGTTGCACATGCGCACTTCTATTAGGCAGATGTTGTTAGCTAGCTCCATGACAGTGTATTTAAATGAAATTGCAAGTATAAAAAGCCCGCCCCCGTCGCCACCACGTTCGATATCATTGAAATGTTTATGTGTTTCATGCAAAATATTGTTATGAGCGCGATTAATTATTGTCACTTGCAGCCGGCAGCCCCATAAATCTTCCACCCAGAACATATGCCAATCGATCACATAATTTAGCTGGTAATACCACCACACTCCTCGGCGAATTTGCCGTTTGTGTTGTATGAATTTTATTGCCTAAATGCTCATTCACAGACGATTTAAATAAAAATTATTCTTTATTGCAGTTAATATTGCCAAATTATTGCAATGCGACTGCCATAAATTCATAAAATTTTTGCGCATGCGTGGCGGTTGTGGCATGCAAGTAAGTTCTCAGCCGTAAAACGCCTGAAATTACGATCGTTTCGGCAGTTTTTCGGCACTAAATTCTGATCATGCTCACAGAAATTCAAGGTGACATGTGTTCTTTTCTTGTGTTCATAATTCAGAACGAATGCTTCTAATCGCTGTACTATTGGGGGAATGCTGCGCAACACAAGCATTTCAGTAAATCGAAGGATAATCAAATGACTACTTAAAGAGTACGAATAGCTGCTTGACATTATCCGAACTATAAATAAGAGTCAACTAAATCATCTAAATTGGAAAATAGCGATATATAATGAAATTAAGTCTCATTGCAAGAAACAGCTGTGTAAATAATATAAAGCTACAGAAATTGAAATTTGTAATTAAGGGGCTTAGACAGAACGAAATAGTGCTACACTTGAGTAGCAGAAGAAGATCGGATTGAAAAATTAATCTACTAAATAAACGGGCAGTTAAAGTGACTGCCAACAGAGGGGAGAGGATTGGTACATTTTTTAGGCCCTTGAAACCTAAGAAAAATAGAGGTAGCCACTAAATTCTTAGAGGTAACCTCAAAATATGTATGCTTTTATCACTATTATGACCGATCCCACCTGCTCTCGTATAAATGCCCCTTGAACTACTGGCATTGACTTAATTAGAAAGGTTCTTCGAACTCATTTATTTATGGTAGTTATTTGAAATTCATAAGGGTATTTTTTACATGTACCCTGGGAATACCAGAGTCATCTACCGGTGGCTCGCGGGCCAAGTACAGGAATGGCTTGATATTAAAATAGGATTATTATGATTCATTTGTTTTTCAGTGTACCCAGTATTTATAATGTCAACAACACAGAAATAAAAATTATAATTCCAAGTACCTCTGCAAATTTTGCCAAGTGTTTTTAATTGTAGATTTTTATGGTCCAGACATGAGGTGTGGCAATAGCTTTCCTGATATGTTAGATATTGTGCGATCCAGTCTGCATTTTTACAATGTTGTTGAGAAGACAAAATCACTATCAAAACCATTCAATATACGCTGAGACAACGATAACGTTACAAAATAGTGCAATGGTACAAATAAGCATGAACTGAATCAAAGTGTCAACTATGAAAAGGGGTGATAAACCCGACCGTCAGTTGACGCACTTTCAGAAGCCCCAGGCTGCCCGGTGTAATAAGAAATTTAATCTTTGCGGACACTCGACTAAGAACATTCTCTGTAACATGAATCTCTTCCTGTAAAGTGGTCAATGTGGCCTGACTACCGAACCTAAAAGACCACACCACATTTGCCACACAATTACAAATTCGTTTTTTTGACATTGGGAGAGTATTTCTAGAAAGAGACAAAAATAGATTTTTGAAGTCTACTTAATTAAAATTGTTCATGCAAATATACATCATTTGCTGTAAGGGGGTGGGATTATGTAGCAATGGTATTAATTCTTATATTAAAAATAGGCAGACAACGCTTCCAAATTGTACACATTTATTTCGGAAATCATGGTTCAGTTTTTGTTTATTTTTCTTTAGCAAGGAGGCTCATTTTTGGACGAATGGCTATGTCAACATGCAAATTTTCCGCATTTGGAGAGAAGAAAATCTAAGAGCCATTATTGAGAAATGAAGATAGTGTAATTTAATCCCTTTGGTCATCTTCTGTGAGGATACGGGAAGTCTCTAGTTTTCGCCAATAAACGAGAGACGATTGAAGATTTCGAAGCAAATATTCAACGCATTATTGGTGATACACGGATCCAGCTGCTCGAAAAAGTGTTCCACATTACACTTTTTCCGAGCGAGCCAAGGTATCCGTCCATATACCCGAAATCATATTTAAACAAAAATGACAGAAATTTACCTTTCCCATAAATCCAATACCAGGGTTGTTACTAAAATCTTTCGTGGCTTACTTCATTTAAAGTTCAATATAGTTATAAAAACACCCTATAAAAGATCAATAAGTGAACCAAATTTTACTTCAATAACTCGACTGGAAAAAAGCGAAATTCGACTTTATCTTGAAGATTCAAGCAGAATGTTCCCCTAAGTTCAATAGTATTCTTATTCGATTCATATTCCCCAAATAAAAATCTCGTTCAATTTGCAAGAAAAAATTCCATTCATTCCAAATGAATAAGTGTACAAATTTAGTAGTATCTGTAGGTCCGAATCTGGTTTAGTAGCACTGTACCCTTGTGCACAGCTGATAGGGATATCTGCACTTTCCACAATTGACAAGAAACATAAAAGGAATTGCGCTACCTGCTTAAACGATTGATCATTTTCATTATGTTAATACCCGCACAAGCGTTCTTATTCTATTTAGGATCAGCTTTAAACACAGTAACATTTGTTATATTCAACTACAAAAATTTTATGAAAAATTAATAGCAATTAAATTTTCTAATATGTTAAGATTATTTGAAGGGGCTGGCGGAAAAGCAACTTTTGACAGAGATAGTTCAACAGTTTCCGTAGTGTAGTGGTTATCACGTGTGCTTCACACGCACAAGGTCCCCGGTTCGAACCCGGGCGGAAACATAAATGGTGTGAGTAAAGTTTTTTGTAAAAATAGATTTCTTACATGAAAATATAGTTTTTATATTTTTTTTGTTCTTTAGTAAAAAATGTGTGTAAGAAATTTTGAAAGTTGACGTAATGTAGCATAAGCGATATAAACCGATATTGCATTCCCAAGCATATTTGCAGTGACGTATGGAACAGCTATAATAAGTCTGTTCGTCTCTTGAAGCGAGGAGTCTCAGATCATTTGTGTAATTAAATTGTTAGTAGTACAATAATTTTTATAGTTAAATAAATAAGAAAGAACTTAATTCAACAACGCCAACAAACAACAAAGCCACTGAAAAAGCCACAATTTTAAATGCCACTATCGCTCCCTGATAGGCAGATACCGAACAAGAATCTGCTGTGCCGCCGTTTATACAATTGTGTGCGCTATATTATGTCACACTCACTGGCTCCAGCTGGCCTGCCCGTCTGTCCATTTTCAAGATCAAGTTCGACGTCGAGGCGTGTGGCGCATTGCCCTTTATCGCTTTATTCGATTTTAATGTGATGTTTTACGATCGGATATTGTGATATATGACAGTGAGTGTTATTTTAATGGGCGGCTTAGGGCGCAGTAAGATGCGTAGTATAAAGGAGTCCGCATTGAAAAGACACCATTAAATTTGTAGGCACACTTGAACTCATTGTCGCACATTGAAGCAGATGCCACCCAAAATGCCTGCGGTTGAGATGTTAAACTTCTTTCCTTAATTTTACGACCAGCATCTCTCTGCATATGAAAAGAATGCACAATGCACTCTTGCCTGGACACGTAAAGCACAGGCGGTTTCAAGGTGGGTTTCTACTGCTTATGTCGACCGGGAAAATTAAAAGGCACACAAAAATCATCAGAATAGATTCCAGTTGGCTGACTTTAAGAAACTTTCAAAGCAATCCCTTACCAACTGCCAACTAACTACATTATAATGATGCCACGGGTGCCAATATTGCGCTGAACAACGGCGCATCTAATGTGTCTGATTCCACTGCTTGTAAACTGAAATTGTATGAATTTCATTGGAGATTCTTGAAACCTGTGGTTAAAAAAGGTTTTAGTTCTTTTTGGCATTAAATAATTTGTTTGCCTTAAATAAAAAAGTGACATCATTCTAAAATAACCAAACAAATTTACTAAATTTTTTGTTCACAATGGGAGTTTGAACATGATAAAATGAATTATTGTAAGAATAGTATTTTTAAAAGATAAGACGTTGCCTTGGTTCATTTTATAAAGTGTGGTTTTGACATGGTGTAGGGTGATAAGCGTATTTGTTAATTTGAGAAGCTTTTTTAAAGCTTTGAATAATTTTTGGCTGGTTTGAAATACGAAAATAGAGCAAAGTTTGTAATGAGTTTCCGTAGTGTAGTGGTTATCACGTGTGCTTCACACGCACAAGGTCCCCGGTTCGAACCCGGGCGGAAACAAGAGAGGGAGGTCTAGTAATTAATTATTGGCTTTGAATACCACCACCCTCACCTGGTACTGATCTGATCTTTCGTTTTTTGGCGTGTAATTCCTAAATAATATGTTTTGATATTGAGAATTTGGAATTCATATTTAGCTTATTTTAGGGGTCGGTTCGAATAGCTCCTCTATTTGTATATGTTTTATATATTGAAAATTGCATGTAAATGAATCTGAGAAAGAAAGAAGACTTTTATGAAAAAAGTTATCAGAAATCAGTAAATTTTAAATGCGAAAATATTTCTGAAAGCAAAGTCAATTTTTCTATCAAATTCTATTAAAATGGACAGTACCAGGTCTAGCAATGCTTTGTTATTTAGCGGAATTTTATTATTTTCTTCACAAGAACAAGTTATGAAATTATGAGTTTTAATAGCTGAATTCAAATATGATATATCCATTATCAATATCTTGAGCAGTTTTCATGCTACGAGCTGTTTTACATCAATATTAATTATTTATTATACGAGAGCTGAAAGCCGCAGTTGCTAGTGTTCCTCTTACAAATTGTACACTAATTCATTTTTGTACAAATTATAATAATAATAATAATAAATCAAAATTGTTCTTGTGTATCGATTTTAGAACATATCAAATTCTGGTTTTTCATGACTATATGCATATAGTTCTTAGTTTTGAGCTGAAATAAAAAAAAAAATGGTTATTCTAGCCTTAATATATAGTATTATTATTAAAAATCTGCAAAAACACAATCTGTTTCTTAAAATACAATTATACAAAGAAAATATGATGTTTCATGTCCAATTCAAACAAACTGACTATAAGATAAAACAGTTACAATTATAAGTGATATATTTTTAATTATCTGAAAGTAGGTGTAAAACATTTTGTGGTTGAAAACCATGTTTTTGCTATTTCCTTTTTATTTCGAAAATTATATACTCGTATTTAATTTCGTTTTCAAATTTCATTTTTCGGCATCATTTACAGTTGTTAAACAAAGTTGGGAATATATATTCTTTTACAAAATCGGCAAAAACCAGATTTCAAACGATTTTCCTGTAGACGAAATAAGAATATCTCTTTGCGAGAAATCAACATTTCATTTTCCGCACTACAATTGGAATCTTTAAGTAGAAAATAAAGGAACATTGCAGCTTGGGGCAAAGAAATTTACATTCATTTAACACAGAACACTGCCAGAAAAATGACACAATAGCTTTGGTTATTCAACTCGATTCGACTTCTAAGTATTTCGTCCATCAAACTTAAAAAATCCAAGATATGCCTACCAGCGTGTAAATAGGGTTTGACGAAAACATAATTTACGAAATGACCGACATATGTATATTTTTTACACAATTTTGTCATACAAATTGTTATTACCACAATTATTCAAATTCATAATGATTTTTTTAAACAATTTATTTCGTATTTAGACACATCGAAAATAGTAATTTTGTGGTTTTGAGTGGGGTTGCAACTACAAGCAGGAGGCGTGGTAGGTATGGACATATATATACAGATATAATGAGAATCACTTTTTGTACAATTTTAATTTAGTTCGTCCGTCTTATTTTTCTATACTTTGTAAAAGTATAGTCAAGACAAAGATACAGAAACAGATTGCTAAATGGGCCGATTTGGACAAAGACCACGGCTACCTCCCATATAAGGAACTTTTTTCACCTTTTTTAAAATGACTTTAACTTCGGTCCAATTGACGGAATAGTGACGCAATTTAGTAGTCATGTAGATGTGAGTCCCACTAAACACTATGTATAATGTGGGCTGCATATATTAACGCTCACTATCAGCAAATATTTATAACTTAATATCAAGTAGAGATTTATGGGCGAAATTCGTCTAAAATTTAAATTAGCCTACCTATGCTCGTATTGATGCTACCGGGATAAAATTGGCAGATATGTAAGTGGGGTCCATTATAGTATGTGTGCAAAATATGCGGATCATAATACCACTGCCTAGGTTTCTATAGAAGATTCATCAACTAAATTTCACAGGAAGGTTGCGGGAACTAACATTAAACAACAAACAAAAACAAACATTGACACCTACGACCAATTCAAGGCCATTCACAAGAATTAGGGCCGATCAGATAAACTCCACACCACCCTCCATTATAGGGTAAGGTACCCTACCGACCATTTCAGTAGATATACTAATAATTATACATGAACTCGCACGTACAGGGAAAAATAAAGGATAATTCGAAGGCGGTCCAACCCGTCTTCAGACTTCTTTAATCGTTTTTACATACAATTAGTTCGTGACTTATTCACAATTGATTTCTAAAATGGACTAGGATATTGTAAAGCGGTAATCAATCCCAGATTTCTTATGAAATTTCTAATGTCAGACTATGCTCATTTTGAGCTGAAATGACGTATGAGAAAATGATTGTTGATGATAATGGAGCCCCGTATATAGTTAACAGGGCGCGTTAGGATTGAAGATATTTAGTGCCTCAGATAGACAGACTAGAAGTTCAGAATACTTTGCTTCAACCGGTTTAATGGGATTTTAAACAATGGACATTTACCTCTGGGGTAATAAAATCACACTGAATAACCTCAATCGAATTGAAATTACTCCTACCAATCTATCGCAAGACACAACGATTAGTAATACAATAAATGAGCCCAAATCCCTCAGTTCTCAAATGGAAGTCATTTGTGGAATATATTTTTCCAAATGAATACACAAAATTTACTAATTGACACCTTACTTACTTTTCACAATTTGTATTTTCACTAATCCATTAAATAGTTGCAAAAAAATGAAATTAGAATAAAGGTAAAAAATAACAAATCAGAAACAACGAATCATCGATGATACTAACTCGCCCTCGGGCTTCGCTCTGGAAAGTGTTGGAATAGCATTGAAAGCAACAGAAATAAGTAATAAAGGTGTGTGTTGCGACGAATAACGCCAGTTGTGGCTTGGAAGTATAAGCGATCAAAGATTTCTGGATGTATAATTAAAATTGTTGGTAAATTGTGTAGTAAATAATTATTGTCAGCAATTGCTACTGAAATTATATCCACTTAACTACTTGAAACAAGTTATCAAAGAGGTATTTTAGAATTACTTAATACAATTCAGTAATGGAACTATTAGCAAACTGATTCTCCTAACAATACTTCACTGTATTCCATGTTATCTAAAAAATTCTACTCATATATTCTACACAGAAAATGTTTGTTATTTCTGATTGAATTATACAAAGAAAACTTATTCATTATTATCAGGGCTATTTGGGCCTTGACTTACATTCAAGTGTCAGTAAGAACCGATATCTACCATTGCGAATATAAAGCTAAGAGTCTTATATCGGAAGATTGTTAAAAGTGTCCAAGGATATCCAACTTCCAAACTGGAGTTGTTCTTTTTTTGGTTTTGGTTCTGTGTAACTTTAGTTCCTCAGCACAATAAATAAAAACATATTCAACTGAGAGTCTCTTGTTTATAACAATTGTGGTATATATATATAATATATATATATATATATATATATATATATATATATATATATGTATATATATATATATATATATATATATATATATATATATATATATATATATATATATATTTATGTTACAACATTTCTATTACAGAAGGTGTAGATATTTAGTACCAAACTTAATATTAGCATCGGCAACTCAACTGCTGTCGGGCTGTACCTTCTTTATTCTTACTTTGTCAAGTTTTTTTTTCTTATTAACTAATAATCTCTCTATAACTGAACGAGAGTCTTTAATTCATTGCGCTTATTCTGACAGAAGGATTTATGCAAATACTCGTTATATACCTGTAGATTCTAGATTCTGACTATAAATATCTACCCTGAGGGAAAGTGACTTCAAATAGAAAATTCTTCACTAACCTAGTTACTTTTAAAGTTGGGTATCCGCGTATTGCGTAGTGATTTGTGCATCAATTCCTATATGTAGTGCAGTGCCGAAGGAAAAGCGGCATCGTAGTTATACGGAAACAACTTCTCAATAAAATTGCAGATTATCAATTATTTTGATATACGAGTTCGCGTACTCGTACTTGTATAATAATTTATGATTTGTTTGATTATGACGCTGTTGTAATTTGTTTTCTATTATGGCTTTATTAAATACCTGGCATTATTCGTACTCGCATTATTGTCACAGCCCGGCGCCAAGCCGTATAAATCAATCGATCAATGCAGCCAATCGACTTATTACACCTTTGCCATACATTATACCCCGCCGACCACTTGTCAATATGTTAAATGGCTTAATGATTTATTCCAGTCGAGTGGCAGCTTCAGCAGCAACCCGATGCGTCTTGGACTGGTCATTTGCATGGGATCAGAGCGATTCAGAGCGATTCAAAGCGGTTTAAAGATTGAAACGGTGCAAGGTTTGAAGCGCCCGGTCTTAAAATGAGTTTAGGTGCGAACAACTCGATTGACAAATGCAAATGCGACACAGATGGAGAAGCTGATTTATCTGTTGACAAATAGATTTTGTAGATATATTTTATTGCAACTACTGCAAATGCACCTCTGTGGACTTACGGATACGTAATTGATTTGGAGAACTCCTTTAAAAATAAATAATTTCACACTTTTTCAAAAAGAAACTCAGGGGTGATAACTCCTTTCTATTACGTCTCTGAAGAAAATTTAATTTTAATATGTATCTTGTTGTACAATATAGAGCTATTGCTTCCGTTGTACGTGTTCAATGCCAACCAATAATCTACAATGGACAGACACACTCATAGCTGTGGTCATCAGTTTTTTTTGTCCCACAAAACTTGCATTTTTCTAGTTAAAATTTGAGAGTTAAAAGAATTTTAATGAATATAAATGAATTTAATAATAATTTTAATGAATAATAAATTAATCGATAATCGCAGTAAATTAATAGCAAACCGATATTTTTAAGAGTTACACTACTAGGTGATTTTTGATATCATGAATAAATCTTATAATATTGTAGACATCGGATTCTAAACATTACTAATTTTATCAAAACAGAAGGTGAAAGTCGGTTAAAATGGGAGAGCTTAACAATAACGATATAAATTGATACAATACTCACATTTGCAGTTTGAAGAAATTTTCTGTTTATTGAAGAATTCCACGTGCAGTGCATGTCCTGCACCTAGATGCCACATATAGCATTAAGTTTTTTAGCCCAATTCAACGCAATTATGGAAACTTGCGCACATCTGCAGTTAAAATGATATGTGGATTTGCCTTATGTGTGAATAGATGTAGCAAACAGGCAAATTTTGCATATATGTAATTGTGAGCTAGTTAATGAGCTAGGAAAAGTTGCATATAGCGGAGGTGGGCGATTCTTTTCTCCGATTTTGATTTATAGAAATCTGGTCTGTCTTAAAGCGCAGGCAATGATGGTCGAAATATTTATTAAAATATTCATAACTACATGAAAACAATGTGATATACAATACATGCCTTTTCTTTTGGATCTTTCAAAAACTCAGCAGAACTGTGCATTCTTATTTATTTTATATAAGTTTTGAAAGTACATTTTTCGAAAATTAAGAATGATTCCAGATTGGTGATTCCTTCTTTCAGGATGAATTTGAGTTTTATTATCTTAACACTTTAATAAGAAATGTTGATAAATTAGATTTAACTAACAGAGTTAGTGCACTTCTGTTTAGTCAACCACTGCTTCGTTTTATTTTTTTGATGAAGAGTTTTTCAGTACTTCTGAGTTTCATATAAAACGGACAAATAAAAAAATTCACTCTGTGGATTGTGATCTTTTTAAGTTTTATTAGCTCTTGTTTATATATTATCCCAACACTAGTTTCATTTTATGATCATGGAATAGGAACAAAGTCTATTTTTTACTGCGACAACAATCTCAAATGTCTCAAAAGAAAGCGAGTATTCAGAAAAGTTGTACTTTTAAATTAGCATTTTGAAGCGGTTTCTTTATTATCTCTGCGCTGGTTAGTGTTTGTCCGGAACATTGGAGTTCGAGTTTAGCACAGCCCAATTATCATCAATGGTTTCCGTAGTGTAGTGGTTATCACGTGTGCTTCACACGCACAAGGTCCCCGGTTCGAACCCGGGCGGAAACAATTCATTGTCAACATTTTATATTTTAATATATAGAAAACAGACTTTAACTGACATCAGATTGCTTGAGAATTTGTAATAGACTTAGTCGAGTTTTTAAAATAAGAAAAAACAATGAAATTTGTAAGTTTTTCTTTAATGTGGAATGCATTTTTCAACTAAGGGCTTTTCAATGTTATTAACCATAATAAAGATTAAAAAAATACAAGCAGGTAGGTACAATAGTTAGTAACTATGCACTGTCTTATAGTGATACCCACCAAAAATATTTGTCTGTATTCTATAATGATAAGAAATGCACTTCTCTATAAATAAGAAGCAAAGCAAATATATATATATTTTTTTATTAGAGCAATATAAATAAAAAAAAAGCAAATATAAACTGCCACAAAATAAGGAAATTTTAATCACTTAGATGGGTTTATATTTATCAAATTTTGTGCTCTATACATACTATGCCCGAATATGATGCCAACTGATCTAAATATCTTCCCCTTGCAGCACTACACACATTCATACAATGAATCTTAACGATCCATTTTCCTTGATTATATGTTTGTAGCATTCATTGAATGGTTTTTTTTCGGTATATTAAAAATAATAATACGATACTTTTTACTAAAAATGGCAACTACAAATTTTATTTATTCATACATACTGTTCGTTTGTTTCACAAGTTCAACATGCTATCGGAACAATATCGTGTGCAAATCTTAATTTTAGTGAGAAAAGCTTTATAATTTATGAAAGCTTTTCACTATATTCACCCATTGTTTTTGTAGACAAAAATCTTTGCCCACGACTTTGGATTTTTAGCTTGTGACGAATTTGTGTATCAGAAACAAGAAGTAAAATGCGGAATTGTTGTTGTTATTGGTACCTAAAAATAAATGGGAGTTAACGTAATACCGTACGTGCATAGATTACACATATGTGTGAAGTACTTATTTAGAGAGAATGTGTTCACAGGGGATGTAGCTCAGATGGTAGAGCGCTCGCTTAGCATGTGAGAGGTACGGGGATCGATGCCCCGCATCTCCAAAATGAATTCTTTTTATATAATTTTTCTAATTCTTTATCTTTTTTATAAAACATTTTTTTATATTATATTTTTTATATTATTTTATATAATATTTTTTTAAATAATATTTTTTTATATAACTTTTTTTTACCAAATTTTTTTTAATAATATTTTAATTATAATTTAATATTTTTATTATAAAATTTTTTTTTATATTATTTTTTTTTTCTAAATCTTTTTATATAATTTTTTTAAATATTTTTTTCTTTCTAATTTTATTTTATACAGGTAAATTCCGATATTCGCAATGTTTGGTTACTGCAACTTTCGCAAAACGCAACAACGAAATTTTCTACATTACAGGTTTTATAAGTGCAACTTTTCAAAAATTCAGCGGCTCAACTAGTACAACTTTTTACTTTTTGAACTACATATTTCTTTATTGTTTTGCTTCAAGATTAATAGAAAATTCATCATTCTTGGTTTTGCTTATTATTATATTTATTCTTTCATACATATATTGTAAGAAATTGCTTTACTCACTCTATTCATATTATCGATTCAAATTTGTGCGCTTCCATATTTTTATATAGAACATTTCATCGAACATTCAATAGAAGAACCGTTACTTGAAATTCTATTTTGTGTTTCATTGTTAAATTTACTGAGTTTTGTTTAGTGCAACTCAATGCAACTGTGTAAACATGGCAGTAATTAAAAAGATTTTGAAATTTTCAATATCATTTTTTATATAATTTTTTTTATATAATTTTTTTATATGATTTCTTTAATATAATTTTTTTATATAATTTTTTAATATAATTTTTTTTTAATATATATTTTTCAATACAAATTTTTACTATACTTTTTATAATATATTTTTAATATACTTTTTTAAAATAATTTTTTTAATATATTTTTCTAAATATAGTTTTTGTAAAATAATCTTTAATTTTTTATAACTATTTAATTTAATTTTTTAATATAACTGTTTATTTAAAAGTTTTAATATTACTTGTTATTTCTTTTTTAATCTTATAAATATTCAGTGAATCCCACACGAGTAATGAACATTTTGAAATCGATAGTTAAATGAAGATTTGAATGTATTTAAACTATTAAGTACCTGTTTCTGAATATCGAGTCTAGGAGCTTCTAGTAAAAAATTATAAAGCAGACCTTAGACCAGTGTTTCTCAAAGTGGGCGATAACGCCCCCCTGTGGGCGGTAGAGGTCTGCAGGGGGGCGGTGAAGGGCACTGAGGAAATTGGTGGGCTCTGAAGCGGTTTAGGGGGGCGGTGACTGATTTCTGTTTTTCAATATTTTAATTGAAGTATAAAAAACTAAAATCAAAACCTACTTACCTACTAAAGGTCTGTGGAAGACATGGTGTGATTTGTTCTTTGTTTTTTTTTTTTTAATTTAGTGCAGATTGTCTGTGTGTTTTACTTTGGTCTTATTTTAAAACAAACAACCAAAGACAATCCGCTGCGAAGAAAGAAAAAACAAACTTTCGTGCTCGCGAAAGGAGAGAGATACACATTAGAGCAGTGTTGACAGTTGCTGCTGACTGCTGCTATTGTCTCAATATCCATATCAATAGCAATAGCAAATCTATGAAAAATATAAGTTTTTAAACGCTGATTCATTCAATTAACTAACTACTTACAAATTCGATCTAGTCTAATTCGGAACTCCGTTGCATGTGGTGTAAGAGCGCACGTGTCATTTATTTAAATTCGCGTTTTCGCTCTCAGTGCATAATCCTTAGCAAATTTTTTAAGCTTCATACTTACTTATCTGAGACGACAAAACCACCATGTCGGACGCAAAAAAGAAGAGACGGCAATACAGCGCAGAATATATAAAATACGGATTTATTGAAAATCCCACAAATCCATCCTCGCCTGCATGTCTTATTTGTCAAAAAACATTTTTGAATGAAGCGATGAAGCCTTCTAGGCTTCAAGATCATTTGAATAAAATGCATTCAGATAAAAAAGACAAAAATGTGGCCTATTTTCAAGACCTGGAAAAGAAGTATTCAGCTCAGCCAACTATATCAAAGCTTTTTTCATCAGCTTCTATGCAAGAGGATGACGGACTTCGAGCTTCGTACAATATCTCTTTGTTAATTGCACAAAAAGGCAAACCACATACTATTGGGGAAGAGCTAATTTTACCAGCAATTAAAGAAGTAATAACTACTGTGCTTCATAAACCAGCGGCCGATATTATCCGAAAAATTCCTTTAAGCAATAGTTCAGTGCAAAGACGAATTGATGAGATGGCTGAAAATATCGAGTTTTTGTGCAATCATCTGAAGGCTAGTCAATTCTCAATTCAGTTGGATGAGTCCACTTTACCAACGAATGAAGCATTGTTGTTGTCATATGTAAGGTTTATTAAAGATGAGAAAACATGTCAAGAACTACTATTTGCTACAAATTTGGAGATACAAAAGGAGAAAGCATATTTAATACACTGGAAAAGTTTTGTAACGAAAAAGAAATTCCCTTGAAGAACATTATTTCAGCTGCTACGGATGGCGCTCCGGCTATGACAGGGCGTCACAAGGGCTTCATAGCGTACTTAAAAAATAAAGTTCCAGATGTGCTCGCTGTGCATTGCGTTATTCATTGACTGCATTTGGTTGCGAGAAGTTTGAGTGAACGGCTGTTCCAATCACTGCAACATGTCATCAAAGCAGTCAATAAAATCCAAAATAGCTCTTTAAATGACAGATTTTTTAATCAACTTTGCGTTGCTAATGACGAAGATTTCAACCGATTGCTATTTCACACAGAAGTGCGGTGGTTGTCAAGAGGTAATTGTTTAACTCGATTTTACAATCTGTTTAACTCTGTGGTAGAGTTCTTGGAAAATAAAGACACAGAACTGCACGACAACCTCATCACATCAAAGAACGATATTGCGTACTTGACAGACCTATATAAATTATTTAATGATCTCCAACTACAAGGTGACGATTTAAACTTGGTTAAAACCAAAAATGTGGTTGCTGCTTTCGTAACCAAACTGCTCCTACACAAGAAAAATATCGGCAAGCGTGAGTTTCACAGTTTCCCTAATTTATCAGCATCACCCATTAACAACGACGACTTGCTTGTTTATTGCCAACATTTGGAGAAGCTCCACAGTGATTTTACAGAACGATTCCACGACATTTTGAAGCTGGAAATACCAGATTGGGTATTGGATCCTTTTTCAAATGTCAACACAGCAGGATCACCCCAGGTGGAAGAAGAGCTTATAGAGCTGACAACCAACGAGGAATTAAAAGTCAAATTCAAAAATGGCTACGAAGAATTTTGGACACAAAAGGCAGTCTCGCAATTGTACCCTGCATTGTGGTCGATTGTTCAACAATTCTTGTTAGCATTCCCATCGTCGTATTTGTGTGAACGTGGATTTAGTGCTGTGGCAACCATGCTAACTAAAAAGAGAAATCGTCTGCAAGTTACCGAACGCGGTGACTTACGGCTGTTTTTGAGTAAATTCGAGCCAGATATTAAAAAACTTCTTAAAAACCATCAGATTCATCCTTCACATTAATGAAGTTTTAAAATTGAAATTGGAATATTTCTTTTAGTTTGAATAAAAATTTTGGTAAATATGATTTATAAAATTGTACTTTATTGCCCTCATTAGAACAGTCTCACTTAAAATGTAAGTTTGAATTTAAAAACAAATAAGACTAATATATGATAGCCTGTAATTTAACTAAAGTTATTAAATTAAATAATGATTGCGACTGTGATTTTTTGGACGTCGTAAATTTAAAAATTTTAGGGGGCGCTGGAAAATAATTGATTCTCAAAGTGGGCGGTAGGCGAAATAAGTTTGAGAACCTCTGCCTTAGATGGTCAATCATTTGACATCAATCAGTAGTAGTGAAAATGTGTGTATACGCCACAGGGCCACCGATTGATGGAAAATCAAAAAGTATTAATAGTTCGTCAATCGGTGTCCATGTGGCCCATACACACATTTTCACTACTACTGATTGACCGTCTAAGGCACGCTTAACTTAAAATGCAGATACCACGTTTTGAGTATTGTTTTCAAGAACAGCCAACTCTTTTTTGTAGAAGGAGATATGAGAGTTAAAAATATTCCATAAATATTTAATTTTGAATATAGCATGCTAAGGATGGGTAATACGTTGTTATGGTGATAACAGTGATAAAGCCTTACATGAAATGCAACAAACAGTCGTAAATTCTGAATTCAAAATTCTTGATTTGTCCTTTTTGAAACGCTATTGTTTTAAAAATGTCCATGGCTTTTGTGTTTGAGTATTTTAATTTTAAATCCATTGTATTCACAGAAATATTAAATTATTGATTTTCATTTCGAGACTTCCAAGAATCTCATTTCTTTACAAACGTTTTTTTTTCTAGATACTGTGTGTTGAACTTCTGTTGACATTGTTGTCCTTTCACTTTGGTCTACTATTCTATTTTCAGTTTGTTGTCTGTAATTGTTACTCTCTCAGTTTAATATCGCCTCAATACGCGATTAATTGCCTTCGCGGCCTTTTTGCTGCTGTCAGTGGCAGCAATTTCTTCTGTGCTGATCTTTGGCCATGGTCTGTCAGTGGAAATAACAATGGCAACAACAACAACAACAACGACAACAGCAGTTTTGCTAGGAAAGGCGCCACATATGTACATACCTCAAAATGCAATTCAAATACCGGACTGACAAAATGACTCCTGCCTGCAGCCTCTGCGTTCTTCTGGCAGTGAAAACTAATTCAATCTCTTGGATACTGGAGTGTCTGGCACGAAGGTGAGCGGGAGCAAGTGCGTAGTATTCAATATTAGTTTTGCGCACATTTTGCTAAATAAATCGAATAGCGCTGCTATTCGCTGGGAGGAGTGGGGCACGTAGTCTCTGGCATTGTGTGTTGTTCTAGTTTTGTTGTTCTATTAACCAAAGTTGAAACATTAATTAGGCGTGATGTTAATTGAGAACCTGGCAACCGGCATTTTTATGAAGATACATGTCGATGGGGGTCGATATACCTTCAGCGCAAATAAAAATGTAATCAAGAACTTATTTGGACTTTGACTTTGCGGACTTTTCAGAGCATACATATGTACACGGCCGAACGATACTTGTTTTTTGTTCGTCCGATGCGTTGGAAATGGGAAGTGTTCTAAGTGTGGGCCTTGTGTTTATAGTTTAGGGGCCAACTGAACATTTGGTCATACTTTCCCCCAAAGCAGGATATCATTGTTCCTTCGAACTCTTAGAAATGTCGGCATATATTTTGAATATTAAGAGAGTTTGTTAATAATATAATGCCTCAATAGCTGATATATTCAATTAAGATTTGGCTCCATTATTATTACTGTTATTATTATTATTAAGTTATTCTAGACAATGTGATCTGTGAGAAATTGTGTGCATTGAGATCTTAAACTGCTTTGTAGCTGTCGTTAAGTGTCAGAGATGGTGAGCTGGAAATGTATATGAAGCTGAATTTCAACATAAATGGCCGAAGATACGATGGGGCCATCAACATACACACCTTCCTTAAGTCAATTTATTGGAAGACAATCTCAAGAACCAAAAGAGGTATAATGCTGTGTGCCAATGTTCCTCAATCTGAGATCACGTGCAGTTCGTCACTTTCTCCATAGAATCGACAGATGGCATCTGAAGATATACCCAACTTATTCATATGGTAGTTGAGTCTACAGTGTCCGCTTAAAATGCCTGCGATGATTCCTAATTTACTCCACGGAATATTTATTAACTCCTTAGCTCTGTTGGGATTAAAATCTCCCAGAAGAGCTTTGGACTGTCTTAATCTCGGAAGAGTTTTCCAGGTTTGACTTCTTTTTGCATCTGTACAATTAGTCAGCAGACCTCCAATGGTATTGGATGATAGTTCATAATAAGGGTTCAGGGCCGTTGAAACGAGAGGCCGCAGCCTTTCTTGCTAAGCTATCAGCCTTCTCATTTCCCTCTACTCCTATGTGGCCTGGTTCCCACATTAGAGATAACTTGTTCATAATGCCTGGGAAGTTCTGTTTCCCAATACAGTCTCATACAAGTTTGGACCCCCGATATTTTCTATCAATGTTGACCTGGGCACATCTTTCAATAGCGTGAATCTACGCTTGAAAAATGCTTGGGAAAGAACCCATTGGTTCCCAGTAGTTGGATCTAGGCCAAAATACTCCTGCCCCAATTCCGTCCATTGTTTTAGAACGTCAGTATACCATAAGAGGGAGATTTCTCTAATTTTATACGTCTCAGTTAGACCTTTCCATTATTTTTTGCAACTCATCTTTGTACTGTATTTGTGTGCAAAGTTGAATTTTCTTGGCATAAAATCCTTTTGAGATTTTAGTATACCATATTCTTGAGCTGAATTGTTACCCCATATATTTTGGGTGTAATTTGATTCATCATCATCATATTTGGCGTACAACCATTTCTGATCATTGCTGCGTTATCAGCCTTCGCCAGTCGTCTCTGCTTCGCGCACGCTGGCACCAATTGGAAACACCAAGTGCAGCCAGGTCCTCTTGAACTTGGTCCTTCCAACGTAGTGGTGGTCTCCCCCTCCTGCGTCCGCCACCCGGCGGCATCGATTCAAATACTTTTTTCGCCGGAGCACTTTCATCCATTCGCACAACATGTCCCAGCCAGCGCAGCCGCTGTGTTTTAATGCGCTGAACTATATCAATATCGGCGTACAGCTCATACAGCTCGTTGTTCCATCTGATTCGATACTCTCCGCAGACACATATAGGACCATAGATCCTTCGAAGAATTTTTCTCTCGAACGCCCCCAAAGCGCGCTCATCGTTGTTTGTCATCGTCCAGGTTTCGGCACCATAAATCAGGACGGGAAGGATGAGGGCTTTGTAGAGCGTAATTTTTGTTCGTCGAGAGAGGGCTCTGCTTCTCAATTGCCTACTGAGCCCAAAGTAACACCTGTTAGCAAGAGTGATTCTTCGCTTGATCTCCTTGCTGACATCGTTCGTGGTGTTGATGCTGGTTCCCAGATAAACGAAATCCTTCACAACTTCAAAGTTGTAGTCGCCAACAGTGACGTGGTGTCCAAGACGCTGAGACTCTTTGTGTGTTGACACCAAGTATTTCGTTTTGTCCTCGTTCACCGCTAAACCCACTCGCCTCGCTTCTCTCTCCAAGCCGGAAAATGCAGCACTCACGGCGCGGCTGTTATGGCCAATGATGTCAATATCATCAGCATACGTCAGTAACATGACACTCTTGTGGAAGATAGTGCCTGTGCGATTTAGACCTGCTGCACGTACGATTTTTTCCAACATTAGATTGAAGAAAACACACGATAAGGAGTCACCTTGTCTGAATCCTCGCTCAGTAACAAACGGCTCGGACAAGTCATTACCGATTTTAACTGAGCCAGTGGTGGTGCTTAGCGTCATTTTGCACAGCCGAATTAGCTTAGCAGGGACGCCAAATTCAGACATAGCGGCGTATAGTTGACTCCTTACGGTGCTGTCGAATGCGGCTTTGAAATCGACGAAAAGGTGGTGTATGTCAATCTGCTTCTCTAGGGTTTTCTCCAGGATTTGGCGTAGTGTGAACATTTGGTCAATGGTGCCTTTACCAGGTTAGAAGCCACACTGATAAGGCCCAATCAGTTCATTGGCGATGGGCTTCAGCCTTTCACAGAGTACGCTCGACAGGACCTTATATGCGATGTTCAGAAGGCTGATCCCGCGGTAGTTGGCACAGATTGCCGGATCACCCTTCTTGTGGATTGGGCAGAGCACTTCGCTTCAGTTGCTAGGCATGCACTTAAGTTCCAGTTGCTAGGCATGCCTTCCTCCGACCATATTTTGCAGAGGAGCTGGTGCATGCGTTTCGTGAGCTCATCGCCGCCAGCCTTGAATAGCTCCGCTGGTATACCATCAGCTCCGGCGGCTTTGTTGTTTTTGAGCCGCCTAATAACTAGCAAGACCTCGTCATAGTCGGGGGGTGCTACTTCATGTTCGTCGTCAGCAACTGTGGGGTCGGGTTCATCTTCATTGCTATCATTAGCGCTGTCGCCATTCAGCAGCTTCGAGAAGTGCTCCCTCCATAACGTGAGTACGCTCTGGAAATCCGTCACTAAATTCCCGTTTTCGTCTTTGCAGGAATTGGAATTGGCTCCGGTCTTAAAACCTTCCGTTTGGCGCCTCACACGTTCGTAGAATTTTCGAGCCATATTCCTTCTGCCAAACATCTCGATTTCCTCGTATTCTCTCTTTTCGGCTTCTCGTTTCTTGCGCCTAAAAAGACGCTTCTCTTCCCTTCTCTTCTCTCGATATCGCTCCTTAGCAGCTCGCGTTGCAGCCGATCGCAGGATGAGTTGGTATGCTGTGTCTTTCTCTGCAGCTGCGTTGCGACACTCTTCGTCATACTAGCTGTTTTTCTTCGGGCGGTGATAGCCAATCACCTCTTCAGCGGCCGTGCGCATGGAGTGGGATATAAGCGACCACTGCGCGCAAATATCGAGATCAGGGGGAGAATCCGTCAGCATATTCGAGAGCCGAGAAGCAAATGCGGTAGCTGTCTGTAGCGATTGTAGCTTTCCGACGTCAAGCTTCCTCTGCGAATTAAAGCGAACGTTTTTTGCCGCACTGAGGCGAGTGCGAACCTTAGCTACAACAAGGTAGTGGTCCGAGTTAATGTTGGCACCTCGAATTGTACGTCCAGTGAATCAAAAAAGTATTGGCACAGCTCAATTTTCAAAGTTTATTTGCTAATAACTTTTTTTCCACACCACTTACAAAAATAATTAGTATACCATTTTTAAAAAGGAACATTTTATTATATAATTAAAACATAACATATTTCATATTTCACTTTTTTCCAGGTGTAATGTTATAAAAACTAAAAAAATTCATTATTTTTCCTCAAAAAAGTATTGGCACACATGTAAAAAATTTGATTTCTGGTAAGATTTATGAACATTTAATATTTGGTTAGACCTCCATTGGCCTTAATAATTGCCGCTAAGCGTCTAGCCATACTTTTTACTAAGTTATATGTCTCCTCTGGTGTTATGTTTCCCATTCTGTCCGTATGGCTTCCTTGAGTGAGTTCTTTGATGTTGTGCGATGACGACGTATTTTCTTTTCCAGTAAACCCCAAACATGTTCTATAGGATTCGTATCTGGCGACTGTGGAGGTTTTTTGAATTGTTTGCAGTGGTAAATTTGCCATTCTTGTACAAGATACGACGAATGTTTCGATCATTTTTTTGCTGGAACATAAATGTTTTCGCATCTAGCCCCAACTTTCCAACACTTGGTGTCAAGCTTTCTTTTAAAATATTCATATATAATTTCTTGTCCATTTTCTCATCAATAAAGACGAGATTTCCCACGCCAGAAGCCGCCATACACCCCCATACCATGACATTGCCACCGCCATGCTTCACTGTTTTTATTACATTATTTTCTGGCAGCTCTTTGTTTGGCTTTCGCCAAACTTTTTGTGCGCTGTCAGAACTAAATAGGTTAAACTTCGATACGTCACTAAATATCACACGATTTCAAAATGATTCCGACTGATTAATATTGAGTTTGGCGAACTCCAGCCTCTTTTTTATATTTACAGGCGACAGGCAAGGTTTGCGTCGAGGAACTCGACCATGATAACCAGCTCTGTTTAGTGTATTCCGAATCGTTTGTGGGTCGAACTTTTGTTGAAATTTTTGCTGTATTTCATGGCATAATTTGACGGCCGAAGTCTTTGGATTTTGAGCCACTGCAGCTACTACAATCCGCTCCTGGCGTGGTATAAATTTTTTTGGCCTTCCAGATCTGCTCTCAAGCTGTAATTTTCCGAAGTTTATGTAATGTTTTATAATGTTTCGTACACTTCAATATGGCCTCTGTAATAGATCTAAAATTTCTCGATACGATTTTTGTTGTACGTTAAGATTTATTATAATCTTACGGACGTCTACCGGAATTTCAGAACCTCTGCCAATTTTGATTATTCTTTCAAGAAATCAATATCAACACTAACTTGAAATATTAGATAAAAACTAAAACGCAATAATTGAGTAGATAGAAAAGAAATGGAGCAAAGAAAACTAAAGGATTACCGTTATTTGAGCAAAAACATTACACTCACATAACGTGTGCCAATACTTTTTTGAGGAAAAATAATGAATTTTTTTAGTTTTTATAACATTACACCTGGAAAAAAGTGAAATATGAAATATTTTATGCCTTAATTATATAACAAAATGTTCCTTTTTAAAAATGGTATACTAATTATTTATGTAAGTAGTGTGGGAAAAAAAGTTATTAGCAAATAAAGTTTGAAAATTGAGCTGTGCCAATACTTTTTTGATTCACTGTACGTCTAACACGCTGGATGCATGCCTGCCGTCGATCACAACGTGATCAATTTGGTTACTGGTTTTATGATCAGGGGACAGCCAGGTGGCTTTATGAATATCGGGATGCTGGAATCTAGTACTACTAACCATGGCCGTAGCCAGGGGGTGGCCACGGGGGCCAAAGCCACCCCCGAAAATTGCACTATTTTAATTTCAACATATAGATTTACGGCCTTATTCATAAAAAAACACTAAAATAGCTTTTTAGCATTTATTGAACGTTTCATAAGTATCACATTCATAGAGAGTGTTTTAACTAGAGAGAGTTTTTTCACTGTTTGTGATGTACACCAACAAGGTTAACAATAACCGATAAACCGAATTATAAAATTTTGTTTTGATCTTTCCAATACATTTATGAAAATTTTTAAACAATTATGAAAAGAAATATTCAGTAAATGAAACAATTCATAATTTAAAATAAAAAATTATAAATATTTGTAAAATTCATTTTGGGTAATCAAAACTAAAAACCGGATAAGCGGTTGTTGCTTCCACGTTTTGATTATATATCCATCACTACGTAAACAAAAGTTAACGGCTAAACAGCAAAAAAGCGCACAAATCTCTCTCTTTTCAGTGTGGCCAACACGAAAATAAGGAAATATGTTGCGAAAAATCTCGAAAGTAAAATGAAAATTGCATAGTTAACAATACCGGCTAATATTATTGTCTCAGTTGTTTGTTGTTTCTCTTTCTGTCGCCTTCACTAGCTTAGTTTCATTATCATATAAATACATGTTAAAAAAAGCAAGAAATATATTTCGATTATCTCATCTTTATCTCTCTTCATTAAGTTGTGCACATTTAAAATTATTATTTACATCGATTAGTTGATGTGTAACCTGCGCTGAATGCACAACTCATGTTTTAATGGAATAAATTCTTAGTTAGAATATATGCAAAATGAAAAGAGTTAAAGTGAATACTATTGATAATTTTTTTGAAAAAAAAACAAGGTAAGTTAAAGACAAATAGAAATTTAAGTACGAATTTTGTAAGAAGGTTTTGGGCACAGAGTTCTAGACAAAACTGATGTTTGTAGAACTGTGGATGTTCAATACAACGCATTTAGGATATTTTAAAATATATAACTCCTTTTTAAATTCTAGTGTCTTAATGATAATGATTTTTTATTTCATTTGGTCTTGGCCCCCCCCGAACTTAAATCCTGGCTACGGCCCTGCTACTAACTACCATGTTCCGAGCTGCGGCGAAGTCGATCAGCCTCAAACCGTTTTCTGATGACTGCTCGTGGAGGCTGAACTTACCGACGGTTGGTTCAAAAATGCCTTCTTTGCCCACCTTGGCGTTGAAGTCACCTAGCACAATTTTTACATCGTGGCGGGGGCATCGATCGAAGGTTTTTTCTAGTTGATCGTAGAAGGCATCCTTGGTGTTTTCGTCTTTCTCATCCGTCGGAGCATGTGCGCAGATTAGGCTGATGTTAAAGTATTTTGCCTTAATGCGGAGTGTGGCAAGCCTGTCGTCGACTGGGGTAAATCCCAGGACTTCATCTCGCAGTCGTTTGCTTACCACAAAACCTACACCGAGTCTGCGCTTCGTCGCATGGCAGCTGTAGTAGATGTGACATGTAGCTTTTTTGAGCATCCATGTCCCGTCCATCGCATTTCCTGGAGTGCGGTGACGTCAGCTTTATATTTTTCGAGGACGCCAACCAGCTGGATAGAGGCACCTTCCCTATTAAGGGTCCGGACATTCCAGGTGCATATCCTTAAATCGTGTTCCTTATAACGTTTGCGGGGGTTGTCGTCAACAGTTGTGGGGTATTTCATCCGAGGCTTCAATCTTATATTCACTGGATTATTTGTTTTTTATGTTGCGGGTTCCAAGCCCAGCGCACAACCCTAAGCTAGGGATTTTTGTTTGGTAGTGGTAACCCACTTCGGGGGTATGGGCGCTGCCGTTGGTACCTATAGTACTCCTCCGCCACCGTTCCTACATGCGAGACTCCACCTGGCCTCGCACACTTTGATGAATCCTTAAACCGAATATGTCAGAGTGGCCTCACCAAAGCTCCCACTCTCGTTGGCCCTGACCAAGGATCCCACATGGGTTGGTTACCACATCTTCACCTAGGTTGCTCAGGTTACCAGGGTGCACCACGTGGAGGTGAGAGTTGGAAGATTTAAGAGACATGAGCCGTTAGTAGCAGGAAACCCTAACGTGAACCTGCCCCCCTTGGCAACCCCATAATTTGATTCACTCGAGATAATTTCTGGTAAGAGATTGCCTAGCAAAGTCTTGTATTACTAGATTTAAGGGCGTTAGATCTAGTATAACTTTCACTGCTGCCGTTGGACAGGTGCGCATAGCTCCAGTGATAACAAGGCAGGCAAGTCGTTGAACTTTACTTAATGCAGATTTCGCTGTCTTAAGTCTGACTCTATTTGACCAGGCTACAGAACCATAGGTGATGATTGGTCTCACCAACATGGTATACATCCAGCGAACGATTTCTGGATTTACATATCATTAAAGAAATAATAGAGAAACATTATAATTCATTTTATCAAATTATTCACTCCATTCTACACGGTACAAAATAGTTTCAAATTCTTCAAACAATTTTGGATTTTCGAGACTTGTAGAATACAGAAAAATGTATTATTATTTTTTTTTATTATTATTATTATTATTATTATTATTATTTATATTTATATTTATGATACCCATTGGATAGTAGTAACGTAGAAAGAATATGAATTTGTAAAGAAATACGCGTTCGTTGATTAACTTTGCAATTTTCCTTTTCTTACAGTTCGAATTTAGAGGAAAACATGTACCTAAGTACCCAAGCAATATTTGTCTTATTTATATGGTATATAGTGATAGATTCACGATTCGTCCACAGTACTGAACAGCAGATAAACTCATTTGGATCGCGCTTGAGCATCGCTAAGCATGTCTTTGAACCTGTCATATACGCCAGTTTATTGTCAATTGTGGGGGTAACCATCTTATGGGATTTGTTAAAAAAATTCTGCAGTGGTAACTAATTTGGGCGCCTTAAACGTTCGGCCTCAGCGGTGCTGCAGTACAGTATAAAACATTTTGTGACAAATAATTATCGCTGATTAAAGACGGTCGAAAAGTTATAAGTGTAAATTTATGCACGGTTATGCTTCTAAGCTGTCTTAGAAGTGAATTCCAAAGGCTTAAGATGCTTCCTACACTCAAATATTTAAATTTTGGAATTCTTTCAGAATGTGCGGGGACTACTTTATTTCACAGCTATTCCGGCTAGGAAATTATAGAAGTATCCGTCGAATACGGTGTTGTTTACACACAAAACAAATAATGCAGTCACGATCGAAACTAAACGAGATCAGCAATTCAAATGAAATAATATAGAAAACTAATAATTGCAGCAAACTGAACGTCTGTGGATATCGAAAAATATAGAGTCCAGAATAACAAGATCTCCCGAAGTTATATAGCCCACATATCATAATACTAAATAACTTACAATTGCTTAATTTGTCATAGAAATTATCTATTCAATGTAAAAACTTGTTTCCGATACGTCTTAAGCCTATGGACAAAAGATTATTCAAAAATTTTGCCCCAAACTGTATTTTCTGCATTCATAACTAAACAAGAATAAACATTAAATGGTATATTTAATTTGTGATAAGTCATTCACGGAAAATTATGAAGTCAATAGTGAATGCTCATTGTTGAAATATTTTAGAAAACAGTCTTAAAAACCGAGTTATAAGTTAAGCCGGCTTTTATGAACCTAGTTATGGAATGACCTCGAAAAAGCCGAATTAAAAAGGGCAGGAATCATGACAATGGAGTGCAGACTTAGAAGCCGAATTGATATGTCAGTGTTTTAGATGTAAAGTCAATCTTGTTAAAATATTCCTAAATTGTACAGTGAACTAATTTTGTCAACTGGTCCTGAAGTCATTGTGTAGAATAAAACCTCTTCAAGTAGAGATAAATTTTCAAACAAGTGTTTTGAATTGAGACTTGAGACAAAGCAGAGAATTAGCAAAATTAATTTACAAAGCAAAATGTTTTATGTTTATTTTTTATTTAATTACTGCAACTAGTTTTTAACCAACAAGCAATTTACTTCGAATGACAAATGTATACATATATTCTCAGATTTAAACTGGCAAAATCAATGGGCTTGATTAAATGCAATCTTCATTCTTGCAAAGCACTACTATTGCAAAGTGCGAAGCTTCTGGGTTGATATGATTCCTCAGCCTTTCTTTGTGGCCTTTTTCACATTTACTTAATTTGTGTATTGATTGTTTCAACTTCTACATCGCGATGGGGGTCAGTGCTGCATATTAAGCAAGGCGCATTAACAATGCACCTCAAAGCATTGCTTCGGATTGTGTTTTATTGGCTTTTGTTGACACAAATCCAAAGCTGTGCAGCATACAACCATATCGGTTAAAGTACTTCGTTGTAGATTGTAATTTTGTTATATTTGGCTCAGCAAATTTTGCAAATGCAATATGTATCATTCTTGCAAGTTTTTAATGGCATCATGAATATCTTTTTTGATTGACAATATTTTGAAATGCTCTGCCATTATTAATCAATCTATGTCAGTTCTAGAACAAACCTATAATAATACACGAAGAAATTGATTCGACTTGCTTTCCTTTGCAGATTTTGCAGACATTTGAACGACGACATGAACTTTTAAAGTAATTGATAGTGAAATATTAAAACTCCTGTGTTAACTAACTCCATTGTTTTGTTTGTTTTGAGTTTTTAATTTAATCGCAAATCATTATTTTGTACATTTGAACTTTTGTAATAATTGCAATTTTGAAATTACTTTGCCTTATTGAAAACAATTGATTCAAATTTAATTGAAATAAATAAATATAAGTTACCATTGACGCTTTCAATAAATCTCAACAACATTGCGAAATCATTTTAGTTGTGCAAATAACAATTGCAATGACACAATTTTTCTGAAAACAATCACAATTAGTGAGAAAATCGTAACTAGTGACAATTTTTCAAAAAAACAAATATTTTAGTTTTCATTACTCAGAATAGTGAAATGGGAAAAACGAGGTACGACACCTAGTATCGGGTTCCTGAGGAAAATGCTTAAGTTTAAATTGTGGCAACAAAATAAAGGGAACTTCCTAGGAATAATTTCCTGGTCGGGACTCTCTGCTCATCTAGAACCGGTCACATTGCAGATGAATATAATTTTAAATTTCAATGGTTTGAGTGTCATACTGGTGTGACTGTCGAGTACTTACATTTAAATCAGACAATTAATCGATTTATAGCAACATAGGCCAGTTATAGGCTTCCAGTGGACAAACCCTGGAAAAAAATTTAGTTTAGGGTGCCACTTGTTCCCTTTTTGCCAGTTACGGTCACATGGGTATTTCCGAAATATTTACTGCTGGCGCCAGTCTGATGTTAGCGCCACTAGCAACTCTCTCACGTTCGATTTCTTTTGTTAGACCTCTCACTCCGTGCTGTTTATTATTATGACACAACATTTTAATTTTATTCACATTTTCGTTCATTTATTGTTAAAAATTAAAATGAACGCCAGATGCGGCGCCTATCGACAAACCACTCGCTACAAGATCGACCGACCACCAATATACTAGAATAAAATAGGTCGTCTCATGATTAATCGGCAATAAATTGGAAAGTGTTAATGAGCGCATTGACAGTTTTATGATTGCCTCCCATTAAAAAGTGCGCACTTGTTTGCCTCACATATTAAAAATGCATAAAATTGAAAACAAAAATTAAAACTAAAAATCAAAATATTAAAAGGCCTGACATCGCAGAAATCAGTCAATGGGAAAGACTCAACTAGTTGATGATCAAAGACATTTTACGATCACTCTCTGTGTGAGTGTGCTTTGTGAATACTCGTAGTTTCAATTGATGTGAACGGTCCCTTGACGTGTGTCGGCTCGCACGTACGTTGCTGCTAGACCACGTCTTTTTCAAATGCTCTCCAATTTAATGAGTTAAGTAGTTAATAAAGATTTGTTAATGTCGTAGTTTGTTTCGGTGTTTTGCTCGCAACTCAACGCAACATTGGCGGAAGTGCACGCCCTAAGCAGCTGTCGACTTGTTTGATTGACATTGACAACTCAGGAGACATGTCCAGCCAGCACCGGGAATTTGCATATACTGGTTTCAATGTTTGCTCAAAGAGTTCTTGCATTTTCCCAAATCAAATGCTCGTTATGCAATTGCAACATCCCGCAGCTGAGGCTCCGGCCGCCTCACTACCACCTCTCAATTAAACGATGGTCTTAGATGGCGTCCGTCCTGGTGGACGTCAGTTGCTAGCTGCTAATCCAATTAAGCGTTCTTTTTGTAGCATTCACGCAATTCGCTCGCTCATGAATAATAATAAGCCATATGCAAACATCACCGTGAAGCGCCGCCGCACAAGCGCAGAAGAAACTGCAGCATCCACGCAGCTGAGCAGAGAGAGAGTTGAGGAGAGAGGCGCAACGAATAGTTGACATTTCCGACATTTTATTTGATTGAAATGTGGTAAATTGAATTCAGCACCGCCGCATTCATGTAGGGGACTGCTCCTGCCTCCAAATGTTGTTGGTAACTTTGTTATTTACATTGGTGTCTGTAGCTCTGACGGCGACTGCGACTGTGACCGGTCCAGTCGTGTTTCTGTTTGTCCAACTGTCGCAATATGCCATCATATATTGTAAAAACTTACACGCTGGGGATCTTGACTAATTTAATTACCATTTGATTCATTTCCCTGACGAGCGAAACTACCAAGTTGGGAACTTCTCGTTTTCGATCTCCTATAAAGTAATAAAATGGGTGGCGTGAATATGTGTCTTTGTTGTGCGGCATATTCAAAAATTATGGAGTTGTTCTATCTTTCAATTCACACATGCCCTATGGGGGGAATATGGGCGTTTATGAAATTTTTATTCCAATATTTGGCGATATCTCAATTGAACCTCTTCATCTGAGATATGGTCTTCACAAAAGTAGAGTCGAAACTGAGTGTATTAATGAATAGCTTTTGAGTTATGATGATGCTGCTCGTTTCGAATAAAATGCATACTAATACACGTAATGATGTCACGAGACGAGATGCTGGCATGAAATCATGGCATGTGGATAGTTTCGTTGTAGAAGGGTGAAAAGTTTGACTTTCAGCGAGTTTAACATCGACAAAACGTTTGTGCTAATGAAGAAACGTTTGAATTGTAGATCAGGACGAATAGCCCATAGAAAAGTAGGTGTGAGTAATATTTCATCAGTAGACTATACAAAAACTATAGCAGAAAGAAGCAATGCAGTTTCCATTCTCCGCTTAAATTGATCTGTTTTATAAAACTCGAATGCCGATTATCCCAATCATCCTCTATTCCAATTAGTCAATGAATAATGTCTCCCCCTATTTTCATGGCTCTTGTTTAAATGGATAAGAAACCCTGCCTGAATCGATAAACTAGAGCCAGCTATTTATAAATAGTATTGGGGTCAACCAAAATAACTTTTACACGTATTTATCAGACATGTTTTAATTAGTCATACCCCTAGTTACTATCTGTCTACATGCGTTTTATTTCAACTATTGGTAATTGCATCCTGGTGGATGTAGATGTAATTTTTGATCTGTTATCTGGTGATCCTACTCAGACATTTATGGACAACTAAGGTACCTTGATTGTATTTTTTATTTACAAATCAGATGTTGAAAGTACCCACAATGAGCGACGTTTGTTATAATCTACAAAATATTATTGTTGACCTGTGAAAATGTTTACTGAGTTTAAGTAGTGAAATTGTGGCCCCTTCATCTTCAAGTTTTTCAAAATTTGTTCTATCATTAATTGGTACCTACTCAATATTCCCTATTTATAAAGTAGTGATCGCCCTTTATATGTCGCCCTTTATGTGTTATTTGCTTTAAAATAACCTTCGATTATGATTTAAAAAACTTCCCAAAATTTAGGAATACTGATTTTATTATATTATATATATATTATATAAATTACTTTAAAACAATTATATTAATTGTCAACATCAACAATCTTCTAAACTTCCATCCTACCTTCTTAGAACAACTTTCACTTTGGCAAATTCGTTAAGTGGAGATTTATTAATTTTAATATAGATAGTTTCTTTCCCTTTCCCTTGCGTGTGTAATCTATATCGTTGAGTCTAAATTGGTGTATAAGAACTGAAAACTGAAGCTTAAATCGTTCACTTTTAGAGAATTAATGTCCAGAATACAATTGAACAAGTTTTCATTAAATGTTGCTCTGTTTAGGATTAATTGACAGTTCCTTCACAGTTAAATTGACACCTTTTGCTTCTGGCTATAATTTCAGTTTCGACTGAAAATGTAGTACTGTATTGAAGATCCTCTGCAGTCTCATTTGCTGCAATTTTCATCTGACCATTTCCAGAGTTCTTATAACTTTTCACTTTTTGGTTTCTGATAACATCATTTCACAATCTGACAAATTTATAGTGCAAATTGCTTCCGGACTGAATTATTTTCCAATAATTGCAACAAACAAAGCTATCACATGAAAAGTATTGAGCTTGCGGTTGCAGAGACCGGTACGAATGTCGTTCACATTGATTGCAGTTATTTTTGCGATCTCAAGACATTTTCTGCATGAACGTATGTTATATTAATTTTGCTTTCCTTATATCTGATTTCATTTCAATTAATCTTAGTGAGTATATCTGTCTGGTAAGTCCTTTTAGTCTTCGCAAGCTAGTTTCGCTGGTTATTCGGATGGACTCTAAGCAGTTTGCGATTTGTTCCACTACATTTCTTGATTTCTTCATATATTTTTGGGATATTTAGATGGTGATGACTTAGATGCTGATCCCCAAATTTTGATGCCATAAGTCCACATGGGTTCAGTATTACCTTATATAACAGAATATTAGTTTCCAGTGATAGGTCCTACCTTCAAGGAGAAGACGTGACAGCGCCACCTGAGGCGCCAATCCAGGTGCACCCCAAGGTATTTCGCATGATCTGCCTGTGGCAATTGGCAGTTATTTAGTTTTACTGCTGGGCAAGAACCTGCACATAAGGTAAAAGTAGTTTGCAGTGATTTAATTTAATTTGCTTTTATTCGCCACTTGTCTAGCCTTATTTTCATGTTCACTTGCAACTGCTTCGAAGCTATCTCAGGGTCATTATTGCTCGCTATTACAACAATATCATCTGCAAAAGTTGCGGTGAATGTGAATTCAGACAGAGGCAGATCAACTGTGAATAGTGTGCACAACATAGGTCCTAAAACAGTTCCTTGTGGAACACCAGCTTGATTCTGGCGAAGGGTAGTTACGTCGCTATTAACTTTAAACATGCAGAATCTGTATTGTAAAGAGTATTTTAATATGGCGCACCCGCGATATTTCGTTTTAATAGGTGACACATATAATGTAGGTTGATTTAATTTTTTGGTGGTTTTCCATAAGGAAAGGTGAGGCCTGTCAAGGAGAAAAGAAGCTGCGGTAGCTTTTATTTTTATTTTTATATTTTTCGTATCTGTAATACGTCTTTGAATTGCTATATAGCGCGACGGCAATTTGTTTCATCTCTGGGACTTCAAGTCATTTGCCAAATTCGACGCGGCCTATGATTTTCTTCTAGTTGCTCCTTAATAGCGAGGCTTATATTATGCTGCTTATGACTAGTACTTAGTTCCAATGTTGTAGACTAAACAGCTCTTTGTATGGTTTTGTTGAATAGCTCTCCTGCATCATCTATACTTATTTTGTTCATTAAAGGAGTGGCTAGAGTCCAAACAACGGTTTGTCTAAATATCTCCCAGATGCTCTGAGCCTCGAAGCTATCTGTTAGAATAACTGGTGACTGATCTGATGACAGGTACAGGCACGACTTCAGAAAAGTATTTTTTTTGACACAAAAGTTTGGAAACACAAAAGTCGATAACGTCTGGAAGCTTGCTTCTGTCTCTCGGCCAGAAGTTTGATAGGTGGTACATGCTTTTATGTCGCATTGATTTATTTAGGTTATGGCCTCTAGGAGTTGTTAGTCTAGAGCAGTGGTTCCCAAACTTATTTTGGTCGTGGAACCCCCATATTTTTTTCCACTGATCGCGGAACCCTGAATATATTTTAAACAACGACTTTTCAAAATGTAATGAGATATTAAATGAAACAAGTATTATTTTAATATTTCAGATTTTATTGAATTAAACAAAACTTAAAAAAAACAATACATCATAGAAATAATTAATAAAAATGCAATATATTAACTAAAATAAATTCTTATTATTTTTTTTTAATGAAATAAAATTTGTCACGCGGAACCCCTAAATTTTTTCGTGGAACCCCAGGGTTCCGCGGAACACACTTTGGGAACCACTGGTCTAGAGCCATTGCAGATATTTGGCATTATAGTTGCCCCCAGCTATGAATCTTGTTCCGAGTAAGTTATAGATATCCTGGGACTGCTCACATTTAACAGGATGGTTAGGCGGGCAATACACAGCCAACATTGTTATGGCCCCTTTATAATCGTCTACTGTTATGACCGTTGATTGTAGGAATTACCTTTGATTACCTTCGTGCTTCACGTGTGCAATGTTGTTACGAATAATGACAGGAGTCCGCCCACGCGTGGTGCTTCCTGGGTGATTTATGTTGTCATATTGCAGAATGCTAGCGTCCGTCCGTCTGTCCGTCTGTGGCCACTTTTTTCTACACCGTTAGAGCTATTTGAATGAAATTTTGCAGAACCAGATTGCTATATGGACCGATTTGGACAAAGGCCACGTCTACCTCCCATATAAGGAAATTTTGTTAACAAATATTCATAACTTAAGATCTGGTAGAGATTTACGGACGGAACATGTTTTACGGGAAGAAACATGTGGACATCATAAAGCTATCTTCAACAAATGGGATTGATCAGGGAAAAGACACGCCCACTTTTGATATAAGGAACTTTCGGGTCTAAAATAAAAATTAACCTACCTATGCTCGTTTGATGCCATCGGAATAAATATATATGGGGTCGATAATAGTGTGTGTGCAAAATATGGAGATCATAATACCACTGCCACGCCCACAATGAACCAAAAATCATTACTAGGTTCCTATTAAAGATTTATCAACGAAATTCCACAGGAAGGTTGCAGGTACTAACATTAAACATCACACAAAAAATGGGCGTGTTATTTTTACAGCCAAGCCCACTATTGACATATTATTATAACTTACGACCTATACAATATTTTTCGATATAATTTTATATTAGTACGTATATGGACCCTACCAAGCCACATACAATTGTGGTTTATCAGATAAAGGATACGCCTTCCTCCCATATAATGAACTTTGGGGACCCCACATAAAAACAATTACCCTATTATCTATGCTTCTATTGATGATATATGAATACAAATTGGCCACTATTGACTTATTATAACTTAAGATTAATACAATATTTTTGGACGATATTGCATATTAGTACATATATTGATTCTATAAAGACATATGCAAGAAATGGGGTCAATCAGATGAAGGCCACGCCACCCACTAATATAATCAATTCAAGGTACCCGACTGAAAATTACCGTCCATATTCTCCTAATGATGATTTATGAAGAAAACATCCCCATTGTGTAACTCGCACGCACAAGGAAAGGTAATGGGTATTTATTTCATTACAAAATTATAATAACAAAAAAATTTTAATATTTAAGTCGCACTCGATTGTACCCAATAATGACTTAAACAATATGCTGAAAAATATGATAACATTAAAATCAAAATTTCACTAATATTCCTCACAAACGGAAGGGACTATGATTAAAATAAATCCAAGCTGTGCTCTTATATTGATGATTTAGCAGTAATGTACATTGGGTCCATGCGTTGGCAAATGTCCTAACTAAAATAATATCTGTAGAAGGGAAGAGCTGTTGGTAAGACTTTTTCAAAATCATATGCATATAGCTAAATGCATACCCATTGTTTAAGCACAACTATATATGTGTCCAATCACAAACATAATCTTCAAGCTTAACTAACATATTTTTTAAATTTAATATGCAAACTCTTAAAAAATTACAATCGACTCTTTAACTACTAAAACTTTTTTGCAAAATGGGTCTTTTAAAAATGTCGTTTTGTTCCGTACGAAATACATTCTGTTCAAGTCAACTCCAAACAACTTAATTTTGAATCATATATTTATTTTTCAGTGGAATAGTTCCAAAACGTAAACATAATATGATAGACCTCGTTAAAAATGACTTAAAAGGCTACCAACTCAGAAAACCCAACAATTTGAAAAAGGTAACTATGATAGTTTCGGCGACTTTGAATGGAAATTCTAATTTTAAGCGAACTCGATATGTTTTTGCACTATTTAATGTGAAGTGTTTAAAGCAAAGACTTACTGATACATTCCCAGTTAGTCCACAGTTATATTTGTGTGCCTTTTCAACTCTTGTTATGGTCACTAAAATAATTTTTGACAATAACTGACTAATTACATTACAAAAAATACTCTTAAAATAACATTATTTAATAAGTTATCTTCCATTTAATAACATGAGAAACAACTTCCACGTTTGAACTAATTGAAAAAACATTTTCTTTAAAGCACATGGCAATGCGTTCCCATCTGAGCCTATCAGCTTACTCCAACGACCACACTAGAATCTGGAACTTGACATTGCCGCAATTAGAATGTAAATAAATGCCAGCAACGTTACAAATCAACACCGAAACACCGTTAATGGAACAACCAATGAAAGTGTGACGAACACCAGCACACATGCCAGCGAACGAGTGCGTGATCGAATGCAAATTTCCAGCGACAAATTGCGTCGCACAGGAAGCAACAAGTGCCGGCCACTGCAACTGTAACCAACTTCAAGTGCATCTGCCACGACGGAGACAGCGTCAAACAAAATCAAGTTCCAGAGGAGGGCAGGGCAACACTAGCTGTGATAGACCTGGAGAGGGAAGGAATGCCGAAGAGCTAAGCGTCTCAAGTGCAGCGCGAACATTAGTCTGATAAAATATGCGCTGTGAACCCGTTCCTTCTTGAAGCGTTCAATCGTTCACTGGCGTTGGTTCGTGCTCACGGTAGCAAGTCAGGAGCACATTGTTGGCCTTGTCCAGCGAACCGTGCCGGACCGATATCCAATACCTTCTTCTAGCATATTCGCGAACGGCAACGGCGGTAAAGCGGCTGGACTGCAATGTGCTTGGCGTGCCGGCCGATCGGTGGAATTGCCTTCGTGATTTTTCCGTTGCACTGCCGCTGTTGTTGTTATTATTGCATTGATGTTTTGTTGGCTCTGCCGCATTTCAGATTTTTCTAATTTTATGCCTTTTATGTCGGCCGTAAATTTATGCTGCAATTGAGCATGTTATTGCGCCACTTTGCTGTTGTTGTTGCTCTTGATATTATTACACTTGTTGTTGGACTTCTTGTTGTTGTGTCTGGGAACACTTAAATGGCATGGATTTGTTTTGTTTACAATCAATGCATGCAATTTGGATAAGTATGAAAGCTATTTTGCAATCGAGTATCCATTTCGTGCGTTCCCATTACTTCCAAAGCGGGTACTCGGTTTACGTTTAGACATACTTATTTGGCATATTCAGAATAACTGTTGGGATGGCCCTTTGAGTAGCATGCGTTCTTAGCTGAATATTGTCAGGTAGGATTGTCGTCTCTTTGGTTTTGGAAGAAAAACTGTTTTGTGTTATTGAATTCATTGCAGTCACTCTCAAATGTCTTTCTAACCCCGCGAATGAAAATATGTGCAGCTCGCAAAATGTTTGTGTCGGAACTTCCATTAGGACAAAAGAGAGATATATATATACATATATCCTCGACAAGTCAAAATGTGTGAGTTTTGCTTTTCCTATGAAACCATTCGACTTTGATCAATGTGTTCATGAAACGTACGGCCAGCATTAGAAGCATCATATTCAGACCCCAATAAAAATAGTTGAGACAGAAATCGTGGACTAAATTAAAGACAATTTTATGTCTCACAGGCAATATCCATATAAGTTGGACTCTGAGAAAATTTCGGTAAGATGAGGGATGCTCAGTTTTGTAAGGAAACGCACTGGAGTATACACATTCCAAAATTATCTGGATCAGGCTAAGAGATATCTAGTGGATTTCATGCGTTGATTCATCACCATGAATGAGACACGAGATGACCAATATATACCAGAGAGAAATGTTCAGTCATAACACTGGACGAAACGTGGTGAACCATCATTCCAGGGGAAAGGCAATGGCTTCAATTCTTTAGAATACGAAATGGATTTTCATAAAGATGTTGAAATCATTAATGGTGAGTCTTTGTGTAAGTTCTGGTATAGCTGAGCGCAGGGTTTACAGAAACGTGGTTCACATTTGTCAGGGAAAACATTTTCTACCACCATGATAATCCGGTGGTTTATTGCAGTAGAACTGGTTGAGGTTCATCATTTAGCATTACAGATGTATCAGACTTAAAACTTCCGCCTTTTTTAGCTTTATTCAAGGGGTAGAAGTTGGAATCAAAGAAAGACCAATGCCAAAACTCACTATGAATTGTTTTTGTTCTGTCGCTAAAACTAATTTTATGTCGTTTCTGTTACAAATGTACAGGATTCTGTTTCTGTTGCCGTTTCTGCTTAAGTCCCTCTGCACCTTTATTGACTTTGTGTCTTTCTCACTGTGATATGTAAAGAAAGACTTGTCAATAGTCTTTCGTATTAATACGCAACGTTTTGGAGGATTGGGAAATACCTCATATGCACAGTTCAACTATGACTTAGCAGCAGCAACGGTAAAAGTGATTTAGAAGTAAAAGTAAAACTTGCTAAATTATTGTAGAAATTAAATTCATTGAACTCTCTTAACTACAAGTACTTCTTCATTTTAAATGAAAGAATAATTTTCCGATTCATTATAATATGATATAAATAAGTAATAAGTGTTTCGGCCTCCATGATACAATGGTGAAGCTATCATGGCAGTAATGTGATCGTCGTATAGTATCTTCCTTGAGAATGGTATCCTATTAATCCATGAGTCGAAGTCCTTAGTCTCATTGTCCCACACATATTCATAGTTTGCAGTATAAAAAAAATATGCTGTTATCCCATTGTATGAAACATTTGAATAATAATTTAATTAATAGTATCATTATGGATATTATTCAATTGTACATATATATATATATATATGTATCTAGCTAGGTGCATAGTTTTCAACCGTCAAGTATATTCACGGCCCATACTGACACTATAATTCAATGAACTAGAATTGATGGAACTATAATTTGTAGAATTATCAATAATAGAATCAGAAACCCCGTAGAAGGTTGGGCTGTGCTGCAGGGCTTAAAAGGATTTTTTGATTTCTTCCAGTACAGAGACGAAATTCAAATGAAATAAAATTGAATATGTTGAAATATGTATGCCAAGGAAAATTGCGCAGCAGCCAAATTCTAATCGGTCTGAACAGAATCTCTTTCAATTTGTTTTAACTAATCAGGTGAATGCGTAAATTGAACTCATTTCGGACATGTGAATTCCTACAAAGAACAAAACCAATAGAATAAAATAAAAACTATTCCGCTCATAAATAACATTTTTCTCGCCGGTATAATAAAAATGCTTCATCATCAACGTAGCGGTTATAGCAGGGTTCATTGACTTCTCCCCCCATCTACTCCCACTTGCGTGCTACGCATAAACGAACTTTTCTATTTACCTAATTTATTTAATTTATTTTGCGCTCGTACTTTATTTAGATACGCGCGAAATAAACACAGTAAACAACCCCTGAGAACAGAAAAGAATATTTATAAAAATTTAGCACAATTGTTTTTGTTTTGTTGTGATTCTCAATTATCTAATAATAAATGCACTGGTTGGGCGGGTGCGTACTCGAGTGCTATGTACGCGTATGTAAGCACACTTTATCCACTCCTATTCATTTAACGTTGGACCAATTTCAATTTTTCCATTAACGCCGCGGTGCCGGCCGCTTAAGTGCAGCAAGCGCAGAAGTCGACTTTGAACTTGAAATCACTTATACGCCTCCCGTTACTGGTCGCGGCCAAAGTCACACACACACCCATGCACACTGAGCCGCAATCTCATGCAGCCATTGATACAGCAGTATTGCGCAATAGTGCAGTGCATTTCTGATAAACTTTTGTACAAATAAACAATACAAAATAAAAACGATAATTGTTTAAACTTAAAATGAGCTATTATTGCAAAAGTCCGTGTTCGCTGCTGCGATAAGTGGCAGAGCGTGGCTGACTCTTTCTCGCAGCAGTTGTCATTTCATTTGTTGCTATTTCTTTATTCATTACGAAATATGGGTTCGAAAAAGTAAAACGGGAAAATATTAAAGCAACAGAGCTCATGTAGCCATATAAAGCAAGTAGGTACTTCGTAGTGGAGTATATGTCCCCAATCCCCGAACTCTTGAGTACTGAACCTGAAAAGTTATAAAAATGATTCGCTTCCCTTAGTTATCAGAATAATTGAGTAAACTCACTCTAATTGTAATGTGAATCGACAGAGGAAATAATTAATTAAATTCCTCTTCAAAACCAAAACTTTTGCTGTGTATATTCTTTGATTATTAAGTGGGTTGCTTGACGGCTTATTCTAAATTTTAATCTGTGTGTTTTCCTAATTTCGACGTAAAGGATTAATTTATGGTGAATTAATTCTTGGAAAAATACTCAACGTAACTAAATTTTCAAAATATATAAATTTTGCGATTTTCACTTGCATTTTATTGTAAAAGTTTAACATCTTTTCAATTTATTTTTAAAATGTAAATTGAAGGTACACGATATATTATATATGTATATAAATTGAACGAAAATTCATAACAATCAAAATAACTCTTATTAACCAACATTTCCAAAGCAATCCAGTCCTGATTTACTAAATGACAGAGAGGCGGACATAGAGGCATATATCGGGTTCAATCACAAATTATTCTATAACAAATCTCCGCATTCTACAAGTCAAACGAAATGATATTTTAATTTGTAAAAAACTGCACCGTGTGGCGTTTTCCTTGGGCACTTACCACATTCTGTATTATATAAAAATGAGTTTACCGAAATTTCCAAACTGTTTACTACATGCGTTCAAGAGCAAGATCCCTCAACTTGATTCCTCCAAAATATATAAATTACTGTAGGAAATTAACGTGACAAAAGATCTGTAGCTGAGACTATCCTCATCTTTCAAATAAATAGGGGCATCACAATAGAGATTTCAGGTTGCGGTGTATAATAAATAAAATCCCTTAATATTTTATAAAAAGATGAAACATTAATGGAGTGGGTCTTAAAAATCTTAAAAGTGGAAATATAGAAAACAGCAATGTGTACATATACTCCTATATATAGACACCCATTATTTGTTGTGTGCAAGAGTGGTAAATCTAAATTTATGGTAAATTGGGAATAAAATTTACATTCACATACAACAGCAATCGTAATAATATCAACACCTGAATTCATTGTTACGAGTATTTTTTTCTATATCTTAAGTATTTGAGGCTTCATTGTTATCAACATTAACTGGATAAGAAATAAATTCACATTAAAAAAAAAAAAAAAAAAAAACAAATTATGTAGATTCTCATTGGCCAAACTCAATAAACTTCATCAGCGAAATAGTAATGTAACGATATATACCAACATAACAAGAGTTATAAAAGGAGTAACCAGGTGCCCAACTCCACACCTGTACAGAGAAACTGAGCCCATAAGCACATCTAAGACTCCATGGATATGAAGTGTCTTTCTACTAGTACAGAAACTTTGATCTGGACTTGGTCAAGTATTGTACACGACATATTTTCACTTGTGGTACCGAAAGTGAACGAAACTGAAACATTTAATAGCTTTATAGCGGAATTATGCTAATCCCAACACGCTCGCAATCAATAGGGCAGGCAGGGGCCTATCAATTTGTCGTAAACCTGATTAGTTCATAGTGCTTAAGCATCCAACCATCGCACGAGCACACTCCGCGTTCCGCCCTTGAGTAAGCACCATAACATTTGCCTCTACACCACAGCCGCATCGGTTGATCATGTGCCGTCACAGAAATGCCGCATGCGGTCAGTTGGTTTCAAGCGTTCTACGTTTGGCGGGGGGGGGGGGGGGGGGGGGGGCGGTGCTCGAGACCGATCTTCATTCATTCATTCATTAATAAAGAGTCTCATATCATGCGGCGGGCCGGAGCATTTTGCGCAGAAGTGTCTGAACGACATGTGCAAAATTTGGTGGAATGCGAAACTCGTAAAGCTCTCCCAGTGCTCGCATGTACTCGTAGTACAATAATTGCGGCCGAAATGAGCAGCTCCAGCGGATCGCGTGCGCAAGTACGACTGAATGCTGACGCTGCCGCTCGAGTTTTTATGCTTGCCTGAGTGAAGTCACGTAGGCATAGAAATTTGTGAACCGAAGAAATTTTGCACAGAAACTTTCGCGGCCCATATCGCTGAGCACACTTTTCCCACAGCGAACAACATTTTGCTTCTGCTCATCAAATATTTTCGCTTCCTCAGTTATTGTTTGGCAGTACGGGTATTAAAATTATACCCTTTTTGTTATAATTACATTCTTGTTCGCGTAGGTCTAACATTAAACATGCCGAAGTATTTTCAATCAATCAACTACGTAATTCGGCAGAATGGGTAGGTCGCTGTGGATCTGAGTTCTTTCTTAGCACCAACTGAATACTGAATGGTGGTGATTGAGGCGGGGAGCATAGTGCAGAGTAATGCTGATTTTCCGTCTGAACTCGGTACACCTGCACCCTGGTACTATGTGGTGTTAATGGGTTCATTTGCCGGTTAATTTTACTTTCGTGTGCTAACGCCCCCCAATGCCGTGCTGATACCCGCGTTAATATTGCGGCTCGTATCTGTTTATCTTTGCGAGTTGTACATGCAAATAATATTTTCAAGTTTATTTCAACAAATGCCTGCGTTAGTTTATTATTTTATTTATTTACATTTGGTTTATTGTGGCTTTTTTATTATCTGTAAACTATTTTTCGCTTTTACTTTCGTATGTGATGGCACACCAGGGTGTGTGCTTCTCACATATCAAGAGACTGAACTAGACAATTGCAATTAGATTTGTATATAATGAAAATCTATTACAAATCAAGAAATTTGCCTTCATGCAAGGATAATGACTAATCTGGCAAACTTTGCAGTCCTTTCCGTCCGAATGTCCTTACCGGATTCTGCAATGCGTACGAATATGTTATAAAAAGTTCTTAAAAGAGCATTTTGCTAGATTTGGGAGTTTGGAAGTTCGACGGTTCCTATTTTCACGTTTATGGAAACCAGATGCAAGTAGGCGTGGTATTTTTTATGCAAATCGGATAATTTCTAGATTATGTTTCACGAAGCTTGTGAGTGCCATACATTAAACAGAAAATAGGCGCTACTCTGCAAGTGGTGCAGCCTTTTTCATCCTTGATAACAACATGCCATATCTTCTAAAGCAACAATTCTGCTTTTTTGGACGAGGTCTCCGGTAGCGAAGTGACACTTCCATAAATGATGAGAACTAGCTCGATCATATGATGAAAAGAATACGAGTATACGTGTAGAAGGCAGACTGTTAGATGTGCAGTTGATATTAGGGTAACTTAACTTAAAAAAGATTGATAATTATAATTATTAATGCACCTTATGCACCGATTTTCGTTTGTCCGATGAAGCGATATCAAATGAGTATTTTCTAGCATACACATTATAAAATAATTTTTTTATAGAAATTTCCATACAATTGTCGCAGAATCTTAATCTTACATGGTGATGTCAACAATAATTGTGTGTTTCCTTGGGATTGACATTTATTCCGGTTACCCTACAGCAGTTACCTACAAATTACAAAAATTTTATTACATATAATTAAAGTTCCTTTACACGTAAACTCCTCTGGGGCAGGGTGTTTATTTACTACAATGGGCCACAATTGAAGCAAAGGTACTTTTTCATAACCGTTTTAGTGCGTTTACGGTGCATACTGATTTGTGGGTATATGCATGTATTAAACAGCTTCTTTATTTATTAAAACTATATTATATATACATTTATCATTACTTATATCTAAAGTAATAATGTGGCTTCTAAAGTCCACAACTATATTCTTTAAACAAAATATTCGACATAAATTCGTGTACCATTTAATTTTCACATAGAAGATAACTTGATTATATCACTTAAACTCATCATTTGTCCATTAGGGTTTACTTTGATATTCTAACAGAATGTATTTAAACAGATTGAAATATTGCATGAGGATATTAATATGGCAAATTTATTCAACTCAAAATATTAATAAGATAAATTAATAAAATATAAATACATATAAATAAATTTTAAAAGTTCAAAGTCAGAAGTTCAAAATCAACCCTTTCACTAATTTTTCCATTCGGTCAGTCAGTTAGTGTGTTGGAGCACCGATGTATCGCCCTTATGACTGCAACTTCTAAATTAATATGATTAATAATTTTATAAAAGTGAGGAGGCATTTACAAAAAAATAAATGTTCAGTTTTGCTTTCATAAGTCTAATTATATATCGAACATCCCTTGTACTTACTCGTTCAAATTGTTTATATTGATCAAAAAGTATGATAGAACAAGTTTCAGTTTGAATATTCGATTTTATTTCTTCAGTCTTAAAATATTCTATTTATTTCGAGGCTACTTACAAATAGTATAAAATTTAGTAATTAATTATGAGTAGGTACTTAAGCATAGAAGCGATAATTCTAATTACAATTATTAATAAATATTTTTTAATAGATATTGTAATAAGTAAAAATTATATTATAGGTGAAAAATAATTATTTACAAAACGCTTGAAGTATTTTCAGTAAAATTAAAGCAGGAACAATGTGGAGTTGTGAGGTTTGCGGCGTGAAAGCGAATCAAGATTCTTTCGAACTAGAATACAAGTGATACTAAGTAGAACAATTGGAGATGTGACAACGTAACTGGAAGTATGCATACATTTCTATGGAACGCCACACACTCAGACTAATATATAATTTTTATCTTTTATATCTGTAGAGATCTTTTTGGAGTTTGTTATCGTAGTCGACATCCACAGAGAAATTGCATTAATATAAAATTACTGGACTCAACTTTTGTCGATCCAATCAATTTGCTCGACAAGTAAGCATGAGAATGAATAGAAAGTGTGGTAAAAGGAACTTGTCTGAATGTGTAATCTAATTTCATATCTACAATTATGTATCAGACTAAATTGGGAAAATGAAGACTCAAATTCATCGAGTAAGAGAGTGGTTAGTGAACTCTGATAATCAAAATCAGAATTGACAGTATTTCAGGAATAAACTGCGATATATACGATTTGAATACATATTTTGTAAGGACTTATGAAGTTAATTGTCAGCTGTAGAAAGGCTGCACTCTGAACACTCAACAACAATATCGACTCGAATGTGGGTTCCACAACAAAGCAATATCATATGCAATGAAACTGCCACTAAACTGGTCAGAAATAGAGAAAGAGAGAGAGAGAGGGGAGCCTCTCACGAAACTGAATCCGGAAAAGATGATCAGATGTGATCTTGGAAATATTACGACGTGCAATATCAGGATTGTGCATATATTAAGGGGATGACTTGAAAATTTAATATACGAATATTATTTCTTCTGCTCAAGCGAGTGAGTTGTTTGCTGGTTTCTAAAAACTGTGTAGTCCCTCAAAATCTCCAAAAAAATCGTGAAGAATTCCTGGTTAGGTCTTAGACACCGACTGCAATATCAATTCCTTACAGTGCGGTAGGTGCTAGGTAGATTTTTAAACTACCTGTGACATGGTTCAGAAGTTCTGTAACTCATCTCATTGCTTTCGTTTTACTAAACTACGCAGGATCAATAGATCAATAGATCAGTAAGGAAATTAAATGATGTGAACTCAAATTAATTCGTAGTATTCTCAATTTGTCCATCTGCAATATTTTGGGAGGGAGGTTTTTTAATTGAACTCTATAAATCATTCATCCGCATATTTACTTGGTATCCCTCTTGATTCACTTTCACATTGCTGCCCTCGGATAGCATAAGTTAGGCACATTTACGTAAAGTGTATGAGCGAACTTTTTTTAATGTAGTAAAAAGTAGGCCAACATTTCTTTAAAAATAATTATTTTGTCAGGTAATAATTCTTGTTTTTGTTGTTTTTCAAGGTACCGCTCGAGTAGCTTTTCAAAAAATGTTTAAATTTAGAATGACTTAAATCCGAATTCGTAAGCACCACTGCGTTATCCATAAAAGCGCAAACAATTCCCAGAGGCCAAGAGGTATGCTAAAATGGGAAAAATAGAAAAATCACAACACATTTGGGGATTGGGGTGAAGAAAATAAAGAAACAATAAACAAAAATGCGGCAATAATTGTACTAAAAAATAAAACAAAAAAGATACAAAACCAACAACCACAAATGCAATAAATTTAAGCCAAAATACGAGGAGGCGCTCAAGCAAACACACCGAGAACCCGCTCGTCAAGCAAAGCGCCGCATGCACATGAACAAATGATGCAAAAGCGTAATAAAATCTAAGCATAATAAACAAAAGCATACTAAGTAAATACGAGTAAGTAAACAGAACTAAACTAAATATGTATAAATATGTACGGGTACTTTGAGAGTTTTCAGTACTTTGGACATGCTCCGGTCTCTGTGCCGGTACGCCGCTGAGGCCTCTTTGACCAGCACTCACTTTCACCTTTCCAAATAGAAACGCCATTTTCTTTAGAAATTTTTCCTTTATATTGTTATGCACATTCATTCTTGTTATTTTTTGTTTATAATAGTTTCTTACATTATTTTACTTTTGTTTTATTTCTTTTATTTAATTCTTCTGTTTTTCTTGTTAAATACATTTCAATATATTCGTTTACTCTACGTTCAAGGCAGGGGACTCCGACGCGTTCTCCGCTACGGCTCAGCCTTTTACTGTGTTGTATGTTGCTCGCGGGTACGGGGGATACTTCAAATAATTTAATTAAATGTATATTAAAGTAATTAATAAAATTATGAATTAACAAATTTACAAAGATTTCCATAAATTTACACGTGGATTCTTATATAAAATCTAATTTGTTAGTGTTGAATTAATTGTAAATAAATACATCTCAAGTTAGTTTTATATAAAATAATTCAATAATGACTTATTTATTGTTGAAATATATATATATATATATATATATATATATATATATATATATATATTTAAAAATAAAATACATTAAAGTTATTTGTGAGCATGTTATAAAAAAAAATTTGTTAACAATTTTTTATGAAGGCGCATTTTTGAGAATTTTTGTTGTGTTATCATTCCTTTTTTGAATTTACATATCTAATTTTTTTTATACTTTAAAATCCTTGCTAAAATAATCATGTTCAACATTTACGAGTATACTACTTACTGAGAGGCAGCGAGGTTTCTTACATCTAATTGCAATTGTTTTTTTTCTCTACTTTATTTACAACATGTCTCAAATTTCAAAGAGTGCGAGCTCTCCAGTCTGAATCATGCTAAGTCTGGGTTTTCAAAATAATTGAATGCAATTCGTTGTTGCAACAGTTCCAGATTATAGTCTTCAATCTGAAGTTCTTCATGAATTTTTAGCCAACCCTGCAGCCCAGAACTTTTGGTATATTGCCTACTTAACATGTGTCACAATGGGATTGCGTCAATGCACTTCTTACAATTTCCTTTGTATATTTTAATAAAACGTTTTTTCCACTTTTCTGAATTACTTTTGCAAGCGACGATTAGTGTGCAGGATGGAGCGTGAGCTGGTGGATGTGGTGCATGTGGGGGATTTGGGATATAAGAGAATATATCTGAGTTGGCCGTTAGAGTACACCAATAGTTAATTTCCAATAATTCTAAATCTGACCGTTTGTTTTAGACTGCGCGAGCCATTTCCCACATTGAAATACCAATCTAAGATTATTCTAAATACTACTACAGTCATCTCTAAATTCAGAAGTCTCTGAGACGATTCTTCATAGCTATCAATTGAAAGATTCAGCGAACACAATGTAAGTTCGGTTTTGTAAATTGAATATATCAATATGTTCCCTCATCGTGTAAATAATTGCAGAATACAGCAGTAGTCTGGAACAGGTAAGTATAACCTGGACTATACAATATTATTAGAGCCATTAATTCAGAATCAGTTATCAAACTTTCATATTCCGTTTTCAATAATTGGAGAGATCTGTGTAATGGAAATTATCTGGAGAGATAACGCAGGTTGAGAGAGTGATGAATACAGACACAAATGTTATACTGTTTTACACTGACTGCGCGAAACCGGGTTTGTTACTGCGTTGTAAGTGCTTTAAAGCCTTTCATTTAAAAATATTTAAATTGTTCTGATTCCTCAAGCAAACTTTTTCTTTTTAAGTTGTAAATTAAATAGTCGTAAAAGTGCTTCATTTAGATTGCAGAACAGATACCAGTATACTCCTTATCTAAACTGGATTCCTCGTTCTGATTTGTTCGTTTAATGGAGGCTTATGACATAATTTGTCGCTATTCGCTACCGATATAGAAGTTAGATTTGGAAACCCATGGACTAAAATTGTGAGAGTCTATTCTGACTATCTAAGATACATATGAGGCCAGTGTTGGAAACTTTGAGATTCAATTCAGATTTTATTTATTAAAAAAGTCTTAAATCGAAAGTGATTGAAATTCGGTAGCTTCAAAAAAGGTTGGGCCGTCGAGAAATTCAGGTAATGTCAGCTTCTCGAAAATCGGCTTCTTCCGGCAACAGTACAAGCATCTTTAACTGCTATCGATAAGTGTGTGTGGCTGGAGATGTTGTTTTATAGTGTGTGTGTGTGTGAGTGGTTGAGGGTGGTGCTTGAATGTTCTCTTGCAAATTACACAATTTTACACAATATTTTGTTTTTACAATATTCACATTTATAAATATAATAATATATTTTTAAATGCTTCAAGATATTGGACTCCTTTGTACACTTACGAAAAGAAAAATATTAATAATTAATTTTTATATTTTTTTAAACTTTAATATACCAAAAATGCATTTTGTTTAACTACAAAAAATATATATACACACATACTTGTATGATGTATATTGGTAAGTATGACAAAAACCGGTTACAAAATTTTGAAAAACAGAAAAAAGTTAATGCCAAATTCATACAAATCAAAAAAGTTAAAATAACTGAAAATTTCGTTTAATCATTTTGCCTTTACACTCAAAGAAAATTTTACATCCAATCGAAAGTAAGAAAATGAGTAAATCGAACGCAAGTGTAAGTAAATTGAATTGAATTTAGAAACTCACAAATCAAGCTGATCATAGTAGAGAAAATCATCCACGCCCCCAGTCAGCTGAGTCTGTGTATCGCCGGCAAACGGTGCGTGGCTGCTGCTCGCTTCCAGTGCATCATCGTCCTCGTAGCTGTTGTCCGACTCATCCGCCTCCTCGTCGTCATCTGACTCCTCGTCGGAGGTGGCGAAGTCCTCTGCAGAGTTCTCGCCTGACTCCTCCATGGAGTTGGAGAAGTGTACATTACGCTGTTCGCGTTCGCCTCGATCACTGGTGGACTCTGCTCGTAAATCAATGCTGCTGTAGGCCGTTGTTGTGGGATGCGCTGCGGACCCGGCGTCTACCGCAATTGCTTTTGTTGCCTTTGTGGTCGCTGCAGTTGCTGTTGTATTAGCTGCAGCAGGCGTCGCCGCTGTTGTTGTTGTGGTTTGCTGCTTCTTCTGCTTGCCGTTTGGCCGCTTATTGCCATTCTGCTTACCGCGTCTTTTGCTAGCGTTAGCTCCTCCATTTTTATGCCCATTGTTGCCAGGCTGGCGACCACTGCCTTTAATCTTTTTGCCACGCCTATTATTGGCACCTACTCCTTGATCGGTGGCGAGTTTGTTTTTGCTGTTGTGACCATTATTAGCACGTGTGCCGTTGTGCAATTTTTTATTATTAGGACCTGAATTTTTCTTCGGTCCATCTCCCCGCTTTGGGCCACATGGTACCACCTCACCACCGTTCGCTTGCTGTTTCTGTTGCTGCTCTTTACATTTCTGCCGGTTGTTGTTGTTCTTGTTGTTGTTGTTTTGATTTCCCTTTTTCCGCAGTGCCTGGGGGCTCCGCTGGCAGTCGTGCTCCTCTTCGTTCTCGTGCGGTCGGCATTTTCGTCGCTTTTTCTTCTTTTTCGTGGCACCCTGATGACTGACAGTGATGCTGCTATTACTGCTATTATGGCCATTGGAGTTTTGACTACTACTAATACTACTGCTACTACCACTATTTGTATCTACACTACTACTATTGCCAATACTACTACTATTATTAATATTACTACTAACTCTAATTTTATCATTGGCAGCAGGAACGTTGTTCAATAATTGGTCACTACTACTAATATCTACATTATGACTACCACTACTACTACTGCTACTACTACTACTATTACTGTTAGTGTTACTGCTTTTATTACTACTACTATTACTACTACTACTGTTTGGATTGCACTTGGGTCGTGCTTTGAAGTTTTTACTATCGATCAGTTCGATCAATGGTTTGCCAGTATCACAGAGTTGGCGGATGCCATGTTTGATGCGATTTTCGCCGAAGTTCTTCGCTATCAGCTGCTCCACGCGCTCCTGCGGCACCGTTTCGGTGATCGCATTCGTGTAGGTGGACAGCTTGCCAAGCGAACGGGTGGGTGGTATTTGCAGTTTGCGCGGTTCCCCGTGTCTGTTCAGCGCCAAGTAGTAGGTGCGCCGCGCATTCGAGTTGTATGTGGAGGAGTAGGTGTTGTAGTTGTGCTGCTCCATGTTCTCGTTGAAGACACAATCGTCGGTGAAGTCTTTCTGTAACAAAAAACTATAATAAGTTACTTGGTTATTTTTTAATGTTTTATTGTTATTGATTAGTTGAGCGCGATAGAATTGAAATGGAATAAAGTTAAAAACGATGTATTGAGGATTTCTATATAGACAACGTAGAACGATAAGAGATGCATATAATTTTAAAAATATCCATACTCGATGTGATGTGTTTTAGCATAACAAATTGTCAATATTTATTATATGACCAGATATTTTTTTAACTTTCCCATTATTACCAATTTATTATTTTCATAGAAGGTTCCTTGTCCGTTATTAATAAAGGACTTGAACATATAACTCTCTGTTTTATAGTAGAGGATAATTTCTCCGAATTAAGCTAAATTTAATTGCCATTCAAAAATTAAGTAAATTATAAAAGTGCTGCTTCAAAAGTACCACCAACTAACTAGCTGCTTATCAACTTGTCCTAATGACTAATTGCTGCAGTAATTCAAAGTACAATGTATAAAAATGCTGGCAAGAGTCGCCGCAGTCCTCCCTTTAACCTTTTCCGACACAAAGTTTAAAAATAACCCAATTTGCTCCACTTCTGTCGCCTTTCACTGACAAGCAGCAAAGTTTCAGCCGGCAAGATATCGGCTGCTGTCTGAGGAGCATTTGCTAGCGAACGTCAAATATCGGCTGCTTATTTAAAGTGCACTAAACGGTTATTTAGAGGCTTCCGCTTCTGAAGTGCTCCTCTTATTTCGGTGCTGTTGACAATCGTTTTAACGAACTGTTGAAATTTGTGGTTGGCATCAAAAGGATTTACGCTGTCTCACATTTTCTTATTTTCCAATTAAATGCGCGATATATGCGAATATTTGCATTGGCCTCGCAAGCGAATTGGAACATTTTAAATGGGGAAGGAAATTTCGTTAAAGTCTATAAACGACAACATATGCATAAACGTGCGCCCCCAACCACTCCTTTGAAGGCATATTGGTATGTTTGCTTTGGCCAAAATTAATTCTGCGGATTCATCCCACTGACTGAGTGACTTATTCTCCTAACGCTTGGTGACTCTGCTCTTCTGGTACAACTACAAATGCAATGAACCGTGCTGCTAAATGGGCACATATATATACACCCGACGACAACACGCTACTGGCACTGTAGCCAGAGACGTGCGATGTTCAGAGAACCCTCATCATTGCACATTATAGGCCTTTTGATGGAAAAATGATCGAACAATTCTTTTACTGTGGCAATCCGTGGGACCCAGTTCCTTGAACCATAATTTTTAAGAGAAAATTAAACACCATATAGGATAAGAAATCAGGAATAAGTTTGGTAATATTTCTTCACAGTTTCTTCACAATTCTTTCTCAAGCAGCTTGATGTTAGTTTACGAAGTTTCTACGAAGTTTACGAAGTTTCTATAAGAATCTAACTTTTACTTAATAGGTTCGGGGCTTTGACATCGGTTTCTATCTCAGCGTTTTATGATGAAAGTATACGTAAGAAAGTACAATAATTAAAATAAATAGGAAATGGATCTGGAGCACATGCATTAAAATTCTTATAAATATTGGCATTTAAGAAGCGGAAGTTTGCAATTCAAGGAAAATATTGGTCATTACACTTCCATAATTGTCGCACAAACACTTCGAATTCGTTGTTCTTCGTATTTACTATATGTATTCCCTTACAAATGCTACAGTGATGCGTGTGGCCGTCAGCAATATGCATTTCACTCCAATAGTTGCCAGAGTATCGCAGAATATCCGAAGACGCCAGATTCAACAGTGGTGGATCGCTACTGTTATGAGCAGCCCAAGCGATTTCAGTGCGTTTGGTTTGGTTTACGACCACGAGACTTGTGTGTACTTTGTCAGTGGCACTGTTGCCACGGCGGTTCCCAGTAGGTGGTGGTAGATGAGAGGTGGGTGGTTTTTCTTAGTTTATGGCCTCTGTACGAGTGTGATTTAGGTAAGTGTTTCACTTAATATTCACTTCAGCATTTATTTTTGTAGAAAAGGGATGCGAGCTTCTACTTGCAAATATAGCCCCATCCATTGCGATTAGGTAACAGTGTTCAGAAGCTGCTTCGTTGGAAGTGTGTCAGAAGAGTGGAAAGTATTCTAAAATCTGCTGAATATTAAACAATATTTTAAAGACTTCTGTCAAATTCGTCTCTTGTTTAATTTCTTAGAAATATTTAGAATAATTTATGAGCTGCGCTGCACGGTATATTACCAACTGCAATTAACACTTGGATAAGTGCCCATTTTGCTACTGCATTGTGGCTTGTGAAATGCATTTAATTTCTGCTCCGAATTGTTCATGTTAACTTTTTAATTAACGGGGAATTTTTGCTTGACGCTGAACGAATAATTTTGACTTATGAATAGCGAGATTACATAAATTTTAATTAAATCAACTCAGTCGCCGCAATCGGAATATAATTTGTAGCTGAACTAAAATGATGGCATCCTTCACCGTTGTTCTCCATTGTGAAAATGGTCGTCTGTCACCTTTGGACAAAATGCTGTCCGATCTTATCTTCAGTGAGATAAAAGAGCAAAGCGCGCTGGGAATTCTTACTGCCTTGGCGTATGGCGCAAGATCCTAATCAAAGCACTCGAGAGATAAGTGCACTCATTATCGCAGGATGTGTTAGAATCGACGACGCCAATGGAACGCATTAAAATCGAAGACAGCGCAGTATGACTATTGGTAACTATTGTCAAATTGGGTGTGAGCAGCACATAAAATAGTCGAGTTTATGGCATTCAGTTGACAGCACGAAAACCAGGCCAGCAATAGGCAACGAAGGTAGCAAAGGGTTCGGCGATGAAAGTGAAAATTCGAGTTAAGGCGAGGCTTGGAGCAATGATGAGATCGCTGAATTGATAAACTACGCAGATCAAAGAACGAATGAAAATTGAGTCAATTTACAAACCATTCGGAGTGTATTTTTAATGAGAAGCAGTGGCGCGACATTCCTTCCATGTAACACAAAAGGATGGTGGGGCATATTTTGTAAATGATCATTTAAATAAATTGTTACAAGGGTTTATCAGTGCGGAGCGCGCTTTCTGGGCATTGTGTAACGTAACTGCTTGGCAGACGATTGTGTGAGCGTGTCGTAAGCGTGGAATAGCTACAACCAGCAACATTGCTCTGTGAATTGATGGTATCATGGGAAAAATAGGATCTGCTTTGAATATTTGGTTTATTTGGAATCAGGCCAGAAAAATACCATTACCAAATTCTGGAGAAACGTTGAAAATTGTGTAAGTTTAGTTTATTCTTAGTATTGCCTACTACCATAAGAATATTTCATATTCATGTAAGATTTTTGTTCCAAAATGGTTCTTGTATGCAGCATTTTGTTACAGTATCTTGAAAGGGATTCAAACCTGGAGACAATCGACTAGGAGACAATAGGACTTTTAATGCTATGTTGGCCTATTTCAGAGTTGTAAAGTACTGCTGGTTGCTGGGTATTGGAAAATTCGAGTTCATGAATGAAAGTCCAATAAAACTAAATTTTTGAAGTTGTCACCATGTTTTTTACCAGCCTGTCTCCCTGACAATTATATCTCTATAAAACTTCTAAAATACGTTTATCACCAAGAAGGACTATGCATAACTGGGGGCATGCTTGTGAGTATTAATATTAAGCGTGATTATATTAAATTATGAAAACGTACCAATTGAGTATTTGCCGATAATTTTCCAATTCATCTAAGATCCCCATTACCTTTTCACTTCACTCATTTCAAAATTTACTTTAATTTTCAGGTCATGACGCTTTTTGTAATGGTGATAGTTGTATTTTCTTGTGATTTCGTTAGTGTAGTTCTTAAGGATATTTAGGAGTACGTAGTATGTACTTAGTACAACAAAATGAATCATGTGTGCGACTTGTGAAAATTCCGCAGAGACCACCAAAACTTCATCGTGAGTAATGCGTGAATACTCATCTCGGCAAGGTTGCACACGTCATTGTATTTTGATGTACTTTTTATACTGTACAAGTACACAATACAGAAATAAAATGCGTTTGCAAATAGTCTTTTGATTATTTTTGTGCTCCTTTGAAAATAGAAGCGTACGCCATTCTAATCATCAAAGAGAGCAAAAATTTTGGCTTTTTTCTCAACGCTTGCCGTGCAGGCATTTCAAGTTCATTGCATTTCAAAATCAGATGCAATTAACAACATTGAACTAATTTCGCTGTCAGGCAATTAAAATTGTTGCTACAAGACAGACAAGTTGACAACACTGACGGCAGCCAGCCAGCCAGGCAGCCCGACCACTAAGCAGCTAAGCAGACAGCCAGACATGCCGCCAGTGTAGTCTAGCATCGAACATGGAAGGCGCGACTAAACGGAAATTAACACGAGTCTATTTTAATGCGGCTGATTAAACCGAACGATCTAACTGCCCTGGCCCCGCTCCGGCTGCTCCCAGGGCCACCTCTGGTACTTTTCTAAGAGCAGTTGGAAGAATTTGATTTGATTTTAAGAGTAGCGAGCGTGTCAAAATTTCTGTTGCGCCAGAGTTGGAGCTGGGAGCAGTTCTGCCGTACATTTCGATACAGCTGTTTTTTCTCAGAATCGGCGGAACTATGCAACCATCAGACATCATATGTACCCGACGTAGCGTGCTTGCTATAAAAAATAATGCGCTATAAACTTGTCAGCTTTCATTTTGTTAGTAAGTGTTTGACATATGGGACAATTTTCTATGGAAATAAACATTTCAACAAAGCATTTTTTATGCAGACTGCATAAAAACGTCAGCGCCAACGCATTCGCAAGCGCTGTCAGTTTTTACCCCGCTCCCTAGGCAAATATTCTATTTCCATAGCAAAAATTTCTGAAAGAAGGGCATTTAATTCATAATTGCCATAAACTGCAACTAATTTCATGGCACTGATGCATGAAATGAAGTTTTCCCCACGCACCATTCACTCCCAACCGACACAATGGGTTGGTACAGCATGCGCTGGGCTTACTGCTCGACTGCCTGGCAAGAACGCACGCCCTTAGCCTAGCTGTGCTGGCCAAAATTAGAAACATTTTTTAATGTCGCTGCAAGTAGCATAAAATCAAATTCAAAAATATGCGTTCCAGCATAGTTGCTAGAATTTTACAACTCAATTTGTCGCTGAACGGGAAAAATCGTGCATCTTCAGCAGCTTGCGTAGCAAGTGAGGAGGGCTCCGGGCTCCGCAAAGCGTTCCGAAAGATCTCCAAAGCACTTAACAAAGAATTTTCCATGCCATGGATGTTGACTCTCCAACGAATTCAGGCCATAAATTCCAGCCTCGTCTTTTTGATTGCATTTCAGTTAGTTATGCTGTTCATTCGAGTCCTCGGGGACCTCAAGAGACATAACCATTTGTAATTGATGTTACTCGTACATTTTTTAAAAGCATTTCTCTTCTCAGCTTTGAACTTGTTTAAAAAATGTTTTCTTTGATACCAGATTTTTGAGATACTTTTCCATATATCTGGGAATATTTTGGTCACTGTCAACTCCTTTAATGAAGAAAATAAATTTGTTACTTGTGAAGTTTTCAACCACACGGAATGATTTACGCTATTTAAATATGTTATGTTTACAAGAGGGCATCGCTTTTAGCGACTGTTTCGATCTACCTGAAATATATCAGCAGCCTTTAATTTGTTGAAACTCTTTCTCACAGAAAGAAATGCATATTTTTGGAGCAAATGCGCGTATGCCACTGGTGCGTTCACATCAGTGACCCATTATAAATATATAATCATTACTAATAGTAAACTAAAAAAATGCCTGAGTGATCTATATTAGACCAATAATTTTACGAACTATTTCTTATCATTTTTAGACGTCTTTTTCTCAAATTAGATAGTTTTCAAATATCTTTTTGCACATCAACAATTCCTGTATTCAGCAATTTTTTCATGTCTATTCTGGCAGCCGGCAACATTTTTTTTGAAACCGTCCTTTCAACGCCACTCAGGAGAAGTGATCGCGGGAAAGTGGTAAAGTGTTCAGCGTCTGAAATACCGCAATTCATTGGAAACCACTAAAATGAAATAATTACAGAAAATCTTTAGGACAGAATTAATATTATGAAGTTACCATTGTTTTATGAACTGAATTTCGATTTTCTCGTTCTGAGTGAAAGCTGAAAAACTTTACATGGTAGACCCGCTTTCTTTTGTATTCGTAAATATAGTCGTATCCACGGGTATAATTCAGTATTTTGTGTAATAAATCTTGTTTATTTATTTATTTTATACATTTAATATAATGCTAATAAAAATGAGACTCAAAATGAGTTGTCCGCATATTACAAAAATGATTGGGTATTAAATGGTAGCTTATTTTCCCTCAGGGTTGTTCCCAAAGCTTAACAAAACTCCTCTTCACTAAACACCTCTCATTCTTATTCTCTTTCCACGCTGTAATTTATTTGATTTTTCAACAAATATAATGATAAATTTTAGAAAAAAATTTTAATTTTCTTGTGAAGACTGTTTCTATCTCTCTTTCTGTTGCCATTTGTCACACTGCACCTTCAAGTGTAGATCCCTTATAGGGAATCTTCTGAAAACTAGACAATCTCGCTATAAACCTTGATATCGCTTAACTAACAGCTAAAAAAGGATTGTTCAGAACAGTTTAGAATGAATTGTTTCACACTAAACGCACTGATTTAAAAAGTTTACGAATAGTAAAGATATTTGTCGCTATAGCGTTCCAGAATAAAACTATTTACGAAGCTCTGAATTAAGAAAATAGCATCTAATCTCCATTATTCCACTATTTCCATATTTCTGAGTCTTATATATCTCATATAAGTCAAAAGTCCTGTCAACTGGACACACTTCTTTTTGTTTTCTCACAGTTCAGATGAAGAGCAAATGTGTTGAGTGAATAGAGAAATTAAATTTTCGTTGTTATTGTTTAATATTTTCTATACATATTGAAATAATTTTTGTCGAGTTTTTCTAAATTAAATCTCTTCCTTCATTGCACCGGCAGCGGTTTATAACAATTTTATTTTTCATTATTCACGCCTTCATATCAGAATTCGTCGTTCTATCACATAAAAAATATCTGCTATCTCCGAGTTGCTTATGTTCCTTATATTGTCGATATCTCGGCTGTGCTTAATTCGTTGGAAATCCTTAACGAACTTCTAAAAATGGTTTTTCACACTTTGAACGTTTGTTTTTCCACTTAGAATACTTCTTCTTCCACACGAATACTTTTTTTCCAACTCGAACACTTGTTATTCCACCCTCTGAAAGATTCTCAATCACTATTTAACCTACTAAAAGTTTTACGTGATTGAGAATTCGTTTCATACAAAAACAACGAAACAAACGAAGTAAAAATCTGACTCGCCTACTTTGACCTTTTTTATATTTTGAACAAAAAGATTTTGTGTGAGTGAAATTTGTCAGTGGACAAAATTCATCTTCACAACGTCCAGGAACTCTCATACCTCAAACAGAATAGCAAATTTTATTTTCGTTGATTTGATAATAATATTTATCAAACGAATTTCAATTAAAGTAACTCCCAAAAACTAAAAGAGTTTTAACAGTGTTTTTTGTTTTCCGAAAAAATATCGCAATTTGTCCAAAGTTTTTTTTTATAATTGTTTGCATAACCGGAATTAATCTGAATATAATTATAAATCATAGAATAATCCATAAAAATGTGGAAAGTCTTTTATATGTAGTGTGATTCTAAGTAAGTGTAAATATAAAATGATATTACATTATTAATTTCACCCTAGCACCCATGCAGGAAGAAACGTTAGGAATAAACGAGAAGTCATAAAAATCCGGTCATGAGTTAGTTGTGGAAAGGTTGGAATGAACTCCAAAGAAGTTGAAATCATAAAAAAGGAAATGCGTTCTGACAAGATGGGGGAGTTGCGACTAGGAGACAGATACAACAAGAGTGTTGTAGATGTAAAGGGAACCTGGTTAACAAAGCGTTGAACTGTGTCGTAAATGTCGTTAATTATTGATAAGAACATTGCTTTTTAATTTAAATATTTTACTTAAATGTAAATAATCTATCCAATGTGTTTACTATAATTGAATATAATATACTTATAATATATGTATATGCCTACTGGCAGCGCATTGCCAAAAAGAAACAATTGCAGCAGTTTATGAACATGATACCAATTAGCGCCAAGTCATTGAAGCGTCCTTCATAATTTTGATGTGTCTTCTGGAGCTGAACCCGTTGGATCAAAATGATTGTTTTTACACTACGTTTAAATTACTCCCCGTTTCCATTGCTACAATTTTTTGCATAGCCACATTATTGAAAATTCAGAGGGTTTGTTTGTACTATGAGAACTGGTCCTTAACACTCTGAGTATCACCAACGTTTCTAAGCACTATATAATTAGATGGATGAGTCAAAATTTGAAGAAGGCATAGTCGAGTATTTATGGAGTTAAAATTTATTCACTCTTCTTACCTACTAAAAATGTCCTTAATCTTATTCACTGGGAATGTATGAAATCTTCTGAGAATTATATAAATGTGCTAGGAATAAATTGTAATAATGCTGTTATCTTGATATGCTCGGATATCATAAAGGATTTATAAGAGCGGAAAACGTTAATGGACTTGATGCCTCTTCGCTGGAACATTATCGACAATCTGATGTGTTTATTACTTTATACATTAGATATGTACGAGTATATACCTCATGTCCTGGTACAGTTTTATTAAATAAAGCTCCCTAAGGAACTCGAAATCGAGCACAAACTGCTCATTGTCATTTTCCTAGGTAGCTCATACTGTCCCGTAAATTTGGGATAGCAAAGAAAGTAAATAATAAAACATGAATTCTTTATACATTAACACTGCGAGCTACAATTCGTTGTTATAACACTTCTCTTCAAATTCCTCAATCCTGGAATTATGTCTCTTTATCGCTAATTTCTTTCTGTAGTGAAAATACTACAACTTAATTCAACTGTAGACCTTCTTTATAGCGGATATCTTATCTTCACTTAGTCGTTACAAATTTTATAACACAAATTTTAAATCAGAACCTCACATGGCGCCAGGCCAAAGGAATCAATGTTCCAAACTTTATCAATAAACTCCACGAACATGCTTTAAAGGCAGGAACAAATTGAGGACAAACTGCGAGCAGCCACAAAACTGGAACATAACTCAAATTATAACCATCGAACATGATAATTCAAGTGCTGGGAGTAAAAGCAAATCAGACCGCTAATGGTTGGGACCAAGAGAGGTAAGCGGGTTGAGGCAGCTGCGTGGAAGCGGGGAAAGATGGAGAGGGATCGTTGCACTTAGCAACCTGTCCGAGGGCCACTCGCACTGAAATTTAATTAAGCGAAGTAATTTTTAAATTATCACTTGTGCGGCGCTGTGTTTCGTGGCGCATGCAGCTGCGTTGCGACAGTTTCGTCGCCGTCTGTGTTTATCGCGACGACAGGACATTAATGATAATGCCGGGCAGAACGTCGCTGGTGTGCGTTGAGCTGCATTTGTGGACAGATAATGCGTGGCACTCAATTTGGAGCGCGCCCATTGTGGTTGTGCAGTTGCGACCGCCCACTGAGCGCTTGTTAGAAAGAAGGCACAACCAAGCAGCGGTTCGTTTGACAGTATTCGGGAAATTATGTAAATCTGTTCAGATTTAATTAACAATTCAAAGGTTTGTCCGAACAGGGTGATTGCAGTCACATCGCTTTTTATTACAAGAAACTTTTATTTATGAACCACGTGTTTTCAAATTTTGATTAGTCTACGATTTTCACTCATGCTCTTAATACGCACTTTTAACGCAACTCACATAAATAAATTACGAAATTGGAACTGAAAGATAAATATTTATTGAAGTGTCAATTTCGCGTCCTGCACCACTGCCAGGATACGCTGGAGATGACAAACGTATGGCGCCCCGAAAATTGTCAGGCAATCATTTTTCACGGCACATTTAACAAATAAAAAAGAAACATTCCTTAAAATAACAAAAAAAAAAGGATAACAAGTGCAGCAACAACATTCTCTAAACCGGCGCTGACTGTAGAGAAGAAAAAGCAACTGCATTGCCACATTAATTTTCCCAGCCAAGCATGCACAGCAGGACACACTTTGAACAGAAAAGGAGTCTTTGTGAGAGCCAAACGCATTGCTGCAGGACTCTTAAGTGTGCTCATTTGCGACAGAGTTTACTTATCAATACAATGTGCCTGTGCCGACTGTTGCTTTACTTCTGCCCAACTGCTCTTGGGTTGCACGAGCATGCGCAGCCGAGTCGCGCTGAAGTTGTCGCATATGATTGCCGTTAAATCTGTTTGTGCCGAGGACATCTCCCCACCATCGCGCCGTAAACCTAAAACCGAGAACAGAAAAAGGTTGGATTCTGGTTGGTCCTTCATTATTCAATTTCACAATTGAATGGACTCTTAGACTGTTTGTGTGAAAAGTGAAGTGCACGCTGAATGACGTGCGCGCATTGAGCGATATTTTTTATTTATGGCACGGTTCGGGGCTTACCTCAAGTCGTTTATCGCGCCAAGGGTTATCTTCCCTCCTTACCCATCCTATTTTAATTTTTTGTTTGTTTGTTTGTTTTGTGTTTGGAAACAATGCAGCAATGACATGCTTGATGCGTTTATTTATGGTTTTGTCAATAAACCCAGTTCATGCTCATTGTTGTTATTGTTATGGTTGTTGTTATGTTTGGGGGGGAAAGGATTTCAAAGAAAGGCAAATGCATGTAGATATTCGTCGGTAAGTGGTATTAAATTATATAAAGCGACATCTTCGAAGAAGAGTTGTTGACAGCGCAATTGCTCTGATTTTGTAACCGCTTCCTTTGTATGTTAAGGATTTTCACACAGATATATCTAAAGAGTAGACAAATTTGAATTTTTTGACTTACCGAGCCATAGGCAGTTCCACACTGGTCCATGCACAGATAGAGGCAAGTGGCCACACTTTGTATTTTAATGCGTCCAACATCCACAGTCGATCGCTGCAAAATTGCTGAAATTATAAAAGAACATTTCAAGTTAGAACAGTGAATACATGTTGGATCCAGAGATGTATCATTTTTTATATAGATCAGTAAAAAGCAGCCCCTCATTGCCTAAAATAGGAATAAGAAAATTACGGGAATTTATTAAAATAATAGTCCTTCAAATATTGAGTATAATTTTGAGAAATCTAGAAGTCAGTGAGATTCCGACTGCTACTAAAATCTGGTAAGTCTGCTTGAACAAATGTCGGATTAGTACTCCCCTCTAAGTATTTGTTAGAAATTCATGGTGTATTATCAATCATAATTTATGGAGTTTTTCGACATTAGAGGTTGCCGCAATGCCCCACAGTTGTATGCCATATATCCATATCGGTTTTAAGACGGCTGAGTAAAGTGAGAGCTTACTTTCGAGTGGAAAATGGGAATTTCAATTCCGCAGCCAGTGTAAATTTCTAAACTTTATTCCCAGCGCCATAAGTTTGGAAAATATATGAATTTTCCATTTTAGCTTGCTATCAAGGTGCATGCCCAGATATTTAGTCACATTGCACTGCGGTATATTCACGTCGATGAGTTTTACGGGTGGGCAGGTGTTGCGATTAAGAGTGTACGTAACCTGGACAGACTTAGTTTCATTGGACTTGATTCGCCAATCTTTCAACCATTGAGTGATTTTGTCTAAGCCCCTTTGAAGTTTAAGCCAGTTGTGGAAGGGTGTCCATTGCGAGTACGGCAGTATCGTCTGCAAATTTGCCACCGATAGTTCTTCGGAGACAGGTAAATCGTGTGTGTAAAGCAAGTATAGGATGGGACCCATAACACTGCCTTTGGGTACACCGGCCGAACTTTCGCACATTTCATAAATCAATAAAACAGCGTTTTATATATAAGTCAGGAAAGTGAATCCCTCTTCTGGAAGCTGCTTTAATATTTCCCCACTAATAGGCGGGCTTTCTTTGATTTAAGCTTTTTGATCGCTTCTTTGACTTCCCCTTTTGAAAATTTTTGTATGTGCAGGTCCATCTCGTAGATGTGTCCCAAGGTTTCTCTTGCTCTTTCTGCAGTGATTGGAGATGGTTCGATTTCGTGTGGGGTAAACACTCTTTTTAAATATCGTGCAAATGTGCATGATTTTTCGACATCTCTTTTAGTCTATTCTGTGTTTTCCATTCTGATGGCAGATTGTACATAAATAGAAATCGATAGTTTTGGCAGAACTGAACAAAAGTAAAATATCAAAAGGAAATACGGAAATTGGATTGTAGTGTGACATGTAGTACTAAAGAAAAGTATATACGAGTATATATTTCAATATTAAAAAAAATGGTATAGAAGTGAAGAGAAAATGTAGGCATCCTAGAGTCGCTAACGTTATATGTATAAAAAGTTCCACATGGATATCAGATTTACGGTTCGTAGAACATTCATCAAGTCACCATAATGCTGTCCTTAGCATTCATTATTTCCATAATTCCATTTTATCTAGTATTTTGTTTTCACACTTCTAAGTACAGTTTCTTAAAAAACATTCTTTGGAGGATATAAATATGAAGATAAGGATTTGAATATTATTTGAAATTAAAATAAGATTGAAGATAGGATTACTCTGTTTGTGTGTAAAATTTCGAAATTCATTTGCTTTCAAAGTGAAAATTTTGTGACTGGCAGGTAAATGTTCGATAGAATTCAGCGCAGTAGTTTATAAACTAACGCCCAAATAGTGTCCACATCCAAAATTGAGAATAGCCCGTTAATTTATTCAATTGAAACACATCAATTCCATCGCGTTAGCCAATGGTAAAAAATAAAAGGAAGGTGAAATTCACTGGAATATTATAAGTATAAATGTGACTGAACGTCGATACTGTGATCGCAACATTAAGCGTGCTCTGTGCATATTACCATAATTGGGTCATAACTACCCCCCGTCTCAATATTAAGAATCTCTTCAAATTCAAAACGGTTCTTTTGCTAATTAAAAGACATCAATAAAGCCACGACTCCGTTTACATCAAGAACAGGGCCAAGAACATCATCATCACTCAATCGCGTAGCAGTGTTTTGTTCGGTTTACAATCTGTACAAAGGTGTTAACATTTAAGAACATCGTTCAAAAGGAAGTGATTAACATGTTAATTATTCAGCCAAAAGAGCCGCACCAGCGGCGTCATCAAAGGCGGCAGACGCACCAACACCGAAAAATCCGGATCCACGTTTGCATAATTCGCGCTGGTATCTCTGCGCGTACTCGTAAATGTGCTGCTTCTGAAAGATGCAAAATTCTGAAATTCGCCAGTGTACAATTGCAAGTAGCAAGGCAGACGAACACAGCGAACTGCAACAATGTAATGAAGCACCTCTTCAAGCGCAAATGGTAAATGCCAAAATATTTCTGCTTAACTGTTCAGAATGTCCGACATAATTTTCAAATATTTTCTTAATTTAATTTTATTTAATTTGTAATTCTCTCTCTTGATTATCTTTTGCTCGCTCCTTGGTCGAACTGACTCAGTTGATCGCAATTTAAAATTAACTCAGGCGGTTAGTCGGCCGGTGTCCACCGCTGTGTGGTCAACAAGTGGGCAATTACCCTGCTGAACCGGCGAAGTGCGCTGCAAGCAGCTCTTGACAACGCGACTTATGTCATAACGCAGCTATATCGAAATTTATGCGCATAATTTGCCCAAGCTCTTTAATATTGATTTCCTTTAGTTTTTTGCTCTTTTTCAGTTTTGGCAAAATGTGCCGTTATCGCTCATTGGATTCCAGATGTCTGTTTGCTGCAGAAATTCCAGTTACGCCGGTCGTTGTCTGTTTGGTAATTGGGCACTTTTCAAGTTCAATGAGCAGCGCGGTTAAGGTCAGGCAATATGAGTAGGAGAAGTTTGTCACTGCCTGCACTCGCATTAAATTAAAAAATATACTCGTATGACTCTTTGATGTGGCAAATTATGGTGCCACAACATGGTGAACAAGCGAAATTCGACATAGAGAGGGAGGTAACACTAATATAAAATGAAAATAGCAACAGAGCAAAGTAGTACAATGAACGAATGTGGTTGCATCACCAAAAATAGATCATTTGAATAGGAATTTTTCAACTGATTAAAAGAACATGGTTTTTTAAGGAGATTTATAAAGAGCTGAGATATGGTCTGCGTGCATACAGTATATATTGAACAAGAAGGCCACAGCTAGCAGGAATTCTCGCATGAAGCAGATTTTGAATAAAACTGCCTAAACCTTGCCATCTGGCAGAATTCTTGAATGCCAAATAATTTATTTTGGTTGTACCTCTCGCTTCTCTTAGAAAAACTGTTATGCCTTTCTTTGTAAAAAGTATTTCAGCCGCATATAACGATCTGACCCCGTTACACATGATAGGAATAAAATTCATTGGGTGTCCACTTTAAAATGTTCTGTTAGGAGTATATTGGGAATGATGAATCTCTATCCAGATTACTACTAAATCTATAGAAAAATAAAATATGTGAAGTCTCGGGAATATGAGGTAATAAAGTTTGACTCGTGCATGTTGGATGTACTAATCACTTAATTCGTCTCCAGAAAATTGACTGTTAAGGACACAGTTTTGAAGCATATAATATTGAAACACTGGTGTTGAATAATCCTAAAGAGAATTAAGTTCCTTATATAGGAATAAGTATTTCTACTACATATGGCTTTATCTTTTGATTTATTCCTTACACGTGTAATAAATAGAGCACGATTTTTTAACCAGAACACAGAAGTTTGATAATTCTTCATCATGGCGTCAACCATTAATACGAAGAGTTTGTGTTTCTACTTGGATGCATTGTAACTTGTATTAAAGAGTTCATTATGATCTATGCCTAGGCATCAATTTTTGTACGCCAGTGAAATACAAACTGGAAATTTTTATTAATACTCTTTTCACTCAGCCGAAAGTCCGCCATCCGACTAATTCACACCTGCAACTAAATTGGCGCGAAAGTCTTGTTTGGTGCAATTACGAGTAGGTAAATATTCAAAAAATTAATAGCTTCTCACATTGTATGAGCTCAAACGAGTAGCGGCAGTAGGCGGTGAAGTGTTGTTTCAAGCTAAAAGTCAAGTAAATCCAGCTACCAGAAATCACAACGGCCCACATAAATCTGCGCCGAGCAAACAAATTGTGTGGAAAATGTGCGAACGGCAATTGACAGCGGAGCGAAACAACTCTCGAAATTTATGAGCGTTTTAGGAAAAAGTGACAAAATAAAAATGTCCACTCGTGCAGTTTGTGTCACACACCAAATGAGCCAAGATAAATTCAGCTCCAATGAAATGCATTTAAGCCGCGCCTAAGTATTCACGGCAGATGTGGAAACCGAATGCCACACACTGAGCCACCAAAGTCAAAACTGCTCTGGTCAAAATAAACTAACAATGTACAAATTGAATGAGGGTTCAATTGACGCTAAAAGAATCTTTAAAACACTCTTACCTTAATTGAATCATTCGGATAAAAAACTCTTGATTTCGAAAGCAATAAAAGGATAGATCTAACGTCTGATGTGCAAAGTAGCACCACCAGATTTATTTCTATATCCCTTACAACTTTCTCTATTAGGAGAGCGTGGGTTTTCTGTGGCCCTCTATAACGAATGGGGCAACTAACAAAAAGATTTGTACTATTCCACAACTTTTAATCAAACTCAATGAACAAACTCCTGAATATTCGTATCAATGGATATGACATAAGTCCCAGCAACATACTAGCTCTCCATACTGAAAAAAATTAGAAAATGCTAAGAAGGGGTTTATTAGGAGTGTCCAATACTTTCTTGTAAAGCCCCTATCTTTAGACTAAATCAGATTTCCGCATACCATTTTATTAACGTCCAATGCAACTTTTTTGTGAAGGCCCAACAAGATATTAACAAACGATTCTTAATGTAGGTGCGTGTGATCGTGTTTTTATGTAAAAAGAACTATCTTCCAACAAATTATAATACTGAAAAAGAACACGCTCTTCCAAGATTTCTTTAAGAAATATAAGATAGGCTAATTTTAATTTTAGTCCCAAAAGTTCCAGATATGGAAAGTAGGCGTGTCTTTTCTCTGATGAACTCCTAGCAGTTGGCTTTATAATGTCCACATGTTGCTTCTCGTAAAATTTCATTCATAAATCTCTAATAGTATATCTTAAGCTATGAATATTTGTTAATAGTGGGCGTGGCAGTTAATATATATCGCTCACATTTTGCAAGGTGTTTAGTGGGACCTACATCTCCATAACTGCCAAATTGCGTCACGATTCCATCAATTGGACCGAAGTTATAGTCATTTTAAGAATTAATATATACCGCTCACATTTTGCAAGGTGTTGAGTAGGACCCACATCTACCTAATTACCATTTGCGCCACTAATCCCTCAATTGGACCGAATTACCAAATATACTATTATTTTCCAAAGCAAATTATAGTAATAAAAAAATTAACAACAAATAAATTAAGAATTAACAAAATTTTCTTAATTAGAAAATTGAGAATAAAAGAATATTATCATTAAAAAATATGTTATTAAAAATTATTCTTAGAAACACCTGTTAAAAAATTAAAAATCAGTCATAAAAAAAAAAATGTTTATAATAATCAAAACTTAAAAAACATACATATGTATATTTAAAAATGTTATATAATAAGAAAAAATAGTATTGAAAAAGTAATACTGCCCTACAATCTAAGGACATAGGCCCCGGCGAGATTCGAACTCACGATCTCCTGTTTACTAGACAGGCGCTTTAACCAACTAAGCCACGGCGCCTCCGTATTCTGCGGATTCAAATGTAGTATTTGAGTGGTGCTGAGTATGTGAAAGCGCTAGTATACACAACCATGTGTGTGTGTGCTTTTATAGTCTTTTGCTTCTTCTGTAGCTATAAACTACTATTTATAGCTACAACGCATGCTATTATTGCTTTTAAAATAGTCTTCAAATTCGTTCTTTTCTGTTGGTTTGCTCTGTATTTCGTTTTTTCCCGTGTTGTGTTTAACATTTACTAGGGTCGCTCAGTGGTCGACAGTCGACAATATAAACAACATTTATTTCTTATTTCATTTATTTTATTAATAAAATCAAAATTGAAAGTATATAAATCGTTTATTTTAAGATTAGTAAAATTGAAATTCTGTGCGAAGCTCGGTCGACCGGGTACTTAACCTTTAAATTGAAGAAAAATGATAATTTTTTTGGTACTGTTAATTATTGCACTTGGAATTTTTATGACATTAGATTGTAAATTTAATAATTTTCCAATATTTTGGTTTAAACTATATTTTTTTGTAAATAAACGCTCATCTCTTGCTAAATGGCCTTGTTCATCAGTGTCACAAATATAAAATTAAGAGAAGAGAATACTACTTTTCATAAAAAAACGTATTCTTATTAATAAATATATGTTTATTTTATGAATACTTCTTTCATGTAGGTTCGCATTGGTTCAAATTACGTATATATCAACATTTCTGCTCATTTTTTATGCGAGATGTTTGTAATATGGTCCGATTAAGACAAATTTTTGGGAGAAGCAAGGAATTAGCACTCATCTTCTCCAATTTTAGCACAGTTCATCCTCAAAATTTAAGCTGCATAATTTAAGAAATACACTGAGAGAAAAATATTCCTTTGTAATGAATAAGAAAGAAAAATTGCTATCCGCTCAGAAATAAAAGTAATGAATCTTGCTGGCAATTTTCATATTCTGCTAGGAGAAATGGTAAAATTTTGCGTACGTTCATGAGTACCTTCAACTAAAATAATTGCCATTGACCCTTAGCTTAGTAGGACTATGGACAGACAATAATGGAATTTAATAATAAATTTATTACTCATGGCGTATTAAGAATATATATACTTTCAGCTTTCCAGCATTTGATTGAAAATATAGGGATATACATTGAGAATCGGACTAAAAATGCTTGACACTAATCAAATAGTTATAATATCTAATTAGCATGTTGGTCGCTGCTACCTTGAAACATTTACTGGCTAATACCATAATAAAAAGCATTGTTCCATCTATGAATATCTGTATATATTGAACAATGTAATTTATTAGAATACTGATTTATATTTGTTATATATCACTGTGTATTCTAGACTATTTCCAATATTATATATATATATATATATATATATATATATATATATATATATATATATATATTTATATATATACACACACACACACACACACACACACATATATATATATATACATATGTATATGTATATGTATATATATATATATATATATATATATATATATATATATATATATATATATATATATATATATATATATATATATATATATATATGTATATATATATATATATATATATATATATATATATATATATATATATATATATATATATATATATATATATATGTATATTCGGAAAGTAAGACTTATTGCACGACCTACACATAAACTAACTATCTTTCTCCATAGACAAGATTGAGCTTCAGAGACGAGGACCTCAATAATACAAATTTGTTTTCATTTTCATTCAGGGTATATCCTTTTTTGTAGATAGACATTAATAATGAGAAGATTCCATGCGATGCTATTTCTTCAGATATGGAAGTACTTTCATAAACTCGTTAATATGTTTATGTGACCTGTTTCAAAATTCATTATAAGTAGTATTTAATATAAATGAATTATAATTGGTAAAAAAAAATTGGCAGTAATGATCATATGCTAAATAATCCCATTTTTGATACCTCCAAAGAGATTAACCCAAAACAGGTCAAACTTTGGAATCCAAAATACTTATGTACATATGAATATACTTTTTATTTGCATGTTTAATTGCAATTAGCTTAGACGCAAATAGGGAAATGTGTTGTTTATTAAAAGGCTTTCCCCGAGTTGGTTGTAAATTATGAATGATACTACTGCCACTGCCTTTTTTGCTGTACTATTCAAACGTTTAACCTCCAACAAGGGGTGTGTGTGTCTGGTGGTTGCATAACTCACGCAACAAGCACAGGCAACAATGTCAAATGAAGGTTCATTTAGGGACTAATTTTACGGTCTGAGTCATCCCCATCCATCAATCCGTCTTGCTAACCAACCAACCAACTGGCTCGTTAAATGTGCGAAGTTGGCTTTTCCTCCATAAAATGTGTGTGGTAATTGTTTGTGTGCACTTGTTGTCATTGCTGTGGCTATAACCGCAGAAGGAGCGGAAGGAAAGTGTTGAAAAAGTTTTCCATTTCATTTTCAGCGTGCAGGAATTTAGACACAAATTTACGAGCTACCGCAGCGGTAAAGGGATTTGAGGGATTTGTATTCCCGTGTCTGTCTGTTTGCCTGTGTGTATTTGTTAGGTGGCGAATTTGCGGATAAACTTCCGCAGAAGTCAATAACCACTGTTTTGGCCTTTTGTTGCCGACTGACTTATTCGAACATTAAAGACTATTATTTACAATCATAAAAACACAGCCTCAGAGGCTCCTCGGTCAATGACTTCTCCGAAGTGTGCAAAACATTAAATTGGTTCATTCTTCATTCGGCTGAATTTGTGAAATTGAATCTATGACTGTGAACATGCAGCAATTTTTATTAAGAGCAAAAAGACATCCGATTTCCTATTTGCTTTACTGGTGTGATGTGCTTGGGTTTGGCACTTCGCAGTGTAGACAGAATATTCTGATGCGCCAGAAAACATAGGAAAGCATAGAAAAAATTTCTCCATGTGGGAGAATTGAGATAGAGGGGCAATTTAAGCAAATTTACTTCTCTTAGATAGAAACTAGATTTAAATTGGTAAACATGTGTTAGTGAATTGATATGAGAATAAGGTACGTATAAGGTTATACACACACATACCTGCCCTCAATACATGCACTCGTATTGGCAAGTTCATACATCTGTTTCCTTCCTCTACATCAAACCGGCGGTGCTAATTGGTTTAGTAGTAGACTAAAAGGAGGTGTTGCAGCAGCATATTCCTAGATGCAGCACTATCAAATCGTTGAATCAGGTCATTTTATCCGTATATTTATCTACATATTTTCATTTAAATTTTATATTTCAAAAACTAAAAGAATTATCGGTATGAAACTTCATACGAAATCGAAACTGCACCTGAAAATCTGTATTGGTTTTTGGTGAAAGTCGGCCAGCGATTACGCCTAGTGTTGTAATCCATATTTTGGTGAAGAGTACACCCCAAGAATCAAAAACCGCTTCGCAAAAATACAGCAACAAGAAGTTGTAGACAGACACATAGAACTTTTAACTTCTTTTTGATATTTGGACAACAAACGGGAGGCGCGATAATGTATTCTTCTATCAGAGTAATAGTGTAGTGTCTTGGCAAGAGTCACGATGACCAACTTCAGCTTTTGTTAATAGCATTTGTTTGAAATTTTAGGAAAAAAATGGGTTGCCTCTAAAAATCAAATTTCAAGCACAGACGTCAGAGTTAAGATAATGATCGGTATGAACCCAGTTGGAAAATCCATAAATAATGCAAGTGACTTTGAGAATATAAAAACTGTTCGTGTTTTTGTAATATATAATTCTGATCGTAGCAATGCACCAATCTAAGCTTCTTAGTTCAAACTTCATTTAATTGAAGGTACATACGAATGTGTACCTTCAGTGAGCACATTGAATAGTTTAGATTTCAAACATATTACATTTTGATTGTAAATTTAACATTAACATTATATCTGTAAGGACATATAGAAACAGACAGGAACAAGACAAATAATAAATTATTACTGCAGGCAACTGCAAAGGCCCTCTTTAGTACAAAACTACATATATTCAAATTGTTTAAATAATATACAAAAATTAATTCAACAATATTTTATAAAATAAAAAACCGCTTATTATTTAAGAAAAAATGCTCAGACATAAATATTTTTGAGAATGAGGTATTTATGAATAATTTGGAACCATTCAATATTGCACCATGTTCAATCGACATTAATTTCATTCAACTTTGGAGCAATTCAATTGACCGCAACAGCCACGTTGAGGCGAGTTTCGTAGCACACCCCAAGATTCGAATTTGAACTAATAATTCTCACTATAAATATTTCCAACGAGGATGCTGCTCCTCGCATGTGCGTGAGTGTGAGACTGAGTATGTGTCAACTCCAAAATGCTGTTTAGGAACCGAAGTGAAACATGAAATGTAAACAGATACAAAACATGCTCTAAATTTAAAATTCAATTAACTGATCTGCAACAACCACAGGAAGAACAACAATAACAACATGGATACAACGAAACAACGGTGGTCCACGGTTCTACAAAAATGGAACAATTCGTTGAACAAGAGTTCTGAGGCATAAATTCTAAAAAACACGAGCAGCATTGCTTTCCACATGTGTGGGGCAGTAGAAAAGCGAAAGTTTCCCTACAGCAGAGTAAATAATAAATGAGTGTGTAAGAGTATTGTCGGTTTCTTTATTTTAGGGAAATGCGCCCATCCACTCGCAGTGCAGAGTGTAGAACATTTGTATCTACAACACAAACTGCCGCCACTGATGGATGGATACTTTGTTAGGACTGTCACTCAATAGCTGCCAGCGTCATGTGCGGCATCTGCAGCATTTGTAGCATTTGTGTCATGTGCATTAAGTGCACAAAGCCAATGCTCGTAAAATGTTTGGTGCTGGAGTAAATGCCGTACAAACGAATACCAAATGGTGGAGAAATTAAAGAGATTGAAATGACGGGTCATGCGTGTACCGTTAGAAATGCTGATCGTCGCAGCTCCTCAGCAAATTAAGGGCTTTCAACGCCGCCGATTAGAAAGAAACCCGTTCTAGTGGGTACCTCAAATTAAGATCTAGAGGAGAGGCGTTTCTAGCGAAACATTTTCAGCGCACGTAATCAGTCATTTCGACACTGAGCAGCAACCAAAACAGTCTAATTTTTATTGACTGGGCTGCCATTCCGTGCCGGTTTGGCTGTTCGATGCCCTCCTTAATGGTGAGTCTCCCATTTCACATTTCACCTGACCATTAAAGCATCTCCATCAACAGACAACTACTTGTGGATAAGTGTGTGTGTGTGTGTGGGCATGGTCTGCCAGCTTCGCGGCTTAAGTTTTCGTGTAGGCATAATTTGAGGGCAAACAAACTCTCAATTTATGCCTCTGGTGTTGTAGTTATTTGATTGTTATTCTTATAGAGCCTCTTGCGCCATGTTCTTAAGATCTTGTACATACATACATACATACATACATACATACATACATACATACATATAGGGGCCAGGGGGGAACCAGTCAGGCAAAGCATCTAATTGCCCCTAACTGGGAGGGGCTAGAGCGATCCTGGTGTGGGATACCCTCAAGAAGACTCACTGCCTCCACGTGGCGGCCCCGGGCAATGGCACACCAGCACCCGCTGATGGCCAGCTGAAGTGAGCAACGCACCCAGAGATAGCGATGACCCCCTCATGGGGCGGCTGTCTGGGCAACGGGGGACAACGAGGGATCAACGATGGAACAGCGAGGGACCATCGTGGGACCACAAAGGGACATCGTGGGATCTGTTGTACCTCAAATCAAGGCCGAGACCGGTAAGGCCTTGATTATGGCATACCGGAAACATAGGAAATAAGCTGATGCTTGTGGGCTGACGATTGCGGTATGCTGCCACCTCAGTAAGTAAGAGTGAAATCTTACAGAAATGGCTGGTAGCTTAATGCCGCAATCGCCCCCGTCCCGTTAAAACCATGGCAGGTCTCAGGAAACGCTCGATGCTCGTCACCATTAAATTGGCAGTGCAGGCTCGGATGTAACATTCCCGACTAGCGCTGGTCTGGCTCTGAACATAAGCGCCCATAAGGACTTGTGTCAACCCGCGCATGGCCTCCCTGCTGCGGCAAAGATAACCATGGGACCATTAAGGCGACTGCACTACGAGCAAAGATAACGGTCCTGAGCGGGGACCCAATCAATAAATGAATTCTAACAATAACAATACCAACAAAACAAACAAAGACGACGGTGCGATGAAGGACCCCTTCGGCAGGAGGTCTACTATTCAGAGGACCCCTCCTCCGGTAATAAGAAAGACGGTGGTGCGGAGAAACACACTGGCAGACACCATGAGGCATGAGGGCCGATCCGACGGCAATGGCGGTCATCCCTCCCGATGAGGTCATTGCCAAAGGCAAAATGGCGGTGCTGGAGTGGCACATTGAAGCACTCATAGCTTTCCTTGTGCCAAGGCACAATGTACATGCCGACATCAAGCGGAAGGCATCCAAAATCCGGGATGTCTGCTTGCAGGTCGTCGAGGAGCAGGACGCAGGTACGGCTGTGAGAATGCCACAGCTGGTGCAAGCTGACAGGGCAGTCCAGACTGAAGGACGGACGGAGAAGGTGGACAAGGAGGTGCAGGTTGGCGGCCCTCCTGTGGACAACCAAGGGAAAGCAGGTGCGTCTTCGCGGACAGCCCCTGCCAAGGCGAAGAGCTACGCGGCCGCAGTCGCAACGCCAAAGCGCCCCCGTGAGAAGGGGGATCCGGAGCAAGTAAGTCCGACTAGCCGAGCGGTAGCTAAGAGGAGGAGGAGGGATGCCCCGACACTGGCGGCCGAGAAAACGGTAACCCGGCCTCCTAAGACCCATAAGCCTATGGCTGGAAAGGCGGAGGGTGCAAAAGTTGAGTGGACCACAGTTCGTTCCAGACCCCAAGCGAAGCGGAAGTGCCCGAAGCCTAAGCCAGCGCGCCCCGATGCCATCGTCATCAGGGAAACTGGCACGGTAAGCTACGCGGACATCCTCCGCAAGATCAAGAGGGACCCGCAGCTGTCAGAGCTGGGAGAGAGCGTCCGCAGGATCCGAAAGACGGCCAAGGGTGAACTGCTGCTGGAGTTGAGCGTGGCGGCAGATCCAAAGACACCCCAGTATCATGAGGCGGTGGCGACTGTCCTGGGAACCAGTGTGGAGGTGCGTAAGCTCACGCAGGAAACCCTAGTGGAGGTGAAAGACCTGGACGAAGTCACCACGGTGGAAGATGTCCACGAGGCGCTGTGTACAGCCAATCTCTCGGAGAGACCTCCCGTGGATGCAATCAGGTCCCTCAGGAAAGCGTACGGTGGAACACAGACAGAGGTCATCAGTCTGTCGCCCCAGGCAGCCGCAGCCCTTCTGAAAGCTGGCAGGCTGAGAGTCGGATGGACCTCATGCCGGGTGCGCGAAAAGGTGACTCCCCTGCGTTGTTACAAATGTATGGAGTTCGGCCACACCGCGCAGAAATGCGGTAGCAAGGACGATTGGCGCCACAAGTGCTACAGATGCGGCACAGAGGGCCATAACGCACGGGAGTGCGACAAGGCCCCCACCTGTGCCCTCTGTAAGGCCAGCGGCCGCAAGGATGTGGAGCATCCGACAGGATGCAGCTCATGCCCATCCTACAAGCGAGCCGCAGAGAAGAGGTCTAGGCGCAGGAGATGAGGTTGTTCCAACTCAATCTCAACCACTGCGAGGCTGCACAGGATCTCCTGGAGCAGGCCGTTAGGGAACAGATGGTCGATGTTGCAGTGCTTAGCGAGCCGTATAGGCGCAAGCACCAAGGAGTATGGGCCGAAGACACCACTGGTGGTGCCGCACTTTGGGTGTGCGGAACCAAGCCTATACAACTAAGCAACATAGAGAGAAGCGATTGCTACGTCAGAGCGACCATTGGAGGGACCACGGTGTACAGTTGCTACATGCCGCCGAGCCTAACTGCGGATGAGTTCGAGTCAGTGGTAGACAGACTTGCTCTGGACGCGCAAGGCAGGAACCCCGTAGTGATTGCCGGCGACTTCAACGCATGGGCAACTGAATGGGGTTGCGCCCGAACCACACCGAGAGGTCATATCCTCATGGACGCGCTTGTGGCTCTTGACGTAGTCGTCATGAACGCGGGAGAGGCGACTTTTGTGAGAGGAGAAGCCACATCTGTGATCGACCTTACGTTCCTCAGCAGCGCTTTAGTCAGAGGAGCCAGGTGGATTGTGAGTTCCGCGTACACCCACAGCGACCACAATGCCATTTGCTTTCACTTGGAAAGGAACAAACAACGGCGGAGGACAGGCCCATGGCCGAAAGGCTGGAGAGCGGACGCCCTCGACGACGGCGCACTCGAAGTCATGTTGGAGGACTTTGAGCTGCAAGGCAGTGCGGCGGAAATGGCGAACCAGCTAGCGAGCCAGCTAGAGAGCGCCTGCGATGCGGCGATGCCCAGGCGGGCCTATGGTGGAAACTATAAATCCGTTTATTGGTGGACGGACGAGATCGCCGGCCTACGCAAGGAATGCCACGCAGCAAGGCGAAGGCACCAGCGTGCAATAGGCAACCCAGACTGCCTGCAACTGCGCCAGTTGTACAAAGAGGCTAAAAGAAGGCTGAAGACGGCCATAAAGGCGAGCAAGCGTAGGAGTTTCACCAAGCTATGTGCACAGGTTGAAGACAACCCGTGGAGCACGGCATATAGGCTCGTGGTGAAAAAGCTCCCCTGCTACAGGCAGCCAGCCCCAAGCTGCCCAAACTTGCTCAAACGCATTGTGGGAGAGTTCTTCCCAGTGCAAAATTATGTGCCTGATCAGTTCTCTCCCGAGCTGGGCGAAGAAGTACTCAGTGTAATGACAGAGGAGGTGTTGCGGGTGGTTGGAAAATTTGTGGACCAGAAGGCACCTGGCCCAGATGGAATTCCCAACCGAGTGCTGAAAACCGCAGCTGCACTACACCCAGAAACACTGAGGTCACTTTACGACGCCTGTCTTAGGGAAGGAGTCTTCCCGAAACGGTGGAAAAGGCAGCGGTTAGTATTGATACCTAAAGCCGATAAGCCAGCAGAGGACCCATCGGCCTACCGTCCCCTGTGCATGTTGGACACAGCAGGGAAGGTCCTGGAGCGGATTTTATGCGACTGGATCGACGAGGCGATAGTGGATGCTGGAGGACTGGCGAGGCGCCAATATGGCTTCCGAAAGGCCAGATCCACCGTGGACGCCATTGACGAACTCGTCCAAACGGCGAAGGAGGCGATTCAGGGCCAGAGATGGAAGGGGGGTGCCAAGAGGTATTGCCTCGTGGTCACCCTCGACGTCAAGAACGCTTTTAACTCGGCCAGCTGGGCGCGCATAGCAGAAGCGCTGGCAGAGTTCAAAGTTCCCATCTATCTAAGGCGAATCATCACTAGTTATTTTAGCGACAGGATGCTATTATACGAATCCGACAGAGGTGTAGAAACGTACAAGACCACCGGAGGAGTTCCCCAGGGGTCTGTACTGGGGCCACTTCTCTGGAACGTTATGTACGATGGCATTCTACGCATACGGGTGCCCGATTACGTTAAAATAATCGGATATGCGGACGACATAGCGCTAGTGATCACGGCGAAACACCTGGAGGAGGTAATAGCAGAGGCCAATCACACAGTGGCCACTGTTGGAAGATGGCTGGCGGATGTTGGACTGAAGCTGGCAGAACACAAAACGGAGGCAATCCTTGTGTCAGGTCGAAAGGTACAAGAGGTGGTGGAGATAAGGGTTGGTGACTGCACCATTACCACGACCCCACATCTCAAATACCTAGGCGTCTGGATTGACGCAAGACTGACGTTCAAGGAGCACTTTCGGCGATTAGGTGAGAAGGCAGCGCGGACCTGTTCCCAGCTCTGCCGGATAATGCCAAACCTGGGAGGGCCACGGCACTGGAAAAGACGCCTCATCTCAGGGGTCGTCAAATCCATAATCCTGTATGGAGCGCCCATATGGGCTGAGAAGTCGAGCGTAAAGGCGTACGTTCGCACCATAGAGGCGGCGTATAGGAGATGTGCACTCCGCACGATCTCAGCACACCGTACTGTGTCTGCAGACGCCGCGCTGGTGATAGCCGGTATGATCCCGCTGGACCTGCTGGACAAGGAGGCGTGGAGCCTATACTACGGCGAAAGTACGCACGAGTTGAGTGCGGAAGATCGCGTAGCAGGCATTAGGCAAAGCACCATACAGGAGTGGCAAGCCCGATGGGATGCATCCGAAAAGGGCCGTTGGACGAGGAGGTTGATCCCTGATCTCCAACGCTGGATGGATAGGTCGCATGGCTAGGTGAACTATCACGTCACAGCTGCTGACCGGGCACGGAGGTTTCCGGGCGTACATACACAGATTCCGGCTGGAGGAATCCCCCTGCTGCGATAATTGTGGAGGCACGGAGCCCGAGGACGTGGAACATGTCCTTTTTTCATATCCACGATACAGCGGTGCAAGAGCGGTGCTGCAAAGAGTCTGCGGAGAACCTTTGACACCGGACAACCTCGTGCACTATATGCTCGAGTGCCCGGAGAAATGGGACGTGGTGTGTGACACCTCGGCCGCAATTATGCGAGACCTCCGCCACTTGGAGTCGCGGCGACTTTCAGGAAATCAATAGGAGGGGTCCGTTGACCAACCCACTCCCAGACGAAGTATTGCTTAATGGCTATGTACCGTCTGGGAGGCGTCTGAGGAGGTGGTTTAAGTGGGTAAGAGCCCCACACTACTGGTGCGAGAGCGCCCAGTGTCTGTTTGCAGATTTCCACCTCCGAACCAATAAAAACGAAAAAAAAAAAAACATACATACATATACCAGGGGAAAAGAATATTCCTAAGCATTGTATATGCTTAATTTGTGTCTATGAAGGGCGTTAATGCTTATTTTTGTATATTTGTCAGATAAAATTAGAGTTAACAACTTTTGACACGCAACACTTATAACACCTTTGAGCTCAAAATTCCGAACTCTCGCGTCTAGACTGTGTTTATTTACACTATGTGAAGAGATATGGAAATTGTAGATGAACTGGAAATAAGATTAGTGCAATTTAAAAGAAAAGGAGGCTCAGAGTTGTATTTGCAAATTACCTGCACACCAAATTTATTAGAACTCAAATCAAAAAGATATCAGACCACAATCGATGGAATTAAAATAGTTTTTGCAAATTTTTTTGCGAAACATTGTATTGTAAGTGTTGACAGTGGGAATGATGTCATGAAAGTATTTCATCAAATAAGCGCAAAGATATCATGGTTCCACCTAAAGGAAATATTCAAGTTTCTAACAGGATAAACCATTCCTTCAAATATAAAAATTGTGTTTTTATAATTCTCGAAACCAAACCATCCATCAAATATGGCCAATTTACGTTCACATCCTGGACGTCTCAGAGATATCTTCTACATCACCGCAAAAGTTTCTCCGCGATTCTCTTTGGGCCTTCCTAAGCTTACTTTTGACGGTTCAAAGTGCTGCTTTGTATAAATCCCAGTCTGCACTATTTCTAGACTTCTTTTTAATACTCTACCTAATTTCCAACACCATTTCCTAATTGTAATAGACAAAGTTTTCATTATCCAGCCATAATCGAACTGAACCACTTCAACTTCAGAGGTGCTTCTTAGTATAATCAATTCATTTCATAGAGGACATTTTATTACTTGCAACAAACAATCGAAAATACACTTAGTAGCATAGTTAAAAGGTGTTGATTGTTGGTTTATATACATAGTTAAAAATTTATAAAAAAGAAAGTCCTAACTAGATTATAAATTAAACAAATCATTGAAAGGCTAAACAAAACACCCGAAAAAATAAGAGTCAGAGGTGGCGACATTTAAGAAACTCAACTTCAATTGAAAAACAGCGGTCAGTTTTAAAGATTCTATTGAAATTCCGGAATTATCTTAATTTGGATAGAACAAATCTAAAATCATTTAATACACATTATTATTGTATTATAAAATTATTTAATTGTGTGACATTTCAGAAGCGATTTTATTTATGTTCAGAGCTGAAATAAATATACAAAAGATCCATGAATGAAAAAGGTTGTTCAGAAGAAGGATGCATTTTTCGAATCTGGGATTATTTGCTTCTCGGATTCACTTCTTCAATCACAGCTGCTGCTTAGTCGCCAAATTAGCCTTTTGAGTATATCCACAGCAAGCTTAGTCCTACTTATTGGCAACACTATTGAACTGCGTTTATTGAATTCACTTTACTGAACACTGCACTTGGTGAACTACTTTTTCACCAATAAAAAATAACAAAAATCATATCAAAACTTTTTCAACTGGGAACTCTTTGTTATGCAGACAGTTCCAAATACTTAGAATACTGATATAAATTATTCAAAATATTATATTTTCAAAGCCAAACTTATAAAAACTCATCTTCCATATATCACTGGAAATTTGATCGTTTCAATCCGATTGGATATTTACATATATTGAAGGTACATTAAATTTTTAGAACTATATACATAAGGGCAGTGATAGCATCCGGTACGGTGTAGTTGGGTGTCCTGCAAAAGTGAGATACATCTTTAACTCTCTTTGAGTGCAAAAAATTAACTTTTATTGCGGTTTAAAGGATTACAGCAATATTTTATAAAATGGTGGCGTTATTTTTTAATTTTGACAATAGTTATTGTTTCCTGCCTTTCTACATTTTTACACACATATTCTACACACAAATGTATGGCTTTCGGAAATAAACGATTATGGACCAATCTGCTTATTATTTCTTTTTTGTTTTTGCTTCATCGTTTGTAAGTCATGACATTGTACCCTAATACCAAAACATAGTCAGGTACAAGTACTTTTTGTTATAAGAGTAGGTTACAATTGTACAATATAATCATTGGAGTAGACAGAGCACAGCGTAGTTAAGGGTTGATGCACTGTAAGCTCAAGTATGAGGAAACACCCTTTTAATTGCAATTTCAATTCAAATTTCTCTCACGTTTGAGCTTCTTTAAATTGCACCAACAGCAACGATAAACGCGGACATTAAATCACAATGAAAGCTGAAGTTGTTGATTTATGCAGTTATTGTTGAAGCATAAATATTAAATAAATGACACCTTCACGACGATTGACTGTGTCATGACAATGGCGCTGCAGCCGAGGCTGACGCTGTAGACGGCAATGGTGATGATGATTGCTGCCAGCAATTGTCATAATTGAAATGTCATCAGAATGCACTCCGGCGATTATGTCACTTCGCTCGGACAGTTGATTGATGGAGGTGTCGTGGTGTGTATTTACATATGCGTGGGCATACAATTAAGTAACAGGCGCTACTGGGCTCACACGAATTCAACACACGAGTACACTTTTACGAACAGAAATTTAAGCAAATAAAGTGCAGAAATGTTTTTGAGGTGCGCCAAACCGTTACAAAAGCTTAATTCATGATAATGAGCGGTAATTTCATTCGCAAATGAGAGGAAGAGGACGGGTAGTTGATGACATTTGAATGAAAAGCGTTGAAAATATGAAATTCCTGCTGAGAATCGATCAAAGTCAGTTTTGTAGCTGCTGCTATGGTACGTCACTCTTTCGCGTTCGCATACCGCACACGTCCGCCGCTTCATGCCTCATTAGTCAATTTTACACCTTGTAACGAATGCACTGCCAGGCAATTGGAAAGGGGAGATGCGTGCAGCTTTGGTAAAGAATTTGTAATTTAAATTGAAATTGGAATGCAAATGAAGGTACTCAAGTTCGAATGACTGTGCTGGGTGGATGAATGCAAGCGTTGGAGGGAAGACAAATGTTTGCAAACGAATTTGTCTCGCTTCAAAGTTTATGGTTGTGTTATTGGAATGGGTCATCTGCTAGGAGTGGAGTGTCATGAGTCTCTTTTATTCGAGACTGAAAGTTTTAATTAAAAACGAAACCGCAGCGGTCAACACCAAACTGACCACGAAGAGTAAATTTGAAGCTTGCAATTACTGAACCAAATTTATGGCAAAATCTAATCATGAGTTCCGTGTCGCAAAATAAATGTTTGTATCTACGATACTGGATTAAACCAAATGGATCCGCTCGCGTGAGTCTGTCATGAGAACGAAGGCTTTCGTAAATATCTATAAATGTTTCTGTACTCCCCTAAAAAGCTGTTAACATACGAGCAAAAAATTATGACAAATTGTTAATGAACACTTTTACGTAATTTATTGAGATGTAGTTCTTTCATAGAAACTCCCCGGATTGTCCAAACATTTACACCACATCAATGAATTTCACATAAAAGAGTCATACAATTCTTTTAAGGGAATTGAGCTCAAGTACACATTAATTTGTGAGACATGGAATGGGTATATTAAGTGGCGCTTGTACAACTCACGACTCTGTTTAATTGTGATTTATGCCTGGTCAAATTAGTGACAATTGGAGCGAGAAATGAAGCAGCCTATATTTGAATTGGCGTTTAGAAACTAACAAAAAATCGGAATTATAGTTGAAAACAGTGCTTGGGGATGACATAAATGTACGATATTGTAGAGCTATACAACAATAGGACATACGGATCAAATCGTGCTGACTACTTGAAAGCTAAATTTGCATCTACAAGTTGGTTGCGAACACAACATACGGTTGACCTACGCTAGTATCTCTCAATAAAGCTACATTGCTGAAAACAATAAAAGTCATTATAAGTCTCAATATCTTCCTTTAAATTGTCATGGTTTTAATAAATGTGAGACTCTATTGTATATTAATTAGGTATGCTTATTTGAGAAATTGTGTAGGATGAACTAATAATAACCAGGGCTCTAAGAAATAAATGGCAATAACCAGAAAACCATTTTAGAGATGAATGTACTCAGTTGAAAATTGAACCTTCCTAATACATTGAAAAATTTCACGTACCTGTGGCACATTTTCCAACAAATAACTTCAAAAACTGGAAGAGCATTCTGCCTGTATCTGTTTGCCACTTTGTGCAACCCAAATTAAAAATATTTTGTATAAATAATGTGATTATGTCAATGGTAGTATCAACTTTGGTTCTAGCCCTCGCTTATCTGCTTTTCTACGACACTGATCCTAATTGTAATTGAGATTATATGAAGTCCACTCATGAAGATGCCTACTTTCCGCACTTTTGTTGTGCCAACTCTACTACCAACTCCCCCTCCCACGAATATAATTACCCTGTTCCCTGTTACCTTGAACTAAGGTCGACCTCTTGGTTTTGAAAACTTACAACAATAATAATAAAGAAACAGACTGAGGAAAGCACTTCAACCCTTTTGAAAATAAACTTAAATTCGTATGCACGCAACCTCAGTCAAATTGAAAGAAATTTCCCTTCATCGGCAAATTAAGAAGCCACAAAACTGGGAAAACTATTTTTATAATGAGTAATAAATCAATTCGTCCACGCAACGGGCGGTCGTGTAATTAATTCTAAATTGAAGTTGTTTGTTGCTCAAAGGTTTAAACGATCCGAAGATCGGAAAAGGCAGCAGCAGTGGCAGTGGCAGCAGCAGCGGGATCAGTGGCTGCATCTGTCTTTTGTTTCAATTTGAAATGCATTTTGTTCACTTCGATGTGTGTGCAGTTTGCATTTGTTTGGGGAGGCAGAGGCACAAACACACACACACACACACACACATATGCGCCACAAGCTGCGCTGTTGAAGAGTTATGGTTTTACTGCTGCGTTTGTGCGTGTTGTAAAGCTCGACATGTCTAAATTCGGTTTATACGCTTAAAAATAGATTTGTTACATTTTCACGGGTGTTACAAAAAGTAAAAAAAATTTCTTTTTCTCAGCGTTTTTAGGAAGAATAATCACCCACTCCCATTACGCAAATTTAAAGAGTGAACCTTGAAAATGTTTTCTATATTGTGTGTTAATGAATGCATCGCTTGATTTACGCTTCATTGAAAAATGTTAATTGAGGACTGTTGGTTTTCCCAATTGTATAGTGCTCCCTTTTTATGCATATGATTGTACATTACAAGGTGATAGGTGTGGAGAGCAGCACTTTGAATGTTTCAATGAATTGTTTTTATTGGCATACATAAAATAAAGTTGTGGAACTGAATCAATGGTATGCGAAAATGGAGTCTATATTGTGCCAATTGCATATATGGAGTTGAGATGACGTCAGTTCCAAATTAATGGTTGATTAGTAACACCGGAGATATACAGAATTTGATTGGCAATAGCATTCAACTAGAGGATATCCTGACAATGTTACGTTACAATTGCTTGGCATACGCTCAAAGTCGTGCGAATCAGCCTTTGCAATCTTTAGTTATTCCTATATACGAGTATAAGTGTAGATAAAGTTTACTTTAAATCTCAATTCAACCAAATCGGTAGTTTCCTAATTTGGGAATCTATGGAGAGTTGACAGCAGTATTTAAAGACTTGATGGCATAGTGGCTTTCTGAGTCCCCTTCAGTTAATGTTCTGGAAATATAATCGATCAGATTACCAAAACTTCTGTAGGAAGGCACTTCCCGGCACCGGTATTTGAGAAAAGCTTAAAATAATCTAATCTAATTGCAGTTTATTTCTGGAACCACAGCGCAGTCCATCGGCAGAGTTTTTAGGTCCACTTCAACATATATAGTAATTTCTAAAAAATATTTCTTTGCTTTGATCGTTAAGTATTTTCAGATTATCATTGTAATTGAGTCCATTTGCCGAAGAAGAAAGTTTCCTTGTATAAAGACAGTTGCTCGGTCTCACGAAGAAATGGTGTTGAGTTTCATTGATACACTTGCTTTATCGAAAAGCACATTGTAGGGTGATAAATCTCTGTAGACACTGGCTTTGAAATGTCCTACTCTGCTCTATCGAGACAATGTTTGAATAGCATAATAAGCTCAGTGAATATCGTGAAGCGAAGAGGGTGGAATTAAGGGTGCACTGTGTAGCAACCATTAGTGGGATTCTATAAATATATACTCAAATCGGGTTACAAATGATTAATATATAAAAACGGATCTCTAACTGTAATATACAAATAATTGCACCAATTAAATTAAACGAGTAATATCTTCTATGAGTCGAGTAATATCTTCTATGAGTCTGGTATAAAATTATCCTGCTTATTAAGCGAAAAGGATATTAAAGCATATTCACACTTGAGGCTTAAATTTATATTGAAATTTTTCGGATTCCAAATTTGCAAAAAATAATAAAAAAAAAGAGAAAAACGTGCACTGCCACCAAATGCGCAGCGCTGCAGCTCCGATTTCAGTTGGTTCCCTTCCCGGCATTCAATGTCAACTACATCGCAGCAAGCTCACACGGCAGCAACCGTGATCAGATCACGCTCTAGTCACGTAGTCCGGCACTTCACTCGCACTGTTAAACCTTAAATCAAATCAGATTTCATGCATCGCTGGGTGCAACAGTTGGCCTCGATGTCGCCGACGGTGAGGTTTTGCTGAAACTGGCGGTGACGATGATGTTGATGGTGATGGTTATTACGAATTATGGCCACGCGCAGCACTAAAAATCCATTTTCGTTCTATCAAAGCAATTTCCAGATTCCGTGATTTGTTCTCTGTTATCAGCAAAGGGAAAGTGTTCCACATCACACACATCCGCATGCATTCATACACGCACTACTGGCACTTTCACTTTATTGCCTGAGCAACCCCTGAGCGTGTGTTCGAGATGTCTCTGTTCATAATTGTTCTGCCCGAAACATATCGAAGTTTTTGTTGTGGTTGTTGTTGTAATGCATAAGTGCAATTTCGTTTTGACATATTTGACATTTGCTCATAAGGATTTCCTTTATTGGCTTACTCAAGCGTTCTGCGCACTTATCCTCCGTCTAAGAATATATCAAAGTAGCGGAAAAGCCTCCTTTCTTGTGGATAGTCCTTATTAATTTGAAATTGTTTGCGCCCGGGGTGGTTTGTTTGTAGGTAACACCCACAAAATGCCAACTTTGATTTTATTGGAATAATTGGAATTAGTTGCGAAATATAAAAAAGGATCAAAATGGCCACAAAGCTTCATAAATTTTACCAATAATGTCGCAGAGGAAGTGAACGCCGGGCACATAATGGAATCGAGTGGCTCAAATCGGTTTATTATGGTCACATTTCCTGATTTCGCTTTGATGAATAAAAAACAGTGGGCATTCAAATAATTCAATTTTGTGTCAATATGTGAAATATTCACCCTGCCCTCCCAAGTACGAACATGAAATATGGTTTTTTACAAAATCGATTTTATGCTTAACGATTACCAGAAATTATTAATTCTGTAATTTTTTATGGACCACAGATATATGACTTCCATTTCCGTTCTAGGATGTTCTGGGAGTCATAAAATATACTCTGTGCTTATTTGTCGTTTTGTTTCAAAACTTCCTAATCGTAATTTATCTTAATAGGAATTTTAAATGTATTTTATTCATAATTCCAGGGTTATCTCAAGAAGATAACAATTAATCTTTTCTCTTCGAGTCGAAAGCTTCAGTAGCAAGTACTCATTCCCCTAAACCCTTGCAGTCATAATAAATGATGGCGTAAGATATAATGATGATAATAATAATAATAATTAATATAATAAATAATACCAGAGTATACGGTTCTGCAATAGACAAATAAAAATTTGAATAAAATTTGGTTTATAGCCATATTATAATTTTCGAGAGGTGTTCTCGCCCCAAACACCTATCGTTGCTACTCTAATTTCAAAGTTCTGTAGTTGTGATGGTGCAAAATTCTTTCTTGATAAATTGCAAAATTGGGTCTGACATTATTTTTTTACCGTAACAGACTCAGCTTCTCCTCGACCCATCTTCAAGTTTGATCAATTATGTCCAAACCCATGCTCCAACATAAATGGGGACAAATGAGTACTCATATTCTACAAGAGATATTTTGCTGGGAACTGAACTCAAAGAACAAATATTTCAGAGATTTGTCAGAAAATGTTACTTTGCAAATTTAATTATTAAATAGAATCTTTCCATAATGTACCAAACGGTAACAAAATAATTGTATTTATTTATGCATTGCAATGCTGCGATAAACCATAAACATCTCCTCCTTGAACTCTCTAGGTTTGGTTTCCCACCATTACTTTTAAAATGGGTAACATCATATTTATCACAGCGAACCATACAGGTGTTATTTAAAGGAATGTTATCTGATGAATTTCCTGCATCTTCCAGCATGCCCCGAGATAGCCACCTTGGTCCCTTACTATTTTCAATTTTTATTGACTTTCCTTCGCATATATCGCAATGCGACAATCTTATTTTTGCTGATGACGTAAAAATTGTTATTCATTTAATGGCGCAAATGAATCGCAGTTGCTTCAAGACGATTTAATTGTCCTTGATGATTGGTGCAACATAAATTTGTATGCAACTGAACTACAAGAATTGCAAACATATGTGTTTTTCCAGATCAGCCCACTATGCTCCTGCTTACTTCATTGTTGATCAATTATTTTTATCCTTCGATCATATATGCGACTAAGCTTTGAGCTTTGACCAAAATCTTACTTTTTTAACAAAGCTTCTCTGACTCTAGGCTTCATAAAACCTTTATTACCAAACTTCTGTACACTTCCTTGGTACGCCCATCATTAGAATACGCAAGTGTTGTTTAGTGTCCTAGCTATGCCTGTTACTCTAATGCTATTGAATCAGTTCAAAAACGTTTTTTATTGCTTTGCCTACGTTCCTTTACACGGAACTCCAATTTTGAACTTCCCTCTTACGTAAGTCGCCTTAAACTTATTCGTCTCCCTTCTCTTAAAACCCGTAGAACTATGCTTAATGCATGTTCTCTGTTTAAACTCATGAGTGGTGAAATAAAAAGTAGTTTTTTTTGCCGTTCTCCACTTTAATGCTCCTGCAAGAAGAACAAGGAATTTCACTCCTTGTAATCGGAACTATTTAGATTTTGCGCCGTTTCGTAGTGTGAGTAATGATTTTTATATAGTTTCGGAGGTGATTTGTTTGAGTGAATCCAAACATATGTTGAAATCGAAAATAACACTTTTTCTTTCAAACCGCGAGTAGTTCTCTTTGTATATCTTTGTACTTATGTATAATACCCTTCCTAAATCGCTATCAGGCCTTTGAGGCTTAGCGTAACTGTTAGGTTAGGGAGGTGGTTTTAGTGAGTAAAAATCTCACACTCTTGGGTGGTGCATACCTCCTCGTGTTTTTTTGAAGATTTCCCCTCTCTGCGGAAAAAAAATCAATTTTTATATATAATTGGGCTAATATTTAACCGATGATATCCATGGAAGTTTTTCAATCTGAATTTTTTATTGTGCCTTGATTAATTCTCTATCTAAGTGGTGTGGGGCAATGAGAATCAGTAGTTACGCTTTCCGACTCGAAGATAAGAATTAGAACTAAGAAGCCATAGGAGACCATGCTTTTATCGAGATTCGAAAACACAATCTTACGACTGAACGACACCCATGTTAAGTCTTTCACAATCCACATTTTTTCATCATAAGGGAACTGAAAGCGGTGTTTGAGCTGCATCACCGTATTTTCTATCACCTTGTAACTTGGCGGACCAGTTGCCTTCCTATATCCCATCTTATCAATATTATCGCCAAACGCTGAACCAAAGTGTAACCAGTTTTGAATTGCTGAGCATTAATATCCCATTCTCATACAGTTAAACCATCCTAATCATAGATGTAGGAAATCGAACCTCATATTATTAATGATGTTTATTAGGATAGTAAATTCATTCGATTTTCATAAAATTCTTAATTATATTTAGTATAATTTTTATGTTCTAAAAATTTGTGTGTAATTATGCAAAATCAAATTAATCGATCGATGTACTCACATGAACCAAAATCAAATTATTGATATTATTGTAATAAAATGTTCGTTTCATGGCAAACTTACCTGAAAAGAAAAAGAGATGAAAATGATTAAGTAAAATTCTTTGGAAAAGGAGTTCTGCTTAATTTAACTAAAACGAATTTCTCTCATTAAGACCTAAGCACAATGATCAGTGAAAGTTGACATGGCATTAACGCTAATGAGGCGGTTAAGTTGAATACGCAGTGGTGAGCAAGCATTCTACAAATTAAACCAATAGCGACTACAAGAGAGAAGGCAATCTCACTGGCCCTAAAATGTTGCATGACAAAGAGGCGTCACATTTTCATTTAAGCAGCGTTTAAGATGTTGGTTGCACGTAGCGTCTTCGGAGGCATGATGCAAATTAATTTATTTAACGCTACGAGTATGATATAAAACTAGCATTGGAAGCTCTCGCCTAATTAAGTGTGTAAGCGCCTCCATGTTACACTCAAAAGTAGGCGTTTGAGTGTAATTTGGCCGCAATTTGTGTCACAAAAGAACGGACTCACGCAACACGATGTGCGACAAGAGTTGCATGTCACCATGTGGAACACGATGATGCGATTAGATGCAGTCGCCGATAAGCCAGAACCTGTCTGCCGCATTGGCCGCAGTGGAAGAAGCTTTTCCGGTATATGCGGCAGCTCTGCCGTCTATGCAAATGGGAAATTAATTAATTTGAAAATTTCAATGGACCCGAGGCGCTCAATTGGCGGCCGCGGACATGAGGTGTTGAGTCATTAAATACGAACATTTTTACAGCGGGCGAATTTTCTTGTCGTTAACAATTGTGATAAATTTGATGGAAATTGTTTTTGAAGCATCTCTGAAATAGGCGTCTTTCCCAGTGCAACTCCGGTTACTGTACAGTGATCTGGGTCCATAGAATAAATGTACAAATACGGAAATAATAACAATATTTCATAACAGAACATTCAATAATGGCATTTGCCATATGAGCATCCTGATTGAATGCCAATATAAAAAAGAGATTACATAATTCGCGATTCCGGCTCTTGTGACGTAATTATGAAGCAGTTTTCCCTTTCAAATTTCAGAAATGGGTTCTTTAGCTACCCATTAGAACTATAAAACCCCTGTGCTCTCATGCAAACGTGACTTCTTAGCCAAAGTTTAAAGATAAAATATATCTACAAAAGCAGCACACAGAAGAGGGAAACAAATCATAAACAGAGGGAAACAAATCAGAACTATGAATTAAGAAAAGTGCCCTAAAAATAATTCCTAATGAAGGGAATAGTTCGAAGTGGTCTGACAGCCAATTAGGTCCAGCAGAGGGGGCTATGAATATATTTAAGTCATTAGTATCACAATTTTCCCATATTCATATAATTGAACATCTTCTTTGTGACACAAAATGTTGAATTTTTCCCGTTGACAGATCACTGCAGTGCTCCAAACTATTCAATGAGAACTCGGAGGTGGTTTTCACTTTCAGCGCCTGCTCATAAGAGTAATTCGAAAATTGCATGTTGCTGAGCCATTTGCCACATTTGTGCAGCTGAAGCGCGATCTTCCGAGCCGAGTGGACACAGTTGCACTGAAACCGCTTTCAATTCGTGGCAGCAAAAGCGCTTAAAACTCTGTTATTGATTACCGCAAACAATTTCAAAGCGCCTGCGCACCCGTGTAACTGTAATCGTGCTCCAGTTACGGAGACGCACTTCATTCATAAAAGCAAAAATAAAAAAAACTGAAATTGTAAAAATAAAAAAGGTAATAAAAAAGGCCATCAAAAATCCGAACGCGTCAATCACCAAGCACAGAAATCCAGTCAAACTCGCCGCTGCCACAGTTGCAAAATTGATTTTTACACTAATTCTTTTTTAGTGTTTTTTTCGTTACTGCAATTTGTTGCGCATTTGCTGACAAGCCTTTTAGCTCAGTTATTTGTATATGCGTGCTTGCAGCCGGGGTATTCGAGGCTGGCCGCATGAAAACTTGCGAACCACGCTGTTATTGACACTTTTGACAGCAACGCGCCGCATAACTGTTCATCCGTTCAGTGGAGGATCCCGGCTCAAGTATTACCGGTCTGGCAGTAATTAAATCATAGAAAAATTGCATGGGAAACTTTGTGGGGAAAGGAAAGTTAGGCGTGGACTTGTGCACTTATGTAAATGATGACTAAAAAATACACTCACCGCATAAGGAAACCACATTTAATTAAAGTTGAGCTGGCAGTCGACTGTCATGGACCAAGTTCGATTGCACTGGCCCTGATCCATAGAAGTAAAAGAGCACTAATTGAGGGTAGGCAGGTATTGTGTTTCAATAATTTTCTAAAACGTATTCGCTGCCATAAACACTCGTCTAGTTTTAAAGTCTCCATAGAGAGATCATCGGTCTGGAGTAAGAATATTCAAATAAATAAATCATGAAATATAGGTGGTGGTTGATAGCCTCTATCAAAACTGTATCGAATCCCGAAAGCTTCTAATCAATTATGCTCGATTAGATTCCGCCCTTTCATACAATTTTGATGTTGACACCAACGCTACTATTTCGGAGAGCACGGTGATAGTACTAGTAAACTGTTCGATGAAAAACACAGGAAGGTGTTGTGGAAAATGGGTGAAGGACTTATGCTAAACAGAAACAGAAGAGGCTATGAAGGATTGGTACCGCCCATTATAAATATATCCATAATTTAATATATTTATAGAAGGTTTAAATAATTACTGATTGGGATACTCCGCTGAAACGATGAAATCGTAATACTAGATCTGAAGTGCCCAAAGTAATGAAGCTTGAATGCCCAATAACAACAACAACAATGAATTGAATATCATAACTACTTCTTGGGTGTTTGTAATCAACAAATCAGTGAACTTACAGAAGCCCAAAATCTGATTTGCAGACCTTCACACACTTATCGAGCCAATGTGCTTTCAGACACTGCCTATGCCAAATATTTTACATGATTTGTTTCAGACTTCGACATCCAGTTAAACGTAGCCAGCGAATATTTGAGTGAGTTGATGACTTAGTATAACAAACATGCGAGTAATGAAAAGTTTAAGTTCAATAATTTGTTTGTTATAAAATAATGAAAAGAGCTGAAGGGTAGGAGAGTACCGCTGGCTGCTTCCCTTATTTAAAGCCAATTTAAAGTTACAGAGAACATCACTTACCAAAGACGTCTTGAAGCACAATAAGGAATAAATCTATAATCATCCCACAAAGATGGGAAATGATTATACCATTGCCCAAACGTATACACTTTTGTGATTACTCGCATCTAGTAACTACATCTACATAACCACTCATCATAGGTTTCCTGCTTTATTTTGGTAGCTTTTATTTCTATCTCAAAGAGTATTTCGCTTGTGTACTGCTGAACATATTCATAATAATTACGCGACTTCCGAGTTCTAAAAGCAACTTTGACACTATAGTACGCCTCAGTGTATAAATTTAACTCAAATGTTTCATATCAGCTCAGATGATACCATGTCTTCATCGCAAATTGTTGTCTTCATCGCAAATTGATTGACCTAAGAAATATATTTTTTTAGTCATGGGGACCACGTAATATAGTTAGTTAGAAATAGGCCCAGAACCGTCTGGATCGTTCCTAAATTTAGTTTCAAACTCTGGTTGCAATGTATCTGTATGAAAGTATGTCTAAAACTTCTTTGATGGTTTCTTATTTGTATTTATTGCCGACGCGTTCATTACCACGATGACTTACAGGCTAACTTCTTATCTAAGCTTAAAGCTAAATTTAAGAGTACTTAGACAAAATGTGATGTTTGCGAGTGAAATAGAGTGTATGTCTAGAGAATGTATGTCTCTGAATATATGACTATATAATATACAGAAATGAGATATGTAACATCATTCGGCAGAATATTCGACAGCAATGTCAAGATCTAAAATAAAATTTGTAGTAATTTTTCTGCAATAAAGATATAATGTATTGCGAGGCTTCCTATCTACAGGGTGTTTTTTTTAGACGTGTGGTTTTCAATCTGGCAATACTTTTTTCAGAGTTGATCTTTTTGACAGCTGTCACTTGATTTATGCTCAGTTTAGTTTGCCATTTCATAATGAGTAGAGTTACTCCTGGACAACGTTTGCAAATCATGCAAATTTATTACCAAAATAATGGTTCGGTTCGCGCGACGCATCACAGAAAAATTTTGTTCAGCGATGAAGCTCACTTTTGGTTGAATGGGTACGTTAATAAACAAAATTGTTGCATTTGGAGTGACGATAATCCAAAAGCCATTGTTGAGACCCCGTTACATCTTCAAAAAGTCACTGTTTGGTGTGCTCTATGGGCAGAGGGAATCATTGGTCCATATTTCTTCAAAAATGAAGCCGGCCATACTGCTACAGTCAATGGGGAACGCTATAGAGCCATGATTAATGACTTTTTTGTGCCTGAATTGGAGGATTTTGATGTGGTCGACCTTTGATTCCAACAAGACGGCACTACATGCCATACAGCCAACGAAAGAATCAATTTATTGAAGGAAACTTTTGGTGAGCGCATTATCTCGCGTCGTGGGCCTGTGGCGTGGCCTCCAAGATCGTGCGATTTAACACCGCTGGACTATTTTTTGTGGGGTTATGTGAAGTTGCTTGTCTACGCAGATAAGCCCGAGACGATTGACGCCTTGGAAGAGAATATTCGGCGAGTTACTGCATACGGCCCCAATTGCTGCAAAAAGTGGTCGAAAATTGGCCTCTCGGCTGGCATTTATTCGAGGCAGCCGCGGCGGCCACTTGCCCGAAATCATTTTTAAAACCTAATGGCAAACCCTTGTCTTTATAATAAAGCTAAATTCTTGGCCATAACATTAAATTACATGCATTTTATTTCTGCTTGAAAACCACACGTCTAAAAAAACACCCTTTATAATTATATGTCTCTTTTTTTTAGATATCTATCCTATATATCGATATTTGTTGTTTCTAACTAATTATTGCTAAATTTATTTTTGTATCTTCCTTCAGAAGAAGGTACTGTTCCTAATCTGGAATTGTGTTGGTTCTGAGTACCACATATCTTTTCTTATTGTATGCTATTGCAACGAGCAATTTCCATGCACATCCGTGCAAACCCGTTGCGCTACATTTGATTTGCAGCTACAAATTACAATAACGCCATAAACACAATAACCATCACTGTAAGCGCCCTGATATCCCGTTTGTCCAAGTAACACAATGACTGACTTGTGCAATGTTTTTTATTGAACATTGGCTCAAGAAGTGCAAGTGTCAGCAGCAGCGGCTGCAGCGGCACAAAGCCACAATTGCAATAAATTATCAGGGATCGAGAGCGGTTGATGGCAACCGTTTTTTTTTTTATATAGAAGCTGTAGACAGCCGGTTGCACATGTACTCGTGTGTAGAAAAAAGCAACAGCAGAAACAATTACAAGGGAACTTGCGAGGCGGCGCTTATCTGCTCTGCACATGCATGCAACTTTGACGGGCAGCGTCGAGGAAGCGCGAATTGTCACATTGTGACACTTACAGACTTGAACATTGTAATTTAATTACGGAATTATTGTGTCACTTCTCAGTGTGTGTTTGCAGTTGCCAGGGCCTGGGGCAGGACCTGTGGCCACATCGCGTAGTTTGCATGTGCAACGGACCGTGGAAAACTCATGGAACGCTGCAAAAAGCCAAAAGTTAGTTTGATATTTCTCTGTGCCGTAGCACCGCCATGTTCACTCCATTTACTTTCTTCATCATTGGTGCGATGAATTAATAAAAACCAAAAAAAGGCACACCAAACTGAAGTTGGCAATTCAAATTTCGAGAAGCATTGATCCTCATACTTTTAAAGCTTTGAACGCGAAGAGGCAGACTCCCCGGCCACACGATTTCTAATCAAATTTTCCATATTTAAAGCAAAATGCAATCAATTAATTTCCACGTGTACATTCTCACCAATCTCAAAGAGGAGCCGCCAACACGCTCCCCTTGCGGAACTGATGAGTACCGTGTGTGTGAGCTTATATAAGAGTGCTCCAAATTGAGGCGCAACAAATTTCGAACAAGTTTTTTACAATGTAAATTGTCAACGCGTCGCTATTTATCAGTTTGACACGAGGCGGGTGCCTTTCGTTACGATTTGTTTTGGTCGGGGGAATCCGTGGCAGGAGTGGCTGCCTCAGGAGCTGGCGAGACAAACGCCCTGTATGGCGCTGTGTTGGCGTGGGGAAATGTCACAACTTTTTAACATACGAGTGTCTATAAAAAGCGTCGTATTTCGTATTTACTGTGTTAATTGAGCATTTACGACTCTGCACTCACACACGCCCAATCGTTTGCACACATATTAATGCATTAAAAATCCAGCAACTAAAAACATTTTGTTTCGCTTCAAGGAACATTTACAGGTACATGCTCAATTTGAATTCTAGCCTGTCGGGGTTAAAGGGCGGCATGTCTAAATTAATCGTATTGGGTGCGTTCATAAGGAGGGGACAAATTGCGTTATCCCCCTGGATTAACGGATGTTACACACGCGTTCTTACAAATTGACAAGCGTTTACAAGGTGACGCATCAGATTAAATGAGAGCGGTTAGAGAAGTTCACACAATTATTTATGGAGAGCGTGGAAGCGAGGAAGTCGGTGCATTAATTCTGGTCGTTAATCATAATTAGCAAAAAAAAAACAACTCAATATTACAAAGAACACCTTCGCTCGTTATGCAGATCGAGTGCTACCCTGCAGATAATGCACATTTATTCTTCTCTTTACATTAGAAGTGGAGAGCTCTGGGATCTAATATAGCCCAAAATAGTGGCTCAATCTTGTCACATTTTGAGTTCATAGATCAACATTTCTAACTTTTATAAGAAATGTTGCATTCTGGGTGTCTTCTTAAAAGGCTTCTTTATAAACCCTTTCATTTCTAGTTGTTAGTACTCAATTACCCAAAGCTTTGCAGATATAATTAATTACGGTCTAGATATAATAATAACATATTTAGTTCTTTTGGAACATGCTTGTTGATTTATTTTTTGATATAAAACTATTGTCATTTGAAAATAAATATAAAATAGAGAGTAATGAACAAAAATATATATATATTTTCGCGTTAGTAAGCAGATCGCCCGAAGGGCTCACTTTAGCCCTCATTAACCCCTTGTGATCCCGCATGAGACACAGGTCCCATCCCTTTCAAAGGTCCAGCCTTTTCGAGCTTTTGATGCAGTAGTTGATGGAGCTTATCTTTTTAATTGAAATATCTCCCAAAGAGTCCAGAAAGTGGTCACCCAAGAAAATGTGCCTCTCTCTGACAACGCCGGACACGTGCACAACAGGTGTTCATTGGATTCTTGGTCCTCCTCGGCTATGTAACTCCTGCAGAAGTCGTTAGAGGTAATCCCCACCCTACTACCATGAATACCCAGGGTTCAGTCTCCAGTTAGGGTACTAACTACGGAACCTATACTCAGTCTATTTAGAAATACTAAATCCCTTGATGGCTTGACATTTATCTCTGGCCACGTATGTCTAGCTATTTTGCATCCTATGCCTTCAGACCAGCAAATATACAGAAAATCAACAGTTTTACAAGTTTACATTTAAGGTCATTGACTTCACTACGAGTATAAATGGTACAATAAGCAAAGAAAAAATTGCGGTGTTTGGCGTAGTAAATCTGTTTAATAATTCTTCGTAGTGAGCAGACCAGTCCAAGTGTCAAGGAAGTAACAGAGCTGAAAAGAAAAATTACTAAAGAAATTTATTTAAGGAAAAAGTTCAAAAAACTTAATCATTTGAAAATTTTCTGAACAAAAACCAGGTGCAAATTAGAGCAACATTTCTTTTTCATCATAAGTCAGAGATGATTTCATTGGCCCCTCTGTAGTGGATCTCAAGCGGATGTTAAGCAGATCTCTGTTTGATGTTCAATATGATGTATTAGGACAAGATATGAGTATAATTGGATCAAGAAAATACGTGTGTGAACTTACAGCACGAGAAAAATTTTATTTTATGTAATTTTTTGCCGGATTCCGTTTGTTGAAGGAGGAGAGTTCAAAACTTTGAACGTTTCTGAGGAGGAGAGAAAGAAATATATATATTACACAGAAGAGCACCAGCCTTCAGTATATTATATGTCAGATTTTATATCTTTCTGGCGGATAAGTTTCGCGCATAACTGTTCAAATAGGCATGTAACTCAGTTCTGCTTGCTCATTTTCAACAAAAGCTCACTAGAATTCACATATCCGACAAGTATAAGGAGTAGTTATCATACGGATCGTCACCATGGATGAGAATTGGGATCACCACCACACAGAAGAAACTTCAATAGATGATCTTCCACAATGTCCAAAAAAGTACTACCTTCTATTGTTTGGGATGCAAAAGGCATTTTTTTTATTAACTAGAAAAATGGGAAATAATTCATGTCGATTACTATATACTCGTATCAGTTCTGGACCATCATCCAAATGAACATCCACCCTCTTCATCACACTGGGATGCATCAAAACATTCCTAGTATGTTACAAATATCATTCCAATTATGAAGATCTCTCGAAGCGTCACTTCTTGGGATATATATGCTCGAGCTAAGATGAGAAAAATAAGTTCAGTTTAGCTCGAAATCTCAATACCACCTGAAAACAGTTGCTTACTTCAAAATCGTATTATTTCCATGCTTTTCATATAATCAAAAGTTTATTGACAGTCATTCGAATGCAACAATGGAATTAATGCACCCAGTTCCTACAGAACTGTACAACAACCTCCTCAGTAGCCCCGTCACACGTCAAGAACTAAGCCACAGTTTACCCACTATCCGAAATGTCAACGTAGCCACCACGAACGCTCCGCTCTCCACTTGCCAAACCGTATCTTTCCGTCCGCTCCACTTGTTAACGTAACCAGCACGTGGAATTAACGCTTAATCCCCGGCGGCAAGCGATAACCAACACTACCATAGCCAAGCACACAAAGTGTCTCTGAGTGTGTGTGTGTTTACATGCATGTGCCTAATACCCAAGCGTGCTGCATGCAATTAATTTGCAAGTATTCGTAGTAAATACTGCAATTAATACCTGCAGCGGGTGGCAAGGGAGAACACACAAAAATAAGTAACAAAAAGGTGAAAAAGAAAAATGTTAATACAAAAAAAAAGTTTATTTAAAAAAAAAAAACACAGCAAATTCGATTTGATTCCACTGCCAAAGTTCGTCGCAGTGGGCAAATGAACATCAGCAGTTCTCTTATCGCCATCGTCAGCGACAACATCAACAACAAAAACAGCGAAACGGGTACGTCATAATCACAGCAACCCACCAACCAGGCAACCAGCCACAACCGCGAATCATATCCGTCCGTATACACCGCTGTGGCTGTTTAGCTGTGTTGCTGTGTGGCAGTATCTGTGTCTATCGCAATGAAAACCGTGTTGGCTTAGGTCAGTGGCTCATTGATCGCACATGCAAATTGCTGCTGCGCTACTGTTGTTGTTGTGGACAGTGTTGTTATTGCTTTCATGTCGCTCTTCATATATCACTGTAAACCCACGAATGTCTGTGGGCATGCATAGAGTTTTGTGTTTGTGCCAGTGTGAGTGCGAGAGCATTAATGTATTTGTTGAAATAAAATTTATAAACATAAACGAAAACAAAATGATAGCAAATCACAAATTACAATAAACAAAAAACCAAATCAAAAACAATTATTCACGATGCAATCAGCTTAAAATGTTACTTAATATTTACACACACGCACAAACATCCTCGTGAGCACACATTGTAGCGGCGGCACCTTCCTTGTTGGCACGCTGCATTTGCTTCTTTGTAGATGTTGTTCAAGTTGTTATTGTTGTTGTTGTTGCTATTGTAAACAGCTTAAATAGAAAATGAAATAGACTCAAAATCTTTGCATTCGGCTATTTTTCAATCACTGCACTACTCTGCACCCGCGGCATCCGAATTATTTGCTCTGCTCAGCTAAATTAGAAACAGAATAATTTGTGGCGCGCCAATTGACAAATGGGTCTGGTGTTTGGGGCCAGAATACAGCAAAATAATGGATCACTTCCGAGCACGCTAAATGCTTTGCGTGTTCACTAACAAACCACAAGTAAATTGGATCGGAGCGGTACATATGTCGGGAGAATACTCGTAGTTTGTGTGGTAACAAAAACTGTCCAAACACACAACTTTTCCACTTACGTGTCCATTCTCAACTTCGACCACCTCTGAATTTTCTCTTTATTTCTCATAAAAACAAACAATAAATTGCCATCAGTTGTCTTTATTTTCCCAAAATTAGGTGCGCGGACTGCAAGTGGTTTCGTGACTCCCGACAGGTTACCAAAAAGTCTTCTCTTCGATTACAATTTTTATTTCCCGGGTAGATACACTATTCGAGTTGAACGGACTCTCTCAAAATAATCTACGATTGTATACCAATTACTGTGTATGTATGAATGTAATATTTATACTATTTACACCAGTTGCTATTTGACTATTGATAAATCCATTCATAATCATCTGGGCAAGGCAAACGACCTTGGCCTTGGTGAGTAATTGTCGACTCCACGGTTCTTTATTTAATCCCCAATATATCAATATATACAAAGTTTTCTAATGAAACGTTTAAAAGATGAAAAAGAGGACATAATTGAAGTACTACGGAAAACTACTTGGAATACTTCCTTCAAAGCGAAAATTGGTGAAATGAAAGGCGACAACTTGGAGTGAATTGTCAATGTCTTTAGATATTTAATTCTCGTCACACTTGAAATTGTCTTTGTTGGATGTTTTGAATATTTTAGAGAAATTCAGTCATTTCGTCACCTATAAATGAATTAAATAAAAAATATCTCATATATTTATGGTGTATTTTGTAAATGTATAAACTGTTTTCGGAAACTTACAGAAAAGTTGAATATTTTCAATAATCTCAAACTTCAAATAATGTTTGCTTCATTGTTATATAAACTTCCAACTAATATGTATTTGAAGAAGGCAGCACTTTACTCCAATATTACAGGGAATTGTCATACTCGTACATAAATACATAATAAAAAACTTTTGTATTATACATTGAGGTCATTCTAAAATTTATCAAATTGCAACTGCAATTGGAGAAATTTTCGAAATGCAATTTCCATTTTCAACTCAATTGCATTCTGGTAGCGACAAAATTATAATATCGCATTAAATTTTTCAAGAATATTTGATAGGGACTTAATTATACATCGAACAGGCAATGCGACATGTGGTGAAAATCGTATCAGTACTGATATGCAAATCGCTAGGTCCAAGTATGAGTACCAAATCCCGCGCAAGCTGGACCAACTTGAACACAGCTCCCATATAATCAATATACTTGACCACGACAAGCATTCAAATAATAAAATTTAATATTCCTGGGTGAAACCGGGTTCTGTTATCTTAAAATATATTTGTATTTGTTTAATGAAGCTCAATCAGAGTCATTTGATCTTCTAATTCTACATCAAAAGTCCTGTGGTCATCACTTATGCTCAGCTTTCAACAAATTTGTGAATTTCTTAATAGTCAGTAACTTTTATAATCTAAAGTGACGCTGCTCAGCGAGAACTTGTGATCTGACGCCTGTGCTGTTAATTAGTTCAACTGGTTTATGTACATTGCAGAGGCAAAGCCCCACATCTGCGGTTGCTTCAAATATAATTTGAATTTAAAACCAAAACACGAGCCTCGCTGCATCACAGTTATCAAAATTTCTAGGAAGACTAAATTTCGAACTGCATAGAGATAAAATATCATATTTCCAATTTTACGAGTATTACAGCATCAGGGTCCGTCGGTCCTATAAAAATTAGCATCCAATTTGATCGTTGTTGAATTGTTTTATTGTAGAATGAACAAAATCGATGTCAATCTTAATTAATAAAATGTAAGACTTTATGGCAGCTAGCACGCAGTTAGAGCACAATTTTAAAATACCAATAAATGGATGGGAAAATATCTAAAGTTGCCATAAAAACCAATACAGCAACACCAGCAGCTCTGCATATGTAAATTAAGAGAATGCCTCAGCGCTGGACCAGCGGCAATTACACTAATGCAAGCATCTGAAAGAGCATTTAAATTCCAATCGAAATGCCGAAGTGCAGATTAGGTATTTATCGTTGAACAGCGCTACTAGTACCCGCCGACACAGCCGCATACGTAGTTGTTGAGTTTACAAATAAAAAAACACTACTTTCGGGTCAACAATTATGGCATGGATCGGACAATTTCGGTCATGTGGAAATACTTACAATTAAATAAGCACTCAATTAATTCAACAACTCAGTTTTAATGGCTGAATGAATCCAAAACTTCAATGTGAAACTACGGAGGAGTTACCAAATATCAAGAGCAAAAGAACAATCGCCGACTCATTGACATTCCTTAAATAATTACAGTGATCCTTTCCGTCACAGTGAAGCCCACTTATTCTAGAATCGGGAAGTGAGAATTTAAATTCCATTTTCGACAAGCAAAGGTGCTAATTATTCAGCGATACGGGTTGAATCACATTCATTTTTCCGTTATTCTAAATCCACGAATTTTGACACGTTTCAACGGCAATCACGCTAGAACTTGGCATAAAACGTTAATCTGTGCTTTGCTGTACTTACATGGAATCAACTGTAAACTGGATGTATATTTCATATGTACACAGTTAAGACAATTCGCAGAATGAAAACAAATTGTCAATTTCTTAAGAACATAATAAAATAGAAAAAGGAGACTTCATAAGCAGACGAGTTTATGTAATAAAGTTGGTTATAATATAAAGTTTTAATTTAATGTTGTGAGCAGATTGTTTCAAAGAGTACAATTAAAAAATTATACGTCGTCATTTCTGTGGGTCACCTACAGTCCCAACTCAGCCTTTAAGGATCGCTAAGGGTTTGCACCATCAGTTCTTGTAAACTTAAAGAAGACTCGAAACTTTATCTTATATAACATTTATGAATAGCATTATACTGATCTAATTATTAAATTAAAAAATATTAATCAAAAATTAAAAAACTGGTAGGCTACAATTGAGCTCTTCTTCCACCCGAGCTCGCGATCCAAGCATCACAAACTCGCAGGCTCCGTATAAACTTCGAATTTGGACGGTGTTTGACGAACAGCTGACGAGCCAAACTCGGGGCGCCGTTGTTAACAAGAAAGTGTCTCCCCACCGATCTCAAGTCAGTTAATTGGGTTTTGCTTGGATCTCGCCGGGGTTCATGATTTATGCCAAAGTTGCCTTGTCCCACTGCGCCTGCGTATGTAAAACGTTTTCATTAACATGCCCAGCGATAATAATGCAAATAAAATATGTTCATATTTTCATTTATTTAAACGTTTTCATGACAATTCAGATTTTTGTTTAGGAAAACATTCGAAAAACTAAAAAATTAAAATATTTAAATGTCCCATTATCGCTTCATTTGCATTTGTTATTCGAATTGAGTTTATTTCTGTATTTAAATGTGTTCATTATTGTAAATGTCTGCGCAGACATTGCTTGGCGGGGGCTTCGAGGGGTTTATTACTTTCAAAAATGTTATTTTATATGAAAATGTTCGTACGTATGCATAAATGCAGTTAAAGAGATGTAAATTTAAATATGCACCTGGCGAGTTACTTTCGAAATCCGGCACTGCTAATTGTGGGCCATTTTGGGCATTCTGGGCTGGTAAAAACATTCTCAACTTTAACAAAACACTTTTCATGAGAAAAGCACATTTTCATTTATAATTGTTAAGAATTTTAATTGCTCTCAAGATAATTTTTATAGTAGTTGAAACTTTTGAAGCACCAAATTTAATTTCTAAGAGACCAAATTCGGTTTTATTTCTATAATTACACATTCGACGAAATGGGTGCAGGCATGGGAAATCCACTTTTGATGCTGAATAAAGCTTATTAATTGATTTTGATATGGCCTTCAATAATTTAAGAATATTCCACTGAAATATTTTCTGTCGCAGAAAAAGAACTAGACGCGAATGCGGTTGAAATTATATGCAGAGAGAATAAGGCTTGTTCGTTCAGTTGGATCCAACCCAAAGCACCGAAGCGCCATTTTATAAGAATTAGTAGCGAGTCCTTATGTTATTAAAGTCCTTTCAACTGATCTTCTGAACATTATACTATTATTTTTTAGGGCTAACGGGGGAGTAACACCAACAACCACCACAGAATGTGTTTTACTACAAAAATGAGCATTCGGAAAGTTTAACTTAGGGAAATGGAAATTATCCTTGGTGGAATAAATTAGATTATATGCATAGTAGCCGGCTAGGTTAGGTTAGGTAGGAGTGGCCGCCCAGTTTGCCAAAAGGACACTTGAGCACACATAATGGCCTATTGTGATACCACGGTGTGGCGCCGTTCAAGCACTGACTAAAAAGTTCCCATGCTTGGGATGGTGATAGTCAGCGCAAGGACAGTGCCTGTAGTAGGCGGCTAGCCAGACAAGCAAAAATAGCACAGGTTACATAAAATATCTCGGTGATTATGCTAGTGATGAAAATATAGCTTCTTAGATTCTTATTTCGATTTGCAGCTTGCTCTTAGTTGATGAGCAATTAAAGCATTGTATCTGTTTTTGTGTGCTAAATCCGAATATTCAAACTATGAAAATCATTATAGGAAAAAGTTACAAGTGAAGTGTCCAACTCTACGCAAAACTACTCAATATAGGGGATAGGCACCTGGCCAGACTATTATTTTGTTAGATGTAACTAATTAAAAAAGACCCACCCATATATTATGATAACGACATATTTCCACCACTTCTATTGGGTATAATCGCAACTGAAGACGTTGTTGTTCTGCCACTCTCCCTTATCCCCACCCATAATATAAATGACTGTTTTCAATTCATTTTTATAGTCGTTTTTATTTAGATAATTTAAAAAGTAGGTTCCACCCACATTTTAGAGTCTTCATCCATGCGGCCAACATTCAACTTTTGTCTTGGGCACACAATGGGCAAATGCCATGTAAAATTTGAAGTTTTATAAATGTTCACTAGTGCGTGTATTCGTCATAGAGTGTTCAAAGGCAGGTGGAGCAGAAAACAGAGAAGGGGATGAAACGGGGCGTGTATTCTTAGTTGATATGATAACTGCCATGAAATTATGCATATTTGTTCATTTGACCAAACAAACAAAATTGTGTATTTATTCAAATTTGTAAGAGAAGGAGTCCTCCCCATAATGACGTCATTTTATTCAATTATTAATCTGCTTAAATACTGAAAATACGGTATGAAGATTTGAAAAAGGTCCTGCTTGGGATAAAGATATCATATACGAGTATGTATATCGAAGTCAAGAAAAATGTTTAGACGTTGACAACCGAAACAGATTTTTTCTGCCTATATTGACAAACATGACTAATTTAACCTAAAATATCTTCAATTAAAAATATGAGTTTCAATTGCTGAGGTCTTCAACCTTTCGCACCAAATTCATCAAAGTGGATAAAAATTGCTGACAGCTGAGTATTAATATTTATAATTAATAACACAAGTGGCCGAGCAGTGACACATGCGATTTATTATCTATCACAACAACTATAATAGCGGCCACAATAACAACAGAAGCAGTGGCTACCACAGCAACCACAGGCAGCAACTCCAAAATAAAAAAATTAGCAAAAAATTAGCAGCAATAATTTTTATGACAGCAATAAAACACCATTTAGCAGTACACACACGCACACGTATGCAGCATGCACGCAAATTTTATGTCCACTTGGTGCAAAGCAAACAAAAAATGGAGGAAGTCTTTGACCATATGGCGCAATTTTGTGTGGGAATATTCTTAACACGTTATGTGTGAATTTGTGTGTATGGGTGCGTGTGTGTGTGTATGCATGTGTGTGTGTGTGTGTTTTACAAGCTCATAAAACGCTTCAACTTAAGAGTTAACAAGTTATGTGCACATTAGAGTTCCCATTAGAGGCAAATTTTTCCTAATTCCCCGCCACAATGCACAGTCATTGGAAAATGTGTTTCCAATTCTTCCCTTCCATTCTTCCACAAAGGCGAGGGCTTATTCATTATATACAAAACATCGGCAATTACGGCACTTGGAGCACATGCAGCACTTACTAAAGCGCAATAAGCACCACTTCGGCCCTAATAACCCCGCTTTCCAAAGCGCTCTTCACAAATATTAACAATTCCCATAATTTAAAAGCTGCTCCGGTTGGGAGGCCTGTGGGAGTCGTCGCGAGTGTTTTCGAATGTGCTAATAATGTTTCCATAAGATTTAGCACTAGGCTTCCCACCAGGCGTGCGGTTCATAAAAACTTTGATTTACGCGGAGCACATTGCCATGCGCTCATTTCGAATTTGATTTGTACACAAATGGAAGTGCCGGGCAAAAACCGAATCCTCGCAGAAAATGTGCGTAGACGAAAGTGAAAAGATACTCTTCAGGTGCGTGCTGAAATTCAAAACAAGAGCAAAGAATGCAGCAATGTTGCAAATAAATTTTATGGAGAATGTAATGAATTTGCAGGAAAATTATGGAATGCTATACTGCAAATGTTTATACTTGCTTGTGTGAGCACACTGAAAGTAATGAACACATAGAAGTAGAGCAGACAAACTGCAACATTGATGGGACTGATAATTGAAAGAATAACATTTTATATTTATCTTCAAATGAATTGTGTGGTTTCCACGTGGGAGAATAAAACTGACTAAAAAAGGTGGAGAAAGCACTAGAGAAATATAGTTTCTCCGTATAAGAATAGTAACATGACCGTTTACTAGTATCTATTTCTATATGGAAGGCACTCTTTTAGCAATTTCATAAAGACTGAGAATTAAGCTTCTCACTACAGGACCATTCCCATGGAGTAGTCTGTGCTCTAAATAAAATAGGTAAAATTAAGCGTGACGCTTTAAGTGCAAATGTGCTTCTTGATGAACAATTTAAATTATTAAAAGAGAAAATTTTTTAAATTACATAAACAATAATCATTGTACCCTCGCAATTCATTTCACACCAAATTAATTTGTTTGCGTGGTTTGTTCGAATAGGTTTGAAAAAATTAAGAAGCTACCGCCACCCTCTAAAAGAAAAAATCATATTAGATCAAATAAAAATAGAAAATCAGAAGGACCATATATGTTGGAAAGTATTAAATTCCATTGAAACACAAATATAGACACTATCAAGGCATTAAAAGGCTCGAGCAGACTATCTTAACTAGCACATTTCTTATATTGGAAGATTGTTTAAGAATCGGAAATAGGATAATAATATTAATATTTCCGGGACCGTTTACAAATTGAACACTTTACTGCCATGGTTCATATTTAAATCCTTTCTTTATATGTATTTTCTCTTTTCTAGCTTAGAGCAATAGCACCTAATAAAGCAGCTTCGAGTCAAAGAACTGTGGCTCGCCCTATTTGGTGATATTGTTCAGTTAGAAACCCCAAACGACTACTAAAGTAGGACTTTAGAAAAAATTATTAACCTCTTTTTTAATTAGAGTTTGAAGTATTTTAACTATAAACCTTCGAAAGTGATACTTTAATGTCTTACCATGTACACAGCCCACAAGCCGGACTCTAGGTTGAAAATTGTCTCTACTGCTGCAGGGACTAAGTAGAAGTAATTGTGGATATGGGGCACAAGAACGAAAACACCGACTTAAACAATTTACTGCTCAGACTCTTATTTTAATCTACCTAAGCAAATAACGGGTTTTTCCGATTTCTTTATACTCTTTGAACCAGTCTCCAAACACATTACCAACAGAATATTTTGCCAATATTTTCAGTGTACTTGAATTGGGTTGGGTTGAATTGATAAATGTTGTGAAAATAGAAGATTTACGCGCCTGTTGCACAATGCGAACTGAATGTTGCCATTGTGTTACACTGATTTACGTCAGACTTTATAGGGTGAAAAAACAGAAGCAGCGAAAATATGAAAAAATAACTAGGGAAAGAAAACAATGGCAGAGTTTATTTTTCATTTCTTCACTTTGTGTTTTGTTTCTTTTTATTTCTAATGGGCGACAGCGTGTGTGGCTTGTAATCTGGCACTTTTCTTTCGATTCAACAAAAAATTTCCTTTAAAAAGTTGCTCCGTTACTTCAAAAATCAACAAACAAACTCTGCCAATCATGCGATGTACTCGTACATCGTATTCTAAGCTAATTTATGTGCGCACAAAAATTAGAAAAATTGCACAGCAATTTCGGATTTTGCACGGATGTTGTTGGATTAAGTTGCTGCAAACGTTGCTCCAGTTCAATTCAATCTCATTTCGCCTGCCAGAACAAGCGGCCTTGTTAAATTGTTGACCGATGTGTGCACTCGCCCACGCCCAGTGTTACGAGCCACACAGATAACAATCACACGGTCATAAGCCGCGGTTTATAACAGCTTCAGTAATTATGCGGCCTCGTGGCGGCCTGCCACCGGCTTTTTAAGTGCTACATGAGTAATTTGTGAGTGACTTATGGGTTCGAGCGCCTGGGGCCATTGTCTAGATTTCAAGTGGGTGTTTATTTTCTTACACGGTGGCTTTAGTACTCATAAGTGGCTTAAGAATGTTTGCTATATTGTTGAACTACGGCTGATTGATTCAGTGCTGAGTGCGAAAGCTGAAGAGAGGAGCTCAATGTCAATGAGAAAATATTAATTGCAGTAAATGCATCAACAATAAATTTTTATCTGATATATAAGCAAAGTCATGGTCGTTACAGCGGCAGCTCTTAAGTGTTTTGTAATGACAAAATTTGATGGGAAACAGTTTCAAGAATGAATTCCGAACTGGTCTACAAAAAAAAAGCTGAGACTGAATTAAAAGCCGCGAAGTGTTTTCCAGAAAAAATAAAGCGATGGAAGTATCATAAAAATATTCTTCGAAGAGTCATAGATGTTGGGAATGACACTAAATGAAGTAAGTGACCGTAAAAGTATATCAAAAGAATTATCCTTCCTTTGAAAAAATTCGACTCAAAATCGATTGGGAAGAGGCGCAAAGATGGAGGCAGAATAAACAGTTCTGCATGTTTTCTCTCTGAGGTGAGCTAACCTTCTCATAAGCTCATGCATTCTGGCTAAGAGTAAATGCAATCGGCTGAGAAGAAACCTTAGAACCAACACCTAAGGGGAAGTAAACCACTAGGCACTAGCTTACTTTCTTATTGTACCACTCTGAAATATGGTACTAAAATTTCTCTTCAGTATTTATCCAGTTGGAATTCGAATGAAAGTTACTCATAGATGCACTATTTGTGCAATTAACACAGCAAATTATTTTTTCTCGAATATTAATTAATTGCGAAGGCAGTGTTAAAGAACGAGTACTCATGAATATTCCCCATTACGACACTCTCCCACTAACTATTCGTTATTGACAGTAACTATTTCCTGGGAAAACTCTCCATTCTTGAAGTGTCCTGATCGGAAATTTCACAATTTGCACCATCTACCAAAAATTGGACTATGACGAATAAACCTTCAAGAAGAGAAAACATCTGACTGCGTTTCTGTAAATTGTTGACTGAAGGTGCAGAGCAACATAAAATACAAACTGCAACAGAAACAGAAGAAAATATTATTATTTCTAGAGTTAATTCTGATAGAAACAGAAGTCACAGGAAAATTAGGTCAATTTGATTTCATTTGTAGCGCGGACGATAGAGATCACTATCATTATATTTATTGCAAAGGCAAATAAATTCCAGAGCGGACATGGAAAAATAATGTGCAGTGAAGAGGAATTGTATGGAGCATTTTGTTAAGTTTTGGTAACAAGTTACAGGTAAAATAAGCTACAATTTCATTCCTAAATATAAATATTTTGTATTAAATGTTACTAAATAAATAAACAAAATTATATTAGTGTTTCTGTCGTCGAATTGCGTTTGTCACTGAAACAATTTCCAACTTGTTCTTGGGGAATCAGATTCGAAAATTCTGAATATTGAATTGTATACTTGAAAAAATTAACTAATTGTTAAAATATATTATTAAATAATCAACAAATAAATTTAAAATCATTAAAATGCATTTATGTCGCTAGCACCAGCATTTATATATATTTGTTTTGCTTTCTGCTACAGAAACAACTCACTGTCACCATACACAAATTTTTTGTCGTCAAATTTTGTAGCAATTCTGTTACTAATTGGGTTGTTGATTCTGTTTCTCGATTTTCTTTCTGATGACGTATCTGTTTTACACCTTTCCAGAAACGATTCTAAAGCCATAAAATAAAGAAGGCATTTGAAAGTCCGTGAATTAACAGACACCCTTGATCTTATTCTCCCTTAATAGTCAATTTGATTGCCCCAATTGAGAAAAAACTATATATTTTTCACACTTTCAGCCGAAAAACTTTTTTTAATTCATGTTTTCTCATTCCACTATCTACCTCTCTAAATACTTCCTCCTTTCAACTGTGTACAATCTTTGCACCATTTCCTACCTGCTGGCGCCAATTGCAGCAACAAAGTTAGTGACACTGATTAACATAACTACGCACAGACAGTGGTGAACCACACTCAATTCACACGCCCAATTACAGTCTCCCCTAGTGTGAGAACATTGTGGCGCGCTGTGAACGCGTGAAACAAGCGCAAACGGCTTATCTGATTCACCTGCGGACGAATGCAGTTGTAAGTGCTGCTGGCTGCACAAGCGCAACTACAACAGCGGCACAGAGCGATCTCACCGGTTCGCGTGATCCGGCAGAACACCGAAGCCAGAATGACTGTCAGCCGATATTCGACCGGTCAGTCAGTGGCGCAATCAACACAACTAATTGGACTTGTACGTTTCATTAGCATTCCATCGATCGTTGTAAGCCGCAAATCAAAAGCATATAAACGCGCAAAAATCAGATGAATGCGCCCGATCTCGCTGTCGAACGACAAATGCTGCACAGTGGTTCATTGAAGACAAGCAGAAAAGTTCCTGATTTTTCTTTCCTATATCTGTCAATAAGCTAACAGAAGAAGCAAGACATCAAGTAGCAATTAAATTGCACTAAACTTGGTAGTTTTGGATTCCCACAAACTGTGTCCAGTGGGGACCACCCTAATCGTAACTGCTTGCTACAAATATTGATACCAGTATTTAGATTTTGACGAATTCATGCGAATTTTACCACAAAAACATTCTAAACGTAAAAAGAGGAAATTACAATCCTTGTAAATTGGTGGCACGGGTATGAAGGACAACAGAGTTATGTTGGTACATTCATTATATGATAGTGTAAGCCCCGCATTCAGATTAACTTTGTCTGAGAAGAGGCAGAACCGAATTCGATACTTACAGAGAACCGGAAACAGAGCCTCCAAAAAAAAAACCAAAATATTTTGTGATATCCTCGGGCAACAGTTCCCATTATACGTCATTATCTGGACTAAGTGGTAGCAACAAGGGCACTGCTCTTTAAACTACAACAGAGTAGCAAAGTAGATGAGAAGAAAGCGGATTACTTCATTACTAGCTGCATTAACTTCTCCCGACTATAACATCTGACTCTTTTGCCCTTTTGTTAAAGGTTCAACCAAACCAACTCTAATTTTTTTGTGCATAAGATCCCTCTTTCCTTTCATAAATGAACTGAACTACGGTGTGTCCGCATATTTTCGAGCATACAGAGAGTTTTTTTAATCTGACCTGACATTGTCGTTAAAAAGTTTTAATATTCAATAAAATGGTATTTATACGGTCATATCTCGACTTTTTTTAAAATGTACTATTTTCCCACTTCTGAGAGCGGTAAGAGCCACTGTGGAAAAAAGCATTTCGGCAAATTTAATGCAAAATTACCGCGCTTGACCTGAATGCGCTTTGTCAGGTAAACGTTTTTCGCATTCAACAGCATCACCAGCAGCGCCATCAGTGGCTTCAAAGTGGTACGTGGGCGTGTACTTAAACGCAAATGTCCGCTAATTAAGTGGAAGATCGGGTAAGATCAATGCCACAACACGCACGCACTACGGGGAAACTGTGGTCATCTGTTACAGGTTGAAAGTCATTCGTGTTGTTTATTATGCACATGCGCAACTGGCCATAAATCTCAAAATCACTTTCAAAAGGTTGCCACATCACACGCACTCAATTTACATGGAGATTAAAAATGCATTTAAATGGTTTTTAAAATTAAAATTAAAGTTTTGTTTATAGTTGACAAATTGTAAAACTCTACTAAAGCTGAGAGAAGAAATAACTTGCGGCGCTTTGAAACGCGAGGCTAAAGATTAATTAGATAGAGCCAATGACTGCTGCCTCTCACAGGCCAGTGTGCATGGCTCAACAACTCAACAACTCAACCACTCATAGCGCCCGAGATGACATTTTGACATCATCCAAGCACGATTTGGCCGAAAGTGAATTTAGTTAGCATTAGGCTTGCCAGCACAATGACGAATGTGGACACGTGACAACTGCTGTCTGCGTGTGAGAGAGGCAACGCGCTTTCGCAACTTCCTTTCATCAAAGTTTTAAGGCAATCAAATAAACAGCAAACATCATAAGTCCACAGATTCCATACGCCCATTCTTAAGTTTAACTGCCGCCGCAGCACTATTTGCTGGCTGCATTTACTGCATCGCGTCGACCACACAATTCCATTATGATTTTCCAAGGAGCACAATGTCAAGAGTAGGCAAACTAGCGTTAAACATTTAGAAGGCAAAATAAAAGCAGTTCAAACCATTCCACGCACAGCTTTATGCTTCTTAGCATTGTGCGGCGCACGCTCACGAATGCCTAGGTGGGGCCTCACATGCCAGACTAGCTGCGTGCTAGCCTGCCTCTGGATACATGGAAAATTGCGATGCGAAAAGGTTAAAATTGCAAAAATATGTTAAATGTACTCAGAGTCAAGCAACTATTATAAAATATCGCGGCTTGTTGCAGATGCACCGTAACAGTGAAGGAGCAGGAGGGAAAAAGTGTCACCAGTGAGAAAGAATTCGCACTGCAGACGAATAGACCTGCCACCCAGCGAGAATTGCGCCTATCGAATGGTTATTTGAAATTGCATCTGGAAATATCCAGAATGAATGCGGATGAGATATTATCTGCTTACTACATAAAAAAATTACATAATTTTAACTGGGCGTGCGAGCTATCAATTATTATTATTAGAATTTGAAGCACACATCTGTTTATTTATATGTTATATTTCCGATATTATATTCTCTGAATAGCGGATTAAAGTAGCAAGAACGTGGAAAGAGCATTAGATACGGATACACAGGTACAATAAGCAGAGGAATTCAACTGCAAAAAGTAAATATAAGTAAAGAAAGTTGGTGTGAAGTAAGAAGGTGTGCGGATTGTAGTAGTTGGCATGCTTTTATATGGCAAATTAGTTCCATTCCACATTCAACAGAACTAATTTCACATTGTGCAATCCTCATAGTTAGACAAAATCACTGATAATTCCTCACCCAGTGCTCTTTTATATACTTTCATTTCATCAATGAATCCTATCAATTGAATATGGTTCCTCTCAAAGTGAGTTTATTTACGTGTATTGAAATTGTTGAGCTGTAAAATTTTTCAGAATTCTCTTTGTCGTAGTACTAGAAGAGCTGGAGCATCACTGGAACATCTCATGCTAGAAGAACTCTTTAGTCAGATAGATCGACAGGAATGTGAACCTCATAAATACCTCCAGACTCATTCATTTAAGCATTGTACTAACTTATTTAGTTTACTGTGTATTTAATATGTCGCACTTTGAAGAAATAAACTATGAATGTTGTAAAACTACGAGGAATAGACAACATTTTGAAACGAACTTCAATTAAATTAAATTGCAGAAATAAACGTCCTAGTGGGACTATCAGCACAAGGAGGGAAATTGGCACTGTTAAAAGTAACTGCGCCAACATTTTAAGCACAGTTTCCTACTGCTTGGGAAAAGTCTGTTATATGTCTCTCTCCCACACTTCATTTCCATTTGAAGCGGCCTTTTATCCTCCACTTCCTCAACTCTTAATACTGCCATTTTATTTACATGCAAATAAGTCTGAACTTTTAAACAAGCCCATAAGGAAGTCACATCAGCTATTGAAGTGCGAGCACACTCGTGGCCCTGAGCAGGATGCTAAGGAGGCAATTCTTTTGAACGAGTTCAATTTGCAGAAGTTTGCTTGTTTGCGGGTGGGCCCGGCATTCATATGCAAATGTTGTGGCAGAACCAAAGACATGACGGCACTACCATCGCAAAGTAACGGTCGCAATGTGAACAGTGAAATTCTAAGCAAAAGGAATTGTTTCGAACCGAACTCAGCCGAGCCGAGAGAACAACAGAAGTTACTTTAAAGTACAAGCGTAGCCGCAATTGAAATGGAAATGTAAACTTTTTCTTTAAGAATGCAATTAGCACGAGGTAAACAAAATAAAAATTTACATTTTACTAAAACAATTAACCTAGTAACCGGCAACCGGGAGCAGCGCGAAGTTCCCACAACCGCAGCTGTACGCGTTTAATAGTTCTGCACACGCTGTGAATGATTTCGGATAAAACTCCAATGAATGCTCAGTCCTGCAGTTGCAAGATACAAAGATATTAGATATAAGCGAAACCACATGAACCAAGACCAGAGCCATGTGCGTGCAGGGGAATGAATGGCATAAAATGCTCTAGCGGACACACTGGATGCATATCTATTTTGGGCTGAGCATGGTCCAGATCCGGTCACTTGTGAAGCATGTGGTAAAAACTTTGGAGAATTTGTTTGTAGATTTCATTGAGCATCCAAGCGATAATTTTAGACCATATTTTCCGTAAAGCTTCAACTTTGTTGCAGTAATTTGGAAAGCAAGTCCATATCTCTCTAAATAGTTCAACATGTTTCAATATGGAGAAACAGTGAGCAATTAAGAGGAAACTATTATAAGTTGAGTTGATTATTCGTTGTGAAAAAATATCAAACCAAGTGAAGAAAAGGATGCCACCGGAAAATATCTGAAGCGAAACCACACTAACACCTTTCTAGCCTGAGTGATTAACACAACAAAAAGGATCAAATGCTATCGTTATACTTAGGAAGGACTCTCCTATAAAAACTTTCATAGATTTCACATGTCTTTTTTATTATTCTGCTGGATATCTTTCAAGATACTTCAAGGTGAGTATCTAGATTTTACTTTGATATGAAAAACTTTTACCATCAATAATAATGGAATGCCAATAAATTGGTATCGACACATTTTTCAGCACCACTTCTCAATAAAAGACTAGGTAAGTCGATCTAAATTGGAACTTGGTAATAACTGTCAGAAAGTATTACAAAACAATTTCAATCAATGTAATTCGACAGATTTTCTCCTCCGTCTCAGATGGCCGCATCAAATATTTATTGAAATTTATGGTACTAATTTGTCAACATCAGTTGCTTGTTTTGGGGCAGTTGTTGCAACTTGCCTTATTCTGGTTGGCATTTATTGGTCTTCGTTCTCAGTGATACTTTCAGCTGCGGCTTCTCTATTCTATTCTAAATATTATGTAGGGTTTTCGACGGTTATTTATTTAGCTCAGTCTACATGCAAATTCACTTTCTACAGACCAAACGTACCCATTAATCAAAATAATTGATGACATTATGCCATGAAATTCAAGTCAACAAAATGCTTATCAGCTTCAACATCTAATATAATTATTCAAATATTGCGGATACGCTCACACACTCATGTGCAAGCCGCTATGCAGACGCAAAGCCAAGGTAGGTACGTGAGTACTTGTCTAAGAGTGTATAGAACTATTAGAGCCCTTCTGCCTTCCAGCCTGATTTCCTGCACGTTGCCAATGAGTCAAATAAAAAGTCAACACATAATTTATCTTGGCGCATTCGACCAGATTAATTCTCAGTGGGTCTGCACTCGAAGCGCAAAAACTGGAATGTCGCATCCCAGCAGATAATTTGACTACCCAGGGAGCGAAAAAGTAATTGAGTGGAACCACTCAACGTTGTTCGATTACGGTAGGAATTATTTTTTCATTCAAATAATTTCCAAACATTGCATGGGTTGTTATTGAGACTTTGACTTTCATAAATAAAATATGAGAATTTATTTTATATCGCTAGTGCAATGATTATACAAAATGTGCAGATCAATATTCGTCCAATTACTTCAGTGTTCGAATAGAGTCAAGTGCACAATGAAGGCTATATGTGGTTAGGCCACCGTAATAATTATCAAATGGAGAATTATTGAAAAACATTTTGGCAGATCTTATAACTATTTCCGACACGACAATGTCTTTATCAGAGATCTTTCAATTAAAGGTAACTTTTTTTCTAGTAGATATTATGACTTTATAGAAAACAACATCACACCAACTATGAACCTTGCAGAAATCGCAGCAGGGCTTTCAGTTATTTCTTTAGTCCATCCAGACCACTATTCTAACTGCAAGTGGTGAATTCATTCGGGAAAGCCTGTTAGTTACAAGATGCAAAAATGTTTTTCAAGAATCCTCCATTTGATAATTATTACGGTGGCAGAACCTTCATTGTGCACTTGTCAACAAATTTGAATACAGAAGACTTCCATTATACAAAATATTTATATCCTTAAAGAGACTCCTTAAATAAAAAATACTTTCGTCGGGACTTTAAAGCTGAGACAGGCCAGAAATTCCAATCTCAATTCGATTGTTCGAGTAGTATATCATTCGGCATAGACTATGCGAATGTAATTATGAGAACCAGAATCAGAAGAATTATCCCAATATATATTATTGCAGTGGTTTCTTAAACTGGAAAAAGTCAGTACGAAGTTTGTCAACCTTCTCACATTTCGGTTACTGGGTATTTGGAACATTTGCAATTTGTAGGGAATCGGCACCGTTGTTATTGAAACACAATGATGGGGTCTACTAAACCACCCTAGCTGGTTACTATTATGAATTTCATGGAAGAGTCTTTGCTTATAATCCTGTCATTGCTTATAATCCTGTCATTGGATGTATCCTCCACTTGCCGTAAACGATTGCGTGAAGCTTCTGTGGGAGTTATTCATTCCATTATCCATAATATGTGACACGAGTCGGCGCAGATATTTCAGCTCAAAGTAATTCACACATTTATCCCGTACCAAGCGTCAAGATTTTTATGCTGGGAACTAGTAATAACCACGACCGCTGCTTACACATCGATAAGTCATCTTTGTGCGATTCTGTGTTGCTGTTTCTTTCCCCTTTTGGATTTGCTTGGTTTTGTCTATTTTCATTCTCAATTCATTTCAAAGAACTTGCTATTAGAATTTCTCTGCAGAGTACACGCATTCTTCAAATTTAAATGATGTGCTGATTTATGGAGTTGACCGCCATTGAACACACTGCAATACACTGACCGCCGCTCACAAATACTGCGGCCTCCAGTTGAAATATTTGTTGCACGCCCAAGTTAATGACCTTCTCTGCTGTGTTCAACTCTGGACACAAGGCTGAACGCTGCGTTCGCTCTTCGCATACTTTCGCTAGGGAGTCCAGGCCATGCGTTTTCGCGCTAACTTGCATAATAAATGGAAATTTATTGTGACAAGTCGCAGCGCAAATACAATTTGCGAGTGGCATTAGAAATAGTTAGAATCGCTGTGTGCAACATTTGTTACGTCACACTGATTGCGATCAGTCCAACAAGGAAGACAAGACAAATTCACAGCTTGATTCGATCATATCAATTTGCAGTTGTACCAATTTTTTCCGCTGCGCTGGCACCAATCAGAGTGAGTGCGTGCGTGTGTGTGCACACACATACACTAGCATCCTGGTACGGGTATTGACGTATGATCGATCTTTGAAATTGTGCTGATCAATTGCGTGGCTGGCGCACCAGAAATGCTCCGGCACCGTCAATTGGCAATTGGCACTTGACAGTTGACAGCTGCAGAAATTGCTTTTGAACTTGAAAGACCTTTGTGCGTTCCCACCCCTTCCCACTACTGATCTGCATATTTCCCGAGCGCGTTGATTTATGAAAGGCTTTTCTCGCTGTGGCTCCTCTGGGCAAGCAACGCTGCAATAGCACATTCCATTTCCAAACAACTTTGCTAGTAAATACGAACTCAAATTGGAATGAAAAGATTGACAAGTGATCGTGACACAAGTGCAAGATCAATACTTGACAGCCAGGCCGCTAGACTGCCACGTAGTTGTCTGTTTGCCGCATGTTTACAAATTGTTGCCACTGTTCGTGTTAACACAAACGGCAAACACGCTGATTGCTGTCTGTCAAGTGATGAAGACGTTTGCTCTTCAAGTCATAAATTGTAAAACCCACTCGAATTGTGTTTCGTGGTTCTCTGAGGGCGACAATTATCACCAAAGACCGCATGAAAGCTGACTTCCATCGAGCGGTTCCAATCGAAAAATGTTAAAGTGTGTTTTCAAGTTGCTGGTCGTCGATCAATGATTTTTAATTTTTAGTAGCAAAGCATACATTTTTCATATTTTTTAGTGGGAGTCGAAAGCGGGTGACGTTGACCTTCAGTGAATAATACTATTTTATTACACCCCAACGAACATAAATGGCTTCCTATTAAAAATCCGATCTGTGATATGCGATTTATGACATTACATAAAAGTTGTGATTTTGAGACACTAAAAACTGCACCATCTCTTTTCTTCAGAACGTTGTCTGTCCCACAGCTAACGGAAATTCTTTAAGAATTTAGGGTCTCAAAAATGATTAGGATATCTATCTCGTATAGATTTACGATACTATGAATGGGTTAGAAAAAAAAAATCAACTATTTTGGAAATATTGAAGTGTTGAAGTCCATTCTTTATAAATGACCACAGTGACTCCTTCGGCCAATTTTATCTCCACCGATCGATGTGTGCCTCATGGTATAAGACACATTTCTGGGTGCATTAATGGCATTCCGCTTTGATGTCTGCCTAATATTATCACATCATAAACAAAAAACATATCAATTTCCATTCTCACATCCTCAAATAGGATACTTAATGTCACAGCAACTTATGTCGCAGTAATGCCATCGAAGCGCCCGATTATAGTCGCCACCTCTCCTCTGCCATCCATTCCACTCCACTGCAGCGCAGATTTTATCTGATTTATAATTATTTATACAAGAACTAAAAGCGCGCATTCTGCGCAAAAATAAATAAGCTTAAAGTGACGATTATACGCGCTAATGTGCTGCGTATTCATATCGGAATGGGATGCTGTGCGCTCAGCAGCGAAGCATGTGTACCCACAGACAGGAACAAGATCAGTGCGGAGAGCGTAAATTTAAACCCATTTAGAGATGGTGTTAAAAACAAGATACCCTTACACCAGCTGACAAGCAAAAAGGAGCACTCAAGGAGTAGCTACAAAGAATGTTGCTGCTGCAGTTGTAGTTGGTGTTGTTTGTTGTTAATATTGCAGTTGTTATTGTTGTTGCTGTCGCTGTTGTTCTTATTGTATTGCTTATTGTTGTATTGGACAGAGTTCAGGTCGGCATTTTAAACGCAATATCATCGCACAGATTTGCAAAAACAAAACGCAACAAACCGTGGCCCAGACCGCGGCCACGACCAGAGACCCTTCACTTTGGAATTGGACCACCGACTGTGTACACCAACTGCGCGCATCTTTCTCTCGTAGACAACTCGAAGCCCGCTGTCTGCAGGAAATTGAACAGATACGAAAACGAATGCCCGCAATGCAAAGATATCGATTCCACCTACTAAAATGACATTCGCATAAGAGGGCACCAAGGAATGTCTACAAAAGCAAAAATACAAGCAGCAGATATGCATAATTACTGCCATGCTGGGGCGGTTGGTGCTGCCGATTGCTGGTGGTGTTGATGAGACTTTGTCTTAAAGTCTACTCTGCAGACGGCGCTTGCCACAATTTCAAAGCGTCAATGCGATAAATTGTTTCCAACTAATTTAAATGGATCGCATGACAGACAACAAGTTACTTTCTAGGCAGACTTGCCCCAGTGGCAGCGGGGCAAACCGTAGCGTCAATGTCGACAGCATCCCGTGCATTAATGTTAAAATGTTGAAGTTACGAGAATGAATTAGGGAACAGTGCGCCTCCTCCGAATGGATACACTCGTACAAAGGCAACGTAACTAGAACTGATTAATATTGAAATATCGTAGGTGGAGCTGTGCTTCATTAGCGGCTGAAGACCAGAGCGCAAAAAATGGGAACAATTCGAACAAGCCCTTGAATTGGGTAGCGAAAACTGTTGCAATTAAGGCACGCTGGGCCAAAATCATGCCAGTTGGCGTCATTGGAGTGTAGTTTTTGCATAGACTGCCTACTATGCCCTTGTTCGACTGATTAGGTACACAATAAAACAGATCAAATTAAAATAAAGTTTGGACCAATATAAAACAAAATTGTCGTAAAATACAAAAAAAAATCGTGAGGGAATACTTGGGTCATTCAAGCGGACAAGAGCACGAAAAAGTATGGGAACAATAATCTGAAAGAAATTGTTGAAATTATTTTAATTCTCTCCAAGATTTCACAACTTCATTTTAGCCACAGGCAAACAAGATAAGCAATTAAGTGAGATAAAGATGTACGAATTATGTTGAGAAGATATGGATTTGGATGAACTTTATAAAGATTATAAATTCGTCAAAAAAGAGCTTAAATTATTAACTGATGTTTTCTTAAAAGGACTTGTGTACGGTTCAAGGTGGTGAAATAATGAATTCGATTCGGATCTCAAACTTCTACGTTTTCAGTCTTTAAATCTTAAATAAAGCTTTAAATATTATAATGGAATTTTTGTATCGCAGTGCAGTATCTTATAAGACTGGATGTATCTCTTAGCCGAATTTAAAGGGTTGAGGGTTCATTCCATTCCCTCCTATTATTTACTGCATTTCATTCACACTTAATATCAATCTAATAATTCTTGATTATTATCTAAATTGCTTATTCTTTATATTTACCATTTATACCTTTAAAAAAAAGTGGGTAAAAAAATGTGGAAGTGTGAAAGTACCACGAACAAGAAACTTCCATCGAATCGAATGCGAAAATAGTGTGGAGGACCAAGCCTTCTATTTGATATATACTTATTATGTGTCCAATTAACCTCGGGCCATTACATATTTTCATTACAAGTTACAATGCAACTTATTACAATGAACTTATTGTAAATATCTAGAGAACCTATATATTTATGTTAATAATAATTCGGTTTACTTGAAATTAGCGATGACCAGACTTATACTGAGATTATACATAAGCCATTCTCCTGCATACAATTGTCACATGACCCACATCAGAATAGTTGGGATACATTTCATGCGAACTTCACAGTTACCTGCAAATGAGATTATTCTTTCTTCATAGAAAATATTATCAGCGTTCGCTGCGATGTGTTTTCGAAGCTATCACTTGGAATAAGTTAATTTGGTTTCGATTGTTTTTCATACTTATCCTGGGTATTGGATATGTATCCTGAGCGGTCATGCATTCAAAATCAATAATCAGCTTTCAACTGCGTACTTTAAATTGTCCGGATTAGAAAAACATCAACCAAAAAAAAAATAAAAAATTCCCTATTTGCGTTGCTTTTTTTTATTGTAATAAAAAGCGAAAATGTATCATCGATGTTCTTATTCCTAATTAAGGGGGTCGCATAAAACCCCTTGACGACTAACAAAAAGTTAATAATGTCAAAAATGCAGAGAACGTTAATTTACATTCACAGTCGCTAAATTCTTCTAAAAGCCTTTTCCTTCGTCAGAGCAAGTGGAAAGGCCGAATGGAAAGTTCCAGCTCCGTGTCATTTGTAAGGACCTCAATACGGCAATTTATTCAATTCAGTCTGATTTGTTGAAGTTTTTATTTAATATGTCTTTTTGAGCTTCCAATTGTCGATTCGAAATGCAGACTTAGCGACAAGAAGAATTATATGATCGTTCCTTATGATCAGCTTATCTGTACCGTAATTTTTGAGTTTTGGAAAATGTACTTCTACAGGTTTGCTGCTGTCGATAAGAAAACTTTTTGTTTCGTGCATGTGAGCCTATCCTAACCCACTTATTGGCTAAGCAGCTCAAGTAATTGCTGCACGAAGGCAAACTTCTTGTCTTTATCTACTTCATGGAGCAATTATCACCTACTCCCTGGAAACTGGTATGCATGTGAACGAATGCTTGTGTGCCTCTCTTTTCCAGAAATCATTAACACCTGCTACGCGTATGTGGGCATGTCGCTGGCTAACAATGCAAAGTGCCGACTTAGGATATCATTTAAATGCAGACAAAGTAATTGAGCGTGCTCAGCGTACCACTGGCATAGCGCTGATTAAAATAGATTATAAATTATTGCGTAAATGAATCAGCGTAGAACCTACAAACAGAACGTACCAAGAACCCTTGCAAAAGTGGGTAAATAAAATTACCAGACCGAGCTATGCTAGCGCCAAACACGCCCGTTGCCTGCAGATTAAAATCAGAGCGCAGGAGATTTAGTTGTCTTATGCGGCTGAGGCGGCTAAGGCGGTGGTGGCAGTGGAAGTGGCGGCGTCAGTGTCGGCCACAAAGTCAAACCATTTTTATGCTCACTCCTGCAATTGCGCGGAAACGTGCTCGCAGCCAGCGACTCAGCGCCTCAGCGCCTTAGCGGACGCCGTCGCAACGAGACTAATAGAAAGATTTATCACTTTCGACCGCATGCTGCATGCAGCATTTACCCGTAAGCCGGAGCGTTTGATTTCAAGCGAACCGATAAGCAGCCACTACGTACTGTGCTAAGTGCTGCAGTCAGAGAGTACCTTTGAGATGCATTAACTACACTCCAGCGGGGTTTGTCTGAGTAACGATTTCAATTTCATTCATTTGCTCACAGTCAAATTGCAATGGTGGCAATATTTATTCTGCACTATTTCTATTTTGCAAGGTAATTTTAATTTATGTAGTTTAAATTGAAATTGCTTGCTCGATTTTCCAGTCGATTCATAACACTGAAAGTGATGAACAATATTCTATGTATGCAGTCAATCCAGATCAACGGAGTCGTCCTACAGCTGAAACGAAAAGGAGTACCTCTGTTGTCTATTTTTACCCTACCAGCATATTCTTTTGGTTGCCTGAAGCTGCATAGCAAGCATTTCAGCCAATTGCTTGCTAATCACGCCTCTGCAGTCAGACAAAACTTATGCGCTCAGCTCACAATTGCAATGAGTATGCGGCCTGAGAACATTTCAATTGGGTTTTTAACATGTCGGCAAGAAAGCGTGAATTGATTTTAAGTTATTTTGTCTGCAGGGGGCTGAAGAGGTGATGGAATACCTTAAGCGCAGCTGGTATGGGAAAAATGCGGCGTAATTCACAAACACGCCAGTGTCGCTAATTAAGAGTAATAATGAAATAATGAATTGAGAGTAATAATAAAAACAAAACGGAGCAAACGTTGCAAACAACCAAGAAAAATCGCTGCCTTCACCAAGATACCAGTAGGCTATTCTGATAACGAAAAGTTTAAATTATCGATGCGGATAGCGGTCAATATTTAGTGCAACAAATTGGTTTCATTATCTCCATATTGGAACGATGCAGTGTAAATCTAATATTCAGAAACTCATGATTAGATCCTCTTGGTTTTTACTCTTTTCAATTCTCATTCTACAGTTTACAAAGAAAAAAGTGGGATATCTGTATTAAGATCGTTCCTGAGGAGGGATAACAGCACTATTTCCTTAGTCGATTCTGCCATGTCCGGCTGTGTACACTTCTTTTTCCAAACTGAACTTTAGGAAATAGATCAGACAAAAGATACGTGTACCTCTTAAATATATACATGTGGACACTTCATTTAAAATGATCTCAGACTCGCTCCAACACATAATATAGTAAACAAATAATGTGCAAGTGTGCATTTGCTTAAACCAGTTTATATTCAAAATATAGAGCCCCACTGTTCAAACGCCCACTACTCACACATTTTCAAAATTTGAGACCTTCTCAAGATTAATGGACGAAAGGGTTGAAGATCGCTACAACGCGAAATTGGAGCCACCGCATAAGCAGCTCTCGACACCTGATTTGATGTAATTCCGAATTGACTTCAATTGATAATATAAACATTTATTGATAATTTTAAGTTTTTTGATATTGCCTGCAACATATATTCACTACAAATGTTCTAAATAATATTAATATTATTGATTGATCGTAGTGCCACTATAAAATATTCAACAACTCCAGTGCAACGCCCCCGATTGACCTAGAAATTATAAATAAGGTATAATTCAAATTTGCTGTATGTACAAAATTGGACCTTGAAACTTAATGATAAATGTAGGCCTAATATTTCAACTACCATGCCCCCCTTCATATAGAATTAAAAAACATGAAAAAGTTCCTAAAAACGTTAACACATTTCGTGTTAGTTTTAACTGATGAATCTAATACTGCGAGGTTATAACTCGCACGACCGCATTATGTGTATGGGCATGGTTTCATGAATTATATTAGGAGACAGAGTCTCTCGTAGGTACGGGCCACAGCTTTAGCCAACTTTACTAGGTTTTTTTAAATATATTTCTGCGCAATCTTCATATAACACTTTCTTCATATTCTACGTTCTCTACATTTATATATTTTCTACATTTGTCATACTATGCTCATATTTTCTACACATCTAGCGAATATGTACTTATTTTTTTTAATCATTTTTATAGGTTCCTTGCAGATCCGTGCAGAATATAAGGAATGCGCTCCGTGGGCCAGATTAAAAAACAGATCCATTTATTGTGTTTCCTGTCACTCTAGCTCCGTTGCCAATGTCGCCGTGCCATGCAAATTGAAATTCACATGAGCTCGGCAAACAATACCATTTCAATTAGAAACCTTTAAACAAAGCTGTAAACAATTTAAAAATTAAAAATATTCATACCGCATTTAAATTCGCTGTGGTATGTACATATTTTAGACTTAGCGGGCCTCAAGCTACGAGTATCTGCATTTCGTATACTCTCTGCGGCTCGCGTCGTACATGAAACGTTTTAATCCACGCACTCCCAGCACAGTTGGACTTGTTTAAATTTGAATTTATGTTTTAATTTATTTGATTTTATTTAATTTTCTTTTCTCTTCCTGCTGCTGCCATAACAAAAGCCCAAATTAAAATTTACAACAAATAAAGCCATAAATTTTGTACTCTCATTTCGAAACGATTTGAGCCCAACTCAGCCACAGAGCAACTGAGTAAACTGAAATTCCGCTTCAGATGGGCGCGCGAGTGCATACGAGGACCGACCTCAGATAGATATGAAAATGTAGATTACTTAAGCACATAAATAAACAAATTATGTACGAATGCTAATTGAATAAACACGCCACTCAGCAAACTAACTCACTCGTACCGGGAGGAGAGACTCCATCAAAACTAAAAACACGAAAACAAAAAAAAAAACAACAAAATATTGGAGAAAAAGAAAATTAGTTTGTTAGGTTTCAAAGTGTTTGAAAGGCGCAACTAAATACACTTGACTTGATTTAGATACGTTCCGAACAACTTCTTCGGCAATGTCTGCAGCAGTGGCAGCAATAGAGGCAGTGGCAACTTTGGTTGTTAAAGGGTAATTAAAAATGAAATTTATTTGTGCGAAATCATTTAAAAAAGAAAACATTTGAGAATTTATAGCGCACGCACTCATAAAAATCTATTTTAAATCAAATAATCACATGTGGCACGGTGTGGCGGGCAGCAAGCGCTGGCAGTGTAACTGATTCGGTGCTCCTCTCGACTCCAGCCAAATTTAAATCGAGACTATTGCGGTGGGCTCAATTGATCTTGAGCAATTGTGTGTAGAGCAACGTAACTCGATGAAGTGATCATTGCAGTGGCGCGTTAATGTAAATAAAATCCGTCTGTTGATTGGGCGTGTCGTCCAAGACCGAAGACTGAGCATACGTTGGCATTTGCATTGAATTTTCTCCTCATCATTTTACAATTTGTTTAATGGGCGGTTTTATGTTTATGCCGTATGTCGTATTGTGTCTAGATGCAACTATGTTACGTCACTGGGCTCGTGTGTGAGTTAGTGGCCGGCCTCTAGCACTTGCTAGACACAGCCATCGAATGGGTGTGAACTGCGTGGGGCTTAAAGAATTAAAAATGGCTGCAGATGCATTTACTGTAGTTTGCTTGTAAATTAGATTAAATGTATGTTATTTCTCCGAATAATGAACATATATTGCAAAACGACGGAATTTTTTATATCATTCAATATTATACATGGAGAAGTTAAACGTAGAAAATGTAGAATGTATGTAGAATTTTTTAAATTTATCTATTTTAGAAAAACAAGACTAGACTTCACTGTCAGCTTCATTTTCATTTTCTACTTATTCCAAATACTCTACGTTTCTATATTTTCTTTTTGTCTTTTATACTTTCTTTAGTTCACAACTAAACATTTTTGTTCTCACACTTGCCAACAAGAATTGTTCAAATATATATTTTCAAATTTGCTCTTCGTTTGGGAAATACACATTCATCACATCATCATCCTACTTTTCAACTCCCTTATACATATGTATTCCCCAATGCAATCCAAATATTCTAAATATTTTAAATATAACACCTTTGCTATATACTCTTTATTTATTTTCTTTACCCCATCGGAATTTTCAACATATTTTTATAAATGTGGCAATTGCTCTATTCTATTATAAATGCTTAAAATATTCAGAACTACCAAATGTCCAACTTTATTCAAGTCTGGAATTCTTTATAAAATGACCATGGTTCAGATGTACACAGAGCGATAAAGTACTGAACAGTTTCACACAGATGAACGGTACTTCAAGAAATCGAAAAACTGGTTCCAGCTAATTAGAAAGATACACCCAAATACATTTAGTGTAAATAAAGTTTGCCCTGCACAACTTGATTCCCGTGGCAGATACATGTGTGCCGAAACGCAAATAATCGCATCTTCAAAATCTCTCTCTCCTCCCTGCCCCTCTTTCTGCAATTAACGAGTTATTTTATGAGCTCTAACAGCCTCCAACTTCACAAGTTTCCATACAAATTATATAATTACGGAAATGCCCAGCTGACCCTAAATATCTGCACGCACATATGTACATACATGCACTCTCCCAACAATACTCGTACATATATGTACATAAATCCAGGGGTATCAGCAGATACGCCTTGAAATGGAGGTACATAAATACTAAAAATTAATTGAATTCAGCAGCGCATTCCTATGTGGCCGCATAGGCCTACATATCAAAATCCGCTGATCAAAAGAAATACAACTTCACTCCATTTTTCGTTTCTTGCTGTATTTTTAGTTTGAAAAGTTTCAAATTTAGTTAAAACAAATTTGTTTCCATTGATCTCCTTCGTTTGAAAGATGGATCGCTTTCAGCACAACATCAAGTTGGGCAATTTTCACGATTGCTGTTTTTAGTATTTTTAGCTTATTTCTTGTTAACTGCTTCAAATAGAATTTGGAGTGAAATTATGGACTTCGATGGCAGATGATGGAGTACACGATGGTGGACGCGGAAAAGTTTTCCGCTTATTCTAGCTACATATTTATATAATCATCCCGAATATGTTGGTGCTGCTCTTGATCACTTCATCCTTCAGACAGTCACATTATCAAAATTACCTGGCATACGAGTATATTGAGTCTGTCCCTACATTCACCACATACGCCGAAACATAGCGAACAAGACACGTCTTTTCATATTATTGTTTATTGAATCAATTAAAATTTTTTGAATTAACAGTAATTTGACAATATTTTTAATAAATATTAGACAATTAATAACACTGTGATACAAAATTAAACTTTCGGAAAGGGAATGGGATGAAACTAAGAGGACTTGAAAGTTCACAGCTTCCAAAACAAAACCCTATCAGCGGATTTTTTCCATCACGTCTCAATTTTTTGTATACGCTTTTAAAGTTGATAAATTCGACGTGATTCGTTTCAATCCCAAAAATAGGTATGTTAGGGGTTGAACGAGCAAGAGCAGATCGTTTATGTCAAAAAAGAAAATTGGCAGTTTTTCGATTTTCTCTCTGATATAATATCCATTTGTATAGTCCCAATGAAAGAATAGAAGTAGAGCAAGTAGTCTTCAAATTCATACACAATGGAAATGCATCCTCAGTGTTTGCTGCTGTGTCGTGCCGCAAGTCGCGCCTCATGTCAGCACTACTTGCGGCAATGGCAGAGGCAAAAGTCGTCAGCAGTGAGCCTTCCTTCACGTTCGTCCCATCCACACCCTGTAAAATCAAGGAAAGTGCACAAGTGTTTAGCTTTGTTGCAACAGTGTTGAAAGATTGTGATCAGCAGTAGCAGCAGCAGCGTTTGTGGCTGATGCTGCTACTGCAGCCCCAGTGATAATTTTCGGAGTGCAACTCTCCGCCTGCGAACCGGCGGTGTTCTTAGCGTTTAATTGAGTTGCAAGTTTGTATAATAATTTTTTTTATTTTCAGTTGTGGTTTCTGCTTTCGTTGAGCGTAGATAAGCACTAAGCAGCTGTGTAGCGCATTTGGTCTCAGGCCCACCCAAGAGAGTGCGCCACGCTCTGCTGAAGAGTTAATTTGGGACTAAATTGAAAATAATTTAAATCCGATTTGTGATGCTTTTCAAATCTTGGTATATTTTTTAAAATATATTTTTAAACAGCTTTTAGAAAATGAAACAAAAATTTTAATAAACCTTCACCAGAAAAAAAAGATTTGCTTATCTGACTGCCTGGTCATGGCGGTCAGAAAGTCGATAAGGTTAGTAAACAAAGTATTCAAGAGGGAAGCCGTAGTACAAAACATTGAACCAGGCCCCCAAAGAAACTACGTCGTTAAATGAAAACTTAATCGTGCACACACATACCACGTAATATTGACCACGCACTGTAAGAACATGTTTCTTTGTCCTTCATCCATCATCTGAGAAAAACAAAACAAGTTCCATGACCAGATAGAAAAAAATTTAAAGGTCAAGTGAGAACCAAATAAACCAATGCAAATACCTCTTTCTGCTATTTAATGTAAACGTGAATGATACCTGCAGATGGTGAAACAGAAGTTGGAGAAAATTCCTTCTAGCGAAATGTCCCTATCTAAACAAATAGGAAAACCATCAAAGCCTAGTTCGAAACATCAACGATTTGACAGTCTATTATGATCGACGTGGGATATAAAAGTTTCCAAGACTGCATACTTTTCGAGATTCGCCTGGATTACATAAGTATATCTCTTGCAGGAATTGTTTAATTTCCGGAGAGTCCTGTATGGAGCGCATAATATACGAGAATGAATCCAAAAGTTACTAATGAAACAATTTATGGCACAATAAGCATGTCAATTCTGTAATGAGATTGTTTATATAGACCGCATGTGGTGAAAAATTCCTCGATCACTCTTACTTTTATCCTTATACTCTTATGTAGTTCAATCACTTAACTGCCTGTCGATCATGCCAGGATCCGATCAACTGGTGTCAAATAATGAATACAACATGAAAACTGACTTTAGAGAGGCAAATTGTTGCACAGCCAGAACACTATTCTCAAGTGTACATCTGAAGAAGCCTACCTTCTCTCCACAAGAAATACTCATATATATCAACAGTCTGGATGAGCTTACTAGACCGTGTATGCTTGGAGCCCTAGTAGAAGTTATTGGAATGAAGAGAATTTGAATTCTGTCCTAATTCCCCGCCCATGCTCTATGTAAAGGGAGAAAACGAAACTTGGAAAACTAGTTCCTTAAATAACTGGCATGGTCAAATCTAGGTCCAAGCTCACATTAACCTAACCTTACCTATTTGTACCTGATTACGCATAAGGAATTGGAACCAACTGAAGCTGTGGTACAAAACGAGTGGTTATTAATTTTACAACTGTGTTTGACCATTGCTCTATCCGTGAGCTTCATAGAATCAGAAATACACCTCATTTGTGTTTCGACTTCATGTCATTCGCTGTAAATGCGTAGGCGTGACAGTTCACTTGCATTTCTCAATTAACTCGATTACTTTGCAGAAGGCCGCGTTCCGGCCGCTGAAGTTCTGAATTAGCATACATGGTCATGACAGATGTCAGCAGTACGTCAAAATAAGTGCAACCGTTTCCAGTTGACAAGCGATTTAATTTAAACATGCTAAAACGCGCTTTTGTCAAGAATCATTTGCATTTAAATGTCTTGCGTGGAGCCGCGGACATGTAAACCAAAACAGACGAAAACATGGAGCGGAACCGCCGCTTTACTCGGGTTGCGGCTGGCCACAATTGAATCGCTTGTGGGCGTACTTGCCCCGCAAAGAAACACAAGTATGGCTACAAACATAAATAAGTCCGCCGATATGCCGTAATTTGCCATAAAACTGGGCAATTAATTAAACAATAAAACGTCACTTAATATTGCAACAAAGTGGCAGCCCGGCCATTATGCGATCGCCACCGATCGTTAATGGGCATTTATAAATTAAAAACGGAAAGACGGAAAAATACGAGATTCCAATCCATTGTCAGTAGATGTCGTATTTCATGTGAATCTTTATGATTATGAATAATATTTTATTTATTTATTTATGTACACTCAGCTCAAATATAATCGCATTGGTAAATGGGGTCATTCTAAAATGTAGCCATCTCCCGTTTTTCTCTTATGAGCATGCGTTCCAGAGCGAGTCATAAAAGCGATGTGTGACTATCGAGCTGCGGCATTGGTCGCATGCCTTCAAAAACTCTGCCTTTATGGAGTAAGCGAAGTTAAAGTAGCTTTTATAGCGCCATTTATGACGTACTAATACGACAGCTGCATCGGCACGGCATCTGTGCGGCGTACTTAATCGCCAAGATTCCAAAGTCGTCGCAGTATGCAGATAGAGGAATTTTTTTTTTTTTTTTTGGTTTGGGACAAATGCAGTTTTTAGAATTATTCTTGAGCTATAACAGCGCCAACTATCTCAAGCATTTTTTTAAATTCGCTTATCAATTTGCCTTTGAATATGGCACAAATCTAACTGATTAAATGATTAAGAGATGAATGGTGTTTGGAATTGTTGATAAGGCATGCATATGGGAAATGTAGATTAACACAACGATGCAATATCCAACAAGTATAACAAGCAGGATTACAGGAGTAGCAATTCTGTTCATGGTAACGCACTCATATATTACTGAACGGCATCACGTAATTTGGTTTGAACAATACGTGTTGAGCAGACAGTGAAGAGCAGGGACATGTGACTGTGATAACAGCTTATCTTGTTACTTAAATGTAGGAAAAACTCAGGCAGCGTTTTGTGACCGCCTTCTGGTTCTGGGAATATGATTGCTTTACCACTCATGAAAATATTTATATATTTACCAATACGCTGAAAAGACCTCCGTTTTTTCCTTATATTTAGCTTCATTCCAATTCAATAGTCAACTGGTAGGGGCGAGGCTGATCAAGGATAAATGATACGTTTCGCATTCATTCAACATGATCACGTGAGAAGAAATGACGGCTTTTTCTTAAGAATAGACCTCCGGTATCTCGACTTTTAACCATGCTACGAATCATAGCTCGGCAAAAGTCACAGTAGATTATACAAATATTGTATGTCATATGTATACTAATCTAGGCATTATTAGGCAGGATTTGTGGCAAAAAACATCCTGCAATTAGAGAACTAAATTCGAAAACAGTGCTTAAAATAGTCTTCATCCGTTTCCGATTATTTATGTTCTATTCTTGCAGACAATTCACTTTTCCACTCCATATCTTCCCACCACACGCCCATTAACAGGTAAATTGCCTTTCCTCTCGCATCATTTAAAACCATTTTAAGCACCGCTGCACTTCTAATTGTCATAATTTCCTCTTTTCATTGGTCTCTAATTGCTTTAATCCACAAAGTGCCTATTAACGAGCTTGCTAATTTACCGCTTCCACATGCGTACTGTGCTCGGTTTATTTACGCACACTGCAATCAAGTGCCTCTTCTTTCACACTCTAGCTCTCCGGTAACAACTTCATCGGCACAAGCACCCGCTTCCCTATCTATTCTATTGATTCTGGTCTGTGTAGGCGTTAAGAAAATATTTGCAAAATGCAGCAAGCCGCATGCCGCCCAGAGCCATCAATAATGCATTTCACTTGCCGCACGCCTCCGCCCATACAGGCGGGTGGGTGCGATTTTATGCGGTAACTCCGGCTCTGTTAGAATGATTGCGGCAGACTGGTATGTGGCGGCAATTGACATGCGTGTGCAACAATGCAATTGCAAAGAGGCGATCGGAGGCAAACAAATGGAAGCGACAGCACATTGACAGCTCTTCTAAAAGTACGCGCGATTGTGGAGTGAGTTGTGGAGTGGCTTCGCATGCGGAAATCGCCGAACCGCAAATATTGTTAATTACTCTTAGTAGACGGCATTGTTAAGGGCACTATTTGAACTCTCATTGCTGGACAATGAAATAATGCAGCATTTGTGATTTAATTTATTTAATTATAGTGGTGGGTGAGAGAAATGGAAAGGGCATAAATACGATATATGTAAAGGAGATAAGTTGAAGGTATTGGGCGGAAGACAACGACTATTTAAGGCTGCTGACTAAATTAAGCCGTGAAATAAGACCCAATTCAAGCCAGAACCCAAAGAAGAGTGTTTCAAATCTGTTGACATTTCATAACGAAAATTAAGGAGCAATTTTAAATACCACTCTTACCTGGATGCTAAGCACAAATTAGTGAGGAGACGCATAATGTCTCCAAGTAAGTTAAAGGAACTGAAAAATGTTCATAGACCCTTAAATAATGAGAATTCCGTTTAATGAGAAAATGTCTTAAAAGATTTCTTATTAGCTCCAACAGTATTAAATACTGTCTGACTATTTTGGGTCAAGAATTCATTAACGGTTTCATGATACATACAACGCATTTTGGTGTGATTCCAAACTTAATACGATGGAAAATATTTCAATTTGGTACTCAATATTTGACGGCCGTTAGTCCCAGTCGAGTAATAATAAGAAGATCAAGTTTAGCTTTTTAATAGTAATCTTTCCGTTTCTTAACTTAAGTAATAAAATGTTTCTTTACAACTTTTAAATTCTTCTATGCAAAGCAACTCGGAAGTTTTTATTATATCAGCTGAATTTCTTGCTTAGAAAACCAATTAAAATGGTTTGGAATTTGACGAAAATGGAGGGTATGAAAAGTAAACGCATCAATACGTAATATTATAAACCCAATTTCAATTTTTGCATCCTATTTCATCATTATCACTGAGGTTTAAGTCTTTATATTGAGAGAAATTCACAACTTCTTGCAGAGAAATCACACCATGCGCGGAAGCACTCTCCAAACAAACGGTTATCTAATCGTGTCACTTCTTCATCATTATATTGTTTGCAATAAAACTGGCACTGAAAATGACAACTTTTATTAATCAGCCAGTATTTTTTGTGCGTAAACAAGAAGATTTCAATGATTGGACACTCTTCTGAAGTCTGGTATTACCCCGCATTTGATTTGGAATAACAATGTAACCATAGTCACCGAACCTGCTGCATTTCAAAAATACATTGACCCACAAATTAATGCCATGAAATATCCTCCAAGACACGTGCAACTAGTTGAAGGGCATGGCAAAACTAACGAAACTGACAATTACAGAGGCACCGCCCACGTAGCGTCGCCCAAAGCCCGTTCTGCTAAACGCCAATACAGCGGCATTTTTTGTGTTTTGGGTAATTGCAAAAAAATTTCATGGCGCATGCGCAGCACTCAACCACCAACATCGATGCTGAAACGTTGGCACAAAAAGCCAAACAAGAAAATAGTAAAAGTAAAAATGAAAATAAAAACTGGCAAATCAGTGAATGAAATCGTTTAACCACTCATTCAGGCTGCGCTCGCCTGCACTTGTGCAGTTTTTTTATACATGGACGTGTATGTCTGTTTACACGACTTGAAGACTTGTCGCTTGCTTGGCAAAAAAGCTGCGTCGTGTGGCACAGCATTCGATTTTCTCATTGCTGAGTGTGTGCCCTGCAACTTAAGGAATTACAGCACAGCACAGTAATTGAAGAAAACAGAAATGATGTGCCACAAATGTTGACAACTGTGGTAATGTTTTATTAAGTTTCACTCGAAGTCGAGCCAATTAAATTAGAAAATGTGTTGCAAACATAACGGTGAAGATTTCTGTTTAAAGAAATTACCAACAAGCAATTCAGAAAATTAACATCTTCTAAAGTTGTGTGAATTTTGACCACAAGACACCAGTTCTGTTTCTTTCTTAACACATACAGTGATATTTGAAATGAAAAGGAAAATAATAAACTAAATGCTTTAGTTCAAATTGCCTTGCTTTGCAAAGGAAAATAAATATTAGTATTTTAAAACTGTCATTTACGTCTGAATCGTTTTACACCAAAAATGATTAAATTAAGGAAATAATTGTAATATAAAATCCGAAATAATTTGTTTAAATGAATATTTGTTGGTATGGAACAGAGTATTGTGCGCAAGCGCTACAATCTTCGAGTGCGTTTTGTACCTCAGAGTAAGCACACAACCTGTCGTACTTCAAGTCACAAAAGTTAATTCAGAATTTACTATTCTCCCATTGTTTTCACTGGCGTGACTGGTTTTTTACTCGACATCTTCTGTGACAAAGTTTCCGCTAAATCCACACAACCTGATGTATTGGCATACGACCCATAAAGCCAATAATTCTCGAGTGCCAAGTGTAGTATTTGTGTGCATTGCGCTTCCGACTCTCAAAAATTATAACCCACTCCGCTCTACTTGGCTTGCATAGTTTGTGATGCATTAAAAGTGAGTACATTCCTCAGTTACATACTGACTACTCGTACAGGCACACTTCACCTTTATTTGTTATGCAGTGTCGCGTGTTTCAGCCAATAATGTGTATATACCCTCTACCACCCATATCCAAATGCATTCCAGCACACATTTCAATATGCCGCCTGTCGCACAGTGGTCCGCGAAAGAGAGAGTTGCAAACTTTTCTACATAAATGAGAGACAAACATCTGCAGCATAGAAATTGTCTAATAGAGAACCAGTTGCCAGTAGTCCCAATCCTCGGACAGAATTGGACAACTGGTCACTAGAATTCTTATGTGACTTAATGCAACATATCTGAAAATTATCCTAAGAAAGAGGAGGGAATTCAGTAAGCAGAGCCTGTCGACAATAAAAGAAATTAAATTCTGGAAATCAAAATATCTGATGCATGCTATCTTTATGTGATTCATCCTGAATAGTAACATAGCAGACAATTCTACCGAAACGGTTATACACATTCAAGGTAGTAAAACATATCCTTTAAACATGACAGAGATGTTCCATATACTTAATATTGTAACATATTTCACAAGTGGGCACGAAACCACCCAAATCTGGTGTTAATGGTTACGCATATCCAACTGTTCGGAGAAGCAAGCAAGCGGATATTTAGTAGTCAGATATTTAATGGGACAAAAATTATATATAGTTATGCAATAGAGCTACAGAGCAATGGATGATGATATACCTTAATCCATAGCTAAGTGGTCTAGGCCTTAAAAATATAAAGAACTCGTACCTATGGGAAAATTTGTGACAATTCGGATAAAAGACTTATCAATAGGCGAGGTAACTGTTTAAAATGGGTTAATGCCAAACTACAATGCAAGTTGCTCAGTAAAAATGTCCTAAACTCATTTGAATAGTGAAATAGGATTCGTAGGTGTTTTAAAATAATCTCCATATTTTAAATATGAAACCCCACTTCCGCCACGTTTTACACGACTTTTTCCACTGTAAACCAGCCACCAACCTTCAAGTTCCCTACCATGCCATCAGAGGAGTACTGCGTTGTGCTGGCAGTTACCACACAGAAAAAAGTACGTTTATTAGTTAAAATAAGGCATGGCATATATGCAAGTCTGTATGGTGTCAATGGCCCAAACATTGGCTGTCTCGCCACCGCGTGCTCACCGACAACGCTACGCATGTTGCAAGTGCTCACATTCCGTTAGAATTTGTGATAATAACTAAATTGCGCCCTTACAAAATACTGAAAACATGTATGCGTACAAAATATGGGCGCGTATTCAACAGCCTCGTGCATTACATTCAATTGGGTTCACTTCCTACTTGTGGCAAACTCCAGCGCTGGAAACTTGTGGAGAGTATTCGCTGTCCATGCCACTGTCCGCTTGCAGCAAACTAAGTTGTAAGCGCTGCACTGAAGGAGCTCTCAGAAATTCTCAGCGCTCTGCTGCCTGCCTGTGAAGCATATGCAAATGCATTGTTGGCGATCTTGCGTCCAGTCTTCGGCGCTGTCGGTCACTCACTTCGCTGTGAGTTGCGCGTATCAGCGGAAGTCATCTTTGAAATTTTCAGCGAAATAAATCTTTATCAGCGAACTGTATCAGTGTGTCGCGTACGCCACTCACTTAACCCGTTCGCCACCAAGTGCTGTCCGCCTCGCTATATTACACACTGCTCCTGCCCGTCCCAGTAGCTGTGCTCAATTATAAATTAACCGATAAAGTAGGCAGGCAGTGGCAGCTCACTGCCCCTCGGGTGGATCATCGACGGCCAGACCGTCGGTCGGTTAAAGTTGTGGCACCGTGTGTACGCACTGCGGCAAGCATGAAAAGCGCATATCATCAATTTGTGGCCTACGCATGCTGAATTTTAAGCGAGTCGGCCAACCGCAGCCGTCCGAGTAGTTTGTTGACTACTTTAAAGCTTAATTTGTTTTATGTGCACGCCAAGTGGCAGCATTGATAGAGATATTTGGAAGCCGGATGCCAGAGCCACGCACTCGAAATTCGCATCTAGGATGTTTGCAACAAACAAACTGTGCAACACACAAAATAGTAACAGAATTTTGTATTGGGGTTCAGTAGCATAACATCATAATAACTTTGTTTTTTTAAGATGAAGGCATTTGATCTCATATGATATACGAGTACAATCATCGATTTGAAGTTTTGACTATGAATGATATGGAAAAATTGTAATTTTTTGCAGCTTCGATATTTTTCCTGTCCAATGAAAAAGTTTGTGTGATTGTGTTGCAAGATTGTGATTTTAAAGTGGACATGAATCTTTGTCAAAACTGTTTTGAACCTATACAATTGTCACATAGTAGAGTGACCAATCGGATATCATACATCCATGCAGGGTGACTTACATAGACTTGAAATGAGTTGAACTGTAAAACAAAATTACTTTTAAACAGCTGAAGTCTGAGCTTTCTGCAGCTATTCTCAAACAATACAGTTCTTATATGCAGCTTAATAATATCAGAAACATGATCCTATTTCACCTCAACAATGCTTAAATTTTGTCACATTGGAATTGGCAAATTACAGAACTTAGTATAGTCGAGCACTTAATCTAAAAGAGGCGCACTGACATCGAAGTAACACTACACTATTCAAAATGTTTAAAACAATTATATTTAAGCCCTTCTACAATCAGTTTTGTAAAGATTCAATCATTATAATAGAACAGTGTTCGAAGTGTGAGAGAGAACAATTCGAAGCCCCCTGACTCAGTTAGAGAGATCAGTATCGGTATAATTCTTACGTAAGTAAATTGAGTAGTATTGACATCTTCTTATAGTGGCGATAATCTTAGAATTTAGATTATTCATTAATAGGGTCAGAGTTCAATAAGGTGAGTATAGCGTGGTGCAACGAGAAAATGTAAATATAAAAGAATATAAAGATTCTAACTGCTTCCTAGCAGAACTTTGAACGAACTTCAATCAACCCTCGACCTGAAAATTAAAGGTTATATTTACCGGATTCAAATTAAATTTTATATTTAAACACATTTTCCGTGATTTAAAAGGAATTTGTTGAAGTGATGCTTCAAGAAATATTATTCTAATATATGGGTACACATTATTAGAACTCTATAATATCTTTAACTCTATCTGGGTATAAAGTACCGTACAATAATTAAAATTGACTTCTATAAATGTACAACATTTCAGAGGTTATCATTGATTTAAAGAAACTCTTTATAATGACTACATAATACCCTAAACGCAAAACACCTCCAACCACTCAAATAATTCTGTCATTTTGGATATAGTTGGATTTTGGCGAACTGTCCAAATAGTGCCTCGACGGTCCGTACTGCCAGTCCCCGACATTTGCTGTCTTGAGGCCAATTTAAATGCAAATTTGCCCGCATTTTTTTGATTCTATTGCAAAGTGTGCATTGTGCATTAATTTTGACATGCACTTGCGACCAAGTGTCGCGTGTAACACGCGCGCCAACATACGTCACTTGAATTAGAACACATCGCTTCGTCTGCGTCAAAATGTCTGCTTCAATATTTTACATTGTGTGCGAAATGTTCAGTTCCAAAAACGAAAATAAAAAATCACATTATTCTAAAGTGTGGCGAAAATGGGGAATTACGGCATCTAACCGAGTAAAACCGACATGCTAATAACTCGCGAACCGTTGATTCCCCATAATAGCATTGTAATAAAAATTTCATGAACTAGTTTCTGTTACCACTGCCTAGTGAAAAAGTCTGGTGTTTCATCACAAAAACAATTCAGTTCAAATTAGCCAATAGGTATTTTTAGCTTGATTCCCTGGAAACATTTGAATCTCGGGTTCAGAGGAGTAATCCATTACGTTCGATGCTTATCCATTGAGAGGCGGCATTGACGTGATTCTAAATACAGACCTTCACAGATTCTATTTACACACTTTTGGAAAAGTGCATTTTAATCATTCACGTTGTTTGGATACTAAAAGTTGTGGAAGTAAAAAATATACAATTTTTAACGAATACTTATGTCGCAGTCTGTTGTTTAGTTGCTGGCACAGAATGGAAGTCTTGGCAAGTGCCACTAAGCAACCCAATTGCCACTTAGTTACTGCCTTCAAATGAACTTTATTCTATTGGGTTCATTCAAAGTATACATTTAATGTGCATTCAAATGGAGCAAGTGCGCTCATGAGTTCATCGTCAATTTCTAGAGGGCCTCTTTAAGTCAAGCATCAAGCAGAAATTCGCAGGCAGACAGCAAAACATCTGTGGAGCATGCAAATGCAATTGACCCATTTTGTGGGATTTGTTAAAGCATGAATTCCAATTTCAGATTATTTTTTTCAGTTTCCTTTTTATTACAAACAATTCGGAACGGATTACAAGGCGCGTAAAAAGCAACGCCCTGGATATACAGGTATATAATTAATTTTACTAAATACGCACTCTACGTTTGAGGCAATTTCACAAAAGTGCTTAAAAGCAACATAAACTAACGTGAAGATAACACACTGACACACAGGCACATACATGCACATCCCTGCAGTGCAAGCGAGGACCAAATACAAAAAGTCTGTGGTAGACTAGATCACGTACTAAACTTAACGAATAACATAGAGAAGCGGAACTCCAACATCTTGAAAAAGATCCAGTAAAAGATCGAGTATCAAGAATTCACAATATCCAGAAACAACAATAATAATGATTGTAAAGGAAACAGAAAAAAAATTAAAATGCGGTATCAATTCTTGAATCTACCTTGAATGTTAAAATAGTCATTCAATGTATTTGGAGAGGTTTGTAAGAGTATGTCTGAATTAAGTTTATATTAAACCAACTAATCCTACTTGTGAATCCAACGAAATCGTAGACCAATATTAAATAAAAAATGTATAGAACTGAAGGCATAAGTTCCTAGTACTGATTCCATCTAACCCCACTTTAGATGAAGGTATAATACAAATCATAATAATTATTATAAAAGTTCTTTATATAATTCGCGGTCTACAGGTAAGCATTCTATTTTCACAATCGTAGCGTCGGGAATTCGAATCAATTGTCCCGGAATGCCTTTTTCAGTATGTTTGTATCTTCGAATCTAAAGCCGTAGTTCCTACCACTGGAACCATTACACCCAAATTAAGTTATAATAATAACAATATATACAATTGCTCAAAGGTAGGACAGAAGCAAATCACCTCTCGCAAACTCGGAGTTAATATAAACGAGAGATTAGTGGAACACCAGTTGGTCGCACTATCCATTGAAATTATTTTGATCTTTGTAGTCACTCTTCCTGCAGGGATCTACACCTGGGCAAAAGCGCATTTGCGTATACGCGGGTACGAGTTCAGCCACAAATGAACCCATGCCACCATGTAAATAAAGTGCAAAACTTAAAGCACCCGGTAAGAGATGCACTGCCACGCTGCCAAAAGTGCACAGTTATGAAGTTATAACACTTTAGCGTTATTTTTTCACAACCTCAACCGGCAACTACGACGAAGCGGTTGCAGTGAAAGTAACACGCGCGCAGCCGCAATTAAACTCGCTCCAAAACTTACTCACGAAATGACCGCTTGCATGCATACGCCAAACAGTTTCTGAGGCGGAGGCTGAGATTGATCTTGTCAAAAACTGATAAATTACTTTATGACAAGCGCGTGAGCAAGATTTCCTTTGCCAAGGAACGCTTCACAACTTAATCAATATTTAAAAAATGTCGGATGCGTCGGATGCGTGGCTCGACAGCCTCATTGTGAAAAATAATTGCATAAATTTTAACACCTTGGCATACTTGGACATGCATTTAAGTAACTACACTGTTTTAGCCAAATTCCATGGGTTTGCCACATCGACCAGAGACATGAAATTGTGCCCGCATACTTGGGATCTATACTTGATCATTCCGAAATTTGTTTGACTGCCTTTAGAAAGTGGGCGGCTACAAAAATTTTGTTTTGAAAAATACGAGACTTATTTATTTATTAAAAAATTGTGATGGTGAAATTTTTAATAAACTATGATGATGAATTAATAATTTTCAAAACTAAAATGAGTTTAGTGGGATTGAAATCTGAATAAACTGGATTTACTAATTATTTTTTATACTTTTTGAAATGAATTGAATTTAATGAAACATTAAGTCAGACACAAACAGAAGCTCTCAGATCAATTTCTGCTCACTGCAAGTGATTTTACCGATCACGTGATCGCACTAAATTTTGGAGATCATTTTAATTGCCTTGGTTTTTGTATCCACTTAATTTATTTTATGAACCTCAGAAGTCTGCCCAAGGATAAGGAATGTACTTTATCCATTCCCTAATATGCGCCTCCGTCCTGCTCTGTGCCGTCCTGCTCTGTGCCGTCCTGTTCTTCCTCGAGGCAGGAGATGCAGTTCGTATTTTCGATTATGCCTATGGTCGCCTTATGATGACCCCATGGAGTATACTCTGTGCTTACCCCAACCAATGATCGAAGATCTTTCCTTCGTAATGTCAGAAGGAAATTTTCAACTCTCCTGTTTGGGCTTTCTAGGAAGCACTTGGTTGTTTTGCAGGCAACTAAACTGCACCATCGGTCCTTGTGAATATTATTCACATGAATTCTGATCCAATCCCCACCCCCTTCTAAACTTATACCGATAAATAGCTCTGGTCGCATTGGAGTGCCCGCAGATCCACAGTTTGCCAATTCATCAGCTAATTCGTTTCCTTGAACACCACAGTGTTCCGGAACCCAAATAAGTTCAAGCAAATTCCACCTTGCGATGGAGTTAAATATTGACTTACATTCTTGGACAATTTTGAAAGTGGTTAACGCATTTTCTAGGACCTTCAGTGCAGCCAGACTGTCACTACAGACTCTAATTTTCTTACCGCCCCATTTCTTCTGAATTACCCATTCCGCTACCTTCAGTATAGCACACACTGGAATGCCGTTGCCATACTTCGCGTCTAACATTAATTCAATATTCCGAATCTGAACGTATTGAGTGACTTTTAATTGAACAACTGTAATATATAACGTTGTCCTTACTTCCAGTATTATTGTCTCATCAACACAGTACTACAGCCTATGAATTGAGCTATTGTGAGTATAGTTACAATACTTTTTTTCGCTTATGTATATAATTCAAATTCAGTTCTTTCAACATTGATTATGAATTCCAGTACTATTTGTTTAGAATATGTTGGTAGTAATTAGTTCGATTCAATGTGTAATTACAAATACTTATTAAATTTTATTATATTTTTTATAATAGGGAGGAATATCGAATTGTGACGAAATTATACATTAATGGCATGCATGGTCGGAGTCCACACAGGTTATAAAATGTCCTCATTTCTTATTTTGTTCCATCCGTTATTCGACAAATATGTGAATGGATTGTATTTCCGCCTCATTTTAGACAAATTTAAAAACTATTATATTAATTATTATAAATTAATTCATAAAATTAGTAAATTAAAATTGCTAAAGCAACAATTTATTTCGTTTCATTTTTTCAATCAAATTTGGTTTTCTTCGATATAAATATATGAATATGTAAATAAATAAAATCATTAACACTTTTTGTGCATATAAATAAAATTATTCAATAGTTCCAAATTAAAATTAATAATGTGATCATTGGGTGCGGCAGTAAATATAATTTTGAAATTAAAAAATTATCACAGTAGTGGATTGAGATGTCAAAATCAATCGCCACCATTTTTAAATAATTTCCCATGGTAACGCAACTACGCCAACTGCCTCCATAAATTTTCTATTGCAATCTCCCCTCTGGGTATGTTAGAAATTCGGTGTAACCAAACCACGCAGCTTTTACGATTGCTGGGCTCGTATGTAAGCAAAGCCGTTGCAATTTTTTGATAGGGCAGATATCGAATCGTTTGCCGGCTGAACCCCAGTCACCATAGCAAGCAATTCGATTCTGGTCAGGTACGACTTTGGCACATTTTGGTATTCTGTATAAATATTAGTGAATGAATGAGTAGTGCGTGGAAAAAAAAGACTCCTAGTCGGAATTCGCAATCTGGAATAGTTGATGGCTTGGTATTCGCACACACTGTTCAACCCAACTGCAAAATGGCGGGCAAAGCACTCCAATTAAATTCGTTTTTGTCTTTTTTTAATTTTTAATCTCATAAATTACGCGACAAGGCACGTCGTGCAGCCGTGCTGCGTTCCCGCTCACAATGACAGCATTCACTGGCCGGTGGTTGCATGCCACTTGTTGTGCGGTCAGCCGGCACAGCTGATTTTCCACACTCGGCATGTAGGCCAGCAGCTGAGTTTGCTGTGGTTTGGTGTGATACCAACAGTCAAAGCCTTGGCATGACCCCATTATTGGGTGGGTCGCAACAGCCTCCACTGCCCCAGCACACGCATGCGCTGTTTTTATTTTTAAATATTTCGTTTAATTTTAAGCGCTTTTTTAAATTGTTGCTTTTGTTGTTCTGGTGCTTATTTTATATTTATATGCACTGGAATGAATTTCAGCAGCCATAAGAGTACTGCTTCATTAACTTGTGCCATAAATTATGCATTTGCAGCATTTAAAGCCTCTTTTGAATGGTCCTTTTCGCGTGGGCCCTTGTCAGGTCAACACTGATTTTCCATTAAACTCTCTCTCTTCGCACGGTAGTGAAAATGTAAGAAATGCATAAATGCGAAAATTAACCGTTAATTGGCTCTGCTTGTTGCAGCACTGCGAATTGTGGTGCTCCTGAAGGCACTTGACACGTGGTTCAAGTGCCAGCGTGAATAAACTTTTCAGAACTTTTGTGAAGCATGTAAAATAAACACCCAGCGAAAAGTGATTTTCTTATAATGCAGTCGGTTAATGCAAAGGTTTCCGAAAGGAATTTAATCATCTCATAGGACTCTTGTATTTTGTATTAAAATTTTAATTCATATATAGGAAAGATATACGCACTAATATTCCAATGAATAGTATTGTTCGTAATCGGACGCGTATCAAGCGTTTTAGCATTATTGAATTGAGACGATTTTGCCCTTAAGCCAAAGATCCAGAAAAAAATAAGTAGAAACCTATAAAGTATTTATTGCGAGCGGCACCATTGGGAAGACTTTTTGCAAAATTACCATCTCTTAGTTTTAATGTACATCATTCCTGCTAAAAATAGTCGATGCGATACCTAACGAAAGCCCCGAATACCCCAGGACATTATTTGATCCGTGAGTACATTTTTCCGAGGCAAACAAAGGCTGTTGAAGTTGTTTTTAGATCATTGATGATTTATTTATGATATATAAACAAAATTTTCGAAATATAAGGAAATTTACAATGATCGACTTCCTTTACTTGAAAACTGTACAAATATATAACTAGATTCAATCCGATGAAGAGTAAAGGACCCACAAATGATGGGCGGCTACATGAATAAAAGTATTTACATATACGAGTATACTCGTATGTATGTGAAATCGTGGTAGCATAATAGACCATAATCAGCAAGTTCTAACCAAGATTTGTTCAAAGCAAGATCTATTCAGAGTCAGTCAGGCACAGTCAAAGCCAGAACTATTCAGAGTCGCTCAGGCACAGTCTCTATTTCTACGAGTATGTGCTGCATTTATATAATTAGTTAAAGAATTGACAAAACTTCCCACATGCCTTTATTCGAGTATCGTGTGGCTTATAAATCTATTGCAATCATTACTCAATCTTTTAAAACAATGATAAAACAACACACTTGCTGGAATACAGTCATAAATATGTGTCTCTTTCCTTCGATTGTCCACATTACGTCACATGTTGAAGCGAATGACATTCATAATACTGCGTCGCTTACAATGTATGAAGAATGTATGTCAAATGCCAGACAAACCCCCAGCGGTAGAAGAAAAACACTATTTTATCGAAGACCCATAACTCCGTTTTCCACACTCGCATATACAAATAATTGTTCTAAGTCAACACTCCATAAAAGAGCAAATACCACTTTTTATTGAGGCGCAGCGCTATGTGCATCATAAATTCATATCGACCTAATCCAATTCGGCTCTGCGCTTTTCTGGTGCTGCTGAAATTGCCATTGTTGTTGTTTCTGTTCTTGTCGGTATGTCGGCAGCAAGGCACCCTTTTGGCTGACCACCGCTCCCAGTGTAATGCCAACCGAAAACCCAGTAGCCCACTGCCCGATATTCGTGTGGACAATGCAACAAGGGGATGCGGAGGTATTGGCAGGAACTTTGTAATGCAGATAACATAAATTCTTAACCAGAATTCCAAAATAAAAAAGTTTCTCAACTGTCACGCTGATTCTTAACTGTAGAAGGCAGAGTGTGGACCTAAGCAGTGAGTGTTGTGTGAGGAACAGAAAATGTGTCAATGTCTGCACGGGTGCCTGCCTCAATAAAGACATATTTAAACCGCTCAAACAACAACAAAAACTCATGTTGAACAAATTGACCTGGATTAGTGTGATAAATTAACAATTCGGAATTGACTTCTGGAGCGTGCTGAGCGGCAAAGGTGCTGCTCTGAATGCTCACTCACGCATGTAAAGTGCCATTAATCATATTAATTTACTTGGACTCATAATTCAAAATTTTGTTGTCTGAGGTGCTTGTATGCAAATAAAATTCGGCAAAAAAGGCAATAAAACCAAATAAGATTAAATTTATTTACGAGCAACGAATTTTTGATTTACCGTTTGTATTCTTTCAATTCAACAGAAATAAAATATGTTTCCATATGTAAAATTGAAGATCGGGCATTTCTTCAGAAGCGGGGATTGTTTGATAAGTTTCTGAAAAGGTAACGCAAAAAGAAGAGATGGGCAAATAGCATAGAAGAGTGAGAAAAAGTAGGTTTTTTGAAGGATGTACATATATATATAGATTTTCCTATCATTCATTAACTGGTTGTCTTATTTAGATGTACATAGGGATTTGGAACTAAACTGTTTATAATATTGATACTGATAAAGGAAGCCATAAAACTTCTAAGGTCCCACTGGTTGATTATTACTGCCACTGTATTTCGAACAATCACCGTAAGTCTATTTACTGTATTTGGATATACCTACATATAAAGCATGTTTTGGACAATGCATTTGCCCTGATTAGACAAAAAGCGGACCCACAAATGTAGCAATGCGATTGGCTTCGAAGGTATTGGAGCATATATTTCCTGGTAGGTTATAAGAAACCAAGATAAAGTACAATAAGGGTACAAATATGTTCAAAGGCAAACAACATGCTGCAATTGTGCATTTATTCACCGTATGAAAAGCTGTGCTGTCGCGCCATAAATTCCAAGTCGCTTAAAGGTTTACCCATTTCGCGTTACTGCTTCCCATATTTCCATCTTCTGCACGGTCGTAAATTTAGGGTGCTATTTTCAGTGAGCAAACTTTGACGAGAGATGTCATTGCTGCCGCCCCACAAGAATCCACCCACGTGGACCGTTTCCACACACCCACCAACACGAATACAAAGAAATGCTCACACAGACGCGTGCACACATTCACAGCAGCTCATTAGTGAAGAAATGCTGAAAATTTTGGAAAGTTTCCGAAATGCCTTGCATAAATATATGATTTTATATTCATGTTCATATCGCATACGCAGCACGCCTATTAAAAAATAACGCTTCAGACACTGCGCTGAGACACAGAGACGACGCTGAAGATGAACGCGAGTGAGCATTTTTGTCAGAAATAAATCATAACACACAGAAGCAAGCCAAAGTGAGCATTATCGAGATGACAACATTTTTCTTGTTTCGGCCTCAGTTTTTGCTCTACGTGACAAATTGAGTGAGAAAAAACTTAGAATGCCAAATTAATTGTTAACTAATGTTGACAATGCTTAAATTTAAAATCGCTTAAATTCCATTTGCTATATTTTCACGCAAGCGCTGGCCCAGTTATGGTACGCATATATTGGAATTGTATATTTGAGAGCAAGGAGAAAATTGTTTCACATTATCGTTAACAGTGGAGCAGCTGATCATACTTGCTTTGATGCTTAGAAGAAGAATAAAGTTTTATGTCATCAGAGAAAGACAAAAATACAAGATAAATAGATAAAATACCAAAACTAAATGTGAAATGATTAATGATGATGATACGAGTTTGTGGGAGATTTTTCAAAGAAGTGTGGTTTGAAATTAGGGCGAGGTAATTAAAATCAAATCCTCCAGTTCTATTTAGAATATTTATAAAAGATAAAGATATTCGGTGCGGAAAGTGTATATATAAATTGAAAAGTCAATGAAAATTTGTATAGGAAAAGTAATAATTGAGCAGAACGTGTAATATCTTTTGGTGGCTGCAGTAACAGAACACTGATCCCATTGTAGTTTATTCTACAATCAGAAAATTAGTGTCAGTTGGAAATTATTGAGAGAGAAGGAAGAGAAAAGAAATAAATATCGTTGAAATTGTCAACAAGAAATATAATAATTCAAAATATTCTAAAAGAGGTGACAAAATGAAGAGTTACTAGTTCAAAGTAAGTCTATTTCGATTTACTGGACATTACTGAATTTACATAGGTCTGCTGAAGAAAATTTGGAAAATAATTTGGAAGGATAACAATTCAACATCATATCACAAATATTGTGTAAAGTTTTTCCTGTAACGGAAATCAATTAATTATATTGTCCTACCAAAGCTACCTTGGACCAAAAACATACTTCTGTTATCGAGTTCGGATACATATATAATCGATATAATTGTATATAAGTGGTCATTGTGCATAAAATTTTGTGTTACCATCATAGCCGACTTTGACATTTGGTATTTGACAAATTCAAGACTGTATTACAGAGTATTCAACTCGTTGAGGGTTTATATTTTATTTATTTATTCTTTCTTTAGAAATAGTTATAAAGATTTAACTTGCCATTTACTCCCTGCCCGTTATGGGAAGCGTGAGGAAGATTAAAAGGTATGGAATTAACAACTTATAGTGCCAAAAATTAAGCAATATTATATTGAATATTTCGTCTATTTTGGATATTTTTATCTATATACTAGATTTTTGTATCTATATATTAGATTAGCGACTATACACTATTATATAGATATGTACAATAACCAAACAAATATTCTACTTCTTATGATTGAATCTATTTTAATTTCAAAGCAATCTAGAGTCAAATTGAACCATTTTCAAGAAAAATCAGTTTATCCCGACTACGCGCATTCGAAATTTATATCATTTTGTGAATGTTCCTTAAATTCTTCAATAACCCTACAAACACCTTTTGAAATAAATTCCACAAACTGAATAAGGATTCTTCATCAAATTCCATGTGGTCTTTAAAACATCGAAACACTTTCAAAGCAAATCAAGAATTTTTATACCTGAAACCGCTAATAGAAGTCGACAATTTTTTAGCATTCGACTTTGTCACAGATCAGAATGGGATTGAAAATATTTTCAAAATCACAAAAAAGGTGATGATAGTAAAATTATTGGTACCGTTTTCCTAAGAAGTAAGTCCATAAAATAATTAACATCAACAATCAACGGTATCAACACACCGTCAGCGAAATATAAAAAAATTTTCACAACAATCGGCAACAAAAATGAACATTTGAGACCCATGGAAAGAGAACATCTAAGGATTTGGGTACTGCTGAAAACCCAAAAACACTCTCCAATGGAGTAACAATCAGTAAATGTGCGGATTTGGGAGTGAATTACTATTTAGTAAAAGTAGAGCATGATTGTGATTCGAAGAACTGCTCAGTGCTAATGAATGTTCGACATCAGAGAATGAAATTTTACACTGCTTCACATGCTGAATTACAATGAAGCTGGTCCTGGTCCACTTCTCTGTATCAGCGCTTAATAACCCATAAATCAATCTTGCAACAATCCCAAGTGGCACGCATGCACGCGCATTCAAAACGAAAATTAAAATCCTTTGTAAGTACTTCATTAAATTTGGACGCGGAGGAACGAGTAGGCACGCAAGCGGTAAATGATCGCCGAACTGAGACTGACGGCTCCGTTGAAGGATGACACGCATTTCAATTTTGATCACTTTTTCGGAGTGCCAGTACTCGTATTAAAAATTAAATTAACACCTGACTTTGATATGATAAAGTAATAAAAGGCATATTAATAATTAAAAAGATACCCATACACAAAGCGGCTGCTGGCCGCCCATGGCAGCCGGTTTGGTCCCCAAAATTACAAGCACGTCCGCCGGGTCGGCCAGGAGTGGGCTGCGTATCACCTGTTCCGTGTTCGTCAACCATGCAACAGTGGAGCTAAGGATGACGATGATGTTTATGAAATTGAAAAATTTCTGGGAGTACGAAGACGCAAAGCACGAAACAAGTGATTGGCCGTTAAGGTTCGAAAAATTTTTTTTTTTTTGTTTGGCCTGACAAGGTTTTTATTTATTAATTTTTTTGCATGGAGCATTGCCGGGTAACGGTATGTGTTGTTCGTTATCAAATTGAAGTTTGTGAATTTGCAATGCATATCGTCCGTGCTGGTGGCTGTGGAGGTACCAGATGCATGGGCCGGCGCACAAACATGAAGACGGACCGTCGGACAGTCGGCGGCCGCTTGAAATAAATTCATTTGCGAACAAGTCAGTCGCAGAGTTATGAGGAATTTTTCCACCGATAGTCATCTTCCAAACGACTACGCGTAACATAAGTCAATTGACTTCTGTTGGTTATTGAATTATGGTGCGAGATCGATGCCTTTTGATATGATTGGTTGGAAATTACAAGAGTTTGGAGAATTTTGTGCGGATTTTACTGGCAGTGAGAGTAAAAGTTGGGTTCGTGAATGAACACAAACTTTTGGCAAAATCATCACAATTGGTTTATAAAAGATTGTTCCACACCAAGTGCATAATGCGTCTCCCAACGTAACGTCGCAGACAAAAGTCATTCCAACAATTTCAAGTTCTTCACAAAAATTCGCTTGTCTCTGGCTATTTTTAAATATTTATATCACAATTTATTAGGTTTTTATTGCATTGACTCATTTTTTGTGAATTTTTTTGAAATATGTGTGCCTCTGTGCAAGGATCAGCCTGATAGAGAAATGTATTTAAATTTGACACAATAGCATCCACCGTGAAAATATGTGTTGAAAACCCACGCAAATAGTTTCAAAGATAAATTTCATTGACAATTTATTTCTGCACTGAAAAAATTCGTGTGGATAAACGTTAAAAATGCTTTTAAATATATCAAAGAAAATTAATGTGGACGTCAACGCGAAAATGTATCTCAACTTGTCAAGAGGTGAATACATAGTGTATATTTAATTCTGTGCTATTTGGGAATTTAATTTGTTAACGGTACATTAAAGGCAAATAATCGTTAATCGTTAAATAATTGCTAAAAAGGTTCATTGGTGGTTATTTTTCTGAACGACGGGATTGCGGCTGCTTCTTACTCGATCTCAAATCAAGTCCAACTTGTAATATGAACTTCTTTACCTGGGTCTTCCATTTCATCGCCTCTTAAGTACTAATTTTTTAAACTAAAGATGGGATAACTATCTCATATGTCGGATCAAAAAGTATGACACAATCATTAAGGTGATCATAATGGTATACTCGTACAAAGTGAGAGGCTCACATTCTACATACTCGGAAGAAATGCACGAACATTGGGACATAGAGGTGATCCTCTAAACATAGAACTCACCTACCAACAACAAGATGAACTGTTGTTCGGTGTTCACAAAAATATAGGCAAGAGGCGGTTTAATGAAGCAATGAACGTTTAACTTCTTGAAACATTGGAAGTACCAATCGATAACTCTCGTACTTTCTATGTTTAGAATCATTACCCTGATAATTCTACTCAGTTCAAATATTTCACTTTACATATTGTCAGTTAGAATAGGAGTAGTGAAGTAGTCAGAAACTCAAGACTTTTCTATAAATAAATATTATACAAATTATCCAAATGTTGCCTTCCTGATGCTGAAGAGGTTAAGTTATTAAAAAAAGGAAAATAATCAATGCAGCATGAAACATGATTAATCGAATATTTCTATGATACAAACAATATTCGACACCTGCTCAAAGCTATAAAAAACTCAGACTGCCCCTTAATTGCCTACCTTCAACATATTTCTTTACAAACATTTTGTTGGCATTACATTTATTTTATGCAGCAAATACTGGACTCTCCCCTCCCATTAAGGGACCATTATTTTTACTCAGATATAGCAGAAACGGAGTCTTCCGTCGTGTAAATGTATAAAATACGTTTTATTTTAATTAAATAATGAAAACATTTTCGACTTACTGTATTCACTTTGATCATCCTGAGTTCCATTCACCGTGCCATCGGGTAGCAATTGAATGAAGCGATTCTTGATGTACAATTGTACCTTTCGCGATGGTCCTGATAGGTGTGATATCGTCGACCGTTCATTACGATCCAAGTTACTAATATGTTTATTGCTATTGTGTGTATTTCTAGAGTTATTCAGTCTTCTTGTTTTCAATCCTCCTACAGCAGAGGATCTTCTGACTATACCAACACCACTGCCACTAGCAGCACCAGCACCAGTGCCACTGCCACTGGAGACTCCGCTGTGCGTTGCTGTATTATCGTCGGTGTGGGCATTTATGCTGCGCTCGGTGCGCGACAATATTGCAATGTGATGAGCTGATGAGAATGTGAATGACAAGTGGTCGTTGGCGATGATGGGCGCCGCCGAAGGTGGCAATGTCGCTGCTGTTGCTGCGATTGATACTGGAGATAATGTTAATGTGGTGGTTGTGGCTGTTGCTGTGGCTGGTGGTGCTGTTGTTGTCGGTGTTGCTTCTGCTGTAGGGCTACCGTAGCTGCTGTATTCCACTGGCGTTGTTGCTGACGCCTGCTGCTCATTTGTGTTACTGGCAGTAGTAGTGTCCACTAACGTTCGTCCACTGCTTTCATTATTGCTTAAGTTATTATTATTGGGCTTATTGCTAATACTATGCTTGCTAATTTTAAACGAAGCTGCCTCTACCTCTGCAGCTGCTGCGCCGTCTTCTCCTGATTCATCGGAGGGTTTTTTGCGCTTCCTTTTATTGGATATTAAATTAGAGATTTTAATGCGTTGGGAGTTGTGTAACTGCTCTTCGCTGGAAGCCACCGACACGGGTGTTGTATAGCCTTCACTTGCTTGGGTGTAGGCGTTGCTTAGATTATCATTATCACTGTTATTACTACTGGACGCTCTACTTAGAGGCGGCCAACTAGGTCTCCAGCTCCATGCCCTCTTAGCGTTGTTGTCGTAATCATCACCTTTGCCTTCACCTTCGCTGTTTTCATTGCCGCTGCTTCCATTTTGGTTCGACCCCCCTTCGCTTTTCTGTTGGTGATCGTCTTCACCTGTTGTACTTTCACTATTGTTGCCGTTGTGTCGCTGGTACATTAAAGTATCGCCCATATCGGCGCTATCAGCATAATTGACACTGGATTGGGCCGCTTCATTCTCCTCCTTTATCATTGCCGCCGCAGCCGCTACTGCTTTCCGTTCGTGCAGCAAATCCGCTGCATAACGCGTAGTGGCCGCAGTTTGTGGCAGAATCATGGCTGGCATTGCGTAGCTCAAAATGGGCCATTCGAGTATGATCGAAAGGAGGGCACCCAGCAGCGCCAGGGCCCTCCAGTCCAGTCGGAAACTTCTTCGCATTAACGAAACGAAACACCGCTCTGAGGCAACTGATTTCCCCCGTCTCCTGCCTTTAATTGTAAGTGTAGAGTTCCGCTGCTGTCACTCCCCCCGGTTCGCTGGCAATGTGCATAAAGTACATTACCAAATTGATTTGTAAGTTGGACCGAGTGTGCGAGAAGCGGCTTTAACAATCTCGTTTTGATGTACTCGTAGCAATGAAAAAGCCCTTAATTAAAATAATTTATTGGCACCTTGTAAATATTTTTTATTACAACTTTTTATTTTTTGTTCTTTTTTACTTCATTTAAGCGCATTTATTACTGTTATTATTGTTGTAGTTGTTGTAATTAAGTTACCATGTCGTGAACGCGTTTTGCACACATAAATTGCGATTTTCGTTGATTCTCATCTCCGTCTTCCTCGTTGATAATGCATAATGCAACTTTATCCGATTTCTTCGCCATATTACTTAAGGAAATTATTTCCATGGGTTTTCCGGTTCGTTTCGGACTTATTTATTGGACGCAAAAAATTTTTCAAAATTATATTGGAAATTTTATAAAAAACTTGCATATTTTATTTTACAATTGAATGTAAAAAATTGCTTTTGCGGATTCGTAAGTCGTTGATAGGATCTGCAAAGGAAACAAATAGACAAATTAATATTATTAAATCAATTCACTGAAACTAACTTAGATAATATAAAATTGATTATATGAATATTCAATTCTTTCATTATAAAAAGTTACATGCTCCCTTGCAAACCCAGATTGTCTCCATAGAAAATATACAATTGGCCACCAATATGGGCTCTGATCAATGGATCCGTCGATAAATCTCACATTTTCTATCTGATATAACCCTATCAAACCCAACTTTACGAAAATACTGTTGTCAGCGTAAAAGTAAAGTCACCAAATTTATCTCCTTAACCAATGATAAGGTTAAGGAGAATTAAGAATTTGTTACAAAGGGATAAAAAACAGAATAAATAAATTTAAAACATTAATTAAAAAAATGATTCAGGTTGGCACTGACAATTTTATAGTTTTGTTGATACCCTCGGATTTCCAAATTAAAGTTTTCTTTGAAAAGATTTTTACAATTCAATGTAATGAAATTTTTGCCCTTCTGTTGGGAGTAGGAATTAGTTTCTGTTGATAATAATAAAATAGCCCTAGCAGCTAGTGCTTTATATATTTTAGTTTTAATTATAATAAACATTCAAATAATAATAATAATAAAATTTATAAGAGTTTTGGTTTTGTTTTCAGTTTCAATTGAAATTCCGAACAAATTCAATTAGAATAAAAATCCTAGGTATATAAAAGTCAAAATATTGCAGATATCTCATGTCACCATATCACAAAATCTCAGGAGAAACCGAAATTGGGTAAATATCGAAATTCACAGAATAATAGTTGTTCCCATCGCCCTATGATCAGGATATATAAATATAGTTCCTTATAGGAAAAAAATCGTATCTCTACTCGTCGATGACCAATAAACAGGTCCGTCCTTCAGCTGTGATTTAATAAAATTCAGTTTTGAAAAACACAATAGGAAATACTTATAAAAATAAGAGAAATATCGTACATTTGTTTTTATCTTCAAAAATTTCTAAATAATGTGTAAATAACATTAATGAAGGCCTCTGAAATCATATCCCGATTCCTCACGAAATGTTGGAAGTTTTATTCACAGGAGTAGTAATAGGATCATAAACAAATGAGCGGAATTTTTTTCAATCAATATTTTACAAGAATATTTAGCAACAGCATCCTTTGCTCAAAAATTAAGAACTGGAGATGAAAGTAGAATAAGTTCATCAAATAAACTTGAATGAACTCTTTTTAACCAGGCGAAAATGGGGCGAAAAGATTATTTTTAAATGTATCACAATTTATGATTAACTTATTAGCACCTCATTATGATTCGATGTCAAATATTGGAAGATGATCCATCAGTACTCAGAACTCCCTGTTCCTAAAACTAAAAACATCAACGACACCCTTAACAATAACTATATGGAATATTATGACAGAAAAAAAGAGTTTCTGAGTGGAAATCTTCCTTTTTAAGTTTCACTGATCAATAACATTGATCAAATATTTCATTAAAATATAATTTCCTAGCACGCATTCTAATGTAAAAAATAAGTCACTCAAATCGGTGTTTTCGATCAATTATACCCTTTGGTCTAAGTACGTCAGCAATCCTTGATTTTTACGTCTGCGCTGATATGTATATTAACATAGGAATATTCCTATTCTCAGGAAAAGCTTCACTCCATCGCAGTATGTGGAAACTGAATTATTCAAAGATTGTGGATAGGAAGGTTACTAGAAATCGGTTATTTCATAGAGCTTGGTTGTTTCATAAGATAAACCCAACTGTTGAAATCTTTCATTAGGATTATTTCATGGGTCATTTTAGTTTTGACGAAAAATAAAACAAATAAATAAATAAAAATAAAATCCTAAAACTAGATCCGCTCTTGTTTACTTTGAAATATCATCTTTGTCACGACCGACTCTTTTCATCCATGTAATTGCCCCTTAGAAGCAAGACAACCTTCCACTTCCTCACATCGTTGGTCTAAATTAGCATTCCTGTCCTACTATCGTACATGTTAGTCGTGTCTGAAAAGGACTTTACTATGAAACTGTTTCTTAATTATTGAAATTTCATAAGATTTTTATATGCAGCATCAACGACGTGATTTGTGGCAGCATTGCTCCACTTCTGCGATGAGAACGAACTCGTTGCATATTGAAATGTGTTCATTGGGTGGACATGGCAGCGAGGGAACTCTTAATTAAGAAAAATGCAAGAGTAATTCTACAATTGCCTCAACATGTGCTTACGCAATCAGTGGCTGCGGCGGTGATGGCGATGGTGACGGTGGCAGCAGCAGATACGCAGATACAGAGATATGAGCTGCATGCGCCACTGTCTGTCGGCTGAGGTGCGATTAGCATCGCGCACGGAACGACGCGAGCAATTAGCGCCATGACGTTTTAATACGGATAACAACGCGCGTAATGACATGTGTAGCGGGAGTGCGCGGTGGGAAATTCAAAAAATTCTGGCAGCACTGGGCGCGCTGGTATGCGCTGAATGCGCTCTCTGCGGGTATTAAAACTAATTTTAAATATTTGCATATTAAATCCTAAACACACCAAAAATTGCCTTTAATTCAAAAATTTGTCATCTGTGAAACAAGTGGCAACCGCAACAACAAAGGCAGGCGGCAGTAAAAACACAATAAAAAAAGAAATTAAAATCAAAATTACAACTAAAATTTAAATTAAAACCAAAATTAACACTCAAATTATACACGCGAAATTGCCATGATCCAAGTGTATTTATAATCGTGCAGTTTCCTCGTTTTATTGCCGCTGCTCATGCTGCGATGTCTGCTGCAGCAGTTGTTGTTGCTGATGCAGTGGTTGCAGTGGCTGTTGTTGTTATTGGTGTTCTGGCAACATTTCAAAATGGACAAGAGATCCTACACAAGCACTTTTGGGCCGACCGCCGCTTGCACTCTGCCATGCTAACAACAATTTCCTGCGAGTCTGAGGGACGCACGTTGCAAGACGAGATTATTTTCAATTCGACACAGTTTGGGAGAAAATTGTTTTTGAGTGCTCTTCTTTTTATTTTGTTTTGTTCTTAGTGCAAAATTCATTGCTCGTGTTTTCACTTTCTTCGCCTGCCAGTTTTGCGTAACTTTTTCCACTAACCGCGGCAGAGGCTCGCATGTGCCGCACCGCACCCACTTGCGCTGCAATTGAATGTTGCATAAAAATTACTGCGCTGTTCTTAAATTACTCTTATTTGTTTTTAAATTTATTTTTAGAGTTTAGAGTGATTTTTTGTGTGTTTTCGGGGCTTTTTTCCCTCGACACGCATTCTGCGCGTTCGCATCGAAATAAATCGTGCTAATTTATTTTATTGCAATTTATTCTAACCTAGAGAACCAATTAAATGTCAAATTAAAGGGAAAGTCTTATTTTATGATTTTGCTTAACATCCAAGCGCGGAATTTTGGTCGCCGTTCTCATTCTTTCAAATGTGAATGGAACGAACACTTTCGCTTTTGTGTAAATTCAGTGAATGAATGCGTTGAAGTGTGCAGCAGCTAATAGAGTGTTGCATTCTACGCTTCAAAAGGCGCTGCACGTGGCCCTAGTTTCCTGTGAGTATTGGCGTATGCTTAGATGCAGTACCTCTGAAAATCTAACCGGAACACATAAAAAGGGTCAATGGTCATATCTGACCTGAGCGGTGAAAGCATACCGGCATATTAATTACCACGTAAGTACAATCGAAAAGATGGGTGTAGGACATAAACATAGCACGTATATCTCTTGTTTCCAGTCAACGCTGGAATCCCAGAAAAACAGTCAGATAAGTGTTTTATATGATTTCGTCTGGCATTGATTCAAAGACGTCAAGTTCAAGAATACGGATTAAGCATGCATCTTTGCAGTACGCTCCCAAGATGATCGTGAAACATTCGATTTTCGTCTTTGTTCGTACTTTTCCGCATAAATAATGCAGCTATGCATGCATACATTAACAGTTTTTGATACCTTCTATAATATATGAAGTAAATTCCCTACTTGCAGCTTTTTTATGAATAGTTTTGAGTTCAATGTTTTCGAGCATGAATCAGAATTACGCATTTACTACCTTTATTATAAAATTTAATTTTTTAAATATCAGAACTGAAAAGTAATCAACATTTACAGTCCGCTATAAAATATCTCATTCTTCCGACATAAAATAGTTCAGTCTTATGGCGTTTTTAGTCTCTACATTGCGGTAAAAGAATCCATCCTATAAAGTGTTTGCGAGGACCTCAGTTCAGAAACTGTGAGATACTAAATCATTCAGAGACTGGCTGAGCTGATAGGAAACATTGAAACGTAGACAAATTGTTTCGCTTTCCCGAGACAGGAGACTCAGAATTACCCCGTATAACACGGCAATCATTGTGACTGGTTAAATTTTGTCTCTCTACATATAATGATTTCTTACATATGCATAATCAATTGCAATCACTGCAACCAATGAGTGTTCAACATCTAGAACTTAATGTTTCGTGAGAAGGAAGCAAATCTCATTTCAATTTAATTTAATATTCTGTGCGTGCCCAGTGCAAGAAAAACATCCCCCGGCAAATTTGTATTAACATATTCTTAAACATATTCAATCCGCCAATTGCGGGTCATAATATAATGCAACTGGAGCAGACAACTTATGAACGTGAGGGTTTCAAAGCCGTTTGCTCTGGACATTCAATGTAGACATCTTGCATTGGAGCTTGTACCGCTTAAGCGTACTCGTAGCAGTTACCATTACCAGATTTGTAGCGCCTCTAAAGAATCAATTGTCAAATTCTGTCTGAGGATTTGCCCTTTGCTTGATGCTTTAAAAGTTTCAAATAAATGCTTCACGCATGTCTGGCATAAAGTTCGGATATGACCCAATTCTCCAATACTTTGACTCATGACAAGCTCTTTATTTCAAAATGAATATAGCCAGTTGTGACTTGGGCGACACAAAGGCCAATAAACATGCCACGAAAACTTTTTGAAACAATAAAATTTTTATTGGGTGAGATTAATTTGTGTAAGAAATAAAATAAAATAATGCATAAAAATCTTCTTGGAATAATGTCGGCGCGAAATGGGAGGTGAACATATACACATATGCAAGATTGTTCCATGCATGAAAAGGGCGTGATTGTAACGGAAGAGGCAAATTTAAAACATTTGTGCTTTTTATTTGGCACATCTTCATACTTTTCTGCACTTTTAATTGAATTTCATAAAAATTGGCACATTTTGCAGGAAATTCTTATGCTAATTGCCTGAGTACTGCACTCGCCGGCCACCTTTGCTGACAATACAAACACACACGCATACATTCGCGTACACGTGTGTGGTTGTGCCCAGAAGGAAAGGTGGCACAGCTGACGCACCTGGCAATTCACGAATGTAAAATTACAAAAGGCCCCAAGTTTTGTACGAGTTGCCATTTGCATATTTCTTTCTTTCGTTTCACAAATGCAAATGCTGTGAGCAGAAATGTCGCCATCGCCGCCACAGTCGCCGTCGCCGTCGCCGTCGCCTTCACCGGGCCAAATCGTAAAATTGTTATTTTGGTTTAGAACACATAGAAATGTTGCGTCAACACTGAAGGCGCTGAAGGCAGCGGGCACTTTAAGACTGCTTTTTATGCTCTACGGCCGCATAGAGGAATTTGCATTTACGCATTAATTTAGGCATGCTTTTATAGTTTACAGCGTTAAAGATACCCTACAGCCAGTGGTAAGGAGACATTCCTAAATAGTAGGATAACTGTTAATATGTTTGTATAACTGTTTATATGTATATAAGATCTTTCGCAACAATTTTCAATTTCAGCCTCTTAGAGTTGACATCAAAAATTCAATGCAGAGAATGGCGCATGGGCGCGAGAATAGAGTGAACGTCGCTGAGATAGGGAGATTGAGAGATCGTGAGAATGAAGCATGCCTTATGTGATCTCAAACATAATGTATACAAAGATTGCGCAAAGTTTTATACAATGACTATGTATACTGTGATATATTCAAAATTGCAAGGTTTTATAGTTTATATGAAACATTTTTCGGCGAAATAAATACGAGAAAATAATACAAAAACATTGACGAAAATATTTTGTTTAAATTGCATGCATTTCTATTGGAATACCAACCATCATAAATGCTCAATTTAAGAAATCAGCTGTGCAAACAGCTTTGTATTTACAATTTTTTGAACTGCTGTGACGTCAGAACTCGTCAAACTTGAAGAGAAACTAATAACGAGCTTGCGTAATTCTGCGTCATCTTCTTCTCTATCATTCTTGACATGATCCCATGAAATAAAGTTATATTCTCTTATGCAATGTACATTCCATATTTGGTGACATTTAAGTACGTGCAATTTTACTATAAATTTAAAAAAGGGCTGTTTAATATAGGAAGCACTAATACAACCGAATGTATCGATCGATTGAAAAGATTTTAACCAACCATATTAATTCTATCTTTCGATTGTTGAAACAATCTTTTCTTTGTTTTCCCAAAAGTAACTATAAAAAACGATAATTATTCTCTTAATAAACAATCATTTATTTGGTATGAACATAAAAGTTTTTAATTGATAAAAATTAGGCACTGTCTAGAAGAATTCAAAACATAATATAACATGAGCAACATTTCAATACATTTTCTTCTTTTTTATAGTTACCTGAGATGTGTTCGTTTATGACCTTAGGGAAAAAACCGCGAGAAATCGAATTTTTCCATTGAAAAAAAATTCTTTATTTGGTTCAACATTTCAGGCTTTCACTCCTTAACCGTTATATGGGTAGAAAAAGATTGGTTTTGCCAAACATTTTTGAAATGACGCTCAAAAGGACTCTTAAGCTTTTCTTTAAGTCCGATCTGATTTATTGATAGGAAGGCTATTCGATATCACCCCTTCATTTAGCATTGAACGAGAATTCATATCAGAAAACAATTGCCCTTATTATTCCTTTACGATATATCAGCACAGATTTTTGTTGGTGGTCGGGCACAGTGGATGCTGAGATTTCTACTGTGCCAAATATAAATGAGACTAGATGAGACTTTCAATCCCGAAGAAGTGCTCTTTTTATATCATAACTATATAAGAAGATGCATGATTTTAATACGAAAAGCAATTAACACCTTGACCTGCACTTCTACAGGATTGAATTTGTTCAAAATTAAGTGGCGTCTTGAAATAGAGATAGAATAGAAAGTCTACCAACATTTTCTCAGCTAACTCTCTATTTTCTCCATCTTCTGTGTGTTTATATTTTGTAGAGGTGACACGCATTATCAACTTCATGCCGCGTTCCCATAATGCGTCGCATACCGATTGCAGCGCTTGTCTCCAGTGATTTTTCTGTCCAAATGTGAAAAGGTCATTGCTTTAAATTTTTGAAATTCAAATAACAAAAATTACATTAAAAAATACTTTTTAGGTACTCGTGTTTATGTGTAATTCGTGCAGAAAGCAATTCATCAATTGCAGCACTCGCGTGTTGAATATTCGATATTAATGAGAAACATTCGTGATTTCATCACAATTTATTAATGCCGATTAAAATTAACTGCCATCTTACCTCCGAACAATAACTCGCCGCTACTGGTCTTTAAATTTGAACCAAAACGTTCAACACAAACAAAACACAAACAAAAAGAGAGGCCTCACCTTTGAAATTTATAGAAACACGTCAGCATTTGCGTGAAGTTGTTATTGGAGATATAAATAAACATATTAAAAGACGGGTAATTCAATGATCATGAAAGTTAAATTTAACAAGCCATTATTCAGTAATGAGACATTCCAAGATTTAGAAACTTTCAAATTTTATATTAAACTTTCAATTCTGCAAATTCTTCCTATATATATATAATATATATATATATATATATATATATATATATATATATATAATACTTCCTCAAAATAAACTCGAAAAGGCTTCTGAGAGATACCTCCAGCATCAGAAATTTATTGTATGAGTAACGATTTTTCAAAACTTCTGCTTTTTAAGAAATAATGCTTTAATACCTTTAGTCCTTTGTATGTATTTAGAATAATAATAATAAAATATTAGTTTTAGTTAAATCCATAAAGGTTGAATCCAAAAAGGTTGAATAAATGTATTAAAAAAGAAAAAATAATAATAGATAAAATTTAACCAATGAGTTACCGGGTAATGTGCAAGGATCACAATACTACGAAAAGATTTCATAACAAGCAACATGGTCGCTGTACCTTAATTAATAACAAAACAGGACAAAAAAGAAATAACAAAGAAGCTGATTAACATTCTCAACGGATGAATCGTGCAAGTATGAGAATGTTCTAAAGAAACACTAACCTAAATAAAGATACTCGTATATGTGCCATACAGGACAGGGCCACCATTGATGGACAACTTTTTATGGATATGACAAATACCATTGTGCGTATTCTGCAGAATACCTTCTTGATAAATCTTATTATCATTCCTCCGAAATACCACTGATGTTCATGTTCGAATAACTCGAAAATCATACGAGGAGCAACATTGAAATTGATAACCTTTAATTAACAAATTAGCTCATGCTTGAGTAAGTCGGATTGGTGTTTCGCTAGAAACAACGAGCACCTCCTCCACAGACTTAACCACAGGCTCCAGCCTTTATTACAGTACGCGCATTTTAACTTAATTATAGTAATCGGCTGAAATTGCTCAAAATCGAATGCAATCTGCGGCGTGCGTGCGTGCGACCAACGGACGCAGCCGTTCACTTACTGACCAACATTTTACATGACCATTAAATGGCCCGAAAACTGGCGGACGGACTGGCGGACGGACAGAAAGGCAGTTGTATTGGTTCACAGAAACACAGAGACACGGGCTAACAACGGACCCAACTGTAACAGTAATGACAGCAACACCAACAACAGCAACTACAACAATGACAACAGCAACGAAAAAAAGAAACAAGTGCTTAAACCTGTTTAACCCAAATTTAAAAAGTTAAACCCAAAATAAAACTGATTTAAATTAGGAATGACGAAGCAGCATGTTTGATGAAGCATGACTGACGCTCGTTGGAAGCGGGTCGGTGGGACCGCAAAACTGTTTATAGCGCCCTCCACTTCTCTGCCATTAATACACGTGCTGGCTGAGGCAGCGGTTAGTGCCACGGCCTACGGCCTCCGACTAAAACAAATGAGTACGGTCGAAAGATTTGAGTGTTGATCGCTAAATACTTTAGTCCGTGCGAGTCTCTCAAAAACACAGAGTTAGCCGCACGGTTTATTCGAATCGTTGCTCTGATTTGCTAAATTAACATGATTGGATTTGCATAATATTCATATAGATAACCCAGCAATGTGTTTACCTTTCAAGACTTCATGCAAATGCTTTCAACAGTTTTACGATCCGATTGCCCTAAGCATCCATCCACTTTGTTGGCATTGCGGCAAATTAACACACCGAATTTTCAGTTTCTTTTTGACATTTTTATGCTTTTCAGTTAAGTTATCGATTAACTTTGAGATAAACTATTTTGAAATGTTATCAACGCGATAAGCAAATATTCCAATTGTGTCTCAATGTTCGTAGTCACAATTGTGAATGAAACAGACAAGTCACATTCTGGTCGCTTATGTCTTTGCTAAACATGTTTTACTCGGGTAGAGATGGGAGCTATATTTAGAAACCTGTGCGAACGGAAATATTTGTATTAAATTAAATTTAATTTAATATGAAATACAAAATTATTAATTTATTCAAATTCAAAACAATTATTGGAATTTTTCCAAAGAAGAGAAATTGCAGTGAACTCCTAATTTGTCCAAGGTAATGAAGTGGTGATGGAAAACCGGAGATATGCATGATCTGGAAAGAACAAATTGAAACGAATCCCTTCCCTAGAAAAGTTTAAACCTAATATTAATAGTAGATCTTTGCAGATTAGTCGAAATAATATTTGGTCTAAGTGATAATACTATCAGGTATACTACTATTAGTCTATCCAGAGATCTTCTCCTACACTAATCCACTCTACAAGTCGCAGGTAGGTGATAACCAGTACATAAACTTTATACAGGTAAAAATCCAGATAGATATTTGGAAGTGTATTTTGGGGCTGAATGCTACGCTCAGTTAATATAAAAGATTATTTTAAACATTTAGTCTCTGTACTCTACCAGTTAGAAATTGTGATAAACTATGCACTATAAAATTACAATTTTAAAGAAGACGACAAACTCTGTTATCTCAGAGACTACAAAGTTGGAAACTAAAAAATAATATTCAAAGATACGAAGGGACAGTTACAGATGCTGAAAAACTAAAAAATGTACTCCCGACTAATTAAATAGGAGGCCAAAAGTAAATCAAACAAAAGCCCAGATGACCCTTAACAAGATTCACCGTATAGCCTGTTTGAGTGTGACGGGAGCAATGAGAACGTGCCCCACACTAGGTTTGAGAATGATCACTGGACTGACTCCTTTACACCTTGTAGCTAAGAGGATGGCAGCCAGCGCGGCCCTAAGGCTACCTAACCTAGCCCATCTTAAAGAAAGCAACCTATCGGGGCACGCAAAGATTCTGGACACTGTCTGGAATTCTCCGTGCCTCATGGTCTTCGACAAGAAGGACAGAAAGTTAGACTTCTACAAGCACTTCAAAGTGGTCGTCAGTAACCGTTCAGTTTGGAGAAACAATGAAGTAATAATAAAAAAGGACTCACAGTTGTGGTATGTGGGTCGAAACTGGAAGATGGCAGTGCTGGAGCTGGAATTGTAGGGCCCAATTTCCAAAAACCAATTGCAATGGGAAAAACAGCTTCCATTTTTCAGGTGGAGGTCCACGCCTTAGTGTTATGTGCTAGAGAATGTCTACGCAGGGGTACAAGCAACACCAAAATATGCATACTCTCAGATAGCCAGGCAGCTCTGAAATCATTAATAAACTTCTCATTCCAATCAAAGCTGGTCTGGGAATGCTCTAAACTCCTCAATACTCTAGCAGCGAGAAACTCTGTTGCGCTAATGTGGGTACCGGGACATGAGGGACGTGAGGGCAACGATGGCGGACTCTTTTGGGGCGCAGGCACTGCCTTCATAGGTCCAGAACCCTTCTGTGGAGTAAACAGTAGCTTCACAAATAACTTGTTGTGCGAACATGAAAAACGAGGTCTGCTAAACTACTGGAGAGCCCAAAAAGGCATGCGGCAGTCGAGACTACTCATTGATCCTGAACACATCAGGGTAGATGCTTCTTTAAACCTCAGCAGAAATGACATCAAACTCTATGCTGAACTTTTAACAGGACATTGTAAACTAAATTACCATCTGGAAAAAATAGGCGTTGTAGAAGATGATTCCTGCTGACTCTGTCAAGAGGAGCAGGAAACAGCAGAACATATTATATGCACTTGCCCAGCGGTGGCAAAACGTAGACATAACTACCTAGGCAGTGGGTTCTTATCTCCAAATCACCTAGTTAAAATTAACCCCACAGCAGTAGCGAGATTTATAAATAGTCTAGGATTGTTTTAGTTGGCTATGAGGTTGCACAATAGATTTATTAGGTCGCGGTGTTCTTTTAGCCGGCTAATAATAAATTAAATAGGAGGACACCAAAAACTATGGTCCATTTATATATCACAGCAAGGGTTCTAGGGGAGTAGGATTATTGTAGGCTTTGCTCAAAAATTTGTACTATGACTGAATTATTACCTCACCTTATACACGAATATTAAAGTTATGAATTTTAATAAAACCTGCCTATAATGCGAAATTGTTCATTATAATGGTAGAACAATGGAAAGAAGAAATGGCACTATAAAAATCCACTTAGTTCGTTTTCTCCTAGGTATTAAAGCTGATACCGAACCCACTATTTTCTACATACAATATCTTTTAGAGATGTACCATATTTATTTAAATTCAACTATTAAATTTCTGTGATGCCATTCTATACGATTATTTGAAAATAAATTGATAAATGCATAAGTTTGTGAATATAAACGAAGGATATGAGGAACTCAAACTTCTTATATTGTATTGAAAAAGAAATGTTTGCTTATGATAATGATATTGCTTATAAGAATGATATTTCGAAATACATCCCAACAATTTTTGGGATTCTGTTTTGGGTGTACAATATGATTATTGAAAATGCACCCTTTCAAAAAATAAGCTTAACCCTTATTATAACTGTGTTTTAGGTGTAATGACGGTCGCACGATCGCCAATGTATTGTGTTAATGTATAGACTGGTGAACGGCAGAGGTTGCCTTGGTTTGCAGTTGTGTCGCCGCACCAGTTTGAGAAATCAAGCCAGTAGTCTTCTAACTTGAATCTGATTTTATTTTGCGAAAGCGCCGCCTTTTTTAGTTTTCTTACATGGAATAATTATTACAATTATCTAAAAATTATTTACTACTTTTTACATATACGAGAAAAAGAAAAATCGAAACAGGAGCTGTTGGCGATACCAAAAAAAGCGTTTCAGAAGTGTTTCGAGGATTGGAAAAAACGCTGGCATAAGTGTATTATATCTGAGGGGAATTACTTTGAAGGGGACAAGATAGTTGTTGATGAATAACAAAATACTTTATTTTTTGATCACACAATAACGGTTATCACACCTCGTATCTATTTACATGGTCATTCATACTAATTTGATTCGGATCCTGACCCGGTTACTATTCTTGCTTTATAATTGCGCGAACCAAAATTGCAGCGCAAGCATGTTGAGTAAGTTTAGCTTGATTCATTCATACGAAACATTGGAAGTGTGTATATTCAGCATGTTATAAATTAAGTGTGCACACTACACCCCTACCCTTAAGAGAAAAGTAATTATAAAAAAAACATTATTTTTATTTAATAGTTTTTCGTAAACTGTAATTTAATTAGTGTAACATTATTGTTTAGTAAGTCATCTATAAATATTTTTGTAACATAATGTCATGGAATTCTTTAAAATTTCCATTCATTTCTATTATAGTATTAACATCTTTTATTTTGGTTACTTTATATGGTATGGTTTTTGATATTTCGTAACTTACAAATTCTATCCGTTAATTCATTAGTGAATTCCGTTCCTCCATCTGATTTTAAAATTTTATAACTACCGTTTGACTATGATTTCGACACTCGTATGTAGCGTATCTGTATTTACTAATTGTCTTTTGTGTGCTTAGTTTGTTTAGTTAATGCACAGCTCTTGCACATGGAAACAAATTGCTTTACCATTTTGTTCATGTCTTTCCTTACGTACTTTTCTTTAAGTCTCAAACCTGTTTTTCTTATTCCAAAATGACCTCCAACTGGTGTATTATGGTCTTCTTCGATTAGTCTAATTTGTTCCTCTTTCTGTAATATTCTACGAGGGTTTTTATATATTATATTCAATTGAGAGTCTTTATTTCTCCTTTCAAATTTTTGCTGCAGCATTTCATACATTCTTTTCAATTTTTCTTTAGATACGTGTTGAAATACAAAATCTTCTTCATTTGGCGCTAAGTATTTTATATTATATTTGTGCATTGTAGAAGCTTCTCCAGGTACGAAACCAAGTTTGCTAGATTATCACCACATCTCAATATAACTTCCTTTTCATGTACATGTACGATTCCTAGGAATAATAGTTTCTTCTGATACGAAACTGATTCCGCAGGAATATCACTACGCCTCTTAAATATATTATTATATCTCTGGGTACCCTTATCATTGCTCTCTATTGGAAATGTGAATTTCTTTATATCTCTGATATCAGATATAGATGTACAGTCTCAAATGTGAAGGTGATCAGTGATAACTTAAGAGTGCACATTAAATAAGGCAATTAATTAATATTTATCAATTATAGAACACAATGGAAAATAAGTAGAAATCAGAGAACTCCCCTAACTTTCAAACTTAATACGCATTAAGGCTGCATAAGCCAAGCTGTCTGGATCACCAAAAACTAGATTCTGATTAATGATTCCAGAATCTTTATTTGTCCTCGTACGTTATGGAATTGAGAATTAAAAATTTTAAAATATTCTGAGTATGGTTTTATTCAAATAATTTTAATTATATTCCGTTGCAATGCTTTACTTACTCTAAAGACATAAATGGTTTAACGGAAATCGATAATAAGATAACATATCGACAAAACTGACCTGTATTTGGGAACATTATCACTGAGAACTAAGAGGAACAGAGATTCCCAAAGCTCGTGCTATAATTGCGGCGTTTATTGACATTTAACATCAAACTACTCTGTTTGCTATGGAATCCACAAATTCTTTAATCAAGGCGGAAATATAAAACAGCCCACTAAAATCGGCAGATCTGGTTTCATTGATGGAGTTTGGTTTGAACCTAAAACCTGTTCACCTTTTAATGCCTTAATTCGGTGCTTACACTTCCTAATTGTAAATGGCCAATAAAACCTTCGTTTCCATATGGACACAATAGTTCACGTGCAGTGTTTTCCAAGCAATTCTACGTTAAACAACGTCACGTTAATTCATCTTTTAGTACATAGTTCAGAGGTAAAATTATGGCATAAATTCGAATTAATGCAATTAATACATTATAAATAACACAAACTTGACAAAATCCACAAATTTTCTTGTCATATGCAAAAACTAAAAATTATAAATAAATAAATAAGAAATGAAACCCAAATTGAGACGGCGCAAAACATGTTTCTTAATTAAAACAAAATTCGATGCGGCGGCAAACATCGGAAATTTACATACAGCAAAATTTGAACTGAAATTCGCTCCGAACATGAATATCAGAGACTTCTCAAGTGCTCCTCCATTGACGTATGCTCGACGAAAAGTTTTAACAACTTTTTTATGGCTTTTCGAATCCATCTCAGTTACTTTGACGAATTTATTGCTAAGTGTGCGCATAAAACATAAATTTACACAATTCACAAGAGTTAAACAAAAAATAAAGGGAAAAAGTTGGACCAATTTAAAATTTAAAAAACTTCTCTTTTGGGGTAAAGTTGTAAAACGCTAATTAAACTTTTACAAAATTACAATAAAGGCAAATACGAATAAAAGCACCGCAAATGGGAATAACCATTTCTCAGGTGAGTGCTGTGGGCAGAATCTCTTCGCAAATCGAAGAACTAAATTGCATAATACCTGAGGTCAAGAACCAAAAAAATTAAGCAGCGGATAAATTCCCAAACAAAAACTTCCTTTCTAATTAACCTCGAGCTAGCATGACCACCTCCTCAACCTGGTGCAATGCCTGCGGGAATAATCTTTAATAATTCCAGTCAGTCATGTTTTCTCGCACTGACTTTGAATGTGTCCGTGGATTTTAACCGAACATGACACCAAATCTTTTTTCAAATGATTTTTTATTTCGCTTTAGCACCGAAAGAAAAGAATTTTTTTTATTTAATTAGAATCGAAGTCACTAAGGACCTAATTTCCCTACCCGTGTTCAGATAACCCCAGAAAAATCAAGTATCGCCATAGCAATGAAGTGATCCAACTCTGTATACGAAAAAACTACTGTATCACTCAATAAAATGTGATTCAATTTGGTAAAGGTTCCGATATGAAGTCGAATATGATTTTTATATATACTCGTCTTCTATTTTTATTCTGTATGACATTAAACATTGTTGATCGACCAAATCAATGTGAATCCGACGTATTCACTGTTTTATATTTTTTAACCATTATTTTCTATATAACTCAGACTGACTGAAATATTCAAAAAAATATATATCTAGCTAATATTGAATCCCACCCGGACAGGCTCATTCTTTTCTCTTCTTTCTCTTGATGTCCTCAGCTTTTTAATTGCCAGTTAGAAATCACCTTGAAAATATAACTAAATATAATTTAACTTATTCCACCTTTGGTTTGCCATAGTTAAAATTGGGTGATTTCGATACAGAAAGACATGTAATGGATCCTTGGAGCCAGACAATGCCGCAGATGGAGTGCTTTCCTCAGGGCCTTTAACATAAATTGCCATGGAAATACTTCCAAGTTGCATGTAGTTAGTAGCAACGTGCACGGTCGTTCCATTGACTCATTTTCAGCTAGAGATCAAAATGCGTTTATTTATTTGTTGTTTTTTCGAGCATACGATCTGTTTATCCTCAGTTGAAGCCGTTAAATTGTGCTCATGACTTGTGGTTGGGGGGTTTCGAAGGCATGCCCTTGTTCCCTCACACATGACTCCATGCTCACAAGTGTTTGTGTCGTTTGTTTATGCTGTACTCAATGTAACAATAACTTCAATGGTTGGCATTGCCTACACTAGACAAGTATTTTTCAACAGTTTCAGCTGTTTACAATTAAAAATAAAAACTAAAACAAAGGCAAAGGCAAAGCCAAAGGCAAAGGCAAAAATGAATAAGAAAACAATACAGAGAGCCAGAAGAAATCCACTATTTGATGTACTCAAACGCGTATCGTATCGCTGCATAATTGACTTTAAATGAAACTGAACGAAAAAGAAGCGTTTTGTAATCGATTTCAAGCGGAAGCAATTGTACAACTATTTTAAATATTTGGTTCATTTGCTGCGCCAAGTCGGGCGGGGCGAATATGGGGGACCAACTTAAAAAAAGAAACACAATTAAAAATATACTAACACCGTCTGCACCAGACAAAGCAACAGATATCGCGTATTCGTAAGTTACAGCGACGACAACAACAACAACACCATCGTCAGTCAACCTGCGAAGTGTAGCTGCAGATACAGCCACGGACGCAGATACAATTGCCAGCACGAGCGTTTGCTTTCTACACTTAAGTGAGTTGTCGCCAGCGAGCAGACAACTTCGTTACTACAATTACAACCCGTTAAGCTAAACGCCGGTACGGAAAGAGCTGCAATTACAACAACAACAGACACAGCATAGATGCAGAGGAAACTCTCCGGAAAAAACAAAATAAATTAAATTGTCATTTAAAGTATTTAGCAACTGGTCTCTTGGTCAAAATGGATGTTCCTTCAGCAATTTGAGTAAAAAATGTATCCACACACACACACGGTTACAGCAGCTCCTACACCTAAGCGAAATTTAAATAAAACCATAAAAAATAAAAATAATTAATTTAAGTGCCCATGGGCCCTCTGCAGAGGGAAATGGATCTGAACGACTTGGAATTCCTGAAGTGGACACTTTTTAGGTTGTCGCAGTCTCTTAAAGTCTATAAATTAAAACAATCATGTGTCTCCGTTAAGAACACTTTTTTCAAATACTTTCAAATTATTTGCGAAATATGAGGGTTACTCATAGATATGCTGACTGTAATTCCTGTAAAAACAATTAGGAAATGTTTTTATTATTATTATTCAGGATTTTCTATATTACTATTCAGGTTTCCTCCAAAGCATATTTTTTTAATTACTTTTACCTTTTGGGTAATTTCGTGGCAGAGAAATATAAATTTTGAGAAAAGTTTAAACGATTCGAAAATTTAAAGTATTCGAAAATATTTTCATGACTACTTTCTACCAATTCTAATTTCCTGCTGGGAAGTACATTCTGTCCCGCTCCCACTTACACGCATACATTACAGTCGCGCGTATGCAATTAAACTGAGTGAAATTGGTTTATTTCAACTTGCCACTTGCCACATTAGCACTGCAACGCGATCATTGATCATCGATTTGTGTCGCATGCCCAATGTCTGATTCCACACACACACACACGAGCACCAGGCGCACTGCTTCCTACTTCTCTTCGCAGCTCCTTTATTGCAGTCTAATTAAAAGTCACGCACTTTTTGTGCAAAAAGTAAAAAACTGAATAGATCCCAACAATCATTCTGAGCCAACAGAGTCTACTCCTGCCGCACTTGCCGCTGCGTTTATGAGTTATTCACACTCTCAGCTATTTCGCGTCCGTGTGGCTGTGTGTTTGCGTGTGTCACATGCACATAGTTACACATGTATCTATGTCGCATATGATTATTTGGTTTAATGTTGCGCGCTTCACTTGGAAGAGTTCGTTGTGCGTTTGAATTTTGAACATTGGGTGGAAATGTGTTTCATTTTGTGTCTGTTGTTGTTGATGCTGCTGCTGCTTGTCTTTGTTGTGTCTTTTTGGCAAGAGTGTTAGCCAATATGCGTATGCATGCGATAGCGCTCTGTGAGTGTGCGTGGCTTCAGTCTCACATTTGAATGTGTTTTATTTTAAATTTTTTAATGTTTTACTTTTTTATGTTGGCGACATTCTTCTATTCAGTCTTTGGTGGTGGCGTTCGCGAGCACTTTTATACTCTTCTCTCTTATTAAGTTGGCCGCTCAGCGTTTTCGGTTTGAAAATTTTACTTTTGGTTTTTATAACAAGCTTTTTTATTTAATAAAATGTCTTAAAAAAATCATAAATAAAACATTTGAAAAACTTCAGCAGAATATTTGGAAACAAAAAATTTGGAAAAAATGTTTTCGTTCGCTTGGCACCATTTTTGACTGCGTGCGAGGAGGCCTCCATCGTTAACATCGCACGTGCTTTATGGTGGCCAGGTGTACAGGTGGCGAATGGATGGAAACGTTTTATTTTTATTGTTAACAAAGACCGAAAATAAGCAATTGAAAATAGAAATTTTCTTCTATTTCACATACCAGTTTTTATGTCACCGTGGAAACTTCGGGGATATCCCAACAATAGTGGAATGAAAATGCAATGCAATTTGTGCTTTTTGTAAGTACACTTATCCAAATATCCCCTTTTTAGACATTGACCCATGCTGGCAACAAGTATCCGTTCACATTTCATATTTTATACAAGGTGAAACAATTTCCAAAACAAGAAAATTAACATTCGCTTCCATAGTTTAACAAGAATTTTATTTGCTAAGAATGTGGACGTGGCAGTTGAAGATCAATGAGAGCAGAAGGTGCTATGGGAACAGACAATTTTTGTATATATAAGTATAGACAATATTCGAGTGATTAAGTACTAAACACAGCGAATTATTCGTGAAATAATCCCGCATACTAAAATGTCGTTCTTTTGTGCAGAGAATAACATATTAAATGAAATAACCAAAAGTAGAAAATTTCGTCGATATGTACACTCAGACAATGCCTTGATCAGTGAGAAGCCCTCTACAGAATACGAAATTTTCCAAAAAAATTTGCGTGAAGCACTTTTTCAAAATTACTACCAATTTCTTTGCATAGATTTCATATGATTTCCAATTGATGGCCCACTTTTGATGGATTATTTAACAAAACAGTTTCTCTTGAAGCGGTTTCAATAAAAACACAACTTGTTAATTGATATTCATCGAAATGGAATGTGGGTGTAGCTTAGACGTTACTTTCACTTTTATGCTGCAGCCTTTAATGTCAACTGCTAATCCCCTAAAAAACTCAAATAACCCAAGCAGATATTAAAAGTCAATTTGTTACTTGCTTACTTGGAAGTAACCTGAAGCGGTTGATAAGTACCAAATGAAGTCACTCACTCTTCTAAAAGGAAACTGAAAATCGGGCGGGGGCTCTAGACTTACTCCCTCGGTTCAAGGTTAAATTATAGTTAGAAACAACTGATCACTTGGTAAACGGTACAGACGTCTCGACGAACGGGATGGAAATATTTTTTTTTTTAATTGAGTGATCCAGTTCCTTCAACCCTTCTCCTCTTCTGTGCTTCTGTTTCACACCAAATTTTCATCTCTTGATATTTTTTCGAAGAATTAATTTGAAAAGATATTGTGGAAAGTAGCTCAACACTAACCAAATATGGACGAATTAAGTTTTGGAGGCATACAAAATGATGAAATTCATTTAAGTCTAGTAAGTTAGATATTTGTCCATATTATAAAAAGAAGTTATAGGGCTGAATTTTCTCTTGCTAAATTTCTCCATGAGGTATTTCCTAGTGATATTACCCAAATTCCTTTTGTTTAATAATTATATAATATATAAATTGGTTATTATCAATTCAACTTTTCAATAAAACTGAATTAGATTGAAATGAACAGAGGCAAATGCTTCCACCCTGTCATAAGGTTCTTACGTATCCACTTCGGTTCAAAGAACCACATCTCAGCAGAATTCTTTCGTCATGCATGGAAGCTTTGTGGATAACTTTTTTTAAACAATCTTTGTGTGCGTGGGAAGATAAATTTAGAAATTCGACTTGTATTAGAAAGGTCTTTAAACTTGCAGATATTTTTGAATTAGATATATTTTCACAGAAAAAATAACACAGAAAAGTCGATTTGCTGTCACAAAGGAAAGAACAAATTTCGCTGTGCTAATAGGAAACTAAATACTAACAAGTAATTGTAAATTTGTTAGTATTTAATTTAAAGTGAACATAAATTTAATTTACGTAGAAACAAAGAAGTCCACACAATTCAGAAGTGTCAAAGCAAACGACCACACTTCAGTCTCATTTCTGTACAAAATGTACGTATACTTCAATTATTAAAATTAGAGAACAAATTTGGTTTAGAAAAGACGCACATAAACCAAAATTGTTGTCGGTGCAGCGTTCCACATTGAAATGACAGTTGCAGAAAATGTTCTTTACATCCTATCTTGATTATTTAGATGTCAATCCACAGTCTTTAAAAGAAATTGCATACTACCACCTACAAAAAAATTGAATGGAAAACTATGTACTCGGATTATATTTCTTGCTAAATAATGTTCAAATGCAATAAGTCTACCATGGTTTGATCTTCCACATCCAGTATCGGAAACTATTTAGTCATGGTAATTCATTCTACTACGAATGTTGAAGTAATCTACAACATGACTGGAGGTCAATTCCTTGATTTTTTTCAACATTCTCGGCTTAAAATTTTTGGCAGCAGAAGACTTTAATGGCACACATACGCTTTGGGCTCTCGGCTTATAAACCCAAAAGGAAGGCAGCTGTACTCTGCTATAATTAATGCGACAAATAAACTGGATATTATATATACCAGCAAATCCACCTACTGGCCACCTGATTCTAGCAAAATTCCGGACCTAATTGATTTTGGCGTCACTAGACACATTGACCGAACCTTCATCTTAGCGGGAGAATGCTTCGACTTATCATCAGATCATTCCCCTTTTATAATTAACTTGCAGAAACATGCCATGTGTAATGCACAGCCAATGAAAATAACAAACCGCAAAACCAGTTGGCTAAAGTATCGTCAATACATTAGCAGCCATCTAAAGACTGATCCACTGTTAAAAACAGCAGAAGATATAGTCTTCCTTGTTGATGAACTTAGCGCACTACTGGTCTCGGCAGCCTTGGATGCAACTGCTGCAACTAAATCATCTTCATGCTCTAAAAGAACTGTCACTTCCGGAGATATTGACGCGCTGGCAAGAGAGAAACGACGTATTAGAAAAGAGTGGCAGAGGGCTCGATCACCCATGTTGAAACAAAAACCAGCTGAAGCTGATCAACGTCGAAGAGAAGCCCTTAGAAATCATAGGGATATAAGTTTAAGAGAGTTCACGGCAAAACTTACTCCAGGCAAGGACACAAACTACTCTTTGTGGAAAGCAATCCACCCCTAAGAATTGAAAATGGGAAATGGGCTAGAAGCGATGCTTTAAAAGCAAATATATTTGGAAACCACCTCAAAGGTGTGTTTAAGCCAAATCCACCTTCAAACAACTTCGCAATTCTAAATATCGAAGTTCCTAAAACTCACCATCAGGTAAAGGTCAGTTTTAAAGAATTGGCTCTTGCTATACAAATGAACTCTAAAGCGAGCAAAACTCCTGGCTACGACATGATAACGCCAAAGTTGATAGCTCAATTACCAAAATGCGCAATCAGGTTAATTGTAAACATGTTCAATGCAGTTCTTCGAGTAGTGTTGTGAGTTAGAATCAAGCTACCTGCGCGTAGTTGACTCACAGCACCGATTCCTACCAGACACTACACCTCCCAAATATTTGGAAATTATCAGTAATAAAAATTATCTGCAAGCTGGGTACAGAACCCACCTATTCCTCTTCATACAGACCTATCAGCCTATTGTCTATACTCTCCAAGCTGTTTAAAATAATATTTTTGAACAAGATGCAGCCGTATGTTGACAACTTGATCTCAAGTCACCAATTTGGCTTTCGGCGAAAGCATGGAACAATTAAGCAAGTGCATCGAATTACCAAAGAAATACGCAATGCCTTTGAGTCTAAGCAGTTCTGCTCTGTCATATTATTAGACGTAGCTCAGGCATTCGATAAGGTTTGGCACAACGGACCTTTGTACAAGTTGAAACAAATGCTTCCTGCGGAATTTCACAGTACCCTTGAATCGTACATTAGAGAGAGAAAGTTTTTAGTGAAGTGCAACGAATCCACATCGAATATCTACAGCATCGAATTCGGTGTACCCCAAGGTAGTGTTCTCGGGCCTGTCCTGTATGTTTTGTTTACGGCTGATATACCAACAGATGAAAAAAGAAAAATTTATACTTCTGCTGACGACACTGCGATACTATGCTCTCACTTAGTAGCAGGCGCTACATCAGCTAGCCTAAATAGATATTTGCGAAAGATTGAAACCTGGCTCTGTAACTGGTGCATAAGAGTAAACGAAACTAAAAGCAAACATGTCACGCTTACACTACGTCAAGGTAGCCCCGTGGCCCTGAAACACAACAACGTCACAATTCTTGTATCCAGTGAAGCTACCGATCTTGGAATACACCTCGACAGAAGGCTGACTTGGCGCAAACATATAGAAGCTAAGCAGAAGCAGATAAAGATAGGAGCCCTAAAATTTGATTTTTAACTACACAAAAATTCTCGCCTTCCGATAGAACACAAAGTTCTTCTGAACAAAGCCGCAATCAAACCGATTTCGTCAAATGGCGCTCAGTTAAGGTCAACTGCTAGTTCTTCTAATATAGAGAATATTCAACGAGCTCAGTCTAGAATACTAAGAATCATCGTGATTGCACCATGGTAAGTGAGAAATGTGAATATTCATCGCGATCTAGACATTGCACCCGTTAAAGAAGAACTCATCGTTCTGACTGAAAAATACCATGCAAGGCTTCTGCATCATCCGAACTCGCTAGCCCAGGTCCTGCAACACACTCGTAGCTTATCACGGCCGAAAAGACGAGATCTTCCATCATTATAGTATATCTTATGAAGGCAACTAATAATTCGCACACTGGTGCAGAATAATAGTATATTTATTTAATTATTAATGTTAAGATTTGAACACAATTGTCAATCTCTTGTAGAATATACAAAAAAACCAAAAAAAAAATTATAATTTTATAGAATTTTTATAAATTGTATAAAACAAAATATTTTAAAACTAATAAATAGATATTAATTAAGCAGCCAAAAATAATATTTTCTATTTAAAATTAAACACAAAAAAATTTTTATGAATTTTCAGAATGCGATCAAAAATTAAAATTCAATAAATTGATGAGAATAAATGACAAAATATTTTTTTTTTATATACAAATTTTTTGAGTGCAAATTTGTTTAGAAACAAAAATTCAGTTTAGCTTTTAAAAATAAAAACTTTTTGAAAGTCTTAAATGTAACAAAAACAGTAAAAAATGTATCAATTTGTACAAAAATGTTAATTTTATCACATTTCAGGAAATTATTTTTTCATAAAAATTAAATTTGTACTAAATTTAAATTTTTAATTATTTTTCAGGTTCAAGGTCTATGAAACAAAATTGGAGTTCTTTTGTTAATTAAATACAATTTTTTTCTTTAATAATATACTTTCTATTACATTTAGGAAAATAAAAAAGGTTCAAGGAAGGGAAACTTTTTTTATACAAACTTTCAAAATTGACAGTTCCAAAAAAATTTTAATTTCTAAAATGTATACAAAAAAAAAAATTTATAAATTATTTTAATTAATATTTAATTAAAAATGCATTCCAACAAGAAATATATTTTTTATTTAAAAAAAATTATTTAAGTTTTTGAAAAAATAAAAAAATTAAACAGCTTCAACATTTGCATTTATCGCTCAACTTTTTATAATTAAACAAAATAATTCCAATCGCTTTTGAGAAGTTTCTGACAAAAATTAAAAAATAATATTCAAACAATTAATATCAGTTTTTACGAATAATAACATAAAAAAGTTTTGGAAATAATGAATTTATTTACAAAATTTGAAAAAAAAAATGTGTGAGAAAATATTTCAACATTTTTCCAAGTTTTTAAAATTCAAATTCATGAATCAAATTATGCATGAAATTCCAGAAATAACTAAAAAAACTTTTAGGAAAATTTAAAAAAAACTAATTTTTAATTTTTTAACATTTTTTAAGGTTTTCAAATTCCAACATGAAAAATTATGCGTGAAGTATAAAAATTAATATTTAGAGAAACTGTTAATTTTTCAAAAATATTTAAAGAATAAAAAAACCATGAAAACCATTAATAATTTTAAAATAGAAGCAATTTATATAAAAATTATACTAAATAAAATTAATGTTTTCTTTTAATGCAAAAATTTTGAAAATGTTTTAAATTATTACATAATAAATTTCAAAGAACAATTATTAAACAATTTGTCTGGCATACTAAAATTAAAGAAAGTGAAGCGAAGATCCAGAATCTAAACCTAAGCGAGTAAAGCATATACAATATAAATGACAAAGTTGCAAAAAATATGTGTAAAAAATAGAAATGTTGAAACTCACGCAGGAAAGAACGAGTCAATGGAAATCAGATGACAAGAATAAATAAGCATTAAAAACGCATTAATAACACATTGTGATGTAACACATCAAAGAAGCTAACTGTCCACACTGGTATCTATGAGATATTTTTAATTATGTGTTTTGTTTTTCACTTTATTTTTGTTTGTTTTGTTTGTTGTTGTTTTACGCATTCGCTTGGTTTTTATTTTATCAAAAAGAGAAGAGTAAATAAATATGATTAGCAGTTGTTGAACTCAAAACTATTCCAACGGACACTAAACGCCAAAAACCAAACACAAACACAGCTCCGCAAATGTTTGCCGAGAGACACTTGGCGGCGAGTGACAAATACAGATACAGATGCAAATTCGCAAAAGGCGCAGAGCAGCGCAGCACTTGTGCAAAAAATTAGCAAAGAGGCAAAGCTAAATTGCGGAAGATTATTATTATTCTTTTCTATTTCTTTTTTTCTTATTTTTTATTTTTTATACTTTTGTTTTGTTGTTGGAATATTCAGCAAGCAAATTCTATTTCACTCGGTAACTAAGGCAGATCGCACACACTCGAATTGTTCTTGCTGCAGAACAAGAGCGAAAGTGAAATTTAGCAATTGTCGTTTTCTATTTTCTATGGCTTGTGACTTTCACGTCGTTTAGGAGAGCAGCTACTGTGGGGGTGCTGGGATCTGCTTATGATACTTGGAGGATGTTTGTTATTGGACTGGAGTAATTGACAACTACAATGTAAGTGGTTTGCGACAATCGGAACCGCTCGGTTGGGTCAAGCCAGATTTCTAATTCGGCGTTAAACTTTTGACACTTATTATGTAACGTATGTATTTTTCAGTTACAAATTGGAACTCAGCACTCTACCTTTTTTGTGGCGATGAAGGCTTTCAGTTTCACGTTTGCTTTTCTATGCACAAATTTCAACCAATATTAATTTTTCAAAATTTTTTTTACAAATTCACTTAAAAAATTTTCTTTTATTTTTTTGAAATATTTTATTAGAAAAACAAAAACCGGAAAAGCTGCCGTTTCGTTTGTTCGTTACGCTCGCACTTTGCCTGTGGCCGGTCTCGTCCACTTTTTCGTCGAACACTCTGAAAACTGAATTTGAATTTAGTTCAATTAGCACACCGTACCGTACAAGTATATCAGTACCAACGGCCAGAAACGCGTCCGCACACTAAAAGATTGACAACCTATGCGGCTGAGTTTGGTGCGCGACTTTGCTCGTCACATCTCGCGCTCCTCCGCCTCCGTCACCGGCCCAATATTTTCGACTTCGCTCGTACATGTACGTAATCCGTTTATGTTCTTCACTTGCCGGTATTTCACTGACTTTTCACTTTGCTCTCATCGCGTATCAAAATTGTTTCATAAAAAAGCACGACACAAAAACAAGAGGCCACCACTAAACCGCGCAAAGGTATCATGCACACTGTAAATGTGAGCCAGTGTGTGTATTCATTCAATTCGATGTGATTCACATACGAAAGTCAATTGAATCCTAAAGTATCTCAACTACCGCTACCGCGTATCTCTAAGAAACTCTTTCTACAAACTCAACTGTCCGGTCCGCCAAGCGTTGTCATTCGTATGCTGGCTGCCTGCAAGTGACTAAATTTTGAATTTCGCTGCTTTACTTTAGTTGGCGGTTGGCAGTAGACAGCAGACAGCGGGCAGCAGCATCGCAAATGGGAACAGCTTTCAGCCGGCGTGACTGTTACCACCTACAGCGCTCTGTTAGCGGGTTGAGAACGTGTGCGTGTGTGGCTTGCGGCACTGATAATGGTTTTTCCTGCTTGCGAGTGTTTGTTGTGGGAAGGGTTATTTCTTTTCTATTGTGTTGTTGGTGTTTAGTGTTTCCGGTTCCGACATGTTATTTAACAGCAAAAGAGAGTGAAAGCAGAGAGAGCGAATGACTTAACATGATTATGTACATTATGCATTGATACGAGCAATATAAGTAATAATACTGCAGAGCACTTCTGTTAATATGGTCCTAATACTCGTGAACTTGTCTGACAAAAATAATGTTGCCTTTTTAATACAATTGCTAGAGAAGGGAAGTCCTTTCAATAATGTAGGAAAGGCATACGAGTATTCATATATGTACTGGCAGCAGCATCAACAGGTATCAAGTGAAATGTTTGTAATGGTTGTGCATAGAATTCACATTTGCTTACACGATTTCACTATTCAAACAAAAAAATGCGATTGCGGATGCCTCATTGGCAGAGGCAACATTTAAACTTTTAAGGAATCTGTGCAATTAATTGTGTGAATAAACTTTTGCAAGTAGTCAGGAAGAAAGGAAATATTTTGGCGATAATGCATCATTGTTGGGGGACATTCGCCGGCAAATTGTACCTTTCGAATTATATGAGAAATACCAACAATTTTATAATCATACTTTAAAGTCAATGATCTTGCGAATCAGTTCGTTGTGTTGAAATTGTGTCATAACGATCGCTCGATTGCACCGATACATTTTTCAATTGGCTAGTCAAGGTTGGAAATATTTAACTTAAGAATCATAAGGGTTGTAATTAAGATATTGTAGAATTTCAGAGCAATTGATGTCTGGATCGCTACACAGAACATTTTTGAGAACACTGTGTGCCAGTAATGTTCCAAAATATTTAAAAATGTCCATCGCATTCCAAACAAAAAATATAGTTAGCGATGCTATTATTGTAAATACTATAGAAGGAAATGAATGCTATCTCATATTTTAGCACGAATGCTATATACGACTGAGAAAACAATGATATAGAAAATTTTTCTATTGAATTTTTTTGAGTGAAATTTGTCCACCGAGATTATCGTGTGTAGACAAAATCTGAAGATTGGCAGTGCAATCCTGCTTCTCAGACAGTTAAGCATCAAAATTAGCAATAATACTCTATTACAGTTCGTTGTTCCTTCCTTAAAGTTTATAGTTTAAAGTTTCAAAGAGAAGCTATTAAATTTGACCAGATGACTATGGAAAACCTCCTGTCATCAGTGCTCGTTCTGTTTATTATAATTAATGACAACAATCCCAGTAATTTCCGTCCATATACGAGTATTTGCATAATCTAATGGCTCCATTGCAAAATTTTGTTCGCCCATTGAAATTCTTGTAAGCCTGAACACATGTTTCTTTAGCTTTCCTTTTGCCTGAAAGGCCAAGTAAGTTATCCAGTTTTGTTTCAAAGACTTCTTTGATACTTTATTTTTCATTAAATGCATTTAAATGCATTCAAAAGTAATTTATTTAGAACAAAATTTACTTACACAGTTTAAAAACATTGGAACAAGTTTCACTTTACCAATCCCTCTTATCGCTTCCAAGTCACAGTGCACACCTTCGTTACAACGCAATGACTTTTATGTTTTTCAGTTCCTCTTGGGGCCATTCCAACACATTCCAGAATTAATTCCATTAGTGCAAAAGAGATAATATTTTTAATGGATCGTATCTGCTGACCTTTTACTAACGATTTTTCATTAATGAATTATCAGTAATTAGCTTTCATTCATAATTTATCACTAATGACTAATGACCATTTACCATTTATTCGTTTTTAATTATGAATAACAAAGACTATTTCCTCACAATATTCCTACTGAACAGTACAAGGCAGCTGAGGAAGTTATTGTGATGATATATATTTATAAATATTATATAATATAATATTCAGTATATCTGAGCCACTCCATTTGATATATTCAAAGGTAGACTGTTGATACTGGATAAGAAAGATAGAAATGAAACCAATGAAGTTGCACCGATTAACTTCAATTCTAAAATTCTTGCAAACTATTATATAGGGTCTCTCATTTTTATCCCATGGGGTCGTAATTGGCTATTTTCAACAGTTCCGACCGTTCGCTTTTAGACAGATGTTTGTAGAAGGTTTCCCATTTATTAAAATGTCTTAGATTTCAATATAGAATTGTATAAAAAATTTAAATCCTCTTAGAAAATTTGGGAACTTTCAAAGGAACACTTTTCGAAATTCAGGATATTTCCGGTCGCCGTGATCGTCCTTCTGAGCCAGTTATTAATAATCAAATTTTAATGTACGATTAGGACAACTCGAAATATCGCTGCAGTGAGTGAACGCGTGAAAGAGGTCACAAATTTATTTATTTCCCGGCAATCACAGCAATTGGGAGTATTAGGCTGTCGAGCCTTAGATGGTTCAGTTAGGGCAAAAACGAAGGCAGAGACTACTCTTCCTCGCACTTTCTCCAATTTCATCATTGAGCAAAGTACTGGTTTTTATAAAAAAAAATCATCTTTTCAGATGAGACCCATTTTCACTTGTGGTGAAAATTAAATCAGCAGAACTGCTGCATGTGGGCTTCTGAAAATCTTAGGTAGGTTCTTCAGAAACTTGTAAACACCACTCGATGGAGTGATTTGTTAATATTTTTTTAAACTTAGCATGGGTGAGCTATTTCTGTAAATGTGTTGCGCCATGGGGACATCCTAAGGAGTTATTTTTTACCAATTATTGATGATATGGGAAATGAATTGTTTCTGGTCAAATATTGATGATATGGATGTGAAATATATGTGATTGCAACAGATCGGTGACACATGCCACAAAGTTCGGAAATCAGTGGATTTATTGCAGAAAAAATGACGCGTTTTTCGGAAGTGAACTGCTTTCATAGATCCATGCCTAATCACACGGCACCGTTGGCCAATTTCTTTCTTGGATGCGTGAAGGATCAAGTCAATACCGATAATCCACAAACCATGGAAGACTCGAAAGCCAACTTCTGACGCATAATTGGTCTAAAAAAGGATCGTCGTCTGCTAGTAAGCTTTTGGCCAATATCATTTTTTAATCTTAAATAGCAGACCCTTAAATAATAAAAATATCAAAATGTTTCATCCGAAATATGTATGTGTTTTCTACAAAATTAAAAATAAGTTGCAAATCAATTTTTAACTTTCTCAGATTACCCAAAAATTGTAAATTGTGATTTCGATTTAAATATACGGATGCAAGAAGAATAAAATGTCATTCACAATTAACCTAATGGCTTAAATGAAATTCCGCGTATACAACCTCACGATAATAATGACTATTTTACGTCAAGAGACACGGATACCTTATAATACAATTTAAGTCTATACTAATCCTGACTTGATAAATATATATTTTTTTGTTTTATTTCCCTTTATTTCATACATCTGTCACCATTATATTGACACCTAGTACATGATTTGACAATTTGTTTGGAAATTAAGTTTAAAAACACATTTTGGCCAGTGCCAAGAAGTGATACAACAAAAATTATTTACATTAATTATAATAGTTCACTATAATTATATTATAACAATTTATGATCAAAATTATGTTTATGATAATTATGACATTTATTACTAATATGTGTAGTCTGGATTTCCTAGTTCTTAGGTAATTTTTAGGTAATTTTCAACTTCTATATTTTGTCTTTTAGTTAATATTTTCTTGAGTTTTTTGCAGGCTATATTTAAATTGTGTTTATCCTCAGGCGATCTAGTTAGCAGCCACCTCCTTCTCAGCTATCTCTTCTCAAAAATTTGCTTTCTTATGAAAATATCCGTTGTAGGTTTATTTCTTCTAAATTTATGCTCTTGGCTTGATTTGATTCCTGCGTCTAGGACCACATCGTTGAAGTGAATAATGGCACGTTCAATGTCTAATTGTGTTTTCAGTGTGATAGACATATCCAGTTGATTTTCAATATGCTGTCTATACTCATTCCAGTTTGTTTTGTGGTTAAAAATCTTAGCTATTGGTTCTATGGGTTTGATGTCAGTTGTGTAGTCAAGTATTATCGGAGAGTGGTCTGAAGAAAGTTCAAAACAAGCTTTAATTTTTAATTGGTTACACTTTATATTTTTTGTTATGCTGAAGTCGATTAGATCTGGTATCGTTTTCCTATCTGTTGGCCAGTATGTGGGTTCACCTGAGCTTAAAAATCTGCAGTTATTTTTGTTTATAGCTTTAATCAGATTTCGTCCTTTTTTATTGGTTAGCCTAGATCCCCAGTCTGTGTGTTTTGCATTCAGATCTCCAGCTGCAATGAATCTTACGCCAAGCGTCTTTATGTAGTAATCATATTGATCCGTCGTTATTAGGTGTCTGGGGGGACAGTAAACTGAGGAAATGAGTATTGTCCCACTTGTATCCTCAATTTGCACAGTAGTGGATTGAATATGAGGTGTTGCATATGGTTGCCGTTCAGTAACTTATAATAGTGAATTTATTATGATAGCTGTCCCACCACGAGCTTTACCATCAGGATGATTTGTCACATAAATTTTATATCCAGGAAATACTAAATAGCTTTTGTTCGTAAAATGTGTTTCTGCAACTAGAGCTATATCAATTTTCTTGTCAGACAAAAATTGCTTCAACTCAAGATAATGTTTTAATAGGCCATTTGCATTCCAGGCTACAATTATTAAACTATTACTTTCGTGCATTTAAGCTTGTTAGTAACATTGTAATATCATTTCATATTAGTCATTTGAGTGATTATGGATTTCATCATGTCTTTAAGTTCATTAATATCACTATCGTTTGAAGTTTTTGTATTTTCTTCAGTTTTATTTGATAAATATATAAGAAATTTAAATTTTAAGATTTTTAATATACACGCAACTCATTTCGTTAAATGATATGTCCGTTCACTACCTCAACCTTTATCTCAAAAATTAAAACTCACTAAATGGGACTACAATAATAAATTTATTCTCTTGTTATTAGTACATTTCAGTGAATTTCAATTGATGTGGTAAATGTGACCGACACGTGGAATGGAAAGTGTTTGTACGAATCACTTTTAACACGCATTGCAAACAGTGCCCGAAACGCTTGGGCTCTGCTCAGTTTTAGATCTGCCCCCTCATGGGTTTGTTCATTTGAAAGCATTTTAAAATGTTACTCTTGAAAATACAAGTTAATAAGAATATCCACAATATTGAAGACTATTGTGCTATATACACATAATCCAAACATGCAAGTTGCCTTTTCACATTTCTCATTAGGTTACTAGTCGGTCATTCAGATAAACAAACATAAGTATACAAGTAGCTTCATTGCAAGAAATAGGCCAATACGGTGAATTTAGTATGAATTCTAAAATTTTCTATATGAAAATGTAACAAAAAAATGTATACCCAAGTATAAAAGTTCAACTCTCTTCCCTCGAGAAATCTGCTCTAAATCCGCCACCGATTCTAAGCAATTTATTGCATATACGAGTGTGCTACTTCTACATGTGTGGGTTCATGCTGACGAAGCGACTGTTTCTTATCAGGTTAGAATTTCAGTTTATCTTGGGAACGCAATAATTTTGATGCTCATTTTTGTGTTTAATAAAAATTCAATGAATTCGCTTAAGGCCATAAAGATTGACGGCTTTTCAATTACTTAATTTTTTTCCAGCAAATTTTGCTGCGTTTAGAATTAAAAAATGCAGTTCTGCGTTACAAGCGAATCACAGTTCATTTGCTTCACATATTTCACTTATTTCATTAAGAAACTACCCTCTCCGCAACCCATCTGCTGCTTTTGTAACACCTCCAGCCTAAGAGTTCTGCATATGCTATTGCATTGTCCAGCTCTTCATAACCCAAGAAATGAAATCTTCCAAGGCCGTAACCCACTCGAACTCATTTTCCAATTTTGTTATTATTAAATCAAAGAATAAATTATGCAGAAATCAAAATTGCAGTGTTAAATAAAACTTAAAAAATATCGAATTCAAATATATTTACATTAGCATTCTCCCCCGCGTTGAACGAGTGTTCAACAATCAAGTCTTCAAGTCCACTCAGAAGCTACGAGAGTTCCGAGGTGCTGATTGTGGTGGGGCGTCTGGACTTGCTTCTGATAGTGGGATTTTGCTTGGGAAGCCGTTGATTGAGCTCCTCCAAGGCGCTTCTCTTGCTGCTTGTGTCTGATGAAAATCACCATGATAATGAGAATACTTAAGACCAAGGCCGAATAACACACTGTAAGGCTATGATATTGATGGATTAGCAGTTTGTTTGGAAGGTCGCTGATTTCGTGTGCTTCCAAAATTTCTTGCAGCCTTGACAATTCCTTTAGCTGTGGTTCATAATCAACCTGTGTGTTGTCCAAGACTGGAAGTGATGCTGGTTTTGTTATGTTAGTATTGACACCGTGTCCAACTGCAGTGTAGGAAGTGCTTGTAAGTTATGATAATATCTGGTTGGTTAAGAGTTGATATTTGAATACACATCCTGCCGTCAGCTCGAGAAATCCGCACCCTTCCAGTGATATTTGTGAGACCTGGTTATTACATACTGCTGTTACTTGTACTGGTGTTGCCAGATCTATTAATTTCTAGTGATTGACTTTGAACAAATTCATTTATTTCACAGAAATTGCTTACTTTCATTCCCGGTGACTGTAAATTGTGTCCGGTGAAACTGTAAAATCCCTTGGAAAGTGGTGAAATGATGCATGAAATATATATGTATTACAGAGTTATAGCAATAAATTTCCGATTAAATGTAGGATACATTATGAACGCATATTTTGTACGCACTTCCCATAGAAATAGTGTGGTTAGTTGTGGTCCCATTTTGAAAGTTCTCTTAATCATATTTGAAATGGTAATTTTTTTTATTTAGCGTATCTCTATCAAAAGGTTTTTTAAATAAAATAGTTTCGAATCAAAAACATTCTACATAAATAACATTGGATGTAAATAAACAAACAGGAAAATTAAACAAGGGGAAGCGTCTATTTCTCGTATTGTCGGGCAGGACCCTTATTAGGAGACTGTTAATAGGAGATACATCGAAACTTTACTTAAAATTTATATAATATAAAAATATTCTCAGATTCCCTTACGAACATTTAGATTTCATATCTAAAAATACCCAGTAATGCACAAAATAATCAATAAGTAAAAATATTCATGAAATTTCAATAATTAAGTATTAAAAATTAACGTATTCTTATGATTTATACTTAAAATCCGCAGTGAAATAAAACCTTTTGTTTCTTTCCGGTTTGGAAATATGTGAAAAAGTTTGTTTTTTTTCTTAATATGTGTGGCAAAGCGATTATGAATTGTACAAAGTATGTTCCATTGAAACATTCTTATGTTGGCCGATGAAATGATGATTTTCACTCTTGATGATTTTCACTGCCGATGAAATGATTCTTCACTCTTTTAGTATCCCAAATGAATCACAGTTTGCATGTTGTAAAGTTATACCCAAAAATTTGTTTCAATAACCACCTTTTGACTGCCGTTAAAAAAGCTTCTCTGACCCTAGGTTTCATAAAGTGTGGGCACAACAGTTACAAAAGTCCTTTATTACCATATTGCTGTTCATTTGTTGCTACGTCCATCTTTAGAATACCCAACTGTTGTTTGGGGTCCTCGTTGTGCCTGCTACTCTGATCCTATTGAGTCAGCCCAAAAGTCTTGTTTATTGTTTAGCCGGCGTTCATTTCAGTCTTCTGGGTTTTTTAGTTTCTCAAATATTTAATTTTGTCTCATATTATTAACACTGAGAGTCCACCACTTGGCGAGGCAATTCCCGGTATTAAAGACTTATGAAGCAATAGATTGCAGCAAAGTAGAGAACCCAGAACAAAAGGTTTTAGGAATCAATCCATAATTCCATTGGCCCACAAAATTTATTTATATATTGATTACACTTGGTGTAGGAATAATTGATAGTACAAAAAGAAACAATAGAAGTGCTAACTGCGGCTTTTATTCAAATAAAATATGAACGGATTGCTTTAAGACTTCTGTATTTATAGTTTCTTCAATGCTTAACAAGAATTTCTCTGCAGCCCGTTCTCTCTCTCCTTTTTTCAGCTCGTTTTTACTTTATTGGATGTCAACAAGTTTCCAACGATATATTGAAACGCATATCGACCATCTCATTAATTTCCCCCACCATTTTGCAGTTTGGAAACAAATATATCATGAAAATTACTTCCAATGTTTATGGTAAAGGCAGGACTCATTCGATATTCTTCAATTCTGTCACATTGCCACACCCAGACTGTCTGTATTCCAGTTTACCATGAAGATAGTAACCCAATATAAGTTGAAATGCCTTGTGAGATGTGCTCATAGGTATATTTTATGGTATAGTGCATAACATGTGGATCACGAGATATTTTATAGGAACTGTAGATGAAATTATATCTGAAGCATAACTGCCACGGAAGTGCCTTGCTCTTATTCGGTCATTGAGACTGAGACTGTGACAATGATAGCACCAGATTCGCTGAAAACTCGATCTGTATTACACACCCACTTTATTGATGAATGTTTCGATGAAGGTATCACAATGGACTTTTCATGGATTTCTTGGATACAATGAACAAGTAACCAGTGATATTGATTCACCGCACATGCACTTCTTATGTGTTATTCTTTTGTTTATAAATTTTTAATGTTGGATAATAAACATAAAATGGTAAATAGTTCAATTGCCTGCCCTTTAGTCTGGGCTGCCAATAACTGAGCACTATCAGCATTTTTCTAAATATCAATTTATAAGCCGCATCGCCCAAATATGTTCACCTACGGTTTCCGAACAACAAATAGAAAACTCTATTCATGTGTTTGACGAATTATTCAACGGAATATGTAATGTGCACTGCTTGTCGCAACTTATCGTCAACCGAAACGGGGTACCCCTAAATTCCAAGATTATACTAGCGACTGCTATGAAATCTTATCAGCACTCACATGGTAAAAAAAAATGAAACAACAACAAAAACCAAACCAGTCAAATGCCAGTTCAACCAGAAAATTATTCGCGCAAGTCTTTAAAAAAATGATTTAACACTCGGAATAGTACTTTGTAGCCTTATCACCAAATATGACGTATATGAACCCCCCATAAAAAACTATGAACTGAAGCAAATCCCTGTTTCTCGCTTACAATTTGCGAGGGCGCTGATAACACATTCACTGGCGTGACTTTTTGGAAACACACTCAATGATCACATTTTAAATCAATTCCGGACCTCATCATTCGTCTACAGTAGACTCGAGCAGTTTGATTGATAACTTTCTGAAATGATACGTTTTCACATTTGATATAGTCTTACAAATCAGTAGCGTGGACTTTCAATGGCACAATATTACTTAGTCCGCAACAATAGTCATTAGAGATAATAACAGATAAGCCAAACTCATGCATGTTATCAGTGGAATCATAAATGGACATTGTAGATTTTAAATGCTTATATCATTCATGTTAATATTATTATTATTATGATTAGTACGAGGTTTTGGAAAATCGGGACTTATATGTTCTACTAATATATACTAAGAAAAGACCGCCATTTTTTGCCCAAGAAATGCAATCATACAAAATGCCCGCTAGCTTACAAAAATATATCGCCCCATTTTATTAAATTCTTAAAAGAGAGAAGAGTAATAAGCATGCATATGCAATAACTCTAAAAATGACCCTGGCGAGATAAACAGTAAGCAGCCTCCGCGCATCAATATACGAGGTGTGATAAAAAAATAACCGTTATTGTGTGATCAAAAAATAAAGTATTTATTTATTCATCAACAACTATCTTGTCCCCTTCAAAGTAATTCCCCTCAGATATAATACACTTATGCCAGCGTTTTTTCCAATCCTCGAAACACTTCTGAAACGCTTTTTTTGGTATCGCCAACAGCTCCTCTTTCGATTTTTCTTTTATCTCCTCAATCGTAGCAAAACGCTTTCCTTTCATCGGTGTCTTCAGTTTTGGAAAGAGGAAAAAGTCAGCGGGGGCCAAGTCCGGTGGTTGAGGCATGATAACGGTTTTGTTTTTGGCCAAAAATAGCTCCTGAGCGATGTCCATGCAACGTTGTTTTTGCTCAAAATTTAGCAATTTTGGAACAATCTTCGCTGCCGCACGTTTCATGCCTAAAACATCCGTAAAAATTGCTTGGCATGAGCCAAACGATATGCCAGCATCATCAGCAACCTCTCTGATAGTGATTCGACGATTATCCAAAATCATTTTCTTCACTGCGTTAATGTTTTCATCGGTTGTTGACGTGCTCGGGCGACCAGGACGAGCATCGTCATTGACATCTTCTCGGCCTTCCTTAAACCGGTTATACCACAATTGAACTTGTGTTCTGCTCATAGTAGACTCGCCAAAGGCCACAGTCAACATTTCAAATGTCCTTGCGCATTTAATTTCATTTTTTACACAAAACTGAATACAGTTTCTTTGATCCATTTTTTTCGAATAGTACAAAATCGAAGAGCACACCAAAACACGACTAACCTTTTTATCTGTCAAAAACAAACTGACAATCTAAAATGGTTGGTATTGCCAACATATATAATAGACATGTATACCAACATAACAGAAAAAAAATGCGAACATCGAACATCCGTAACTCACGAAAAGATGAAAATAACGGTTATTTTTTTATCACACCTCGTAGTCTATTATACAAACTACAGCATTGATAGGGTCTCAAGAGCCGACCATAGTTAATTTTTTTATTTCCTTTCGAAAATCTGACTAGAAGTGATTGTTTTTGCTCTGAGTCGAAATTGAGCTTGAATTGTATTTATCCCAACTGTAAAGATGAACTTCTTTTGCCATTCGAAAAAATTTTTAACCAGCCATAATAGCTCCCAATGTAGACCGAATTCTTCTAAGAAGAATATTTCATAATAAATGAGAGGTGATATTACTCATTTGAATACAATAAATTATTTAAAGAGAACTACCAAAATGCCCGAGAATTAAAAACCTATACTCTACTTATCACTCAAACAGCTGAAGTTGCATTTGCCTACTCAATGTGAAAAAAATATTTCCATATTAAATCAATCTTCCTATTGCTGGTTTAATTTTTTATCATTTCCAACGAAACTGAAATCTATGTTGTGTTGTTGGTACTGGGGTAACAAACTTCTCCGACTTTATCTGTGTCCCAGGTATCTTCTACATCACAGTCAGTTTAATTGGCGTATTCAGAATAGATGTTTTATTGCATACCAGTTGTTTACCATTTATATTCAAAAGTGTGGTTCTAAGTTTTTGAGTGGATAAAAGGCACCGCTTAAGCTGTATTTAAATACTTGCTTTTTGACCTGCTTTTGATTAAATCTATTTGTTAAATTAAGGAACATTATCACAGTAATATAATATTTATTATTATTATATTACATGAGCCAGTGCCAACTGAGGTCTGTCTCCACTCTATATCCAAACAATTGACCGTCACTAAAATGGCTAATAAAAAACTAACATTTTTGTCATTAAATCATGCGAATTAAACGATAGTATTTCAAAAATAATACGGTTCATGACATACTACAATGGTAAAGTCTCTCGAAGTTCTGTATTGCTGACCCAAAAACACAATGGAGAACCATTGTAAATAGTTGTAATTTTTCAGTTTGCTCTTTACTAATCTAACTCGTTAGTTTTGGCGCTACGATTGGAAGGTACCATTCCAACATACCCACTGCACCAACATACCAAATTCAAAATCCAAACAAATAAAATAAAACAAATATTTCCATATGTTAGAAATCTATTATTATGTTAGAAATCTATTATTATAACAACTGAGTTGGGAATGTATTCGGTAAAGATGTAAAGAACAAGAATCCACGAATGGTAGAATAGTTACTTAAAATTATTTTCTATTTTAATTTTACCATAAATATGGAGTTTATTGACAAGATTTTATTCGTACTTTCAAGGAAAGGCATTGTTACCTTCCAAACGCGGCTGTAGTTACGGGTTAAAATGATTGGTTTTGAAAGTGGCTTGATCAGATCTGCAAATTTTAAAATGTGATCTTCCAATACTTTCATGTTTATAATGGAAGTAACAAGTACGAGACCACAACAGTTTTTCCGCAAACTGCGTAATGCCGATTAATGGGAATGAAAAGTAAAGGAGAGTCGTGATTCTTATTGTAAAGTAAATTGAATGTGTATTTTATTTAATCTCTTTATATTACATACACTTTGATCTTACGTCAATCGCCCCAACCGCCTCATAAAACTCACGAATGAAAATAGCACACACAGCGATCCGCCTTCCTTTTTATAATACATAATTTTTGTCAGAGATTTGTTTTCTTGTGATTTCTGTAATTCGTAAAGGTCATCACAATAACGTCACAGGAGCCGCTAGATAGAAAGGCAAAATTTTGACAGGCGCTATTTTTTGTACTGTTTCATATTTTTCAAACACTTATGACTAAACAGTAAAGAGCACTTGGGCGTGTCACTACATTGAAATTGAAACTTTAAGGAATTCTGCACAATTGACCTTCATTTGTCTGCCACTGCCCCCGCTCAAAGTTGCTAAATTGCCACACGAAACCGAATAATTTCGAAATTTTAATTAATGTTCCGCAATCTGACATTTATTGCCTCTACAATTGACAGGCAAAGTCAATAAATATCGCCTCAGAAAATTCGCAAAATTAAAATATCAGCAACAAGGACCTCTCACCACTGTACGGGTGCCTCGATTTCAAAACCAAAGAGAGGCGCTATTGAATTATAAATAACGAAAATAATGTCATAATTAATTTGGCAAGAAAAAGCGAAAAAATGCCCGAAAAACGCAGACATACTTTTTAGCGTTACTGCTGCCCACCAACATCGGAAGTTTCCCAGCGGTGAGGCAGGCCGAACGCCGCCCGATCCTCCGCAACTGCGCACATAAATATCAAACAAATTACACAAATTTAATATTTCTGTCGGCGCTGCATTTGCACACAGTTTGCACCAAAAATTCAAATAAAATCAAAATAAAGCAATCACAATAATCGCGTATGAGGAATTAGCTTCATTATTTATGTGGCGAATCCAACATGGCGGGCGCCTGTGATGCGCTGCTGAAGCATTTATTTGCCAGAGCGGAGCGGCCCACGTCTCGGGGCGTCTTCAAATTCAAATATCAAAACCGAAATATATCAAAAGCGGGATTTGCGGCATCTGCGGCATTTGGGATATGCAGTGCGAAACGCTGCAAACTTTGTATGTGGAAGCGCACGCGTTGCATTGTGTGTGTGTGGCATGTGTTGAAATTCATACTTTATTGGGGCCCTAGTCGCCTGCTGTGATTCATGCTGCTGCAAAATAATATTCGAATTGAAATCATAATTTCGTTTCTAATTTGAACACAAATTCTCAAAAAATTACCTCCACTGCACGCAATAAATTTAAACTTTTTGCATTATGTTCAGAGTTAATGCTCAAGTCAACATGGCATTAATTATGCTTCAGATTAGGAACGTCGGAAATGCTTGAGCAGCGGCTTTTAATCCGGGGCTGCCACTTTGTGTGTAATTACATGAAATCTCAACTACTTTTAATAATTTAAACTTTTTGGTTGTAATTAAAATTTTTGTGTGATTAACCTGGCACAATTAAGCTCAGTCTAAATCCACTCACATTCACCACAATCCATTCAACATTTCTCTTCCATCCTCAATGCATACCAGAAAACTTGAGAATATTCAAGTATATACGAGTATATTTGTTGACGCGCTGTAATAATAGCATCAGCAACGTCATAGACGGGTCGAACTCATAGTGGAATTACTATACCTGGTAGTGCAAATAGGAAGATTGATAAATTTGATATCTGTGCTGTGAAAAATATTCTAATAGCGGTGCTTCATGTTTGTGCTTTAATCATCTAACTGGTGATTTCGACATCAGTTAGTAAGGACTTAAGGAGAACTGGTAGTAAAGCTTCCAATAGGGTGTAACTACGACAGTTAAATAACTAACCAGTACAATCCAAGGCAATGGTGCCAACAGTAACAAAAAAAAGAAAATTGAAATACATAGGCTGATTGACAAAGCTATCTCAGAACATTACTTACCCACCTACTTTCGTGGCCTAATCGCAGAATCTGCGAACTAACCCGCTATCAGGTTACGGCCGAATTTAACAGCGCTCGGCAGGCGCCTCTGCTTTGCGCGCGTCTTCTCCAATCTGTTATACCAAGCGTGGTTAGGGTTTTCTCGACTTGGTCCTTCCATCAGAGGCATGCTCGTCCCCTACGTCGTCGTCCAGCGGCTTCTGCTTCGAACACTTTTTTCGCTTCTTCATAAGCACGACGTGTCCAAGCCAGCGTAGACGATGTAGTGTTGACTATGTCATGTAGAGCTCGTACAGTTGATGGTTCATCCGAATACGGTAGTCGTCGCCGACACGAATAGGACCGAAGATTTTACGAGCACCCTTGCGCGACTGCATCAGTCTGCGACACGACCCATGCTTCTGCGCCATAGAGCGGCAAGGGTAGGATGAGCGTCTTGCAGAATGTCAGTTTTGTCGGGCGAGAGAGGGCTCTACTACACATTTGCTTACTGAGCCCATAGTAACACCTATTAGCAAGCGTGATTCTTCATTTAATTTCCAGGCTAACGTTGTTTTCCGTGTTAATGGCGGCGCCAAGGTATATAAATTCCTTGACAACTTCAAAAGTACAGTTGTCCACTGTAACATGGGATCCTAAACACCGAGTACCCCTGTCTTGCCCTCGCTCACCGTCATACCCACTTTCGCTGATTCTTTTTCAATTGCGGATATCTCAGAACCACTGCTTTCAATAATATGAAGTGTCTCAGGTATTCACTTTATATTCGTTAAACTGATCCTTAAGTACATATTTTATTTTACTCTTGCAAATTTAAAAAAAGTTTAATTATGTTAAAATTTCTTATAATGTGGAGCAAATTAAATATAAATAAAATACCAATATAGTCGAATACTAACGCACTCGAATATTGGCCAATTTGCAATTCAGCTTTTCTCTTTAAAACCTTTCAAAATTCATTCTCGCCTAAAATCAAAATTAGCTTTCAAATCGCAAACTTGTTAACACTGGCCAATCAGGTTGTCGTTTCCAAAAGAAGTTGCAGTATTATTCCTTTGTTTGTTTCTGAAGAAGATCTAGAAGGCAATACACGAGTATAGACCATTATTTTCCTTTCTTATAAGTTGAATATAAGGACAAGTTTTCCGAGGAAGCAGTCATCTTTCCCTGATTAATGGGATACAGCAACAAATAAACTATGATAGACAAGCATCAAGATTTCTTCCAGTCAAAATGATGTAGCACAGGGATTCATAATAGGACTATCCCGTTCTGGTTATACATTGATCATCTACTAATCCATACACATGCTGACGATGTCGTCGGTGAAATCACAGAAGTTTTATTGTTACTAAACTTACTTAAATAGAATACGAGCATGTAACTGACCGTAACTCACGGAACTGCTCATTAATACCTTGAAATCAGAAATACTTACGAATCATTTACCAAAATTAGATCAATTCTAATCAATTCTACCTGAAATCAAGCTTGGAGAAAGTTCAGTATCCAAGAAATTTGGATTACGCATATAATTTATACAATTGGTAAGTAGGGGGCTTCGTGATCTTTTCTATAAACAATAAATTGATCATTGTGAAAAGCCTTATTTTACCCAGACTAATGAATATCCAAAATATTGTGCAATATTTGTTAGTAGTCAATAAGTAAGAAGCTCAAAATAGTATACAATAATACTGCACTTCACATCTATAACCTTACACGATGTGAGCAGTTCTCCAACTGTGCCAATAAAATCCGTGGTTACTCCCTAATCTTGTTAAAATCTAACAAAATATCGTTCACGCTGTTCTGCATCTTATAATTTGAACCAGAGAACATGACTACTAGTATATAAGTTAAGAACAAACACATTGAAATATTCAGGTATCCAACTCATTAGCAAACGTGTACCAAAATCTGCTGACGCTATGTCTACGGTACTTCCGTGGGAGCAGTGATAAAAACACCTTCCACGCTTGCATCAAATAACCAACATAAGCAGAGCACCACAACAGTGATAACGGCAATAAAAATAACTAATACAAACACAGCTTGAGGTTAGCATTAAGGTATTAATGAAATGTTAAGTCAGTCTAAGTTTTGGATTCAATTAAATAAAACGAAAGACATCAGAGTTCTCTCTGATGTGCTTTTTAAAAAAACTAAATAAATACAATTTAGTTTAACTGGCGCCCGAGCAGGGACCAGCGAAGTCACTAGTAAAATCGTGAATAAAAAAGTGAGAAAAATAATAAGAAAAAAGTATCGCTAAGTTTACGTGTTACAAAAAAAAAACGAGAAACCAAACAGTATCGTTGGTGACAAGTGCTAGAGAAAGCTGAAAAAAAGTAGCAGGAAAGAGGCCCCCAAGTAGACGTATCATCGTAGGAACAGGAGCTTTTGACAAGCAGCCGCCTGCCCAAAATATTCAACAAAACAAAGCACCGCTGGGAAAAACCATGAAGAATACTTTAAGCATATTTCTTGTGTATTTGTATGTAAGTCATAAACATTTTTTTAAAAAAAAAAAAAATACAAAGGAAAAAGTTAAAGTAAACAAAAAAGAGTAAAGAAATAAATAATCAAAAGATAAGTTCAAGTTAAATTTTTTCTAAATAAAAAAAAAAGGGAAAGTAAATAAAAAATAACAAGAAAACTAAGAAATAATTACAAGTAAATTTAAAAAAAAAAATTAATAAATCTATTATAAATAACGTTTGGTGAAGGAATCAAAACATTTCTTTAATTTTTTTTTATTTTTATCCATTACTTTTAAACATGTCGACTCCAGAAGAACAACTTAGTGAAAAACTAGCACAATTAAGGGTTACTAATAGTCTGATCAATAATTCTAACCAACAACCACCTAGTACAAGTCATAATCCTCAACCACTAATACTGACGGAAGCACTAACCAGACAGATTACGGAACTGATTACATCGACAGTACAGAACCTCCATAACCCGTTTGTCGAAAACGACGAAAGAGACTATACGGTCCAATTTAATTCGACAAATTTGGATGAATTGGATAGGATCCCAGACATTGTAAAGTGCTTACGCGAATTTTCTGGGCAACCAGGAGAATTTAACTCCTGGCGTAAAACCGTGGACAGAATATTTACTGCATACGAAAATGTTAAACGAACACCAAAATATTACGCAATATTACACACCGTCAGACACAAAATCATAGGAGAGGCAGATACTGCCTTAGAATCATACAGAACTCCGCTAGATTGGTCTAAAATAAAAAAATGCCTAATGATGCATTATTCGGACAAGCGCGACATCGGCACGCTTGAATATGAAATGATCACACTAACGCAACGAAACAGTACTATAACAGAATTCTACCAGCGAATTTACCAATACCTATCGCTGATATTAGACAAAATCGCTTGCTTAGAATTAAGCGAAGAGTCACTTCAAACAATGACTAATGCGTATAGGGAAAAAGCATTAGACACTTTTATTCGGGGACTCAACGGTGAACTTCCTAAACTTTTAAGCGTTCGAGAACCAACGACACTGCCACAGGCCCTACATCTGTGTCAAAAATTAGATAACATGGCATATAGAATGAACTCCATGCAGAGGCCAAATATTCCCAGAAAACCCGATTATCCATTGCCGCCTTTGCGACCACCACGTCAAAACCATCCTCCCATGCAACCTATTAGAAATAGATTTTTCCCAGAACTAACACATTTGCCTCAGTTCAGATACGATAATAATCCACATAATAGATTCCAGCCCAATAATAACAATTACCAACATAATAACTCATACGGGTTTCAACCAAAACCCCATTTCGGTCATTCAGGATTCAATAACCGACCATACCTTCCACCTAAACCTCCCGTACCTATGGAAGTTGACCCTTCGGTACACTCCAGGCAGGTAAACTACCAAAACCGACCACAGAACAACTATAATAGACCTCAAATTCCCTTCAATCAATACCAAAACCCAGCACAAAAACGACAATTGCCACCTTTTTCTCAGCAAAACCATCAACCCAACAAAATTCAGCGAACATTCTTTACTCACACAGAAGATCCGTACTATGAGTCTGAGGGATTTTATTCCGAAGAACGTCTTGAAGATAACTTCGAAGCAAATCACCACCCGACGACAGAACAAGAAGACATAAAACAAACCGATGACGTTCATTTTTTAGACTAAAAGACTCTTCGCTACCATACTATGAATTCGTAGCGAAGAATGGACATAAATACAAATTTCTACTTGACACCGGTTCCAATAAAAATTACATACAACCAAATCTCATTCGCAGACCACAAAAAAATTCAAAATTATTTTTTGCAAATTCCATAGCAGGAAAAGTACAAATTTCACACCATGCATATGTAGACATATTTCATGAAGAAATTGAGAAAATCAAATTCTTCTTACTACCTGGATTAGAAACATTCCACGGTATCATTGGTAATGATACGCTTAAAGAGCTCAACGGGATTATCCATACAGATAAAAATTACTTTATTTTAAGGAATAGATTAAAATACCCATTAAAACAATTTAAAACGGACTCAGTAAACAACCTAGAAATTAGAACAGATCACCTTCCAAAGCAACAAGAAAAAAGGCTACAAGCCGTTCTAAAATCATTTCCTACACTTTTCTCTGATCCCGACAAAAAACTTACTTACACAACAACTGTTCAAGCCGAAATTCGCACTACAACAGAAACACCAGTATATTCCAAAGCATACCCCTATCCAATGGCACTCAAGGACGAAGTGGAAAGACAAGTCCGAGAGATGCTCGATCAAAACATCATAAGGCCATCAAAGTCGCCATACAATTCTCCAGTATGGATTGTCGCGAAAAAAGATGACGCATCCGGCGAAAAAAAATACCGGATGGTGATCGACTACAGGAAATTAAACTCTGTAACCATAGCTGATAAGTACCCTATCCCCGAGATAAATGAAGTTTTGTACAATCTCGGTAAAAACGCCTACTACACCGTAATCGATCTTAAGAGTGGTTTCCACCAGATACCTCTTAAGGAATCTGACAGAGAAAAAAGAAAACCAGTAGACCTTTTCTTCGGTAGAACCGTTGATTTCAGCCCACAAGATTACGAAAAAACTCGACAGGACAACATAGAAAAACTAAAACAAAAACAGCAAACTGACTTACGATATCACAACAAAAAGAAACACACAATCAAGGATTATATACCAGGACAAGTAATCTACGTAAAGAAAAACAAAAGATTAGGAACAAAACTGTCAGCAAGATTCAAAGAAGAAATAGTAAAAGAAAATAGAAATACTACAGTAGTTACAGAATCAGGAAAAATAGTTCACAAAAGCAACATACGCAACTAAGTTCTCTTATAAACAATTATAATTTTCCAGACCATATGCAACGCAGAAATACAAATACTGGACTACACGAATTCACAACTAATCACGATAGACACAGGAACGGCTAGACTGCAGACAGGAACATATAAAATCATCCACGTGATCGAATTTGAAAAATATCAAACGTTTATTGACGAAACGGAAATAGCAATAAAGAGAACAATGAAAGAAAATCAATCCTTATATCCTTTCCTACTCCATACCATATCCCAGATCCGAAATAATATCGATAGAATGATACCTAATAAAAGGACACAACGGTCACTAGATTTTATAGGCACAACATGGAAATGGATCGCAGGGAATCCAGACCATGCTGATTTTAATATTATCGAAGAAAAAATTAATAACGTTTTAGAAAACAATAATAAGCAATTTATTATAAATAAACTTACAATTGAACAAATTAATAAATTAACAAAAATAACAAACGATATTTCAAAGAATATGAAAAACGAAAATATCTTTAAAGAAGAATTTATTTTGAAAATAAAATATCAACTAGAAATAATAAAAGAAGAAATTGTGAACATAGAATATGCCTTAAATTGGGCCAAAGCAGGAATAGTTAACTCTTTCATATTGTCAAATGAAGAAGTCAATATCACAAAAATCTTTATTGAGAAAGAAGAGGCCCCATACTCGAATATAGAAGAGGCTCTCGAATTTGCAGATATAAAAATAGCCAGCAATAGGACAACTTTGATTTATATAATTAATATACCTACCACTACATATAATCACTGTAATAAAATTATGATAAAGCCCATAAAAAAAGGCAATGTTATTAATAAAATTGATTATGAAAACATTTTGAATTGCAATAATAAATTGTATGGAATAAAGAATAACTGTAAAACCTATAATAAGTTATCAATTTGCCCATATGGCAATATAATAGACATAAGTAATACTTCATGCATACCAAATCTAATAAAAAGTCGACCGGAGAGGTGCACAATAATTAACAACCAACATGTTCCTGACGTAGAAGAAATCTCAACAGGTCTCTTGCTTCTTAACCAATATAATGGGTCATTAATAATGAACAATGAAACTATACCACTTAAAGGAAGTTTTATAATAAGCTACCAAAACACGAGCGTAGAAATCAACAATAGAACATATTCGACAAAAGAAGTTAGTATTCATAAGCCACTGCCGGCATTACTACAACCAACCTCCAAATCAAAAGCAGTTGAGGAAATCCTGTCATTAGAAATGATCAAGGAATTGAATATTAATAATACTAAACATATTAATTTACTAGAAAATAGTAACGAAATTTCGCTAGCTGCTAACTTAACTCTAACAACCTTGGTAATTATTTTAATAATCATTATAGCCAGGAAAACCTGTTTTTCAAAAAAATGGCAACAGATAAAAATCATCAGGATATCAAGGGATAAACTAAAAAAGGATAACAAATCGCCACTAGACTGTCCGACAGCAAAAACTCCCGAACTATCAATTTCCACAATAGAAGGCCTAAATCAAATTTTCAACAAGGAAACCATTTCAAACGAGGACGTTTGAACTTAAAGGGGGAGAAGTTAAGAACAAACACATTGAAATATTCAGGTATCCAACTCATTAGCAAACGTGTACCAAAATCTGCTGACGCTATGTCTACGGTACTTCCGTGGGAGCAGTGATAAAAACACCTTCCACGCTTGCATCAAATAACCAACATAAGCAGAGCACCACAACAGTGATAACGGCAATAAAAATAACTAATACAAACACAGCTTGAGGTTAGCATTAAGGTATTAATGAAATGTTAAGTCAGTCTAAGTTTTGGATTCAATTAAATAAAACGAAAGACATCAGAGTTCTCTCTGATGTGCTTTTTAAAAAAACTAAATAAATACAATTTAGTTTAACTTATATATACGAGGTGTGATAAAAAAATAACCGTTATTTTCATCTTTTCGTGAGTTACGTATGTTCGATGTTCGCATTTTTTTCTGTTATGTTGGTACACATATCTGTTATATATGTTGGCAATACCAACCATTTTGGATTGTCAGTTTGTTTTTGACAGATAAAAAGGTTAGTCGTGTTTTGGTGTGCTCTTCGATTTTGTACTATTCGAAAAAAATGGATCAAAGAAACTGTATTCAGTTTTGTGTAAAAAATTAAATTAAATGCGCAAGGACATTTGAAATGTTGACTGTGGCCTTTGGCGAGTCTACTATGAGCAGAACACAAGTTCAATTGTGGTATAACCGATTTAAGGAAGGCCGAGAAGATGTCAATGACGATGCTCGTCCTGGTCGCCCGAGCACGTCAACAACCGATGAAAACATTAACGCAGTGAAGAAAATGATTTTGGATAATCGTCGAATCACTATCAGAGAGGTTGCTGATGACGTTGGCATATCGTTCGGCTCATGCCAAGCAATTTTTACGGATGTTTTAGGCATGAAACGTGCGGCAGCAAAGATTGTTCCAAAATTGCTAAATTTTGAGCAAAAACAACGTCGCATGGACATCGCTCAGGAGCTGTTTTTGGCCAAAAACAAAACCGTTATCATGCCTCAACCACCGTATTCACCGGACTTGGCCCCCGCTGACTTTTTCCTCTTTCCAAAACTGAAGACACCGATGAAAGGAAAGCGTTTTGCTACGATTGAGGAGATAAAAGAAAAATCGAAAGAGGAGCTGTTGGCGATACCAAAAAAAGCGTTTCAGTAGTGTTTCGAGGATTGGAAAAAACGCTGGCATAAGTGTATTATATCTGAGGGGAATTACTTTGAAGGGGACAAGATAGTTGTTGATGAATAAATAAATACTTTATTTTTTGATCACACAATAACGGTTATTTTTTGATCACACCTCGTATATGGCAAATTGCAGTGCCTTCATTTCAGTAGAATATAATGTCAATGCTGATCCAAAAGAATATCATCAATTTTGTAAACTTCAGAATCGGAAAGTCCATAACAATTATGCAAAAACATTTGAACTTACTGACAACTGATTATGATTGCCCAGTTAACTACTTTAACTGTTTTGCTTTTCCTGTTTCTTAAAATTGGTGCGGTTACTGCATCAAGTAAACTTTTATTTATCAAGTGTATTGTCTCAAGTTTCAAAAGTACCTATACTCATATATATACACAAAAGTACCTATACTCGTATACCACACAAATTTTTCATATGTATATGTTAGTCGGATTTTACTATAGAATTTCGGCGTTATATTAACAATAATAACAGGTCCACAGGATTGTTGTCTGTACTTGAAAGTATAGACAACAAAAACCACTGCGTAGTTGTATACTTGGACATTGCAAAAGCATTCGACAAGGTGTGGCACAAAGGACTTCTATATAAACTTAAGCGAATATTTCCACAAAACTATGACATTTTAAAGAGCTATATAAGCAAACGACAATTCTATATAAAATATGACGAGGATTGCTCAGACATCCTACCAATGACAGCTGGAGTACCACAAGGCAGGTAGGACCTCTACTATACTTAATAGTCACAACAGCTGTACCAATTCCAACGAAAAGCAATGCGATGATGGCAACATTCGCAGACGCCTCAGTTGTAATAGCATCACACAATGATGAAAAAAGGCAACAAATTCAATCCAACAAATATTGGACAATGCAGTAGCATGGTGAGACTTTTGGGGAATAGAGATAAATAAAGACAAAACTGTACAAGTTGTATATACAAACAGAAAATCGACAAAATACAGCCTTTCTATAAAGGGCAAACAAATAAAAACTCACTCTGCTGCAAAATATTTTAGAATAACTAACCATAGACGAAAAATTTACTTGGGAGCAGCATATCATTAACAAGCGAAACGATGCAAAAAATAAGTACCGACAGTTTGGTGAGCATCTAGGCTGTCTCTCTACAACAAACTAGTAATATACAAGACAGCAATAGCAACTATTTTGAAATATGGAATCGAGATATGGGGAACAGCTAACAAATCAAACTTAAGACGAGGTTATACACCGTGATCTACTCATGAAACCATCATGGAAACAATCACAAAATGCAGCACCAAACATATACACAGACTGAGAGGCCATCAAAACCTGGAACTGCGTAGTGCAGCAGACACGGAGGGTGCAACTCCAAGAAGATTGAAGCGAATTACACCTGCAGAACTTACAGGAAGATTTACATAAATAAATACATAACAATAACAAAGTAAATAATTAATTATATATATAAATAAAATGAACAAATGGATGGATAAATGGACAAAATTTAATAAACAAATAAATAAACGGAGTTCTTTTGGCATTAGCAAAAAGAACATATTAAATCCCAACCCGCACAAAATATTACTTAATATTATTGTTATATATTGTAATATATAGAGGAAGAAATAAAAAGAACAAAAATTTTAACAATAGGAGTGAAACTGTGGAGCTTTAAAAAGATACCGGAGCAGTTGCATACAATTGGAAGTGAGAATGTTCGTGATCAGTTTTTCTTTTATTATGATTCAGACGAATATCGTTTAATAATATCTCGAGGGGTTTGGTCAAAAGTTACACACACAAATTTTATTTGTCCTTTTTAATGTTATACAAAAAGTAATAAGTTCTTAACTATATTCCAGTGACGATATCAAGTGCTGCAGAAATTTTTTTTATAAATAAAGATATTATGATTTTTTACTTCAATATTTAATTTAGAAAATTTTTGATTGAGTTGCAACACCACGATATCTGACTGCATTGGTTTGGTTTTAAAATAGATGAAGTTCTCTATGATAGGATGTGTGCTCTTTCAATGCAAACTTGCGAATATTGCAACATGTCGGTAGGAACTCTAAAACGGTTGAAAATATTGGCTGATATTGTCGGTAGATTAGAAGAAAAAGCAAGTATATAAAACCGTACGAAGGACACCGCCCCGTTTCTTGAGAAATACCATCATCTTTGAAGTTGACTACTCCGGATTTTATGGAAGTTTGTAGACTTCAATTGTCTTAATTAATTTGTACAAATTAGTCCCTCGTTCCAAGCTCTGTCGAAATTGATGGTTACGAATAAGATAATAAGAAAGAATCGATGATGCCTGCTCAAATCCAGTTTTATGTTCAATAGCGCCCAATTCGATTACTGCAAAAAATCCAAATTACGACGTTTAGCAACTTCTTTAACCTCATGGATGTAATCAAAGTACGATTACCCGCTGGTACTTTGCTAGGATTTTAGATTCAGCCATCGTTGTCTAGTGATAGCCTTGTTGTCCGGACAGTTTCTTTCTAAATGATTTTATTTTGGAGGCAACAACCATAGTTGCTAGTACTTATTCCACACCCTTGATTTATTTATTATATAGATATAATTATTTATGGTATATAAATATAATGGTGTAAATTATTTAATTGTTGTTTCAGTGTTTGCAATTTGAATAATGTGGATAGGAGGATGTGGTTTAAGAGCATCATTGGGAGGTTCTGGGAAAGATATAACATCTTTGCTATAATCCCTGTAGGAGTAGTTTGACGAAGTACATTGTGTGCCTTTTTGAAGATTATTGCTCCACAGAGAGTGGTTTGTCGCTTTCGTGATTCGATTATGGATAGTTGTAGTTAACATTATCTATCTTATAATAGGAATGAGATCCATAATAACTAATTTTGTTTCGAATAGTCTTAGGATAAGGTTCACTAAAATACGTGTGGGGTCTTCTCCCAACATAGGTACGAGTGTTTTGCATGTCTAATGATATTATACCACATAACTAAAATAAACGAGTAAGGAAGTCTGAAGTCGGGCTAGACCGATTTCGAAATACTCTCTACCTTCCCTTGTGCGTGCGAGTTAAACAATGACGATGCTTTATTCGTAAATCATCATTAGGAGCATAAGGAAATTTTCGGTAGGGTACCCTAAGTTGACTACGCAATATTTTACTCCTTTCAGGATTAGAATGATACTAGCCAAGTCCTACCTTCTCCCAACTATGTTGTATGGTTGTGAAATATTTGGGAATTGTGATGCAGTAAATAAGCGAAAATTCAATGTGTTATTTAACACTATAACGAGGTACATTTATGGTTTAAGTCGAAGAGATCATGTGTCTGGGCGCGCAATAGAACTTTTTCATATCACATTCGATCAGCTTCTTGACACTCGAAGTATTCTATTGTTGCATAAGATTATTTGCACACAGGAGCCTCCATATTTGTTTAGGCGCCTTAAATTTACTCGCTCTGGCCGTACTAATCGGCTTGTCCCGTTAAGACATTCCTCACTTATATCTGATCGTCAATTTTTCGTTAATGCTGTGAGACTTTGGAATTCACTGCTTGCACGGATTCAAGGTATTGGCAATGCTAATCTATTCAAAATTGAGCTTAATAAACACTTCCAGGGGCAATGAATTTATGAGCTGAGTTGGGTTGCGCTATGGATTGTGTGTGTCCGCGTACACTGTTTATATGTATGCATCCTTTTGTGACTAACAACAAATTTAAAGCTGTACATTTTTATTGATTCAAAGGTGTATTGTATTGATGAATTGAATGATGAATTGTTGAAATGCATATTGTAAAGTTCTGTTTTAGTACTCTGTGAGCTATTGTATTTTATAGTGTAAGTTAAATTATGTCCGGATTATTGTACTAAATGTATCATTTAATGTTATTGGGACAATTTTACAAGGTTTTGCCTTAATGTCCCAAGGTGAACGTAAATTAATAATAATAATAATAATAATAATAGAGGGAGGCGTGGCCGTTTTCTGATCGACCCCATTTCTTGGGAATTTCAATTTCTTTGTAGCGGTAATATACGTACTAATTTGGCATAGGTTATAAGTTTTAAACATGTATCAATAGAGAGCATGGTTCTCAAAATGACCCGCCAATTTTTTGTTTTGCGTTTTATACTAATACTCTGAACCTTCGTACGAAGGTTGCTGAATCTTGCCTATGGCCCAATAAATTAATATTGGAAGTACTCAAGAAGGTGATTCTGAGCATGTGTGTATACTTAATTCCATACCCGCTACGCTTCCTTCTTGTAGTGAAACCCCTCTCAACCGCACAAACTTAGTGTACCTTTTTTATACTTTTTAAGTTAAAGGGTACAGAAATGGAAGATTACGAGTACACACTTTGGTAATTGTTCTGTCTTATTTGTATGAGTGTAATTTACTATTAGCCAGTAAATTTTAAAGCCACTCTTAAAAGTCGTCTGCAGGGTAGGTGTCTCGGAAACCCGAAACCATCGTCGCAGTTTATGAATGGGTGTAGAATTTTTCATCCATATTTCAGCAGTGATTATTTTGAGAAGATGGCACTTAAATTTAATATTCCTTATCAGAAATCCCATTTAAGCCAATTTCTCAAGCTTTACGGCAGCAATTATTGTCATCAATATTGCGCAATTGGCCAATTGGCGGTGGAGAAGTTTAACAGCAACCGCCGCAGCCGCCGGCGGTAACTGCACTTATTGCTAACCCGCTGCGGCGGCTATGGCTGCTTTCCGTGCGCGGCAGCCAATTGCGCAAGCATTTAAGCGATTAGGCCAAGTATTTAGGCGCCGGCCTACGTGCCTTCTGCGGCCGCTCAAAGAAAGTGCGCTAATAGATTAAAAATTTGCTAAGCGGGCTGCAATTACGGTTGGCAGCTTCTGCAAGTTGAGTTCAATTATCGTACGTGCTGTGCATGTAATTTGCCAATTTATTGCCGATGTGTTAAGAAACCCTGCAACACACACACACACACACACACACACACTGGGAATGCGTTCGCATTAGAACCGAGCGTGGTGGGGACAGGCACAACGAGTGGAAGCGTTGAAATGTGCACTAGTGTGTATAGAAGTGGGCGCGCTTGCGCACTCTGTCTGTAAGAGACTCCTGCCAGCGCGAATGCAGTGCAGTAGGTAACGATGTTAGTAAAATTTATAGAATCAGTGATATTTAAGGCGTTGCAGGCAACAATAATTTATGAACTGCCGCAGAATTTATTGATTGATGCTCCGCACAGTGATGGCATCAGTGCCGCAAGTGCGAGTGCGATTGCTGCTTGCAATTGGGCAATGCGAATTTATGGGGAAATGTTCTTAAATTGCCTTCACTCGTTCGCTGCGGTTAAGAGATATTGAAATCACTTTTCCCATTACAGTTTAACGGTTTTTGTATTATGTCTATGGCCGTTACAATTTATTGCCGTCGGGCACGCACTTCGGCTGCTGCGTCCCAGTGATATCAATTATCCTTACTCACTTGGCAGTGGCGCTGCTAGAGATGGTAAACAGCCGCGGCGCCACAGCGCTCATTGCTCGTCGCAAGTTGTACACATAATAACCATTTCTCTTATTGTGCAAAAGGATTTAGGCAATTTGACCTATTTTCATAACTGCCGCGTTGCCTGGTCATAATTACTGCAAGTGAGCCTCCCCAAAGGCGCCCAATGTAGCGTCGTTCCGTATGCGGTAATTCCACCCCATTGTCACCACATCAGCGGAAAGTTGCTTGCGCTTTTTTGAATTGTCTTTATATATTTTCTGTTAGTGCAGAACTTCTTTAATTGGCACATGTTTGAGTGTCCATGCTGCTCATGTTCATAAGGTTGTTTGCGGAAAATAATTTGTTCACATTGTGTGACACTGCCTGCAAAGTAGGCGGAAAAGAGCAAACATTTTGTTTGTTGATGGTTTATTTTTTTTATTTCCTTTTTGTTGTCAACTTTGGCAGTAAATTAATATTTCAATTTCAATGATGACTCAAAATCGGACCACCAATAGGTCGTTGGAAGAGGCTCACATTATTCTCGCTAGAAATCTTATTGTTTCTTTCAATATAAAGATGGATGTGTCGCGAAAAGACTAGTCTCATATTTAGTACAGTGGTGATAGCTCTCTCAATACTCAGTAATTTCAATTATTCTTGAATCCGATTTATTCGTAAGGCAATTATAGAAGAACAATTTATATATTAAAAGTTTGTATTTAGGTTTATCTCTACGGGATCTGCGAATATACCGAAATTTAATACACGTAAATTACCAGATAATAAACAAAACTTTAATATCACCACTCTAACTCTTTCGGGATTAAGACAGTCCTAAGCTGTTCTGGGAGATTTTGATCCTAAAAGAGCTAAGGAGGTATAAATATGGATCGGAGTAAATTAAAAATTATCACATGCATTTTAAGCGGACACTGTAGACTCAACTACCATATGAATAAGTTGGGTATATCTTCAGATGCCATCTGTCGATTCTGTAGAGAAAGTGACGAAACCTCACTGCACCTGATCACAGATTGCGGACCATTGGCACACAAAAGACTCACGTGTTTTAAAGAATATATCTTAGATATAAGCAAGATCCCTCACCTTGACTCCTCAAAATATATGAATTCCTGTTGGAAATCAACCTGACAGAAGAACTGTAGATGAGGCTATCCTCATCTTGCAAATAAATAGGGGCATCACAATAGATCTTTCAGGTCGCAGTGTATAGCACCCTTAAATAAATCTAATCCCACTTGAATGAAAGTTGAACTATCGTGATGTGCATTACTACCAAATGTTATTCATCTATCATCATTAGTAGTATATCTACGGAGCCATTATTTACCCGTCTATTTGAAGGCTTTTATATATTTTAGCACATATTCCTAATAGTTTTGGGTGGTATTTTTACACCTCCCATTTGGAGGAAACGCCTTCTACAAACTGCAGGTCATTCACATAGAATGTGCACAGCGGTATCAGGTTGCTTAATATGCAGATATCTGTGGAGGAAGTCCCCAAGTTTTTGAGCCAATACCTAAGCGGACAATGCCCCGTTACATATCCGGTGAGGAGTCTGAGGTTCCCTCTTTTTAACGAAAAATCGTTGGGGCTGACGTTGTCCTAAATTACTAGTCCGTAGCCCGGCGAATTTCCAATCTACCCATTTCCTCAACAATTCTTGGGTGTGTCCTTTTCGTAGTCCACAAAATAGTTCAATGTCTATTAGAGGGCTTATTGCTCCTTTTCGGCTAGCTGGTCGGCGTGTTCGTTGTCTGGGCGTCCTTCATACCATGGGATCCAATGCAATTCTAGTGTATTGTGATGTCCCGGTTCATTTAAAAGGTTTCGGCAATCCCTGATCAGATTTGGTGTGACCATGAAGGCCTGTAACACCTATAGGGCCTCCTGACTGTCGGTTAGTATATATATATATATATATATATATATATATATATATATATATATATATATATATATATATACTAACCTATATATATATATATATATATATGTATATATATATATATATATATATATATATATATATATATATATATATATATATATATATATATATATATATATATATATATATATATATATATATATATATATATATATATATATATATATATATATATATATATATATATATATATATATATATATATATATATATATATATATATATATACAGAACGTTATTGAAGCTGTCGAATATGCGAAACCCTCTTTGTATTCAAATGGTACTCTACTATTGTACGTACTATCAATTCCGAAAGTAAAAGCAACCAAATACCACCTATTGATAACCAGAGCTGCGACATATTTTGGTAAAAAAACAACCTTAGAGTACCAAAAAGTATTGATAAACGATGACGAGACGTTTGGAATAGTGGGGAAATGCCGTTCAACCAATAACTCAACAATATGTGAAGCAGAAGCCGTAAGGAAACTGCCTGAAGAGGGATGTCTGGCGCGACTTCTAAATGGAGGAGACGCCCAATGCCACTTTGAACCCGACAACGGGGAAGTTATGGAGCTGATAGAGGAGAATACTGTGTACCTATCGAATTTTAATGGAACCATCAGAAGCGGGAATCATTCAAAGCTTCTTGAAGGCACATACGTGATTCAGCTTAACAATGAAACTATTGAAGTAAAAAACCAAACATTTTCGAGCACAACATCAAGGAAGTTGCAGGCATTACCGTCAGTTCTCACCAACGTGACAAGTCGGGGTCTCAAACCAAACCTGGAGTATTTACACGAGCTAAGCATGACAAACATTAAGCATCTCAACGCTCTAGGTATCAAATCCCAAATCTCAATAGCAACCGACGCATTGATCCTGAGTGCGGTAATTGCGGCGTTCTTCATTATTTGGCGTAAGTTGACCGGGAGGATTGAGATGCCAACAATCCTTTTGAAATTCAAGGAAAAGTCGGCAATGCCCCAGCCACCTGTATCAACATCAAATCTGCGGGACGCAGATATTTAAGGAGGGGATAGTTAACACATTACTACATTACTACAGTTAGTATGCCAGCCTACCCGCATACCTGAGCTTTCACACCAATTATGCTGACACCATGTCTACGCCGCCCTGCACGAGCATCCGGTGCACCACCGAATCGTGGGAACGTTGCACTAGCAGAAGTGCAGGCATCAGCAGTATGATAGGCTAAGCAGGGTAGCGAGTAAGCTGTAGTGTTAAGAATAATTTTAATGATATGGCATTCTGATTTGGGAGCGGAACGAATAAAGTTTAAAAATATAAACCGGTTGAATTATTTACAGGTATAGAAGACGGGGCCAGTTGCCGGCCCCCATCTTTAATTTTTTGGTGCTCCCTAATGGGAGCGCCTTAACTGGCGCCCGAGCAGGGACCCACTGTTAATGTGGGTTCCTTGAAGAAGACTCCTTAAAAGAGGAGATCACAAGGTGCGGCAGGATCTCGGGTGATGTTGCTGGCTAAAGTTGGACAGATGCAGTGAAAAAATAAAGTAAAATTAATTATTGAAGCATATAAATCCTTATGTCTACATCCTGCGATTCCTACGGGACCCTCCAGGATATAACAAATAAAAATATCTGTGACCCCGAAGATCCTCAGACAATTGTAATAACAAAAAAATAAAAATAAAAAAAATATTTTTCTTCATTGTACTCTGCGCGAAGCATGGTAGTGGCATTGCCTTGGATTCTTGCGGCATCAACTTTGGATCAGGAAATGCTACGCGTCTAAACATCTAGACTAGCTTACCTCGATCCATTATTACCAAACAGCAGGGTTTGCTGGTCCAGCGATAAGCTACTCTATAGTGTCCACGATACGCCCAACTGGGTGCACATCATAGTACACATGAGAACACTATGATTATTTCATGGGCACGGTAGCGAATTTCCAAAATGTTGGAGGTCGCATTGGTCAAAACCCTGGCTGTAGACTGTTCCCTAGTAAGTTTCCTACAATCTAATTGTTGGCGACTAAAGAGGAAAATGCAGTCGTTCCATGGCTATGATGGCCATGGAAGAGTTTAAAGTTCAGAGCACGTTATTCCAGTGCTTGACGCCGTCAACATAAGAACACGGTACTAGAAAGGAATAAAAGGATTAATAAATTTTTCCTTTACTATTTTTTATTTTTTTATTTTTGTTTTATTTTTACAGAATATGTTGGTGAAAATAATATTGTAAGAATTAGTTAAAAATAATTTCAGTGCCAGCAAAACGAAATTTTAAAAAAGAAAAATAGAAATTAATATTTAATTCGATTGTGCCAAAAAAATAAATTGGAAAGATAAAAATTAAATTATAATTCCAGTGTGCCAATAAAAAGTTAAGAGAAAAAATAAAATTGCAAATGTGCCAAAAAGAAAAATAGAAGTAAAGAAAGTGTGCCAATAAAAAGTTGAGATAAAATTCCAGTGTGCCAATAAAAAGTTAAGAGAAAAAATAAAATTGCAAATGTGCCAAAAAGAAAAATAGAAGTAAAGAAAGCGTGCCAATAAAAAGTTAAGATAAAAAATAAAATTCCAGTGTGCCAATAAAAAGTTAAGAGAAAAAATTAAATTCCAAATGTGCCAAAAAGAAAAATAGAAGTAAAAATAAAAAATAAAATTCAAGTGCGCCAAAAGAATATAAAAAACAAAATTTAAAGTAAATTTAATTAGAAAATAAAAAATAAAGGAGGCAAAAAATCGGGAAGTATTCTGAAGACATCTGGCGGAGTAAGGAAAATTGGTGAGTGTTTTGATTTGTGCTTTCTACTTGAATTTTTATAAGAATGGACAGTTTAACTGACAAAGTGACACAGTTGACGGGGGCAGTTAACGTACTACTGGACCAAATTAAGGGAATAGAAACTCGCTTAGTTGCGGCCGAAAGAGCTGCGGGGAGTCGTGATCAATTCCTATTAGGAATAGAGAAGAGGATCAACCAAAGACTCGATAGTTTGAATACAATAGAAGGCTCGTCAGATATTAGGCCTACGGTTATAACTCGTGCACCCCGAACAGAGGAGGAGCTTCGTGAAATCGGTAGATTACCGGATTGCGTAAAGGAACTCCAGGTGTTTGATGGAAATCCTTCACAGTACATTTCCTGGGTACACAATGTTGAGTGTATTTTGAAGGATTACGATATCATCAGGGAAAAGCCCCTTTACCGCTCAATCCTTCTGCATATTAGGCAAAAAGTTAGGGGTAGGGCAGACGCCGCATTAGTGTCCTACAACGTCTTCCAAAATGACTGGGCGGAAATTAAGCGTGTTTTATCCCTACATTACGCTGACAAACGGGACATTCGCACGCTAGAACACCAGTTAAACCAGCTCAATCAAAGGGGATCCAGGCTAGACGAATTTTATGCCACTGTCAACCATCAGCTGTCGTTAATCGTAAATAAAATCAAGAGCGAGGATTACACTGAAGAGACCATGGGTGTGCTTGTGGAGACTTACAGGAATAGAGCTCTGGACGTGTTCATTCGGGGCTTGAATGGTGAGCTCTCTCGCATGCTCATCGTGCAAAACCCATAAAGCAAAAACCAAGCGATATATTTTTTAACAGAACGCAGAGAATTAACTATCAAAATTTGTCAGATTTTAAGAGTAGAGTTCACAAGGAAATAAAGTCTCAAATTAAGAAAAATCAGGAAATAAGGAATTTAACGTTAAATAAGAATAGGCGAGCTCCGCGGAAGTATGAAAAAGGTGACACAATCTATATCAGAGACAAACAGATTAAACCCAAACAAAGACCGTTGTATAAAAAGGCAACTGTAGGAAAGCACAATACTGTGACTATTAATACAGATAAAGGGAAGAAAATTCATAAGGCACAACTCAAAAACACATAAACGAATTTCCTTCATTATTCCTCAATAAGATCAAAAATACAAAGGTCGTAATTTATAAGTTATATTTGAAAAAAAAAGCACCTCACTATAAAAAAATTAAATGAGAAAAAAATGGCTTTTCACTATATAAAAAACTTTATTAGAAAAATGGCATCTCACTATATAGAAAAATTAATGGCATCTCACTATATAGAAAAATTAATGGCATCTCACTATATGAATAAAAGAAGAAAAAGAAAAGTGCACCTCCAAGCAAAAGAAAAAAGAACTTACTCAAAAAATAACTAGTATGTAAGACAACAAAAAATTTTTTCCTTTTTTAAATTTTTATTAAAAACAAAAAAATACAATCGGCACTAAGCAAAATTCTACTATAATAATGTTAAGACTATATTTAAAAATATATATAAGTTGATAACTTTCTCTTCGAGCTAGATTACTGCTGATATTCAGCGCCTCCTGATTCAACATTTTTGAATACAACTCCCCCCTTGTGGTTATTCGTCACGGCGACGCCTGGATTGTAAATGGACATTTTAAACTAATACATACTATCGACTTGGAGTCCTTCGGGACGATACTAATGCAACTTAAGGTATCGGGTAATGCTGTGCGGAACGCTGTCAGGAAACCTTTCATTGATTACAACTTAAATAAGATAACACAGCACCTCGATGAACTACGTGCTGTAAGAACACGAGGACGCCGATCAATTAACTGGATTGGGTCAGCCTGGAAATGGATTGCCGGCTCCCCTGATGCTACTGATTGGGATAATATCTTAAGAAGCCAAAATGATGTCATCAGCAGTAACAACCACCAGTTCAAAGTTAACGAACAACTTTTTAATGTCACGCTAGAAACCACTAACCATCTGAATCTCATGATGCAACATGTAAATTCCCTAGGCAAAGAGATCAACTCTGGAAATGCAGAGACCATAATCGTTAACCAAATTCAGATTTTGAAGGAGCAGATTGGCGAAATAGTACGCGCATGTCAAATGGCGAAAGCAGGCATCGTTAACACGAACCTACTTAATCAAGAGGAAACCGAGCTGATCGTCACCAATGAGGAGGTCTTACCGTACCAGAACGTTATTGAAGCTGTCGAATATGCGAAACCCTCTTTGTATTCAAATGGTACTCTACTGTTGTACGTACTATCAATTCCGAAAGTAAAAGCAACCAAATACCACCTATTGATAACCAGAGCTGCGACATATTTTGGTAAAAAAACAACCTTAGAGTACCAAAAAGTATTGATAAACGATGACGAGACGTTTGGAATAGTGGGGAAATGCCGTTCAACCAATAACTCAACAATATGTGAACCAGAAGCCGTAAGGAAACTGCCTGAAGAGGGATGTCTGGCGCGACTTCTAAAGGGAGGAGACGCCCAATGCCACTTTGAATCCGACAACGGGGAAGTTATGGAGCTGATAGAGGAGAATACTGTGTACCTATCGAATATTAATGGAACCATCAGAAGCGGGAATCATTCAAAGCTTCTTGAAGGCACATACGTGATTCAGCTTAACAATGAAACTATTGAAGTAAAAAACCAAACATTTTCGAGCACAACATCAAGGAAGTTGCAGGCATTACCGTCAGTTCTCACCAACGTGACAAGTCGGGGTCTCAAACCAAACCTGGAGTATTTACACGAGCTAAGCATGACAAACATTAAGCATCTCAACGCTCTAGGTATCAAATCCCAAATCTCAATAGCAACCGACGCATTGATCCTGAGTGCGGTAATTGCGGCGTTCTTCATTATTTGGCGTAAGTTGACCGGGAGGATTGAGATGCCAACAATCCTTTTGAAATTCAAGGAAAAGTCGGCAATGCCCCAGCCACCTGTATCAACATCAAATCTGCGGGACGCAGATATTTAAGGAGGGGATAGTTAACACATTACCTAATACTACAGTTAGTATGCCAGCCTACCCGCATACCTGAGCTTTCACACCAATTATGCTGACACCATGTCTACGCCGCCCTGCACGAGCATCCGGTGCACCACCGAATCGTGGGAACGTTGCACTAGCAGAAGTGCAGGCATCAGCAGTATGATAGGCTAAGCAGGGTAGCGAGTAAGCTGTAGTGTTAAGAATAATTTTAATGATATGGCATTCTGATTTGGGAGCGGAACGAATAAAGTTTAAAAATATAAACCGGTTGAATTATTTACAGGTATAGAAGACGGGGCCAGTTGCCGGCCCCCATCTTTAATTTTTTGGTGCTCCCTAATGGGAGCGCCTTAACTTATATATATATATATATATATATATATATATATATATATATATATATATATATATATATATATATATATATATATATATATATATATATATATATATATATATATATATATATATATATATATATATTTATATATATATATATATATATATATATATATATATATATATATATCATTATTGTACGAGTACCAGGCTTAAGAAATTTTTAATTACCGATTTTCTTAAAATGAAGCATTCTGTTTTGGTAATCAAACTATTTTAATGCCAAAGTGCATCAACGCTAAATGTTTCACATTAGCATCATCAATTCCTAGTAAATGTGATGAGAGCTTTGTTAGAATGTAGTATCGGTATACGTATGGGCCAGTGCTGGACTCGTTCTTTCTCACCTGATATGAACCCTACGTTCTTCGACTGTTATGTTCTCTTTACTTCCAAAATGCTAAAACAACAAAAGCTTGCTTATAAAAACATAATACTAAGCAGAGCCGTAAAGTCCTTAAATCCTTCATCATCAGCAGATAATGTGGCATAACATAGTACAAAATCTGCGTAAAAATCAATAATTTCTTAACTCACAAACTTTCACATATGTATATTTACACCAATTGAGCAAATTGAAATGGCTCATTTCCCAGTACCCACACCAAACATTCGACGTCAGAAACAGAGCAGAAAATGATGGCAGACGAATGCAAACAACTGTTAATTTTCTTTAGATATCTATTCACAAAAAAGTACCAAGCCTGATCTGATTTTCTAAGTCTGTGACCTGGTAGCTCCACTCCTTTTGTAATGACATAAACAGTCTGTTTACGTTACCATTTTATCATGAAGAGTTAAACTTCGTATTTTATTAAAAGTTATTTCGCTTTATTAAATTAAATTTGGCATCTACAATTCTAGAGTATGGTTCAGTTGATATGATAAGTCTGTTGCCTACAAAACGGTGCTATATGTATTGAACACGTACAATTGGTGCAATTATCTATTGCGGCAAAACTTTACTGGACGGATTAATTCACGAAACGGCCAAATTTATATTCCGCCAAGAACACTGTACCTCTAACCATCAACCTATCAGGAGCTAAAACCACAAGCAGCAGGAAATCTAAATGACAGTTGCATCTTTCCAAAGCGCAAAGCCGTGCCTGCCATCTCACTGGAAATTTTCTACAATCTTTAACGAATCTGAAAACCTGTGCTGTGTCTAATTACCCACATTCAACTGACTATGTATCGCATATTTATTTTGAGGCTAATATGGGATACAAGAACAAAATTTAGCGAAGTCGTTGTTTTTAACAATTGTAAATATTTGCCACCAGTACTGCCGGATCTCCGATTAGTTGCTTTTTACTAAGTATCTCGAGTGTTAATAATAATAATTTATCTTTAGTAGTTTGTCCCATGGCCGACACTGCGACCTAAAATATCTTTTGTGTCATACTATATTTGTCATTATCGATCCATGTAATCACAACTGTCCGATCTACTATGCCCTATAGGTTTAGTACCGGCGTTTCTTCCGTAATGCCATACCATTTCGTCCGTTTTGTGATGTCAAATCATCACAATTAAAGTTATCAGGTTATTTTCTACCTAGATGTTCCTTCTCTAGAGAAAGGAAGTAGCTGAAAGTCCTGTTCGTTCATTATCTTTTCCGCTTTATGTCTCGAGTGTTGAATTGAACGGAGTTTCTATCAAACGGTGAGTATTTGTAGTGGTGCTCATTAGGAGTTATACAGACTCGTATGTTTTCCAAATTTACAGAGATATGTGAGTATCTAAATTCAAAGACTTAGGCCAACCAAAATAGACGAGACGTAACGAGAAAGTTAAAGCATATGTGAACCAATGTTAATAACCAAAATGGCCGTACGTATTTCCGTAAGAACCGAAGTGCAAACGTCTGCAACAGCCACATTCTTGACACGAGTGTTATTTTAAAAAAAAAAATTGTTATTAAAATTACGGGATTTATCTACGATTTATTCGCCATTTATGTAAAAAGCCATCCATCGATGCGTTTGATAGCGTCACATTTTGGGTTAAAAGTCAAAATAGACGTAACGAGTGCACGCTATCGTTACGTCTCGTCTATTTTGTTTCTACCTTTAGTCGAAAAATGCAGATATAGTCAGAGAGGTGGGAACACTATGGAAATGACCACATATCCTGTCTTGTGACCCACGAATGATTTTATATTCGATCAGTCTCTTTCATCTGAAGTATGACCTCATGCGCACATGTTAGTCATTTAGAAAATAGTATAAAAGTGAATTAAATTTTATGCTCAGCTGTGGCTTTTTTCCGAAATGACTTAAGAGACAGATAGATTTTTGCAATTATTTTTGTTTTATTACTGGTCGTAAATGATTATGAATTTACGAGGTTTTATGAAGTAACCGCTTGTTATTAAAAATTTATTAACATTTTTCCATAATTTCCGTACTCCCTCACAGCACTTATCTCATGAATGCAAAATATTTACAAGTCAGTTGCGATTTTAATAATTAATTTGTAGCTTGTTGTATGTCGCGTGTTGAATTTACTTCTCCGCAACATGATCAATCAGTCTGTGGGATTTATATTTACATAAATCTGTCAGCGCGCTTCTGATCGATATTCCTGTGTACAGCGAAATAGAAAAACGGTCTGCCTCCATGGCAGGTGCAATTGTTTATGCAGAAGGCGACAACTAAATGGAATAAATGAGTACGTTAGTTAATATTTTTCTTTTAATTAAATGCAAAGAAGTGTTATCACACAAATGCATTTAACTGCATTTTCAGGGTAAGCATTAAAATAAAAGGTACAAATTAATAATTGATGCAGGGCAGTTGCTCGAATGTACTCGTATGTACTCTTGACCAATAATAGCTGTGTTTCTTTCAACGCGAGTGGGAATAAACCGACACCCATCGCTTAACATTTTAGTATTTGGCAGCACTGGCTTTGACATTTAAAATGCTTTGACATAAACATTTGTAAACCAATTTTAAAGAGGAACAGGAAAAATTGAAAATGGCAAATTCTGAGCAAGCGTTGGTAATTCAACTTTAAATGTGTACATATTAATTAATACACGATAATATACTTTATATTTTCTATAATTACAGCAACTAATTCTTGGCTTACTCTTTTACTCGTTCACAATAAAAAACAACAAAAATTTGGCAGCACTTCTGTTTGAGGCGCTAAATAACAAGCGAATACAAACAGCTTGCGTTAACTAAACGGTCAATATGTATGCATAAGCGGGCGTTTTATTCACACTCGCGTTGAAAGAAACACAGCTAAAATTCATGAAACTACACTCGTCCTATGAAATTTTTGCCATGTGTTGCTTCCCGTCATTGTTCATACTCGAAATAAGTCAATCCAACCCCATCCAATGAAAAATCTTAAAAGTCTGACTAAACTTTGTGTGAAGAATCACTATTAAATAGACCCCTGTCGATGTGGTTTAGTTGGATTATTTCCTATTAGTAATCGTATCAAGAGTATTTAAGGGCTTTTCAGAACTGTCTAAAAGCCATATTGAAATATGGAATATAGGAATTCATCCCATACACGAAGTCATGTACATAAAATATCTGTAATGAAAGAACGGCATATTTGTTGAAGCTGGGGTGTGACTAAATAAATTGGAGTGGTTGTTGTAGGTAACTGAATGAATTGCAGCAGGTTGTTGGAGTTTAATTGGACCCATGTCTTTATTTTGCATTTGTGCTTTATAATTCTCAGACACATTATAATGCAATTACAATGCAATCCTTACCATTTCCTACATGCCACTTTGCACCATACTAATTTATGAGTGCTGGTAGTGCAGAAACAAAGCTGCAGCAATGAAGTCATGTTGCTGACAGCCAACATGACAGCATATTTTGTAATTTAATACAATTCAAGGCGATTCTGGGCGCTGCAATTCAATTGCATATTGCGAATTCAGAATTGCGAATTGTGAATTGTGTGTTCAATTAAAGTAGTCTGCTGCACTTCTGTGTCCATAAATGCGTGGCAATTGTTGTTTGTTGTTGTTATTGGCAACATTGTTGTTTTGTTTATGTTGTTGTTGACAGTTACAATGGAGAATGTCGTACGGGCAAATGTGAACTTACCACAAATTGGCGATTAAATTATTTCACACTGGCGCAATTTAACCTTGACTTGTCGATAGTTTAGGCGCCAATTGATACCCAACCTGGCATGTGCACACAGCCGGTCTGGCCCGCAGGCCTTCATACACCACGCAGTACCATAAAATATGAACTCTTTATTACCCGGCAAGGTGTGAAGTGGGATATCAATAAAATGCCTTTATTTATGCTGAAACGAAAGGGCACTAAATTTTCTTGTGTGGGTTTTAAATTCCACACAAAAACTGTCAGGACCAACGCGGAGGGACAATACTCGTATTAATATACATGCTCAAGCCTTCAACTAACCATTCACTTTGCTCCAGGTGCAGGCCGACTCATCTATTTAAGCGCTTACAAAACACCTTCCCACATACCTTTTCACTTTTAGCTGATTATGCATTTTTAATTAATTAATTCTTTAAAGAAACTCGCCCGAATCTATTTTCGTTTCAACTTAAATTATTTGGAGTAATGGGCATTTTTTCCTAGAAAAAACTTCTCGGAAATCATTTAAATCTCTAATTAAGTCATTAACCCGAAACACGCTGCGGTTGTTATTAATCATTTTTGCTAGCTACGCGGGAAAAAGGTCAGAAGGACATCTTAAATTATTCATTTGAAACAATAGAAGAAATTTGTGGCAGCAACAGCGGCGTGGGGTAGTCGGCATGTGTCTTTGTACCACACAAATGCTCACAGGAGGCGGTTTTCTGGAATAAGCAGCTACTTTTGTGTGCACCCAGGAAATGTGTTGAAAGAACTCCCAAGCATATGTTCAGCTTGGGCATGTGAAGTAGGCAACAATAAAGAAAGTGAACCTGAAATGACAGAGAGTGATTTTATTAAAATTCTGGAGGGAGTATTTGTTGACCGTTTGCATTATTGTGGCAGCACTTCCTCCATACTTTTCTACAGCGTACTGCCAAAATCCCAGTTTTCTTTAAAGGCGTCAGTGACTGAAGGAGCAGAACTACTCTTTGTAAGCTGAGAGCTAGTGACTATTATTGATATCTCATTTTTCCCCAATCTTTTATATTTATATTTTGTAATGCATATTCTGATCACAATTTTTTTTCAATTTTATGTTTATTGTCTATTCTAATGCAAGATTTACAATAATATTCATAAAAGGAGTTCAAAAGTATTTAAGGATAAATAGAGACTAATGATAGCACAGGATTACAAATTCGGGTCACCTTTTGTACCCGAGAAGAAAGAAGAGATGACTTCTTAACGTATTTTTGCGCGCTGAATTCAAATCCGTGTCCAGATTTTCACTAGGTCGTCAGACTTTTCAGATGTTGGATGTTGGCAGCATTGTGCTGTCACAACAGCTGCCAGCTGCTTGAATCAGTACCGTGTTCACTTCAATTGGACGCAAAAAGTATTTTTAATAGAAAAATCGTTCAAAGTCAATCCGAACTATTTTTGTTAAATTATTGCAAAGAATGGCAAAGTTATAACAGATTCGTTGAAAACTGCGAATCTGCACTACTTTGGTTTCGCTGTGGGATATTTAGAGAAGCCGTGGACGCCTAAATTGTTTTGTAAGCCATGTAGAACAAAGTTATACAGATGGTCGATGGGTGACGAAATGTATTTGCCTTCAAAACGCCAATGCTTTGGAGACAACAAAAAAATTACACCAATGACTGTTATTATTGTTCCACGAATATGTCGACGTTTCATCAGCATTACCGAAGTGTCCAGGTGTCAGAGATGTGGAAACTTCTGATCCCAATACGAGCAGTGGCAACGAAAAACAATTAATAACACAAGCTGAACTGAATGAATTGGTCCGCAAATTGCATTTATCCCAAGGAAGTGCTGAAATACTGGCATCACTTTAGCAACAGAGTAAATTTCTCTCGAGCGAAACGAAAGTCACTCATTTTGGAGATAGGAATAAAGTTGCTATTGAATATAAATCGAATTTCTTTCTGCAAAGACATCAATGGTTTATTTCAAATAATGAATCAACCATACATCAAAAATGAATGGCGACTTTTCATCGGCAGTTCTAAATACAGTTTGATGGCGGCTCTCCTGCAGATTGGAAATAAAAAGCCATCGATTCCGATTGCTCATGCCGTCAACACCAAGGAAAGTCACGAATCGATTAAACAAAATTTGGGATTGATCAAGTACAACGAACATAAATGGAAATTTGCGGCGTTCTAAAGGTATTTGATCATTTCGAAGTAGGATATTAATTTTAACTAATTTATTACGCATATATTCCAAGTAATTGGTATGTTGATTGAGATGCAGAACGGCGTCACGAAATACTGTTGCTTTCTTTGTCTGTGGTATAGTCGAGCAACAACGCATCATTACGTAAGAAAAGAATGGCCCTCTCGAGACCATTATTCACCAGGAAGACAAAACATCTCCAACAATTCACTGAATGACCCAAATAACGTTTTACTTCCTCCAATACATATTAAACTGGGCCTCATAAAGAGGTTCGTTAAAGTGCTCGACTGAGACGGGCTTTCCAGTACTTAACTCGAATGTTTCCGATGATTTCTTATGCCACAATAAAAGAAGGGATTTTCGTTAGATCTGGCATATAAGGAAACTGTTGGCTGACGACAACTTTACGCGACGTTTACTATCCATAGAAAAGGCAGTATGTGCATCTTTCAGGAGCATTCCTTGGCAACCGGAAAAGTGAAAACAACAGGGAAATTGTCGCGGAACTGTTGCTAAATTATAAGAGAATCGGTGCTCGTATGTCGCTAAAATTCATCTTCTACATTCCCACCTGGATTTCTTCCCAGAAAATTTTGGTGATACAAGTGACGCGGAGGGCGAGCGGTTGCTTCAATATCTGCCCTCGTCTCAAGGTTTCTGGGACGAGGACATGATGAGCGATTATATTTGGAGTATATTACGTGAAACAGACCCACAAGAATACAAACGAAAAAGTTAGACGGCACTTCACTTCTAAATTTTGATTTATTATTGAAGAAAATGGTTGAAAATTTCAAAAATTCGCCATTTCAATTATCTCGAAAAACTGACGAGCTAAGGAAAAACGGACTCTGATTCGGAATCAGCATCGGAAATTACCCTAGGAACTCACTTTGGTTGCTGAGGTATAAAACCGTGTATTCCTGTGTAATTAGACCAGTGTATACATTATTATTTATATGCAAAGGTTCGTTGTGAATTATCTATTTCATTTGACGCTGACTACAGCGCAGGATTTCAATACGCTGTTGCTTCTGTCTGGATTTTGGTGCCAATTGTAAAAGCCTTCTGCTGTTGGGTTGGGATGGGGTTTCTAGCCTGCCTTATACCTGTTTGTCAGATTGTTGAGTAATTCTTTAACCATTGAGGCTGATATTATATTCCGCAACAATTTGGATTGTGCGCGTTGAATCAACTCGATGTTTGACAATGAGGCTTTGCCCCACAACTTGGCGTCGTAAGTCCAGATCGGCTTTATGGAGGATTTGTATATTAAAATCTTGTGTTCTAGATGCAGCCGATAGTTTTATGTACTTCTTCGTTTGTAAGTGTTTTAGCCACGTAAGTCTTTTGTCTAAATGAACTCCGAGATACTGAACTGCATTTTTTTGTGGAATCGGTACGTTGTTAAGGGCAAGTGCTCGTGCAGCTCCATAGCGATAAGTAAGAACAATGTGACTACTTTTGAGTTCATTTACTTTTATTCTCCAATTTGGAAGTCACAATTTTCTGGAAGTGGGCGTTTAGTGTTTCGGAGGCGGTTGGTATACTCGCATGAAAGCATAAGACAGCAGTGTCATTTGCGATAGTTGACGTAACAAAGTTGTTTCTTTTGGGTAAATCCGACATATAAAGAACATACAGCACGGGACCAAGGACGCTACCTTGAGAAACTCTAGCTCAATAACATAATCATCGGTTATGGCGTCTTTTTGTTTTACTCGAAATTTTCTGCCGATTTGGTACGATTTTAAAATTTTGTGAAGAGCTGAATACAGAAGATAAAATATCTTATAAATTAGGCATTCATACCCTACTCTATCAACAGCTTGTGAAACGTATAAGAATGCCACGGTGCTTTCTTGATTTCGCTGATAATCCGTTGCACTTGCTCTACTGGAGATGCGTTTCTTACGGAACTCGTACTAGTTACTCGTTCGGAATAATTATTTTCAAGTGAATGTGAGGAAGGAATGTGGCAAGTAAAGTTTTTTCAAATATTATGGACAGTACCGGCAAAAAGCTAATAGGTGTATAAGAGGCTGGAAGCATTGAGTCTTTCCCAGGTTTGCAAATCATTATAATTTGTGATATTTTCCAAATTCTTGAGAATGGTTTTAAAGATCATTAAAACTATTCTAAAGCAAATTTCTGGTATCTAGTTTAAAATTTTTGGCGTGATCGTGTCATATCCCGCTGCTTTTTTTGTGTTATTTCCTTAGTTATCATTTTTGTTAGATTTTTCAGATTTAGTTTTTTTGGTCGGCAACTCTCTGTTATCAGGATTTTTGGAACTTCAAAATGAGTTGTTGTTGAATTTGGTTTAAAAACTGCCTTAAGGTGCTCAACCTAGTTTAGGGCTTTTTCTTTATCACTACTGGCCCACTTACTATCAGCAGTTGGAACAGGAGAATTACTCACTATTGGTGTGTTTATTTTTGCACTTTTCCATAAAGAATAGTTAGTTTTTATATTTGGTGCGAAAGCTTCCGAAAATTTGTTCAGTCTTTAGCCCAGTTCATAATTTAAAGCAGCTTTGAGACATCCTGAAACTTCGGATAGCTTTTTCTTCAACAGCGGAGATACCACCCTTTGTTTGGCTTGCCTTTCCTTTCTAATAAGGCTTTGTATTTCTTTAGATGTCGTAATGGCTTTAATATTGTTAGCTTCAAAATTGAGTGGAGTAGCATGTGCAACTGCTGCTGCTACTAATAAAGCGTTGAAGTCGTGCAAAGCGGAATCGACATAATCTGCAATCTTTAGAGAAATATCAGAGTTTACGTGGACGCTAATATATTTCCGGGATTTAAGCCAGTTTGTTTTACTATAATTTACGTTTCTGACGTCTTTTGAAAGTTCATAGCATTTTTCCGATAGAATGCGTTCTCTCTCTCTAGTGTGCTTTTGGCAAACTGGGCGGCCACTCTTACCTAACCCTAACCCAGTTACACCTGGTCTTCTAGCAAGGCCAGATGGAACATATACGGAGAGTAGCTCAGAATCTTTGGAGCTCTTAATGACGACACACTTTCTAGGATGCATAAATATGGAGTCGGCAAAGCAGGGGTCTGAGTCGAACGCAAACAGCATCCAGGTCAGTGATCTCATAAAGGAATTAACGGGGGAATCCAAAATTGAGTGGGCGGTACAGTCATTCAAGCCGCTGAAATCAGCGGGACAAGATGATATTTTTCCAGATATGTAGCTTTCCCACTCATACTACAAGGATTAAACCAGATATTCATGGGATGCTTATCAATGGGTTATATTCCCAAAGGACGGAGGGAGGTAAGTGGCGTATTTATCCCCAAGGCGGGTAAAGCGAATCTCAACTCTGCAAAGGATTGTAGGCCAATCAGTCTGTCGTCATTTCTATTCAAAACACTAGAAAGACTGGTTGGTCTCCACATAGAAAACACAATCAATGAGAAAATCTTTAGCAGAGCGCAACAAGCCTTTCTTAAAGGTAGATCAGTGGAAACGGCTCTGCATGAAGTGGTTAGTTACATTGAAACAGGTTTAGATGTGAAATAATATGTTTTAGGCGCCTTCCTAGATATTGAGGGTGACTTCAAGAATGCGGAACTTATATCAATAAGTTCGGCACTGGAGCGTATTGGGGCGGATGATAAGATGGTTCAGTGGACCAATAATATGTTGGAACATAGAATCATCAAATTATCTCTAGGTCTTTCAACTAGTAGGAAAGCAGTTATAACAGGAACTCCACTGGGAGGTGTTTTATCTCCAATTCTGTTAACGTTGTAATCATGATAAAATGAAAATGTATTCCCACAATCAGTGAACTGATCAACTCTGCACTTAGTAACTTGGAGGATGGGCAAAACGAAATGGTCTTGGGGTTAATCCTGATAAGACGGATCTAGTTTTGTTTACTAGGAAATACAAGATACCAGTGTTCAATCTAACATCGATAGGTGGTACTACACTAAATCTTGTCAAGGAGGCGAAATACTTGGGTGTCATCTTCGACTCCAAGCTCTCACGGAAGAGAAACGTAGAGGGGAGGTCTATGAAGGCTCTATGTGCTTTTTACACATGCAACGGATCCTTTGGGAAACAATGGGGAGCAAAACCATATATATATTGTACACTGGATGCACATGGCGGTTGTAAGACCTATTCTATCGTACAAGGCACTGCTGTGGTGGGAAGCTACGAACACTAAGTCGTTAATAGACACACTTCGTAAGGTACAGAGACTTGCATGCCTAGATATTACTGGTGTGGTGAGATCTGCACCACAGGCAGGATTGGAGATGCTACAGCATATTCTGCCAATCGATCTATACATTCAGAGTACAGCAGCAAAAGGTATTCTTAGAATTAGGGAATGCAGCAAGCTGCGTAATTTCTCAGGAAACTGCTCTATTCTGGAGAAAATAGATAGAAATCTCTGTCATAGAGACACGGAATTTAGAACACTCAAGATGGACTTTAACACAACTCACAACACTAACTTTCCAACAAGGCGGGAATGGGAAACAGGGACAGCCCTTGCGGGAACATTTTCACTGACGGGTCAAAGATGGACATGGGCACAGGTGCGGGAATCTATTCGGACGAACTAGACATTGAACGGTCCTTTAGACTACCAAATTTGTGTAGCGTCTTTCAAGCTGAGATCTATGCCATTGACAAAGCTGCAAAGATGATGGGATCTTACTCCCTTGGCAAAAATCATCTGTGTAGACAGTCAAGCAGCGATCAATACGCTAAACGCCAATGTAGTAAAATCGAAGTGTCTAGAACACTGCAGGAAATCACTATTTGCGATCAAACAACACAAGATAGAGATATGCTGGGCCCCTGGACATCGGGGTATCAGGCAATGAAAAAGCTGACGAATGTGCCAGACTCGGATCGGAACTGCCGGAAGAAAGGCAGGTTGAGAACATCCTTCCACCTCTTGTGGAGTTCACCAGCAAGATAGGAACCACTGTAAAAATATTATCGAATGAACGGTGGTACTTTGCCGCCGACTGTCGAACATCTGACGTACCTCTTCGGCTCAGGAGAGGAGAATTCAGAATTATCGTAGGGATTCTGGCAGGGCACTTCATCATAGGCCGAATTGCTGCCAGGTACGGTGCTCCTCTCAGAGATTATTGTAGGAGTTGTAGAGGTGAGGAGGAGGAGGAGGAATCGGTAAAACATCTGCTCTGTGATTGCCCGGGTCTTCAGAGAAGGTGAGCCAGGTATATGGGCTCGGCCTTCTTTGAAGAACTACAAAAATTAGCCGATCTGAAACTGATATTCTCAAATTCACAAAAGCTTCTGACTGGTTTAGGATCATGCAGAGTCTCCCCATAAAAACAGGTATCGCAATGGGCCAATGGGCCTCCGAGTGAAACTTGCGTAACTCGCAAGCTACCTGGTTAACTTAACCGACAATTAACGTAAGGTAGGAAGCAGAAAAATGTTGTATGGTGAGTTGGAAACACTTTTGTATAATAATTTAAGACTGGTGCTCAATTCTCCAAATCCTTGTAGTGGTGTAAGATATAATTCTTTTTTTATTTCAACATAATATCTACATACATACAGACAATGTTTACTGTCACTACCACTAGTTTAAGGAACTAACGAGCAGTTTGATTTTAACATTTTTAGGGAGTTTTGTGAAGCAATTTTTGAAATCCTTACTTTATACTAGCAGCCAATGAGTTCAAAGGGTTTCTTTCGTTGGTGTCGTCGGGCTAGGCCTGCAGTATTGAGAAACTTCCTGGCTTCTTCGTTTACGAGCCTCTGGAGCCTCGTAGAGTGGGCTTCTGCCTGATTTTGAATGTCTTCAGTGACACATTGAGGTCACGATGAATGTCGACGTTACGAGCGTACTACGGAGGGTTGACAATATGTCTGAAGACTTTATTTTGAAATCGTTGGATTATTTTAACATTATTTTGACTGACGCAGCCCCATATTTGAGCACCATAAGACCGCACTGGTTTTAAAATTTGTTTGTACGAGTATATCGTGATTTTGTTGTAAATAGTGAGCTTTGATCTTCGTCCAATGAACTAGTCCATTTTTATTAATTTCAGGTTGAGTTCATTACGTTTTGTTCTTATATGCTCCTTCCAACGTAGCTTAGTATCGAGAGTTATGCCAAGGTATTAAGCAGTGTTTGCGTATGGGATATTATTAGGTGATAGTTAACTTTTTTGTTGGTGAAATTCACATGGATTGATTTGTTGTTGTTTAGTTTTTATCGCCAAATTTTTATCCATTTTTCGACTACGTCAATAGCGATTTGAAGTTTAGCTGTCGCTTCTTCCACGGTTTTTTCTGTAGCAAGGATAGCTGTGTCATCAGCAAAGGTGGCGATCATACTGCTTGGAGCTAATAGTAAATCTTTTGGGTACAAGAGATATAGAAGGGGACCAAGGATGCTTCCTCGCGGCACGCCAGCATTTATTTCCTCTAGATGTGAGTATTCATTTCCTTGCTTCACGCGAAAATAGCGTTGAGTTAAGTAAGATTTCATAAGGGCACTAAGTTGAAGGGGGAGATAGGAATTCATTTTGTTGATTAGGCCTTCATACCATACCTTGTCGAATGCCTGTGCGCCGTCTAGGAAGACTGCTGAGCATACGTTTTTCTCCTCATAGAATTTTTCGATTTCTGCTGTGATTCTGTGCACCTGGTCTATGTATGATAGAGTGATTGCAACAAAATCCAAAATGGTGTGATAGATCAGACTGCGTAATTCAATGATTGGTTTTATGCGGTTTAGAATAAGCTTTTCTAATAATTTTGAGATTTGTGGCAGAGGAGAGATTGGCCTGTATGAAGAGACAGAGTGTGGGTCTTAACTGGCTTGGCAATTATAATTATCTCAGCAACTTTCCACAGGGTTGGTTATTGGATCCGGATCGATGAATTAAATAGTTTTGCTTATTAAACTAGACTTTTGCTGGGTAGTTGTTTGAATACTTCCGCAGTGATTAAATCAAAGCCAGGTGCTTTTTTATCTTTCAGTTGTTTTATTTCTTTTTTAGTTCGCTTATAGTTATTTGAATGATGGGTGAGCTATTCCCCTCTATTGAAGAGTGCAAGTCAGATTGATTCTCGTATGGTTGGAAGGTGTTAGCCAGATGCTTTGCGAATGCTATAGCTTTATCTTTATCGCTTCTCACCCATGTGTTATTTGCATTTTTGACTGGTGGTACATGGCAACTGGGCCTTTTTAGGTATTTTGTGCATATCCAGAGAGAGTAGTCGCCTTTTTTATCAGCTGTTAACTCTGATCAATACCGATTCATTATTGGTTTTTGACGGTACTTATTTCTCGCCTTAGATCCTCGGTTGCTTTGTTAAGATTAGTTTTATCGTTAGGTTAGCGAGTTTGTTGCCATTTTCGGCCTAGTTTCCTTTTTGTTGCTAGGAGTTATCTCTTTTGGATAATTAGCTCCAATTCTTTTTTTTAAGGATGTGAGTACTAGACCATTTCGCTTGTTGAATTTCTTGCGTAAACTTCTGTATTTCTTCTTCCAATTGTTACTTTGTTGTGATCGGAGAGCTGTTGTTTCTATTGTTTTGAGGAGTTTTTTTGAAGGATTTTCAATCCGTATTTTTGTAGTACAGGGTTGGATTTTGTTCTTTTTTCACAATTGTTTCGCCAATGGTGACGTATATCGGGGAATGCTCCGAGTTCAGGTCAGAACCCTCCTTAATTTGAATACAATTCAGTGAAAGTTTTTATCATAACAAATTCAATCAGGTCGGGGGTTTCATTAACATCCGTTGGCCAATAAGTTAGTTTAGCTGTCGAAATAAACTAACATCCTGTATCTTTGCTGCTTTGTATAGCTCAAGTCCTTTTGTTATAGTTAAGTGCGACTCCCTGTGTGTGTTCTTCGAATTGAAGTGTCCGCCCATTATAAATTTGTATTTATGCATATTAATAAGTTCTTTATATTCGTCTGAAGAGATACTGTATCTAGGGGGGCAATAGAGAGCCGTGATAGAAAGAGGCTGGTTTTTAGTTTTTGCTGTGACATTTATAGTTCGAAAGAAATTAGTACTTAAGTGGAGTTCCTTGTTCAATGTTTTTCTTTATAATTAAGGCATTGCCACCCCTTGCACAGTTGCTCGGATGAATAGTGAGATAAACGTTGTAGAGTTTCAAGTCTATGTGAGATTGTCTTGTAAATTGTGTCTCAAATATTAACAAGACATCAATTTTGTCCAGGTCTAATAGAACTGACGAAAACACTAGTGACAGTATTATTGAACTATATTTTACGGTCCAGGATATATATGAGAACCGTCCCTTACCACATATTTCAGTAAAAATAAATCTTTAAGATGGTTAGGTAGGAGGAAGTTGGTCCTTCATAAACAACAAACATAGAATCAAAATAGCACAGAAGGCATCATTTTAATGGTACTCGTATATGCAGCTAACAAATGTCGTTAGGATTATTCAAAATTGGTACTTGGAGACTTTGAGGTGTTCCACAAATTAGGTTGCTAACACTGAGCTATTTCGAAAACAAACTGCATAGTAGAACTGCACTTTGGTCAGATTGAATGGAAATAGGCCTTCATGGAGCCCAATCCAGTACCTCCCCATTACAACAATTACAATTGCGATAACTTTTACCGTAATTCATGAATGTTTTACGACTCTAATTGCACAATTTTCTTGCTATTACAATTTATCTACAAAATTTGTCTTGGTTCAGAATTCCGTTATACTGCCTCTAACGCCGGGATTACCTTTTGCCATACACATTGAAGCTCCAGTTATGTTAATCATCAATCACTGGTAATTCAAATTAACACGCCTATAATAAACTCGTATGTACATACATGAAACAGCGTTTGCTCAGCTGTGTGGTTCTTGGACTGCACACGATTTCCATACTTTCACGTACCAATTTCACTTCCACACTCGACCTGGCTTCAATTGGATTTACCGTTGCATCGTAAATTTTCACTGAAACAGCAATCCAAAGGAAAACCTTAAGCCGAGAAGAGTGAAATTTATGTGAACTATGCGTACCACACGCCTGGCGGGGCTACTCGTACTTTACGCTAGGAATAACTGCGTCCAGACTCACACTAAACAGCGAAGGCGCGAACGCGCGCTACCAAAGACACAAAGCATTAATCAAGACGCTTAAAGAGGGAGAAAAGTTGGAATCGAAAGTACGAAGAACGAAGCGGTTCAACTATCCACCTTAGGGAGTTGGTTGCATTCTGGCTCGTGCACCCACAAACTGCAATCCAATCATGTGCGAACCTTTAAAAAAAACGGTAAAGCGAATTCAATGCAAAATTTCAACTTCATTTTCTCCCAGCAACTGCAACGGGCGCATCCTTGTGGATTATGTAACACGATAGCGGTGCAATGCAATGCGGCACTGTGCGGTGAAGCAAGTGATTCCAGTTCTTACAAGTAAACATTACGCAGCAAAAGTTGTCAAGTGGTGCGAGGGGAGAAAATTGCCAAGATTTATGTGCGACATCTTTACGCCGCATGCGGTCGCTGGTTGGACCGTTGCGGCAACACTCGTCCAACAATCGCCCGCCAATGGGGACAATATTGGCTGGTGCCATGCAGCATTGTGAACCGTAATACACTCGAGGTCCCTAACACCACAAAAGTCCGTTCGAAGCGTGTGCTTGACTTGTTTAATTGTAATCGCTTTTCCATCACCTCAGCTGCTGCTTAAATTCGATGTTGGCATCCCATTTGCACTGGAGGAATTGCGCACCCAAAGGTGGTCCCGCTGCGACCAATGCATCACGCAGCCCAAACGTCAATTCACCGGCACGGCACATGCTTATGTCACATCATATTTCGTCTCTGCACTTGGCGCAAGCCTCTTCAACCAAAGTTAAATAATTCTTTTGACTTTGACATTGAACCTTTGGCGTACGTGCTCTTCTCATTCAACTTGAGAATCGTTGATGACATTTCCAGATAAATCTCGTTTAAATAAATGTCACAACTTTGGCCCAACAATGTATCAATTTCAGTTCACCGTTACCTCAATTTACATAAGCGCCGACCCAGAGTCACTGATCAAATGTGCAGGAATTCAACATTGCTTCACTTTGTATGATGACTGGAGGCTTGATTGGAGTTTTAATTTACCACCGTGGCTGTTCTCTTTATTTGGTTTTCTCTATTAAAGTTTGAAAGATCTCTTCCTGTGCGAGGAAATATACGAGCCGAATAGGCAACGCATTCCATAGTTATTAAGAGTACTATTCTGGCTGAACTTATTATTAAATTGCGAGATTTTGAAATCACTGTTAGGTCCCCCAGCGATACGGGATAGTCCAATCTTCGTGTTGTGGCTCCGTAAGAGGAAGTTAACACTTGTCTGCAAAAACTGTTGTTTTATAGTAACATTTTATAAATAAATCTTTATGAATGCCGCCGCTCCTTGTGTAAGACTCAAACAGTCTGAAGGAACAGTAAAGAAGGCTGGAATTGAGACAGATCAAGTTCGAGATACTCTTTACTATAAGAATATTTATGAAACCACGCTCATACAAATAAAGTGATCATGCGAGATAAACAATGAATGGCAATATTATGGCCATGAATGTGAATACTGAACATTATCTGTGTAAGAATTTTTTTCATTTATTCAAATACACATGAGGTTGGGGGTGGAAATTGGTATAGTAATCCCTCAAGGACCAATCAATTTCATATTACAATTTTGTACAATTATAAAAAAACTATTCATAAATATTGTTTAGGTCTCTAGCTATAAATTTTCGGTACAGGTGGGCGTGGCACTGAAGTTAACCCTCCCATTTTTGGTTTATTGTTTAATAGTGGCACTGAGATCTATCATACTCGTATGTCTTTTTCGTCCTAGAATATGATATACATAGAGGACCACTTACGAATATGTGTGAATTGTGGGGGTGGCAGTTATAATATAGGAGCTTAGTTATATATAGGAGCTTAGCTGGGGTAATTTAAATTGGAGTGGCAGAACTTGTTTATATGGAAAGTAAGTGCCTTTCATCTGATCAACCCTATTTCTTGCCTCTGGCTAAATGTGTCAATATGCTAATTCAATTTGTCTATAAATTTTGAGTATTCTTAACATGTGTTAATAGTAGGCACGGCAGTTAATGCATACTGCCCATATTTTGCATAGAACCTAGTAGGATCGACATAAGCGTAAATACCATTATACGAGGGTACTATTTATATTTCGGGAATAGCAAATAATAACAAACATTTTAAAATGAAAATGGCTTTATTGTTTTTCAAAATATTCCCCTTGATACAATACACTTTTGCATTCGTTCAAACCATTTGTCATAGCAGTTTTTCCATTCCTCTTGAGACACCTCCAAAACATCGTTTTTGAACGTTCCAACTGCTTCTTCGGCGCTCGTAAATCATTGACCACGCAGTTTACCTTTGATATTCGGGAACAAGAAGAAGTCATTGGGTGTCAGGACTGTACTGAGGATGAGTCATCAATTCGATGTTTTGACTGCTCAAAAATTTACTTGTTTGACGAGATGAGTGAGAGCTCGCATTGTTATGATGGAGAATGATTCGTCTTTGGCGGTTGGTTTGACGAATTTCTCCGAAGACTTCCGACAAACAAATGGTCGTGCACCACTCAGAATTGACCGTCCTACGTTGCTCAAGCGGAACAGTGGCCACATGACACATTCGGCCGAAGAAACGGGCGACCATTTGCTTCGCTGTGGTACTTCCCCGAACAACTTTTGTTGGATTTAGCTCGTCTTGGAATACCCACACGGTCGATTGTTGTTTTGTTTCCGGCTCATACGCATATATCCATGATTCGTCACCTGTAACGATTTTATACACGTCTTTTGAAGCACCACGGTCAAACTTTTTAATCATTTCCTTACACCAATTGACACGAGCCTTTTTTTGAGCGATTGTCAAATTATGTGGGATCCAACGCTAACAAATCTTTTTTACAGCCAAATGTTCAAGCAATATTGAATGTATGGAAGGGGAAGTAATGGCCAAGGTGTCCTCTATCGCACGATATGTCACATGACGATCTTGCATTATCAGTTCACACACTGCATCGATGTTTTGTGGCACAACAACCGATTTTGGACGATCTTCACGGAGTTCATCGGCGACCGAACTACGAACACGATTGAATTCACTATACCAGCGATATACCGTGGGTTTTGATGGTGCTTTATTGCTATACAAATAACTGAGTTAATCGACACATTCTTGTTGAGATAATCCACGTCGAAAGTTGTGAAAAATAATCCAACGAAAACCTTCTCTTGAAACTTCCATTTTTTGGCCAAATTTATTTTCTTAAGTCACTGAAAACAAAACAAATAGCACTTGTACATCAACACGTTGTGAGTATGTTTATGCTAAAAAATTTCAAACTTTATTATGGTGTTGCCAGATTTTAGCTATTGACATTAGTGTTGCCAGCTCCCTAAATATAAATAGTACCCCTCGTATTAACATTTGGTCAATTGCGTTTGTATTATATCTATTAACAATTGAACCGAGAGTGTAGTCATTCTAAATGAAGGACTGTAGTTGCTTTTATATGAGCTAGGCGGGTATGGACCAGGCCCCTTTGTGCAATTGGGATTCATATAGTTATTTGGTTTTGTATTAAGGTCCAGGCAATATTTTTATAAGATTTGATCCAGCTATCTCTAATGAAGTGGAAAGAAGTTGATCACAGACGAACGGGAGGAAAGTAATTCTGATCATTTGTGTATTTAAGGGAATAAAAAAAAACTTCCTTAATGGATAAGTGAAAGGCTTAAAATTCCTCAATTAATTTGTTTCCGCAAATTTTTGAAATTCTTCTGAAGTAACGAGAATTCATGAATATTTCGGAAAGAATATGCAATTTTTATATCTACGGGATACATCACAATATCCTAAGGAAGTGGTTCATAAAAATCGGCAACAGAGTTATCCTTGGTTTGTGCAGATGTAATATAGACGGATTCTGTTTTACAAACGTGACTCTACACATTCAAGATGGGTTCTACTGTGACTTCCTAAAACAAAATCTACATGCTAAATGCGGTAAAAGCACTGTATATTAGAACCACCACAGAGTTGGATCTGCTTGGCATAAATTCGGTCTGTGAAAACCAAATAGGAGTAATAATGGTCAATTGACTTCGATTTTAAAATACTTTTCCACGTTAACTTGTCACACTTATTAACATTATTAACATTATTATGCACAGTTTCAGGAACACACATAAAACAGTGTTCATAAATAAAGTGATTCGCATTATTTAAATCTATTTTCATTGTATTTATGTACAAACTTATTGTATTGGTGAAACTTGTCCTATTTAAGAATTCACCCTATTTTGTCCAAACCTGAATTCATTCTTTGATGAAAAAATTAATTAAATAAAAGGACACTTGAATGAACTTTGGATTTATGTAATCCAAATAATGTTTTTTATAATAAAATATTTTTCGGGTCTGAATCTTTTTTTTTCCTTAAAATTATTATAGTTTTTTTTTAAATATTCTATTTAAATTATTGACCACCATAAAAGTTTACCCTACTGGACAATTACTAAATTTGAAGGCTGAGATCACCCGTGAACGCTGTATAAAATCTCATATCAATAGAACAATTTAAGCAAGGTTTTTTGTGTGAATGTGATTTACAGATAGTTTACTTTCTACGTCCACTTGTTACTTCCTGCTTTACAGCCAACAACAACGCGAAAGTCAATCAACCAGGCTAATAACTTAAGCTAATGGCCTCATATGCCGCTAAGAATTCGTTAGGTGCCTAAGCTTTAAGAGAGTGTAGCGGCTAATGTGTGCGGCATGTGGGGACCACACCTGCAGCACAAAGCAAGTGGCAATATTGACTACAGCTTTTGCTGAATTCGCGAGTACCGCACAAAAACCCACATGGACAAGTGGGGAGGTGGAAATGCGCATACAAATCAAACACTTTAAATATCGACATGCCAAAGTAATATTAGACTGATCGTATCTAGCCACAGTAGTGGAAAGTAGCAAGTATTTAAGATTATATCTTTGGAGTTTTGAGACACTCAGCTTATAAAGTCTTAGAATACATGATGACAATGGAATGCGGTGGATATGTGAGCTTTATCGTAATTATAATAAAGTGAAAGGCAAAACTACCTACAGCAAATGCATTTTCCAAGACCGCACATGAATAATACACATGAATTAACAACAGATATGACAGGATTCTATACGAGAAGAATAACAAGACTTGAGTTGGGAAGTCTGTGGGTAAAGTAGCCTTTTATGCACCTATGAAGATAAAAATTTTTATAAAACATTCGATCTGGTCTTAGAGGAAATCTAAAAAAAATTTTTACGCATTAAGCTTAATTTTCGGCAGAAAGAATCATCTTGCTGGAAGACTTCGAAGATCAAACAAACTAGGCAACCAAATTGGTCAATCTTCGACCAAAACATCTACTCATTACCGCACAATGCTGGGTATAATCGTTCTTACAAAAATTGGGTCCAGAGTACGCCTTCAATATCCTATCCGCTCTAAATGTTTACTAAACGACTCTTTTTTCTGCCGGGGTAGCCTCCGCGATGTCCAGGAGTCGTACACAGAAATTCTTCACACTTTTAACCTTATTGTCCTTATATATTTATTTATTATTAACAATAAAACTTCCTCAGAGATTTTATCTTTACACTTTGAATGTTTGTTTGTCCACTTCGAATACTTGTTTTTCCACCTCGAATACTTGTAGTTCCACTTCGACTCCCTGGTTTTTTTCACGCTTGTTATATCACCCTTTCTTAAAGATTCTCAATCAATATTTTACCTACTGAAAGGTTGACTTGATTGAGAATTGGTTTCATACAAATAGCACGAAACAAACGAAGTCAAAAATCTGACACGTTGAAAATCTTTGACTTTTATATTTTTGAAACAAAAGATTCTGTGTGGGTGAAATTTGTCAGGGGACAAATTTCATCTTCACAGAGTATGCAGTGGACTCTCTCTTTCATGAATTAATTCCGTCGTGCTGAAATGACTTGGAATACTTGCGCGATCTAATTTTATTCATTAACAAACAATCATCATTAATTTCCTCATTATAGGATGTATTGAGCGTATTGCAACATTTAGTCTTTCCGCCAAAGTTCGATTTATTGCGGTATCAATATTTTACATATTATTTTCATAACCACTCTGCATAGCCTTGGATTGCTATTATGTCGCTACTGTGTCTCTAGCGATTGTCCTGATCTGTTGAAACGAATTAATGTCTGCTTTCATGCTTGAGTACTACGGCAAAATTTATTATATTACATCGGGTATATTACAATATCTCCACCACTATTACTCATTTTAACAGAGTTATAATGGAGTATTTAATCTCGTTGTCGTTCTTTTCTAATTTCAAAATTGTGCTACTTATTTTAAAATTAAAATAAATTATTTGCCAAATAGTGCAGCGCCATATCGGTTACATTACCTCTGAGACTATACAACTTTCGATTTTATAAATGATCTTGACTCCTACACAACGGCATATCTTGGAAACTGAATACTGTTCCTATCGAAAAACAAGTAACCATTGGGTGACTATGGAAAACTAGTCAGAGCTCGAAACCGAGCAAACAATCGACCATATAAACAATTTAATCTGTTTATCAAGTGATGCATCTATTCTTTGAATATTTCCAGTGAGTCAGTCATTCATCAAATTACAGCAAATTCCAATTATCGAATTCAATTATAAACGAATTCCGAAATTTGTAACGCCAGCAGTTTTTATATAGCACACCAAATGCTCCCATACCCACCTTCAGCTTACCGTCAAGAATTTTTGAACGTTTTTCAGAACACTGACAGAGCACAACAACAATAATAAAATAAATATACCAACAGTGACAACAAGAGTAAGCGCACCTCTTCGACATTGCTTAATCGCTTGTTTAGAATCTTTGCGTACGATTTCGACTCTAAAAGGGTGTCAGGGGAACAGCACAAATATTGTAATGAAGCGCTTTATCTGCGATCGGAATCTTGAAGGATTAAGCAGCGGCAAACTAACCTTAAAAGCTGACTGACTGCGGCAGGCAGTCCGGCAAGCAGGCCAGAAACACGTTAAATGGCAAATGCAGTTCATCGTGCACCTCATCCTACAACGCCGCTGAGTTCTTCCACGCATGCGCTCATGTCAGACGCACACCGGCACAGTAGCTCTGGTGCTGGTTCTGGTGCTCGCATGTTCATTTTTGGGGGGCTTTGTTTATTTTGGAGCGGTGTGTGCTCGTCTGGCGCTTTCAAATTAAAATGATAACCACAAAAAACGAAGAAAGCCAGAAAAAGAGATTTTCAAGTTTAATCACTTAAAAATGTTGTGACTTTTATTAAGTTTAACGAAAAAAAATATAGAATAAATATTGTATAAGCGCAAGCAAAGAACAAACACCAAAGTCCTCATTGCTTGCGTGCCTCGTCGAAACTTGAGACCTGAGAACCGAGGCTGGGGACGCCTGAATTCCATTAGAATAATTTTGTTGGCATTAATTGCTTGTGAGCATTTTTATGTTGGTTGTTTTATTAATTGTTATTGTTGTTAATTTCAATAAATCCTACCTGAGATACGTAATCAGTTGTGCTTAATTGATATTTGATATTTGTTTCGCATTTAAAAAATTAGTACCATTAAAAATTATCACAGAATATCTAGCCAAGAAAAACCAAGGAAAATGGGAAACTGTAACTTGGGAAAAACGAAAAGGGTTGGAATCACTGAGGTGGAAATACACATGTATTTGTGTTTATGACTTATAAAAAAAAATGTATTTCTAACTGGAAGACAGATGAAGACCGGCACAGGCAGGCAGGCAACCAATCGAATAAAATCGAAGTCCAACAATTCAGATTCGAAGCAGATGCGATAAATTGGAATTGAAATCCGATCCGCTAAGAGGTATTTGATAAATTTTTAAATTCCCATTGTAGTAAATGTGGACAAATTATCATTCTAATTATAATGTATAACAATGAGTTTTTTTAAGTATATTAATAAACGGAATGTAAATAAAAAATTGTGCTATGATACAAAAATGTATTTCTTTTATTTCATCTTAAGAATACGTTCGCAAAATTTCTCACTGAGCTGATTTGGCTCAAGTTAAAAAAGTCAGGCAGCGCAACAATTTTCGTTGTTTCATGATAATTCAAGTCAATATTCGTTAAATCTTGCCTGCAAAATTTGTGACTTCTGTAAACCTTCATCAGAGTAGCCTCTTAGGGCTACTTCATGTGAGATAAGATTTTTCAAGATTCCGGCAATGGCGTCACACACCGCCGCCGTTTCTTTGGGTCTCGAACATATACTGCACTATGTGGTCAAGGGTTCTGCGATTACTAGTACCTCATCGCGAATGGGGTGTGGGAAAATGCTTGTAATTTAGAAGAGGGGGCATATATATAACCATCATCATTTAGCGTTACAGCCCGGGGTGGCCTTTAGCCGCTTCAGCAATCTTCTTCCATTCAACACGATATACAGCGACTTCCAGTTTTTCAGTCCACCAAATGCTTTTCTCAGTGTTTTACGCTCAAAAGTTCTTAAACGATTTTCGTCTGCGAGAGCCATATTCCAAATTTCTTCACCGTATCAGAGCACTGGTCTTATGAATGCTTTGTAGATAGCGAGTTTGCATTTGCGGGAAAGGGATCTTGATTTCAGCAGTTTCAAGTTTGCGTAATATGCCCCATTTGCTGCCAGTATTCGGGCAGATATGCAATCCTGTATGATGCTGTTGTTGTTGCTTATTAGGACGCCAAGGTATGTGAAATTGGACACGCACTAAAATCTGAAGCTCTCTATGGCAATAGAGGCCAACGTTCTTCTTCTTTTTTCATCTCTTGATATTAGCATATCTTTCATTTTGCCTATATTTAATACTAGCCCAACTGACCTCCCATTTCTTTCTATAGCCAAACATATTTCATCTAGGTAGCGCCGACTTCGCGACACAATGGCATACGTAATAGTCAGAGCAGACCGACAAAATAGATGTCCAAATCTTGTACAATCTTTAATGGCGTAGTGCAGCACCAGATTGAAGATGTTTGTGGATCAGTAATTGACTCCTCGCCTAGAAGCTTGTTGTTTTTATCTGTTCGAATTACGCTGGCGACTTCATTTATTGATGCTTCGTTTAAGTTTTCGTCTACCGCTAACGGAATGGCTAGGGAGTATTTCTCTGTATCACTGTTACCACTGGGCATATTATATAAATTTTTAAAGTAAGTTTTCCACCTCTCTAATATTTGGTCATCTTCAGTTCTATGGTCCCCTTTCTGAGCTCTGCAGATATTTAATTGGTATTCACCAGTTTGATCTTTGAGGTTTTTGAAAAAGAGTCTGCTTTGTTTGAAAGCGAAGCTGTTATTTATTTTTGCCTTAAATGCTTCTCGTTTGTTCTTCCTGCACAGTTTAATCGCAACCCACCTTTTCGGGATGTAATTGTCATGGTTCGCTCTGGTGTTGCGTTCGAACATTTTTCTTCTTGCAGTACTTTTTTCTCCATGATTTTACCACATTCATCGTCAAACCAGTCTTCATTTTTTGGGCGTCTTTTCTGTCCAATACATTTAGATGCCACAGGAATCATAGTTGTTTTTGTTTGTCCCAGCTTTCATCGATCGAAGGCGAAACTTTCCTGGTTAACCGCAAGCTTTTGCTGGTTTTCCTTGAACTCGTGGCAGTAGGTATCACGTGTTTTGGGATCGGAGAGTTGATCCATGTCACATCTTGGTTTTTTGACGCCTTTCACTTTAGCTACGGTTGATAACTTGTGCTTAAATTTCGCTTGTTCCAGAAAATGGTCACTATCTGCATCAGCAGTGCGCCAAGAATGGGTGTCGGTGATGCAAGACATTCTTCGCTTGTTGATCAACAGTGTCCAGTTATAAGCCCAACCATTTTTCTTAATGTTTACTTATGACAAAGAAACCTTCCACCAAATACAGACATTTGTCATGAAAAATCTAAATTACTAATTAGAATAACATTCTACATTTGAATTGAAAATAGTAAAACCACTTCAAATTCCAGAACCTCTAAAGAAGAGTGCTCAGAAGGGCACATAATTGTTCCTTCGAATAATAATTCTTCCTTTCTTCCTTCGAAACTATGAAGAAGTAATGATGGAACAGATTAATGAGACGCTTTTTCCGACGATATTCTAGTTGCCACATTCAATGACCTGATATTCCGCTATCCAGAGCACATAAACACAAATCTACGACCATTTTAGGGCAATATTCATTCAGATGTGTGATTAAGCCGTGGAGGCATATTACAGAAAGTCTTCAATTCAACTAAGTTACTCAAACCGCTTATGATGGAGTTTCCTGGCTGTCATTTCGACTTTCCATACGAGACTTCCCATTGGGTTAATCGATTGAACTGTTCTACAAAATACGTTTGTTGTGGCACTAAATAGGGAGAGATCAGATTTTTCCTCAAATCTGAATCGAATTTGTAAACCATAAATCACCCGCACCAGACGACGTCTCAAGTTTCTCATTTTAATAATTAATAAGAAATCCAATAAAAACGTCGAAACATTTCGAACAGGCCAAGCGGAACGCAAACCAACCAGTGACATTCGGCAACAGTCCAAATAGAATTGTTGGATTGTCAAACGGCGCATGTCTGCAGCGCATATCGATTTCATTTGGGTTTCCAAAACGAAGGAGTCAAAAAGGCTTGCGGACGGACGCGGACGCTACAAATTAGGAGGCTACGAATTTTAATGATCCGCTCTCAACGCACTTGACTTTTCACTTGACGCGTCACAGGTCGATCGTGGCTTGGTGGGTAATGGGCCACTTGCACATCATGTGTGGAAATGTCCGTTGCTGCTGCTTCGCTCGTCCGCCCGCCAGGGAGCTGCGCCGAAGCGCATTGGTGCGCGTGGAAAGTAGTTGAGATATGATATTGACACTTCATAAGTTTTCAACGAAATTATTATAAAGGAATTTCTACGGAAGATTAAATCGGCTCACAATCACATTTTTATGGGGAATTCGCTTCCTGCTGTGCCAGCGGCTTGTATGTTTGTGTGTGCGTGTGCGTGTGTCTTTCCAGGCTGACCAGTCTGTTGCTGGTCAATGGTTAAGATGAGCTCGTAAAAGTAATTTTATTATCTTTTGCAGATGTTGTTGTGGTGGTGGTGTTTTGTTTCAATGGCACAGCCTTTTGTGCTGTCTTCGAAAGCGAAACATTTAATTTGGCAAATATGTATTTTATTTTACCATTGTAAAGTCATAAAAAGTGCTTTCTTAAATACTGTAATAAAATGCCTGTTCACGCCTCTATGTTCGAGTTCAAATGGGCAGACAGCGAAAGCCAGCCCAGTCGGTCCAATTTCGCTGCAGTAAGTCAACATCCTGCGGGCCCGTTCGTTCCGAATGATTCATTAATTCTTTCGCATGGTTATTATTAGCGATTTTCGCATATTCGCAGTAATAAAGACGTTTCAATTAGTGCAGATAATGTTACGAGTATTTGGGGTAATTGGAAAACGAAAACTTACTGAAAGTATTCAAGGAAGGACAAGTTTATTGTTTACCTACAGGCATAAACGCACTCAAGAGAGTAGCACATATGAAGGTACGGGTGTGTGACCCAAAAATCTGTTAACATTCTTTGAGCACAACCCCTTTCGAAACATATCGTTTAAATATCCCAAAAACAAATGTTTTTTTGGAAAAGTTCGCTGTTTCCTTCACTGGTGCTCTATGATCACCTTTGAATGCCAAATCTGCCAGAGATACAATTTTCAAGTTTTGAGTTTCAGATCTGAGTTTTAGATGCGAGATGAGTTAAGGACTATGGAGACTGTGAATACTCAGTGATGCTGAACCAGACAATTTTAATGCATTTAGAACTTTGAAGGATGAAAATCTCTGATTTATTTATAGAGTAAACTTTATGACTAAATAACAGGGAAATTTAAGAAAGATAAATAACTACTAAATTTAGTAAATGAAAGATGCACAAAACGTGGGAATCACAAATAGACAAAGAGAAATATGAGATTTTGTTTCCACAAAAAAGAATTTTCAATAACATGGCCAATTTTTAATATTCGGAACATATTATTAACCTTTTCTTTGAGTGTAGTCAAAGGACTTTGAATTGGCTTCGGTTTCAAACCCCCGACGAATGAATATCTAAACCTAGATTTTCCAAATTTTCCAAACCTTATGGTGCTCGAAAGAAATAAGTAGAGATCGAACCAATAAAATGTGTTTTTATTTACGTTTTTATTGAAATTTCATGGACATGTCTTAAACATAATCCTGCGACGCATTCCTGTGACTCAGTTCGAAATGATCTGCTATGAAAAGGCTGGTAATATAATTACGAGAAGTTGCAGCAAAAAAATTTGTTAACAGGAGCAAGTGACTCCCCTTCTATTAGATTACATTTATTTAAGGGTGTTATACACCGCGACCTGAAAGATCTATTTTGATGCCCCAAATAAATATGAAAGATGAGGATAGTCTCATATACAGATCTTCTGTCAGACTAATTTCCGACAGGAACTCATAGATTTTTGAGGAATCCAGTTGAGGTATCTTGCTCATGTCTAAGATAAATTTTCCAAAATACCTGAGTCTTTTGTGTGCCAATGGTCCGCAATCTGTGATCACGTGCAGTTCGTCACTTTCTCCACAGAATCGACAGATGGCATCTGAAGATATACCCAACTTATTCATATGGTATTTGAGTCTACAGTGTCCGCTTAAAATGTCTGTGATGATTCTTAATTTACTCCGAGGCATATTTATTACCTCCTTAGCTCTTTTAGGATGAAAATCTCCCAGAAGATCTTTGGACTGTTTTAATCCCGGAAGAGTTTTCCAGGTTTGACTTTGTTTTGCATCTGTACACTTGTTCAGGAGACGTCCAATGGTATTGGACGATAGGCTTCAGGGCCGTTGAAAGGAGAGGCCGCAGCCTTTCTTGCTAAGCTATCAGCCTTTTCATTTCCCTCTACTCCTATGTGGCCTGGTACCCACATTAGAGATAAATTGTTCATACTGCCTAGGAAGTTCAGATTCCCAATACATTCCCTTACAATTTTAGACCTCACCAGGGGTGAGCTCAAACTCTTGGCTGCTGCTTGAATATCGGATAGTATCACGATGTTTTTCCGCCGATATTTCCTGTCAATGTTGATCTGGGCACATCTTTCAAACTCTCCTTCTCTCTATAATCATTAATATTAAACTAAAATAATACCACATTCGCAAAAAGAAACTCTATATTTCGAAAATCTGTGTAATTGTAAACAGAAGTAAGGAGTAAAATGAGAACTGTCTGTTAATTGCTGTTGAAGATTCCTCGAAGACCTTTTGGAACCTAATGTGAGGATATCACCAATCATGAGTAAACATGTAAAACATTACATTTAAATTGTAAACTTTACATTCGAATTGTGTCCACAATATTCGATGTCCATGCTTTTTCGTTCTCCCTAATGCTATATATAATTACTAATAAGTCTTTAGCATATATATCGTATTTGGTCGATACTCATGTAGACTCCATATCTGTCGGATGTCCTAAGAGTTCAGGGATAATCCATGTTATAATCTCGTTTGCACTAATGGGAAAATTTCTCGTATAGGCAAGAACACCCTAGAAAGAACAATATGACTAAGACAAAGACACAGTAAAACATCAGCCGATTAGTTGTAATCTCCAAGCAGCAGTGCTAAAAAATGATGTACACAGATGAAGCATTTCAACTATGTAAACTGGTGCATTGAGTGTACGGTTGTGCAACAATTTATTAAGGTTATTCCTGTTAATGTAAAAAGTTAACTAATTAAGCCAGGAATTTAAATAACAATATTTATAATACAAGTATGAACGACACCGTAAGGCTGGCTACCCCCAAGCCTAAGCTCTCGAAACCGCTTAGTGAGATTGTGAAAGAGAGCCTCACATGGGCTGTGGTCGACTCTGCCAATGCCGATGGGACCATTACTCCTGCCAATTGGAGACAGGTCGAAATGGCACTGTTACCAATTTTCGTTGAGGTTATGTCCCTCAACCCTGGTCCTTCACCCAGCTGCCGTGACGCAGGGTGGTATCAAGGACATATTAAGATCATATCTTGCTCGGACCAACGCTCGGCGGATCTATATAAGGTAGCGATCAATAGGGTAGGTTAGATCTGGGTTGCAAAGCTCAACGCTGTACCTTTGGACCAGGTTCCCCAACGCCCTCGCTCCAAAACATGGCTTCCTGCCGAGCCCTCTGAACCTAAGGCAATCTTAAAGATCCTCAAGCTCAGCAACACCGATCTTCCCACCGATGGCTGGAAGGTCGCGAAAGTTGGTGACCCCAAAGGCACTTTGCGTGAGGTCACCATCATTTTGAACGAGCAATCCCTTGTTCCCATCAGCTCCCGCGAGGGGGTGATTAACTATGGCTTTGGAGCCATCACTCTCCGCATCTACAAGTGCGATGCCCAAGCCCCCCAACAGGATCCACCTGTCCCCAACTTTATCGATTATATGTCGGTCTATCCCGATTTGAACAGGGAATTCGACCTCACTATTCCAAGTCGAAGCGACTGGACCTCAGAAAACCTAATCGTCGGTGAAACAGTCGAAATCTACACCGACGGTTCCAAGCTTGGAGGTAGAGTCGGCAGCGGTATTTATTCCGACAAGCTGGACTTAAACATCTCCCTACGTCTCCCAGACCATTATAGCGTTTTTCAAGCTGAGGTCATGGCCATTTACCACGCAGCCAAATGGATGCGGAGTAGTGATATCGGCGCAGTTGACGTATCTATCTTCTCAGACAGCCAGGCCGCCATTATATCTCTTTTTGGCTCCACGGCCACATCAAGACTAGTTCATGAATGTCGAAAATCTTTAAATGAGCTCGCAAGTTACTCTCGAGTGCACCTAGTCTGGGTTCCCGGACATAGCGAAATCCCGGGAAACTGCGAGGCGGACGAGCTTGCCAAGGCAGGCACGCTAATGCACGACATTCACCTCTCCGTAAACATCGGCATTCCACTGGCAACAGCCAAGCTCGAAATCAAACGGAAATATCTGGCTGACGCCTACAAATCCTGGGCTAACGAGGAATCCTGCCACACGGCTAGAATAACTTGGGCAAGAATGGACAAAAACAGAACCAATCAACTTCTTCGACTTGATCGCGTATCACTGTCGACAACTGTGTCGGTTTTGACCGGCCACTGCATAATGGGACAGCACGCAGAAAGACTGGGCCTACCCTCAAATGACTTTTGCCGAGGCTGTGGCTTCGAGGAGGAGGACGAGACGGTTTTCCACCTCTTATGCCACTGCCCATCCTTGAGCAGAAGAAGAATTCGCACCTTTGGTGCCCCATTTCTTACAAGCCTGACAGAGCTGTCATCCATTAATATTAGGGACATGCCAGGTTCATCAAAGTATCAGGATGGTTTCCTGAAACATGACGGGGGAGTCGTGCCTTTCCAGGCGCTGTCCTTGCGCTGACTATCACCATCCCAAGTATGGGAACTTTTTAGTCAGTGCTTGAACGACGCCACACCGTGGTATCACAAAGGGGTTATTATGTGTGCTCAAGTGTGCTTTTCGCAAACTGGGCGGCCACTCCTACCTACCTACCTATGAACGACACCAGCTCTCTTCACTCTTTCGCCACAAAATAATATTTTACATGTTTTCGAGTGTATTGTTTATAGTATTCCATTTATACACCGTATTTTATTTTATGTAGAAAATTAATTCACAATTCAATGGGAGCGAAATATAACGTACCACAAATTTGCAGTATCGTTGCTTTTTATCGGACTATATCTCTACCGCCCATAATTTCAAAACTTATAGAAAAACTTCTTGCTAAACTTCTCATCCACATAATGGAGCAGAGAAAAATAATACCTTCGCATCAATTTGGTTTCCGCACGAAATGCTCAACCATTAATCAAGTCCACAGAATAACTCGAGATATTGAAAACGCCCACGAAGAAAGAAAGGTATGTTCCGCTGTTTTTCTTGATGTGTCAAAAGCTTTCGATAAAGATGCCATGGCGGGCTCCTCAATAAAATTAATGCTCAGTTTGGTAACACAGTATTATAACATACTAAAATCATAACTATCAGATCACTTTTTTCGAATCAAACAGGTAACCATATACTCTGATCTCAAGGAAATAAAAGCAGGTATCCCTCAGGGTAGTGTACTATTTACATGCGACTTACCTAAGGACGAAAACTGCGTCACAGTAACATTAGCAGAGGACACAACCATTCTATCTGTGGAAAAATCAGTGACAGAGTCTATCGCACAACTGCAAATTATCTAAATAAACTGTTTGAGTGGACAGCCATATGGCGAATTAAACTGAATGAAACTAAATCAATCCAGATAGACTTCACATACAATAGAGCCCGATATCTTCCATTATATATAAACAGCGTACAAATCCTGTACCATAACACCAGTAAATACTTAGGTACGACCCTGGATACTAAGCTTAGATGGAACGCTCACGTCAAAAAGAAAAAAGAAGAACTTGAATTAAAATTCAGAAATATGTATTGGCTCATGGGCAAACGATTTGCGTTATCCACATATAACAAAATTCTCTTATACGAACAAGTGGTTAAACCGGAATTCAACTATGGGGTTGCTCAAGTTCCTGCAATAAAACGCAGATCCAAAAATTCCAAAATAAAGCACTAAGGTGTGCCGTAAATGCACCTTGGTATATCCGAAGCAGCGATCTCGGACGCGATCTTGGCATCGAGTCAATTGCCGCTACAATACAATAAAATATGCAACATCCCACATGGAAAGGATGTGAACAGCGAAGCCTCAGTCCTTACTGATCCAACCGAATGGAAGGAACGGCTTAAACGTAAAAAGTCGCACCATTTAATATAGTAACCAACTTCTCTGCAGGTATTGTGCAGAGCATCAATAAAATTACTTGTTTTATACAAAATTAGATACAAATTGTTCGTTAGTTTTTAAAATATTTTAACTAGTTACAATGTAAATAAATACAATAAAAAAAATTGCTCTTTATATATCGCATTATTGCTGATGTAGATATTTGCTGTGTTTCAGACTTGGCATTCTACTAAGTCTATAAATGCTTTTTCCCCCAATAATTTCTGATTCCTCAAAGGTTTTATTTCTCATTAAATTGATTCTTTCATTTTTCTGGCTGAGTTCACTATTTATGAAAGGGTATGATTGTGGTTCGTGTTGTTTTCCTGATCTTTCAAAATAATTGGTGCTGAATAGTGTACGGAAAATTTGGTTCACCAGAAAGAGAAGCCGCAATTTGTGAAAGCTGCCGCCAATGAATTGTTATTCTCTAGGATAACACAATACCGATGGTTAATTTAAAATTTTTTTAAATAATTATTAATAATATGAAATTTAATCTGCAGTGAAACCAAAAACAAGTGTCCGACTATTATTGAACGACGCTAATAATTTGAAAAGCTGGGATGGGTTCAAGGTCCAAGAGTCATTTTATATTCTACTCCCAACTTCGCATCGCGTCAACGGTGAAATAAAAGTATCAAAGCAAATTACCCTGCAAATGTATTGAAAGTAAAGTTTTTAAGAAAATAAAATTGGAAAATTATTTTCATTTATTCCCAGGCAAATATTGGCTTTGACGTCGTACTTGTAAGTAGGTTTCAAAGCAAATATTGTACCTAAATCATCATTAAGTGTCTTAAAAAATGTGACAGTACTCCCCTAAATCTTCTCTCCGCTGATCACTTCATTAGTTGCGCAGACGCCGTAACAGCGAGACACCTCTCCGCAGACATGTACCTTGGCATGCCCGCAGCGGTAAACGTGCGTATCTTCAGCGCAACCTAAATGCCCTTTATTAATGAAGCTGCGCATGCGCTCGCTGAGTCGAGTTGCGCAATATTTATGCCTCTCCATCTGAAGCCTTGTTCCCGACGATTTGTGTAAATATTGAGCCTCTGCATGGTGCGAAGAAGTGTTCTGCGCACTCCGCTTGTTTGTCGAATAAATTGCAATGAGGAAGTTATGGGCTCGCAATGGAAATTGCTTTCTGTTCTATTTGCTGTAAAATGCTTGAGATATTTTTTAGTTCTTAGAATGGAAGTAACAATTCACTATTAAGCACCGTGAGCTTTGAATTCGCTAGACCAGAATTGGGGTCAAAAACTAGCGATACGCATACAGAGGCAGTAACAAAACCAGTTTAATATGTGCACAGCAAAGTTAGAACATAAGTAATAATTATGCACACATTGACAAAAATCCTACTTTACTATCTGTCTCGGATGGCGAAAACTCACCGATCAGTTTTCAGTGGAAAGATCAGTATTGATCATTAGATCATAATATTTGTGGCATCTTTATTGGAATAATAAAGAACAAGTATGGATGAGATAGAAAAGCAAAAATTATTAGAATTATTGAAAGAGTGAATGGACTGAAACGAAAAAATCGGATGGTCCAAACAAGTACCGCAAAAAATCGGAAAGAGTTATATAATATATTATTATGTTTGAAATCTACTTATACTACTCTATATTTGCTTCTATTTTATTTTGAGGGTATGCATGAAATATTATATTCTGGAAAATAATTTCTGTGAGATCTAAATTTTTGTATTGAATGAGCTCCAAATATCGAAAATCACTTTAAATGCGTTATGATGTTTGAGGGATTGTCGGGAACTTATAGACAGAAAGAAATTTTAATTTGCTCTGGAGGTATACCCCAGGGTATTTGGCCGAGTCATTTGCCAGTTGCACAGTTTTGCAGGCAGAAGTACTTGCAATCAGGGAGGCGTGTTGGCAAATTACCCAAAACATTAGAAAAGAACATAAAAACATTTTTGTGGACAGCCAGGCTGCTATAAAGGCTCTACAGTCAAACACCATCAACTCCAGGTTGGTCAGACAGTGTAGGGATGAACTTAGAGCGCTAAGTCGTCATGCTGACATCACAATCATCTGGGTTCCAGACCATACGAATATCGATGGGAATATAAGGCTGATGAATTAGCACGCAGGGGGCCTCTCTCGACTTAACCTATGCGAAACTAGTATCTGTTTCTCTAGATGCGATAAAGAGAGGCATCTACCTGCACTGTCTCTCCTTGGCGGGTAGAAGATGGAGGGCACTTACCACGTGTAATACATCCCGGGCGACCTGGCCTGTCTACAATATAGCTAGGTCAAGGGATCTTATAAACAGGGAGTGTAGAGACACCAGCCGGCGGTTTTTACAGGTCACTGTCTATTAGGTAAGCATACGGAGAAAATGCATAAACCTTTCAATACTTATTAAAGAAGTTGTAAAGACTCGGACGAGAGGGAAACAATAGCTCACATTCTTTGCAAATGCCCAGCTCTGGCGGCCGCAAGAAATAGAGCCCTGGAAAACTATTTTCTAGCAGGACTATCCGACCTCTCGGCTGTAAAACCGAAGGATCTTCTAAAATACCTAAATTCTACAAACTGGATCTAGATAACAACCCATTTTTTTCCAGCGTTTAGTAGTGGTTATAAAACGGCGCTAAAGCGCTAATTGTGTTTCATGCAGGGATGCCGTGGATCAGCCACCTGAACCAACCATTTCCCATAAGTAAAAAAATAAATATTTAATTTGTTTCAGTTACTAAGACGTGCCTAAAGAAAGTGGGGGCGGTGTCGAGGAACTCAATCCATTTTGAAAATTCTTTACTGGATTCTACTGAACCTAAATATCTGAACATTGAAAGTTTTAGTTGAATTATATTCTGGGTTTAAATTTTACTATACATTTTTTTTAAATACCTTAAGTACGTTATCTAAAAAGTATATAAACTACAAATGGGCGAGCTTTGCTTATAGACAGTATGTCAACAATGAGTTTACCCATTGAACAAAATTCTAATGTTCAACTTACTTACTCGTAAATATAGTACAGCACCTAATTTACCGAACTTAGTTAAATCGTTCTCAAGCTAAAAGCGTGAAATGGGATTTGCAATAAAATTTATATAAAAAAGGGCGTGGTGATTATGAGACATGGACTTCACATAAACACTAACCATTCTCCGAAAGGGTCGAAATCTTGACAACATCTGTTAAACGGTGACAATTTATATCTTACACACATCTCTATGTGGGAGCTATGGGTGCGTGTAAATTATACGACCGAAACTGTTTTAATGTTTTGGTTGGTAGGTAATATAATAATTGTATATCTATAAATAAAAATAGATATGGAAAACGTTGGTCAGAAAGTGATAATACTCATGCATATATGCTCATCATACAGACAACAAATCATAATGTTATATACTATGTGCAATATATTATTATAGTACTTTTGTATATTTGCAGACATTATGCATTCGGCGATTCCATCCTCAAAGTTCTACATTAATATTTATAGTTTTTGATTATTAAATAATTTCGCGTTTGAACAAATATTTACCATAATTAAAAAGTGGAAAAACTTGTCTAACCAGCTAAATTAAAGAAACTATCTCCAACTGATTTTGCACAGACAATTATAAAGCTGGGCATTTTAATATTTCGTAGTCTCAAATATGATTCGCTGTATACGTCCAAATGCAACCCTGCAACTTAATACAAAAAATGACAAAATCATTGAAACGTAACGTAAGTGGAACGCTGAGTTTCTTCATATTGGCCAGTCAGTCGGTTTCAATGGGAGAATGTCTACCATATTCAGATTAACGGGTCGTGCGCTGTTTTTTCGACAAAATATAACTCCATTTAACCGAAAAGTTAATAAATTCCACAATATACGAAATGGGATACAGAATTACTCGAAATATTTATGGATTGTCGGTGGAGCAGCCGTGACATTAGCTTGTGCCAAATTGTTTAAAGATAATCGTGTTCATGCTGCATCTACGTCTTTGAAGAGGCTAAAGGTGAATATTTTAACAGAAACTAATATCTCAAAGGAACTTTATGCGAAAACAACTGCAAAGTGTCTTAGATGAAATTTTGAAAATTTAAATATATTCTATAATAAGAGCAAATTTTGGAATTGCAAATATTTTCCATATTTAGTTGCGGATTCCTTCACACACACCTACACATATTTCTGACACTTCATTACGTTTTCATTTCGTCGCTCAGAGAGCCAATATTTCCCCTACGCTCTCTCCATTTCTTTGCGTTTGTTTATGTTTTTGTTTTGATTATTTTTATCAGCAAATAAAGCGTCTTTGTTATCAGTTACAAAAATAACTCTTGTTATAATTAATTAATTTGCTATATTTGATTATTTCCACTTAATGCATGTACACAGTATATCAGTTACGTTGACAGACGAACAGCACCTCTGATTTCACTGGGTCAGGTGTGCAAAGAATTGTTCGCCTATTATAAGAGAGTGAAACAAACCAAAACTATCCTCTGAGGAACATTGAAGCGAAGTTCTTAAATAAACAAGCGCCTTATTTAGAATTTTCACATATTCTGTTCTTTGCTTCCCAGGTACGAGCACGCCAGTTGAACCTGTTTTTCACCCGCCCAATTTTATTTGAGGAAAATAATTTACACTACAAACTCGTATATTTATTTTGTCGCACAAAATACACTTTCAAACAGTCTGCGAACTATCCAACAAATGCTGTTCAGAACAGATCTTTATTAAAAGATTTATATTAATAAATTTATGTATTTTCACTTTTGCTACATAAATATATACTCATATCTAAATTTAAAAATTTTACGTGGTAGAAAATGGCATGCATTTCTCTTATGCATTTCAATTATAATTTCACAGAGATTTGTAATGAGATTATAGTCTGTAATATTACTCCTCAGTAGTTGAAAAGTATTATTTATATAATCGAAGTGTATTTGCCAGTACGTTTCTCGTAGGTATATGAAAGTCCACCTTTTGCTTCTTATTTATACAATTTTCAATTGTTCATATCACCATGAAAGGGCTTTTTCTATCAATTTTTTAATGAGACTAGAGGGAAAGCTTAATAATTTGCCCTTATTACAAATATAAATCATAAGCTTAAAAATTATACTTTATATTATTAGACAAATCTGAATCAATTTTGTTAACATCCACATACTGACAATATATGCAAAAATTGAGTTTCCGACATGGGCAATTACTAGACTCTGACCAATGGTGACTTCTTCAACCGAAAAGGAAGTCGAGATGCTGCTTCTTACTTTAATATATCTTTGAAAAAAGCATGAACATGCCTTTGAAGTTCTGATATTGTGTGATATATAACACCAAAGAACTTAATACCCATTACTATCTAACTTCATATCATTGAGCGACTTCAGAAAATGCTAAAATGTTGTGTGAAGCTTTAAGATCACTACATCGGCTTGAGATCGCTATACTCATTTTTTTCGGTTCACAAAATATGTATAAGGTCTGGAGTTTTTATGGATGATCCTATTGCTCAATTATTGCTAACAGTAAAGGTCGGAATGATTTGTCTGACCGGATAGAAATAACTCATAATATCTTTCCAATCAAAGCACCATATAACACAATTATTACTCAATACAATCTTTTCATCATTTGTATTCTGCCACTAATTTCTTGGCACTTTGTTGCCATTCACAACGTACGAAATGACGTAGCAGAAAAAGGATCGATATCGCTTCGGTTCATCAACAATCAGTAGATGGAAACCCGATCAATTAAATTTTTGATTGTTAAACGAGATGGCACCCTAAGATCGATCTTTTTTTCTTTTCCAGCGTTATATAATTGGTTCCAACCAGTTTTCTGGTCAATCCTTGATCAATTTTTGGAAAATGTCATCGAATTTTTCAGTAGAAGATCCATCAAAACGCGATGTCATCTTTGACATCGAAATCTCCAGATTTAAAAATGGTGGACATTGTCAAGCTTGGCTGTTCTCGCTTAAATTACATCAGGAACTGAGCAAAATACGCGGATTAACTTTTAATTGCTTTGAATGCGGGACTAACAATAAATCTTCCGAAAGCACTCTATTCGGTCTATTCAGAAAATTGGAGAAACAGATTGAATATAAATAATTTTATATTAAAAAAAGGTATACAAAAAGAAGAAATCAAAATGTGGAATACAGTTACGATGATAATTAGGGCAATCAAAATAAAGTGGGCGTTTGCCTAACACTAGGACGATATTGGCAGCATATAATTTTAAAAAATACATTGTTCAGAATGTTTTTCACACAATAACATTACATAATTGTGATAAATTACGCCCACAATTACCACCCCGATTGTTTTTTGGTTAGTGATCCGTTAAGTAAAATTTCGTTGATAAGTGTAAAATATTGGGCCGTTTATATACATATTTAAGTAGGTGTGGCATTTCAATCATAGAAACATTTCCAGCACCCGGACTAAGTTCGTCTAAAGTATATCGCTACCAAGTTGTATCTATATATCAAGCATAACGAAATTGTGGGCGTTTTAAATGAGGTGCCTACAGTTGCACATATTGGTTTAGCTATATACGAGGGCGGATTAATATTGAAGCTACCTAGCGCTAGATGGCAGCACAAACACAAAAACTTTTTTTTTTGAAATTGCGATCTGTCAAACGTCAGCTGTTAAAATTTCACCCAAATTCATCGATTAGTTTATTTGTTGTAGTCGTTTGAAGAAGCAATTTTTGTGTTTCTTGAAAAATGGAAAAAAGCGAATTTCGTGCAGTGATTAAACATTATTATTTGAAAGGGAAAACGGGGAAAGAGACAAAAGAAAAGCTCGATAAACATTACGGTGTGTCTGCTCCGTCAGATTACATGGTAAAATATTGGATTGCTGAATTTAAACGCGGCCGAACAAGCACTGCAACAATACCATCAACAGGAAGGCCAAAAGAGGTGGTTACTGAAGAAAATATCAAGAAAATCCTCGATATTGTTATGAATGATATGGTAAACATATCATATGAACGTGTGTTCAACATTTTGCATGAACATTTGCATATGAAAAAGCTATCGGCAAGATGGTGCCGCGTTTGCTCAATGTCGAAAACGAGTTCGACAGACCACTTCACAGCGGTGTTTGGGCATGATAAAGCGTAATCCTGTTAATTTTTGGCGTCGATTAATAACTGTTGATGAAACGTGGGTCCACCACTACACACCTGAAACCAAAAATCAATCGAAACAATGGGTGGAAGCTGGTGGAAGTGCTCCGAAGAAGGCGAAGGCAGTGAAATCGGCTGGCAAGATTATGGCCACTGCATTTTGGGATGCACACGGAATATTGCTCATCGATTATATTGAAAAAGGATCCACAATCACAGGAAAGTCTTATCGTGCATTATTGGATCAATTGATTGATGCAATCAAGGAGAAACGACCACATTTAAAGAAGAAAAAAATGCTCTTTCTTCAAGACAACGCACCGGTTCACACAGCATTAGATACGATGCTAAAATTACGTGAAATACACTTCGAATTGGCTAATCATCCACCTTATAGTCCAGATTTAGCTCCTAAAGACTTTTTCCTATTTCCAAACTTGAAAAAAGGGCTCGCAGGAAAAGATTCCTGATTACCGAAACTAACGCGTATTTTGAGTGGTTCCCGAAATCGTATTATTCAGATGGTATAAAAAAGTTGGAACATCGTCTTACTAAGCGTGTCGCAGTAAAAGGAGACTATGTTGAGAAATAAACGGTTTTTGAAAAAAAAAATGTTTTTTTCCTACTTAGGTAGCTTCAATATCAATCCGCCCTCGTAGCTGTCTTAAGGTACAGGCTATGCGTATGCAAATTACCTTGAAGATATGTCCAACAGTGTTAAAAACCATTGGATATTAACAAATCGACTCAAAAGATGACGCTGATCACGAATACGGGAATATATGTCGACTCTTGATGTCTACTTTTGGGAGTTACAAACTCAGCTCCACAGCATTAACATATTGTACCCTTTTGGGGCACTGCCTCAAATACAACATCTTGCAAATAAGTAGGATATTTCATATACATACGAGTATGTTTCAACAGCTTGCACGCCCATAAAAAATTGCTTTATGACACACTCCTGCAATGACGTAATTTTAGTCTAGGGTAGTTAAGTCACCCGCAAATCAAATCGCACAACAAAAATCATTCTCCAGAATATAATTTTTTCAAACAAAATGCATTTGTCACTACCAGTAAATACCACACGCACACAACACGTCATCATTAACATTTAAATAAAGCCAATAACAATGATAAATATGACTTCCAGAGGCTGTGGCTCACCCATTTCAAAGTCGTGCTTCTTTGGAAACAAAAGTAAACTGACAGCACCGTCAGCGTATCTAAACGGGTAATCTGCAATGATATTCTCATGTGTTGCTGGAAAAGCAATAATTCAACAATATAATTCTTTCGCCTGCTATTAAATTACCCACATCTCAGTAAGCGGCCGCACATGCGCGCTCCACTTGGCGGGCACTGCACTTGGCACTTGGCCTCGTCTCGTCCCAATCGAAACGCAGTTGTCTGGGGACATGTCTGCAGGGCTGCCGCTTAGGAATCCAATGCCACGTTCCATTCGTTATTCTCCCACCTCATATCTGGAGGTAATTCTTCATAAACGACTGACATCATCCGCTGCACAGCGTCGACGGAATCAAATATCAATATCAAATTATGCGAGGTGGTAATGAAATTAAAAGTCATTCATCATAGCTGCAGTGACTTCGAATTATTGTGGCATTTTTTGACGGACAGCGTAAGCGCACCGATTTAGGCTGACTCCACCTTTTTGTGTCCATTGTAGAGCCGTCAAACTTAATTGCTGCATACGGAGTCGAGCTGACAAATAGGCAAGTGGAGACATTGTTGTTCAAAGCGTAAATGTGTTCGGAGGCAGTGCTTGAAACGAGTTGCGTGGGTGTAGCCAATTTGTTGCACACTGTGCTAGTGGTGTCAAAGCGCCACAATATTTCAACGTTGATTTGTTAAATGGAAAAGAGTAGGTCTGAACGAGCTCAGCGAACACAAAACACATTCTGAATGAATAAAGTGGAACTCGCGTATTTAAGGAGTGATTTAACTGACTACCACTGTAGTGTACAAATGGCTATTGTCCTTCAGCAGCACGGTGCTGCCAGCACCATCAATTATTATAGACCATATTTTTATTTGTGTTTATGCCAATATTCTGGAAATATAAATAAATAGCAGTGGCGTCTTCCATAAAATGATATCGCGCCCTAAGAGTAGGGGCCATTTTACTGTAAAATTTCTGATTGTAAATTGAGAATTTCACAAAGATAAAGCCTACTTTTAGGTTGCACCTACAATATCGTTAGGAAGACAATGGGAATGTTCCGTTCAGTTTACTGAATGAAATATTTGAAGTAAAATGTCCATTAATATTCTTCCTTTATCTCTTACAGCGCGAGGAGGAGAAAGCAGTGAAACTTAGATCTCGCGAACGTCGCTTCATAAAATTTGCATCTGTCGAATTTGATGGTCAGCTTTATATGACGCCACAAGATTTTCTGGACTCAGTGGTCGAACAGGAACCACGACGTATGTGCAATGATTTCAATATTAATTCAATCGTTTTCATTTTTGACTGGTATAAAATTATTTGATATTGAACAGCTCGACTAAAACGACGCTTCCTAACGCAACAAGATTTGGTCAAAATGAAGGAACAGACTCCGCCACTCCGCAAGGGTTCGCGCCATCTATTCAGAAACTTAAGGGACAAAGGTGCTTGTCACAGTACAATTTTGCATTCATTTCTTTTGTAAACTGCTTCCATCCACAATTTTTAGGCATCATATCATACACGGAGTACCTGTTCCTTTTGTCCGTTCTGACAAGTAAGTAATTGTGCCTTATTTTTAAAATTGTGAACGATGAAATGTAATTCGTCAGTAGCTAAGGTATTTCCAACAATTATGAAAGCTTAAATCAAACTCCTCCATTAAGTTTAATTTAATTTTCCTTATTAAGTTTAATTTAAAGTGTAACCAAAAATATCGGGTTTTACCTCTGAAAATCGAAAAATTTCGTTCATTTTTATTGTTGTAGTAAATTTCAAAATTAGTTTTTTTAGCGACTTGAAGTGTTCGATTGTTTGTTTAAAGGCGGATTCATCGCTGTTGTCCGAACAACTTTTGTTGGTATTTTGACATGCAGTTTGTCAGCTGTTAAAAATTGAGAGCGAAACGAAAGCTTGCTGGACTCTCTTTCTTTCGATCAAATTGATTATGATTTTCTGTCCGAACAACGAAACTGTTGAGATTATAATAAAAGTTGTTCGGACAACAGCGGTGAATCCGCCTTAATTGGTCTCTAAAAAATAGAATTTCAATCGAATATAATTTGTAGTTTAACTTTCTGGTATCGACTATATGGAGTTGATCATTTAAGTACACTTGATACTTCTCCTTTATAAGAGTTACCCTGGGGTTTTCTTTGCTTTGGCAATATCAAGTTTCTATTATAAGATTAGGTAAAGTTATGCTGAAAAAGGAGGACTTACAGCAGCACTATCGGCCTATTATTTCTGGAGAAGCATAGTCTTGATGAGGCTAGTCTAAGAACACTTGTTCCATCCATTAACGTGTTTATTGTTTAACAGCTAAATTGCTTAAATTTATATATTATTCTTCCGAATGCCGGGCATTCGTTCTTGTATAAAAATATACAATCTTTAAGGCCTCCAACCCTGTACACAGATGGGGTTTTGTAAATTTGTAAAGGTGGTCACTTTGGTCATTATGTTTGTTGAGAAAGAAAACTACTGAACGTAACTATCCATCATTTTGAAAGTCTGACGCAAGGTCTATTATCTTTTCACTCAGGTGTGTTCCATACTGAGTTAGTGGCAATACATTTTGCAGTTGAATATGCAACTATTCAGAAAAAGAAGACGCTAATATGTTCTGACAGTCTTAATGTCCTCAAGGCATTGGCAAATCCGAAAGGAAGTGCCTATAATTATACTTACCAAAATTTAGAAATTGAAGGCTTTGTAAAAATCATGTGGATATCTGGGCATGTTCGGATACATTGGAATGATTATGCAGATGCAGCAGCGAGGTAGGCTATATCACTACCATTAGTTGCTAGGATTCCTTGCTGAGAAACATTGATAGTAAGTTGCTTTATTGCATATCAAAAGAAGGAAATATTTGTCAAGAGGGAATCACCAGGTTATTTCCTTAAGACACATAATCCGCTTCCAATTCGCCAGAACTATAATGAGAACTTCACAAAGGGAAGAGTGTATAACTTTGGCAAGAGTTCGTCTGGGGAGGACGATATTTAGCATTAGGCATTATTTTACTAAAATGGACTCAATTCAATGCTCTGAATGCGCTACAACTTCAACAGTTTCGCACATCATGCTAGACTGCCCCATTTCAAAAATTGGTAAACCATCCGGAATAATATTTGACTGCAGAGAAAAAGTCACCATATTATTAATCAAAGAAGCCTTAATGAAACATGACCTTCTTAATTTAATATAAACAATTTTTATACAACAGGTGTAATTGGCCTCGAAGTCCTACACCACCCAATAATTTTTTAAATTTATTTGTAAAGTATTTTGCAATAAATAAATATATTAAAATTTGTTCCCACGTTCTCAGGAGAAGCGTTCAAAGTTTATTATTTACATTTACTTCTATGGACATATTTGTCCTCTTTTGTACATAACTTTCTAATTCTAATTGAGCCATCAGTGTGAAATTTTGACAAAAATAGAATTTAATATGTGAATCGTTTAAACCCATAAACTATAATCTATCCTAGGCTGACTTAAAATACTGTTTGAAGGACCTGCCAGTTTAAGGAATTGTAATTTAAAATAAGTAACCCGAAATGCCTCCAATGAGCTAAGAGATTCACTAGTGGCATTGTCCAATTTGGAGGAGTTAACTTCTAGGGAAAAGGATTATGCTTTCATTAAGTTTTATTTGAGTCTCAATTGTATTTTCCACCACTTTTTTCTTGTTGTTATTTGTTGGGGCTCCTCCACCAGTTCAGATGTGGAAATTTATTAACTGTGGAAGAGAAAGACAATAAAGGAAACGTGATATTTTTGGTGTATACATTTTTAAAACAATCTTTCTTGCATTTAGTGTTCAGGGATCTGTAAGGAAATTCCAAGAATTATCCTACTGATCACTAATCTACAATTTGTGAAGTCAATTCGTATTTGCTTCGAACAATTATCTTGATCTAATTTTACGTTTCATTTAGAGCCGCAATCGGGCTTTCGCATTGCATTCAACATGTTCGACACGGACTGCAATCAGCGCGTTGACAAAAAGGAGTTTTTAATTGTGAGTAAATGAAAAACACAAAATAATTTTCTTTTTTATTTTGGTTTATTTAGTTTTTATTTGAATATTTTTATTTTTTATTATTTGTTTTGTTTAGATTTTAAAAATTTTGGGCGGCGCCTATAAAAGCGAGGAATTAGACGAAGAGACGCGCGTGGTCGTAAGCATTTTATTTTTTTATTTATTATTTTTGAACACTCTTTCCCAGCGATGGTCGAAATTTGAAGATTTCCTTAAGTTGACGATACATTTTTATAAGTGTGTATTTTTATATTTATCTGATTGGCGAATATTTCAATTATGATTTAGCTGCGACGCATTCTCTCAACTGACGAGCAAGCAAAATTTTTATACTACAAGAAAGACAAAGATAAGAAAAAGAAGAAAGAAAATCATGTTGTAAGTTTTTTGTTGTGTGGTTATTTTCCGTTGACGAATTTATTTGATTTTGATTTGCCTTTGTTGAGTTCGTTGTATTTGATTTATTATTATGTTGTTTACTTGTTTATTTGATGATTGTTGTTATTTTTTTATTCTTTAACACTTACACAATAATAAAGCACTCTTTCGTAGTTGCAAGCATGTGGCGTGGAGCTCACAAGCTCTGCGCGCTTCTTCTTGTGTCGCTTCTTTCAGCTGTGCTCTTCGGCATGAGTAAAACTAGAACCAAAAAAATACGGTGGTGTTGTAAGTAAAATGTGACACCTTGAAAATAATCTCTGGGAATTCTAGTAATTGTGTCATTTAGTTTTGTTTTAATATTAACTAATTTTTTTTGATGCACTGCACCCTACACCCAGCATAAACAATTTTTTTAACCTTCAGATTATATATTCAAAATTACTTCGATGCTTTTAGCAGCACTTGTACTTCAGAATGTTAGCTCTATTATGGTATAAATTCATGTTAGTTGGATTGCTTCTGTTTCAGCTTAGTCGAGTTCTCCCAAGATTGGTATCTTTAATAGCGTAGAGTTGTATAATCGATGTTCTTTAACAGAGGTGGTGAGTAATTTATTGGTTGATACGGAAATTCGGTATTCATAACTATTTATAACACTTGAATTACGTCTATCTCTTCCCGCTAATACTATAAGGCAATACTTGTGTTGTCTCCTTTTATTCATACCACGAGGTGTACTGCTTGATAAATAATCTTTCCCACAATGAGCTTAATTGCCAAGTGTGCTACGAATATGTTGGAATGATTGAAGCAGCCAAAATGAATAAAAAGGCATGCGACTCGACGTTTCAGATAAGTTAGGACCTGAAAGCAATAGTGAAAACAGTGAATTACAAGTTCAAGAGAAAATCTTATATTAAATTAAACTTGGCTAGCTATTTTTAAGATGAAATTAAACTATCTCAATAAAGAAAATTATCAAACAAGAGTATTTGTATTACTTGAGACGATTCAGAAGTCTGTGTTAATAGCAATAACTAATTTTCGTAACAGTATTTTGGATTAAGAACGTGAACCGCTACTGTTCCATTCACACAATTCAATTGTATACTCTGTCATCGACATATTATTAAATTACACTAGGCAAAAGAAACTGTTTATGAAATTTGAAGCTGGTTGTAGGGGTTGTAATATTAAATTCAGCTGCTCCAAGCCTCTTTCGTTTGATTTCTATTAATTTGACTTTAGTTTACTTGTTCATGTAACTGCAAATTACTATATTTGCAATAACTCCCGCGACACTTTCGCATGATTCCACATTTCAACTAACCCATTAACATCCTTCAGATGGAACGCATTTTCAGTGATGCTTGGAAGGATAAACATGGTAAAAGGACCGATGAGAAAGAAGTTCCGGATGAACCTAAGAAAAATGATGAGGTAAATGTCCACTTCTCTCGTAAGTATATAAAGTACACACGTCTGTCCACATGCCAGTTCCATGCTTTGTTCATATACTTCCTTGTTTTATTGATAATTTAAACCTCACATATTATTGTGCTGATTTTATACTTACTGCATTCCCTTCAGGAGGAGTACATCGATGATGATGAGGGTCTTCAGCGCAAACACAAAGTCGACACTACACTGCTGACTCATTTCTTTGGCTCGAAGGGCGACAATGTTTTGTACTACGATGGTTTCTCTAAGTTCATGGATAATCTGCAGACTGAGGTATTGGAGCTGGAGTTCAGTGAATTCTCCAAGGGCAATTTGGCCATTACAGAGGTCGATTTCGCCAAAATTCTACTGCGTTACACCTACCTGGATACAGATGAGTATGATATGTTCTTGGAGCGCCTCCTGGACCGTGTCAAAGATGAGCGCGGCATTACATTTGATGAATTTCGCGATTTCTGTCGTTTTCTGAACAATCTCGAGGATTTCGCCATAGCTATGCGCATGTACACGCTCGCTGATCATGCAATTTCAAAAAGTAATTGACTTATTTAATTTAGAAACTGCACAGGTTCACTTTCGGGCGCTTCGCTTTTCGTTTAGTATCTATCGATCATGGGACTATATGGTCAAGTAAAATCTGTGATATCATGTTACAAAATACTAAGTAACTATCATTGTGATTGATGGCATTATAAACACCTAAATTGAATATATCCAAATTGCCTTCACTTATTATCATGCATCGACGAGACGGGTGTTATGTTCACTGACTGTTGATCAAAAACTGGATTCGCTGTCAACTTCAAAGTATTTTTTGTCCAATACGAGTGAGTTTCTAGGGAAGTATGTTCCCATCATTGCAACCTTACAGTCAGTCAGTACAGTAGCTATGTTTCGGTAATTGTGTATCATAGAACTTTAGGTCAGTGCTATCAGCCAGAAATATGATGACACAACTTTTTCTATATCTATAAGTCCATAAATAGAGAAATCTAAGACAATCACGGTGCAGTAATACACAGATTTATTGTGCCGATTCGAAATCGAATGGTAGAAAAAACTGCAACAGTTGATAAAGTAAAATTGATCCAGAGTATCATGACAAATCTTGTGTTGTCTAACATATCTGTTCTCGTACACTCATATATATGTGATCAGAAAAGCATTATAACAGTCATATTGTACCAACGAACTTCGATTAACTATAACTCATCAGGGGCCCATATAGCATTTTGGATGGAACAATTTCAGGAAGTCATGCCTATTGCTTTAACAAGTTTTCCCACAAAAAGTTTACGACAAGTGTACTTGAAATTTCGTGTGAGCCCCTTATCCACTGGCTTGATCAAAGATCTGCAATTGGGTAGAATAACTATACAACAATGTTTTGTACGCCAATTCAATATTTTTTCGACAACAATTTAATAAGAGTACTATTTCTACAATGCTCTTACTAATGTTATGCGTTGTATTTGCAGGCGAATTCCAACGGGCGGTTAAAATCTGCACTGGCTATACGCTGACCAAGCATCTCATTGACACGGTATTTGCCATTTTCGATCAGGACAACGATGGCCTTTTGTCGTACAAGGAGTTCATTGCGATTATGAAGGATCGCTTGCATCGCGGCTTTAAAGTAAGTGGTCACTATCTCGAGTACAATGAAGAGCTCGATGAATTCAATGAACCGGAAAATCCTCTGTTTGCAATGTGGCGCAGGCGCGCTTGCCGCCATTTGGATTATTATTTAGAACACGATGTGCCGAATTGATATTGATTTATTTCCGCTATTTTTAGTTTTTAACAAGCCAATTAATTTTAGGCACTTCGCTTGTCGTTGTCTCCATTCCAAAACACTGCAGACCCTGATTTAAATGCTAATTTTATTGTTTTGAGTGTTCGATTTAGTGAACAAAGCGGCGATGACTTTAAGGCAAACCGAACAATTTGAATTTATAAACTTAAATGTTCCTAGGATATAAGTCTATAGATTATAAAATTCCAACCTACATACAATCCACACCTATTTTGATTTAATAACTTTGTAATTTCCTATCTAATGTTATAAGTATTCCACTGACATGTACAAGTCTGAGTTTTGTCCCATCAATTCCTGCGTTCTGACTGAACAAATAGATTAACCCAAGTTTGAGGATGTATTTTTAATATTCAAGCTCATTGTTTTCTTAGAATTAGCTCTCGTACACTTTGTTTTTGTGATGCAATTTTAAGTAAGTCTAAGCACTTAAGCAAGTCCACATGTGCAAGGAGTGGTGAAGCAATCAAAATTCCTTGTCCCACATACCCAATAGGAAAGATCCACTGCCCCTATTTGCAACATTCTTAATATAGCTCTAAAGTGACTCCGAAAAAGCTTACATACAGAATTTCGGAATTTTAAGGGTCAATTTGGAAGAATTGATTTAATGCATATCATACCTATAAATTAGACCAAAGTCTTATCTTTGGGGTAAGGCGTCATTTAGTATTGGGCCCAAAATTGTTTTGAATTTCCTGTTGAAAAAGATTGGACGTATTAAAATTCAATCGAATTGTAATAGGTCCATATTCATACTTGTGATTAAGAAACTTCCATTGCCTCTTCTGAATAACTGAAAAATCATATGGGGACACTCTTGTACACCGATGGGCCTTATGGGTGTGCAAGCAGTGTTCCATGAGCTGAAATTGCCGTGGACTGAAATGCAATCTTGCCTTTCAAGTCGACAATGTCATAAATTCAGGGAAGAATTTAGTACTTACATATATAGTGGACCGAAATAATATTCATTTTAAGCAAATATCCTTAAAGACTGATTAACGACTACCTCAGGGCGAAGGTATTTGCTGCTTCTCTTGATAGTTTGTCTAAAACACTCGTAGATTGTTCCCTGACTTTATGCTTTTTTTATTGGTTCCATTGTTGGAAACCATACCTAACAGTAGCGGACCATTTGGCAATTCTGGTGATATATTTGTAAGTATCGGCAGTATCGGCTTAGAAAGCAAATATTAAAGCCTGGTGTTTTGGAATGGAGTCCTCGATTGGATGGAATTCTTCTAAGCGAATTTTGCTTCTTTCTTACATCGTATTTCTAGAACTTTTAAGTTATTATTGCTTAAAATTATTTAATTACATATTCTATTTTACCATTTCATAAAAATTTACGTTTTTGTTACCGTTTCCGTTGAAGCATTTTTACAATTTTGCCTTTGTTTGCATTTACTAAAAATTTAATAAACACTCATTTTATTTTCAAGACACAATTTCGTTGTTTATTTCGTAGCTTTTTCGCTTCTCTTTCTTTCGCTGTGACTAATTAATCGTTATTTATTTTTCAATTTCTTATTTACGCATTAACACGCCAAAATGCGCACTCACCCGAAACCGCAATCCGCACAACAATATAGAGCTGGCGGAGCGGAAGACTGTTGACACAGTTGGCAAGAGAGAACACTGTTGGCAAGCAACAAGAACGTTGTTAATTAGAATACGATTCGGTTAAGAACAAAAAATTCGTATTTAGACTTTATAGCATAGACTTCAAAACCTCACCAAGCAAGGCAACAGCCTCAACCACGTTTGTCAATCGTAATTTCAAGAGATCAATGCCCGACAGGCTGTCACCTGAAATGATTGCATGATGATAAGGTTCACATACGGAATTGGTTCTCAGTTACTAAATTTTCAATATGTTTAGGTCGCAGCTCAGGAGTAATGATCTAGTTCTTTATGGAAGTATGAAACAAAGTGATCTATTCGAAAAGGAACTGACCTGGCGTTTCTGTAATCCTCCTAAGTAAGTGCCCCGATGGTGATAACACAAAACGAGCGCATCTGAAATCACTTATGAATCATTTAGAAAAGGAGGTGAAGAAAGTTAATGGAGTGAAATATTCTTACTGATTTTTGTGTTCAGCCCTCCAATGACTGACCCCTTTTATTCCTTTGCCATAATCCATGGAGTCTCTTATGTAGATAAACCACGAGAAGAGAATACAAAGACAATAAATATTTGTTTAGTTTCTTTACTAACGAAATTTAGTTTGCCCAGTTCCTCAAATGGAACATGAAGCACTTATGTCGAGCATAGTTTAACTATAGAGTAATGGAGAAGACCACTCACTCCCGGCATTTATAGTATTGTCTTGAACAGAAAATGTTCGCCAATAATTAGGGGTATAATCATCGATCAAGGGTGATAAGTTTGGTTAGTAAGGAGGGATTAGATCATTTTTGTAGCAGTGACGGAAATATAACGCCCAAACTAGGGGCTTTTAACGGTTTAAACAAGCATACAGCCTTGGTTAAAAAGAGCTAATGGCAGATAGTTCTGAAATATTTCAACTCTTCTTTTAAGTAGAATTGTGTTCTTAATGAAAGTGTCAGGATAAAGCCAACCGAAAAATCCTTACCTCCAGAGAGTGTACAATTACGCATTCGTTCTTATCAGTGACAGATTTCGGAAGTCCTTTTCTAGAGGGAGTGTGGGGCATTGGTCTAGTTTAGAACTTGCATACCTAACCATATTTATAAACAACTGCCGCTGGTTGTAATTCATATATCGTCATCTTTAGGCTCTCAGGGATATGGCATTAAAACGGCACTAGTGCTAATTGGGGCGACCCGAGGGTTATCAGCTACTTTACCTACCTACCTTTTCAGTAACATAACCTAAAGACCGGTCTTGCCGGACACTAGAGCTTTGTGAAAGTGGCGGCTGGATAATTCTTCCACAATTTCTTCCCAGGAACATCTAACTCCAGGTTCACGAATGTAACAGGAGAGAACTGTGGTTTATAGAAATCCGCCCAAATCTCCACTCCATTTAGCACTGCTGAAAGGTTTCATAACCCGTTTCAATTGTAGGTCATTAATGCTCCAATTTTGTGGTTTCTTACAAGTCCCCGTCGTTAGACCCATTCCTAAATGAAGGAAAATTAATCAAAACACTGACAGCATTTATATTGAGAACAAATGTTCACCCAGTCCGTAGATATTTTGGAACGTAGGATCTAGTGGTGGTCACAGCTAATACCTTGTAGCATAATAGCCAGACCTCGAAGAACAAACGAGTCAAATGAAATAGAAGTCTTCAATAGTTGCGGAGAAGGTGAAAATTCTGTCGGAATGAAAAGTTTAAAAATGGTTCGTGTCCTTCACCACAATAACCTAATCCTTGCAACAAAGGTAAACGGGTCTTAAATCAAACAATTTCTTTCACTATTCAGATCTCATCACCAACATTTATCTATATTTCTTATTTTGCACCGCAATGAATTATGCCTGTAAAGGACTTGAGAGAATAAGTACTACCAACTAAGATCTGCGACTCGAAGAGAAAAAGATGTAAGAAGCATACCGTGGGTATTCGAACCCATAACTACGACACTAGAACACGGACACGCAAAATTCAATTGATATATTCGCTCAATACTTTGGATTCTTATTTAGTACTGTATGAAATTATTATTAGTGAGAATACTGGAAGTAGGAAATGTGCGGTACCATGGAGCATGTAAAGAAAACTTATATAATATTTCTCTTAATCGGTATTATAAAATTTGAGTCGGAGTACAACAATAACGATTCCACTCAAAAAATCTGGGACGATTCGCTTAAAACATTTGAAGATTTTAGATTATTGTAGAGTATAAATTGACTTGGTATATTAGAAGTTCAGAAGGTCCCTGGCGAAGAAAGCGCAGGAAATTAATGAATACCGGCATCTGCCCGGAAAAGGCAAAAATTTAACGAACGTTAAATTAAAGGAATTATACTATTTATACTATATAATAATAACCATGAATTAAACGGAGGGAAAATGTTACAGCTAGGCAAAACCCCACCAACCAGAGATAGCTGAAAACAGGAGCAACTGAGTTTACACAAGAGAAATGCATATTCGGGCACCTCACATTTCCAAAACCAACTGGAGTTTTGCGGTGCCGTTGCTGAAGCATATTCGGGAAGTTGGCCTGTGTCTATAAGCAAGGAATCGGAAAATAGCAACATACAAAAGCTCACATTTAGCGCATCATACAAGGACGAATTAGCAAAAACCGCTTATCTGCGAATATTCGTAAAGCCAGCATGAACTATGGTTAAGGGGCGGCTGTTTAGTTCCGCCCAACACAGTACGTCAAAAACTGTAATGGCTATGAGTGGGGGTTATATGGGTCGGAATCGTATAATTCTTTCGACTCGACTACTCGACTGTCAGTGCGATGAGAAAGCAAAAATATAATTGTATTTGGCATCGTTTTGAAATTTGAAAAAACCGAAAAAACACTGGCGAGTAGCGCGTAACATTTCGATTGTTTTTAACGATTTATCGAAACACCCGAAACAAAATCGAAAGGTAGCTACCGTTGTCCTTCGATATCGAATCACACGATTGGACATTGATCCTTTAATGCTCAAATCTGATTAGTCAACAGAATTTGCAAGTATTCGATCACTCCGTCTAATTTATGCTACAAGTAATTAGTGTGCAGGCAGTAGCGTAGTTGATGCTTTTGTTTTGTTTGCACACATTTTATTATATTTTGCTTTCGGTTTAAAACAAAATGGCGGCCACACATTTTAATTTTTCCTAACCCTTGGAAATAATTCTTAAATTGAGAGCACCCCTGTAATTTTGGTTGATTTACTTGCAGTCGGTTGCAAAATCCGAGGGCTGGGACGCATTTAAGCAGTGCGTCAAGCAGGAAATGAAGCAATCGCTTAGGAACTGAGGCGGAAGTTGGAACTGCAGTATCCATTTCGAAGTAGCACAAGTACCAGACACGCTCGAGTGGCAAGGGTAGCAAGGATGTAAATTATGCTGCATAGGATTAAATGTGAAATTGTTCAAAATAATTTCATATCTAATTCTATATAATTTAAGTTGTTGTTGTTTTATTTTTATTAAGCCCCATTCTGAATTCAAAGCGACCTGGAAAGGGAGAAAGTTCCTGGCAGTTTGCATTCAGAATACGCCCGACTTTATTACGTGTATTTTGTTATATTTATTTGTTGTTATGTTTTTATTGTTGTTATATAAATTTGTTTTTAATTGAAATGAAGTTCGCGAAATGTTTGGTTTGTGTAGTTTATAATTTTATTACATAAAATAAATATATATATAGAAAAGAAACCGTACTCATTTGTTTAAAATGTGCAAAAAGGAAATTATCTATCATTGTCTTCGCATAAATATAAAAGTGAACATTTGAATTTATCTAAATATGTACTTGCATAAAAGTGTCTTAAAAATCTAACACGAAAATACACATAATGAAATAAATGTTATGTTTATAGCTTAAATTAGAAATTAAAAAATTAGCGAAAAGAAATTTGACAATTCAATAAAGAAACGCATACATAAAGATTTCGAAACTGTGTTTTCTTTGAGATTGAGAGTTCATCCTCCATTGACTACCGCTACATATTTCACTAGTTTAGTTGAATTACTTATAATAGGTCCTAATTTTATCACAGACAATTGCAATTGCGTGCATTCGACAGACGCTTAAAACTTATATACACAAACACAATTTTTTAAATTCAGTTTCAGTTCTGTTTAAACACACATTGCACAAACACTAAAGTTGCAATTATTTACGCTAAGCTAAGTAAATTAAAAATTCCAATATCCATCATGGTTGTTAAAAATGTTCCACAATTAAGGTTCTGCGGTTGTGTTCCAACACGGCTGTGCATGCCAGCTAGATAGCGTCTTCCTAATCTACAAAACACGTACTCATTTGTCACTGGTTCAGACCACACATTCAAAGGAAAAAGAGCTTAGAGCCTAAACTTTAATCCCTTCTATTTTCCAACAGCCAACAAAACCTTTCACTATCTTTGTTATACCTTAAGTCTACTCCCGGCAATTACTTCTAATACAGGCACTGTTTCTATTCCACGCTGGGTACAGCATGTTCCAATCACAATGCTCCACATGTCGTTGAAACACTCCTTATTGCACAAAGTGCATCGTTGAAATGCATAACTGGCTTAACTGCTAAACGGTATGCAATCCACGCTTTCAAATAACAATATTGAAACTTTGAGCTTATATCTAAACAAAATACGATTTACTCATGGTCCTGTTGTGAGGGCAGCGTCCAAGTGACCTGATGTTGCTCTTTGTTGGCGCTGTTGTAGTTGCGATTTGATGATTTCTGCTGATGACGGCGAAACTTGAAATTCGCAAACACATCCCTTTTGTTGCCGTTGTTATCCTCCTCCGCAGCAGCCACGTACTCCACATTGCGCTGCAAGCCCACACCAACCGCACCCACGGCAAAATCATTTGTGTCTTCGGCGTTCGACTTACGGAAATTATAGGAGCCCCTGTGCATTTTTTGTTGTTGCGACTTCTCTGGTGAGCGTCCCAGTTTCTTTGGACTACCACCGATACCTTGTTTAGCCAATAACTTGGGATCACGCAACAGCGTGGGGAAAAGATCATCATCCGCGTCAAAATACTCGGGACGCGTGAAATGGTAATCAGCACTGTAGTAACGCTGGAAAATGGGCTCGGTTGAGCAAATACTAAACGCATGGTAAACATGCGAGATTAAATGTGGAAATTTTGATACCCAGTAGGTAGTGAACTCGTATGGAATGGAGCCGAGTAAATTCTGAACTTCCTCAGTAAGTTCATGGTAATGATGTTTCTATATGAAAAAGAAAATATGGCGGTAAAATAAATCACTTAACATTCAGTCAGAACTTTCCCATTGTTTTGTACAAAACGATTACAAGAAAAGAACGGGAATAGAGCTGCAAAAATTACTCACTTTATTTCTTAATGCCCTCAGAAGATCACGCACGCTGGCACCCATATAGCCGCGATATTTGCGTAAATCTTCCGTAATCAGGGGATCTAAATGCAAATTCCAATCCTCCAGCACAACTATGCGACCGTTCTTCTCCAGCGACTTAAGTGGGTCGACTTGAAATTGCAACTTCTCCACCCTATCACTCACATCTTGCAAGAAGGCCAACACCTTCTGATTGTTCCAAAATACTGGGTGATTGCCGATGCAACGAGCAGGTGGACGACATTGTGCGTCCTTGTGGATCATATCAGCAATGAGCTGTTCCGCCAATATCTAACATTAAACGAGTGAAGTATTTTGTTATTTTTTATAATTAAAGCCACCTACCAATTTGCTCTGTCCCACATTTCCGTGCATCCGTTTCAGCTTGGACAAATTAAATTCGTGTGACAGAATGTTAGCCTGCCGCTTCAGAGTGTCTCCAAAGGCATGATTCCCGCCGCTGAGCACGTAATAGTAAACACATCCTAGCGAAAAAATATCCACTGAAGTGGTCTGAAAAGTCAAAAAGACACATTTCATTTCCCATTCTACTAAAAACTGACATTTTGCTTTCATTTACTCACCGTTCTCTGGCCACGCATCATTTCGGGGGCAATCCAACCATCTGTGCCAGTAACACCAGAGCGTCGCGAAAAGCTGGTCTTGCCGAAATTCAATTTTTTACACAGTCCGAAATCGGATATCATGACACGCACAACACCTCTGACATCGGGCAGCGACAGTAAAACATTCTGTGGTTTTATATCGCGATGCACTGCATAAGGAGGAGAACAGAATTAACTAAAGATGTTGCAAATCGGATGTCATCCGGTTACAATACCTATGTTCAGTGCATGCAAATGATTCAAGCCAGATGCTGCCTGCCGCAGCACATCCCATTCATTGATTTGGTCACGCAACTCACTGCTGCGTTCACCCTCGGTGTAGTCTTGCAGAGTGGCGGCGCACAGCTCCACGGCAATATAACGAAACTGGCGGTCTTGCTCGGTGCAAAAATAACGCACAACGTTCTCGTGCGCATCACTCTCACGTAACAAGGCCACCTCCCGATCTGCGAAGGTGAAACACTCTGGCAGCAAACGCTTCACCGCTACGAAGCGTTCCTCAAACGTGCCCTTGAACACGAAAGTACCTTCGCACCCTTTGCCGAGCACTTCATTCGAGTTGAACGATATTTTTCCCACTCTGATCTGTCCGTCACCCAAGTCAATTAAGTCCTGGGCGCTGATATTACTGCTACCGCTGCCCTTGCTCCCGGAGAATGTTTTAGAACCATTCTCGCTTTGATTCTTCAACTCGCGCATGGTGCTGCACATGTACCAGAACATGGCCACCATGGTTAGCACCAGCACAATCAATATCTGATGTACTTTTCCGCTAGGGTGCTCCATGAACCATTTAATAAGGAACTCCTGGACTCTGTCAGTGTTTGTTAGTATGATTGTCTTCGTCTTGTTAAGGACATTCAATTCTATTTCCAGCTGAACGATGGGCTCGGTTTGTACGCCGATATCTGCCGAGCCAGGGAGAATGCTGTAGCCATTTGACGTTCCATCGGGTATGTTATTAATCGTCGCCAAACCGCGATTGCCTTCATCTTTCGGTGGCGATGGCGATAATTGAAGGTTCAAATCGTTGGGTACGTTGTAGTGTCCCAGCACAATGCCGGCGTTTTTCTGGATTACGTCATTTATATATATCATTGAGGGATCAACTTCACCTGCACTCGTTGTACTGGGTCCATCCAGCAATTTAATCGGTGGAATTGTTGAAATGCGAGGTGTGCTCTTGTCCACCAGCGAAGGTAGTGCATACAAACCGTGTTGATGTTCACCCACATAAAGCGACTGACTGTAAAATGATGGTAAAAAGATGATATAGTAATAAAATATGATCGGCAGTATTTAAAACACGTGTGCTCACAATAATTTAACTGTGTTCACATTTCCTTTCTTCGACTCTTCCAAAATAGCCTCAAACGCTTCGTCGGAAACAGTGGTGAACGGCACACTCAACAGGCCTTCCGTACCTAGTAAAAATGCGGCAACCACAGGACTAGTCAAGTCCCTTTTCCATAGAAATCTCCCATTATTACGGTCCAGCGTAACAATATTTCCATTCGAAGTGGTGGTCAAGTGTAAATACTCTGTAAATATCAAATGCTTTAGAGGTGCATGGATTTTCTCAATTGTATTCGCTGCTTACCATACTCCTTTGAGATGTCCGGCGTCATTGTGTGAGCGCTGTAATCATAAAAAGTTATATTCCAGGGTTTCACATTTTTTCCTTTCGCCAGGCTGTCGTACATCATTACGGTGTACTGCGTGCGTCCCAGATAAATAGCTCGTGATGTCGCCCAACCTATCTTCTCCGCGTCCTCGTTGTTAGCGGTAGCTGGACCACCGAAACCCATCACCTTCTCACGTCTGCCCGTTTTGGGATCTACTATGAACCAAGTGTCACTTTTTTTGCCTGAATACAAAATGCCATCTGACGAGCGGCAAGGCGCACTCGCCACCAACTGCGGTATGGTGTATGGCAACTTCTTCAGACTGCCCATATCTCCCAGTTGGTATATGCTGCCATCTCTCGGATCTGGCAAAAAATGCGGCACCTGAACATTCTGCTGCTGTTCGGCCTTTATTGGTGGATCTGAAATATAATATAAAATATAAAGCACACATTTTAGTTCGAACGAACAGATCAGAAGAGTTTTCTTTAATTCCACAATTTTCGGAATATGTTGCCGAGATGGTCCTGTACGTGCGGTGTGCGAGGCTCATTAGCAAACATTTTCCGCTTCGTACTAGGTTTGTTAGTATTAAAATGCTGAAATTTGTACCGAGCTTAATGGTTTTATTTTAGGGATCCCTTACTTATGACAATAGAATCTTCAAAGCATTATTTAGAACTGGGGTTATAGAGATGGAGTTAATTACATCAATTGGTATCAAGCTTTAAAATATGAAAGGGTATAAAGAATCAATAAACCTGTTCTGAAGATTCAACTAGACTAAATTTTGTGTATTTTTTTTTTATATATCTACGATTAAATTGAACAGAACACACTAGAAAAATATCATTTAGTCGATTGACAGGAATGTGTAAATATTTTACGCAGAAACCCCTTTTTTTCATGACTTCTCAAAATCTTTAAAATACTTATTACTCTCTTCGTTGTGGGGATGAAATCTATGGATTCATTAGGTTGAGCCCATCCGATTGGGTTGTAATTTACACGTGTGAAACACAGAACTACCTATTTGGCCTTTACCTGGTAATAGTTTTGCTAGTCGTGAGGATGTGACATTATGAGTGTGTAATGATGACTGAAACCCTGTATTTAACTAAAATAAATTGGCCTTGAAAAGAGCAGATATTGCCAAACAAAATCTAAAAATATATAAACAAAAAAGGTATTTCAACAATTTATGAAGTGAACCTACGATTAGATAAAAACATTATGGTGGATTATTCTGCACAAATATCATAACGAAAATAAAAGATTTTCTTTCAATATAAATCAATTAAAATTTTTATATTTAATCGGGAGAATATGGACTTGTGACAATTTACATTTGCTCCTTTGCCAGGGTACGTTATGGTTATAATATTTCTCCTCATTTGCAAACGCCAATTGGCGGACAACCTGTCCAAAGCAGGCTTTAGCTGAAGAATAATTTTGGGGGATGACCACCAAAAGACTATGGCTGAAGCGGAAATTTGATTCCAACATGAGTGAACCACCATTTAAATGATTATTTTTCATTTTATCATTTGGTGGACACTAAAAACAAGTTTAAATACCGTGATAAGTTCTCCAATAATGGAGCAAAACAAAGTGATATAAATGCCTTAAATGTAGATCCAGTTTCTAAGACCAGCATCAGAATATTCCGCCTTGTAATTAAACAAGGCGGAATATGAAATTGAGAAGCGATATTATGCCAAATAGAATAAGGGCTGTGAAAACTTAGATTGAAATTTTTACGGTTTATCGGACAAGGCCAAATCTCAGTATTAGCAATCTCGTAAATATTCACTCGAAATAAAATATTTTTTTAATTAATTTGGGGTTACAAGTAAAAGTCAACGAAGTACGAAGATGCTTTCTGGCTTAGCGTAACTGAGTTTCATCTCCATCAACAGATTGTTCTTATCAATGCATTATTAATCGATCCTTTAATGAGAAGTTTGTCTGCCATTTCGTTCCCAAAGTAATGATCTGACACATAAATCAAACTAACTATTTTTAAAATGGACTTCTCTGCATTTTTATGCGGCGTAGCAAAAGCTTCAATTAAATCTCATATATCTACTGATGTGCTATCCAGGCCCGATATTATAAACAGCTTCCCTTATTCTTCCGACCTGTGCGTTCTGGCTGAGGCAGACTTAACCTGTCGTGGCGACAGTGACATACAAAAATTACCTCTACTCTTAACCTTTTCCGTTCTCAAATCCTACAAGGTGGAAGTATTGGCTGAAATCAGTTTGGCTACTTGGTAAAATACTTAGTTTAGGAATCCCTGATTTATATATGTTTACTAAAAGAGTAGGGAGAAAACTCCAAGTGCGTCTGCTACATTCTGAACGATAGCACAAACGCTATTTCTTTCAGCAATCAAAAAATATTATATTTAGAATTTGAGAACACATTTTAAACGCATTTCATTGTTATAACTTCCAAGTGTGCTTCTGTAATGGATATGCCACATTAAAATTTATAACTAAAATAATCTAAACGCCGAGCTCAAGTTTTCATTTCATATGGAATTTGCTGTAATTACCCCCACAGAAAATGCGCAAATAAATTTAAAAAACGTGAAAGATACGTTTTCATGATAAATACAAAAAGAGCAGATGAAGTTATGAACAAATCAACCTTGAAGTCCATGAAATGCAGTTTGGCTACTTGGTAAAATACTTAGTTTAGGAATCCCTGATTTATATATGTTTACTAAAAGAGTAGGGAGAAAACTCCAAGTGCGTCTGCTACATTCTGAACGATAGCACAAACGCTATTTCTTTCAGCAATCAAAAAATATTATATTTAGAATTTGAGAACACATTTTAAACGCATTTCATTGTTATAACTTCCAAGTGTGCTTCTGTAATGGATATGCCACATTAAAATTTATAACTAAAATAATCTAAACGCCGAGCTCAAGTTTTCATTTCATATGGAATTTGCTGTAATTACCCCCACAGAAAATGCGCAAATAAATTTAAAAAACGTGAAAGATACGTTTTCATGATAAATACAAAAAGAGCAGATGAAGTTATGAACAAATCAACCTTGAAGTCCATGAAATGCAGTCATTTTATACTGCGTAACAAAGTTGATTACACAACTGAAACTTCGGAAAAAATAATACTAGCATGAAAATGTCCAATTGGCTCATATAATAAATTCTGAAGCAATTTTTTAAAAAAGCCACATGTCGGCCGTAAATAAAAACAAAATAACATACAAAACGAAAATCATGCATACAGGGAGCGCGATAGCACTTTTTTGCCACCTTCGTTCGTTTGCCATTCAATTTAATAGCATATTCTTTGGAACACCTTTTAAAGTGCGATAACGCTCAAAGTAATAACAACTTTGTAGCACAACAAAATGTAAGTCCCTCCGACTCCTCTGCCCGTACTACAGCGCCTGCAGTGGCAACAGCGACAACCAATCAGACTTTGCGTTATCAGTGACCAACTGAGTTCCGCAGATTTGCTCTTATCAAAGTAAAACTAAGCGCAAGAGTCAATTTAATGTTGGATTTAAGTATACCCTGCCCCTTGTATTCTACACCATAAATTATACGCAAAAAGATACTAAACGATGACGGTAGCGGATATATACTAGCATTGTGTTTTAAGCTAGTGACATTTGTGCGTTTGTTTGCTCAGCTTGAAATTATCTTGGTACAAAAACACGTTGCGTACACTGACGACAACCTCTAGAGAACAATTTCAAACTACCCAACCAAAAATTAGGCATGTTCTGACATATGATTGCCCATGTATTCATAATTTCAGGATGTGAAAGCTCCTTCTGCAGCCACTGTCTCGCAATTAGCTGAAGGTATAATTTTGTCATATTGATATGTATTTTCTTTAACGATTACGCTTTTAATAACTAATTACCGTCTGCTATTGTCCATCGTATTTCGCTTGTAATGGGGTCGATCGCTGTCAATCCGCCCCCTAATGTCGAGAATACCATTAACGTCTCCTCATCGCGCGCCAAGTCGGTGCAGTCCTAAAATAAATCCAAAAACAAAAATGTACAACTGCTTGAATTACTCATCTCCCGACTCCACTTGGTTACCCGTACCTCTTTGGCAGTGGTGGCCTCCGTTGCTGCGGCTGCCACTGTGGCTGATGCAATAAAAACACACAACGAGCAACAAATAATTCTTAACGCCACCGACACACACGGCGACCTTTTTAGCACTTTAACCATTTTGTTTACTTTTTGCCTACCACTTTATATTCGAAATACCATAATTTTAATAAATACTTTTCGTATTTTTTTATTTGTTTAATAAAAAGCTGTTTTTTAACACTTATTACGCACTTCTTTTAACAAATTATGAAAAGGTCTTGTCTTGTTGCACTAAATAAAATTCGCCATAATTATTAACTTTGACACTGAATGGAATGGTGAGAAAGAATGTGGAAATGGAACGAACAATATCAAAAATTCCCATACAAGTTAGGTACATTTATTTATAAAATTTCCCTAATTGGGATTTTCTTAACCCTGCAATATACGGTGGTATATTTGACTAAAATATGCATTTCCAATGTATCTCATGCTGCACCAATTTGTTAAATAATTTATTGAATATGTTTTTTAGTAAGTGGTGTTAATATGTCAAAACATAATATGGTAACATTATCTGGAAATAAAAACTATAAATATTATAAACTCATAAATATATTATGAACTGGCATTGCAGCTCAGTTAGGTGGTTATAGATGAGGAGGCGAAGTTTCCATGTGATAAACTAATTATAGACGCATTCGATTCGTAACTTGTATAGAGCTCGTATCGACTTGGGCGAATAAAACAGCACATGAGTAAGTGGTAACTTGGCACCACTGTTTCAACTGTTATTTTAAACATTTACTTTTTTATATTTTTTATACAAATTGATAATTTTAATATAATTTAAATCAGCACAATAATAATATTAAAAATCAAAAAATAAAATCCAAAGATTCATTTTTGTTTTCTTTAAATTTAATCAGCTAAAATATAAAAAGTTCCAGGGAAATTTTCATGGGTAATTTTTAATCTCGTTGGTTTTCAAGCAACTTTCAATTTGGAAGCACTTTCTATCGAGGATAGAAAAATTCGCTTGTTTAATCCGAGTATAATTTACTCGATATCTTTTCCATACAAATGTCTGTTCTATCCTCGAATCGAATGCGCCTTATACAAAAGTCTGTCCTATCCTTGATAGAGGTTCGAATCTAATGCGCCTTATGATACTTCGTAAATACAATAATAGTTGGTGTGACGATGAAAATTTTCAGGCATTTAAATTTTCTACACGCAGTACATTGATTTTTATATTTTGCATACTTTTGCATATATAACATTTTTTATTTGGGAATTAAGTTTAAGTCTTACTACATAAAATAATACATAAGATAATTATATTGATTTACGGGCACCGTGAGTCGTTACTGCCGATACATTACACTACATAACGGACCATCCCTTCCAAATAAACCAATGACAACGGAAAGCAGAATTCAAGGAAACCACGCGACAACTACATGCGACCGTTCCAGAAGCCAACAACAAACCTCGATGCACGTTCCAGGTAAACAAATTGGAGCGGAAAGAGGATTTGAAAATATAAAATATGTATATCAAAGACGACTACTTCGAGAATAGGGTCTCTTCTCTTCTTCGTTCTTGGAATAAACGGATCTCAACGGCTATGCGTCAGCGTAATAAGAGCGTATGTAATTTCATCGGGGAGGAATACAAATTTCTCCAAATTAAAGTTGTTAGGACAGCAGCTCCACTAACAAAATCCAAGCGTAGACAATTTCACCGGAAGGAATATAAATTTCTCCAAATTCAAGCATGGAAATGTCATCGGGGAGGAATATAAATTTATAAAAATTCAAGTCGTTAGGATAGTAGCTCTATTAAAGAATTCCAAGCATATAAATTACATCGGAGAGGAATATAAATTTCACCTAATTTAAGACGCTTGGACATTAGCTTCATTAAACTACCGTCTCGATTCACCACGTGGGACGACAACGAAGGAACAATCAACGGAGCATTATATATAATATACTGATAACTAAATTTTAGCTTAAGAAATCCTATTAGAGCAATAAAGTGGCATATACATAAAACAAATTCTACTTATTTTCCTGAAATATAAATTTATTGTACGAACACCTGGAACCCGCTGAGCATCTTCTTCTTCTTAGTTGGCGAACAACCTTAGTGGGTCAATGCCGCATTATTAGCCTTCGTCAGGCGTCCCTGCTAGGCGCACGCTAACGCCAGTTGGACATCCTGTCAGACAGGTCCTACTGAACTTGGTCTTTCCATCTCAGTGGTGGTCTTCTCCTCCTGCGTCGCCTTCCTTGGGAAATCGAATCAAAGACCTCCCTAATTGGCGCTGTTTCATCCATCCTTAGGACAGGACGTAGTCTGCGCAGGCGCTAGGCTTTGATTCGCTCGACTATGACAAAATCGGCGTATAGCTCATACAACTCATCGTTCTATCTAATCCGATACTCGCCGCGAACGCATACTCGTATAGGTCCAAACATTTTGCGAAGAATTTTTCTTTCAAAGCCTAACGCCTGCTTGCCACTGTTTGTCATCGCCCAGCTATAAACCCGGGATCATCCCGAGGTTCGTTACAATGGGTTTGGTATACTGTAGCCAAACTGATCGAAATTGGCCTTCTAAACGATGAAACGATGTCTGCCATTTCGTTTGATGAAAAATTAAAAAAGTATTTAGCAGACAATAACATTATAACGGAACGACAGTCTGGGTTCATGCCAAGGAGGAGCTGCGTAACGGCTCTGACTGATGTAGTGGAGAGTATTCGCGCATCACTTGACTTAAATAGGGTGTCTTTCTTGGTATTATTGGACCATTCAAAGGCATTTGACTGTGTTGACCACAATATTTTATGTACGAAGCTTCTGAGAATGTACAATTTCTCATCCGGCGCAGTGAAATTGATAGAATCATACCTTACAGATAGAACCCAAGCGGTTTACCAACCCAGTCAGTGTGATGATGAGGCATCGGATTTCTTGTCGGTAGTGCGAGGTGTACCTCAGGGGTCCATATTGGGGCCTCTTCTTTTTTGTATATATATAAATGATCTACCGACTGTATTGCATGATTGTGATATTCATCTGTATGCTGATGACGTCCAAATTTACATAAGCTGTAAAAGGGACGAAATTATTAATTGTGTCACTCAAATTAATAATGACTTATTTAATGTTTATAACTGGGCAAAGAAAAATGGGCTTTGCCTTAATCCTGTTAAGTCAAAATGTTTAGTGACTTACAAGAAACACTTTGATACCACAATACTACCCAGTATTATAATGAATGGGTCTGTGATTGAACGTGTAAACACGGCTAAAAACCTGGGAGTTATATTTGATGGCACTCTAACATGGAGTAACCACGTTGCTGCCACGGTTGGCAAAGTTTACGGTATGCTGCGTTCACTGTGGTCAACGCAATATTTCACCCCACAAGGAATCAGAATGCTGTTGGCTAAGGCCTACCTTCTCCCAACATTGCTGTATGGTTGTGAAATTTTTGCGAATTGTGATGCAGCTAGCAAACGAAAGCTTAATGTCCTATTTAATAATATAACAAGGTATATTTATGGCTTGACTAGAACAGATCATGTATCCACTTTATCAAGGCAAGTTTTTGGGATCACATTCGATCAACTCTTGGAGTCTAAGACTATCATCTTTCTTCACAAGATTATTTACACCCGGGAACCTCCATATTTGTTTAGATGTCTCAGGTTCACACGTTCCTGTCGTTGTAACCAACTTGTCCCGTGCAAGCACTCGTCTCTTATGTCTGATCGTCAGTTTTTCGTGTATGCAGTAAGACTCTGGAACTCACTTCCTGTACGGCTGCGAAGTATTGGCAACACTGTACAGTTCAGGAATGAACTTGAGGGCTACTTTCGGGCGCGGTGAATTTCTGGGCAAGCTGTATTGCTTTGTTCATAAATTGTGATCTGTATTTATCTTATTGTTTATTGTTTTGTTGTTATATTTTTTAATTTAATATTTAAAGAACGGAGAGTACGTTTAACAATATTTAATTTTAATTGTTTAAATCATCCGCTTATATAATTTTATAATTTTAAAACTTTATAATTTTATTTGTGTAAATCAATTTCTTTTATAATTTATATTTCATTTTACCTTGGAATGAATTGTTCCAGTTAAGTTAATTATTGAAAATATATATATACTTCATGTCGTTAGGACATCTTAAAAAGGTTATTACCTTAATGTCCTAAGATCAATTTGTAGAGATAAATAAATAAAATAAATAAATAAATAAAATGGTAGTAACTTATTCCCACCCAATATGAAAGTATATTAAGCTTAAACATCCGTTCATATTTTGTACCATTTGATTAGTGCAATTTGTGTAAGGACGATTGAAAGATCCAGTTTCTTATATCCAGACAATAATTTTGCCAGGACAAAATGAAAATATGTCTAAAGACAAATTACATAATATGAAATATCTCGCGAACTATAACAGAGAAATTTTATTTGGTTGATAGTGCCCAATATATCAAGCGACGCGTATTTGCAAAACCTGAATGTGGACTATCAGAGATATCGTAAAGGAAAATAGAGTGAGGATGGATCCTATTAAAATTCTTATAGTTCTTGATTGCTGCATATATGGGAGGTGACTGTGTCATTTCTACTAATTTGTTTATATATCAAACTAGTGTCTGGGCATAATAAGACAGTGAGATGAATACTAAGTCTGTGCTAGAAAAAATATGTACACAAAGTCAAAGTACTATTTTTCATGTGTTGAGTAAACAGATTATTGAAGAAGGTTCGTATGGCTCTTATCGATGTTATAACCTTGGTAATATTGTGACGATCTTCATGATATGCAGTAACTTGCTTAAAACCATTTTCGGCTGGAAAATATATGTATAGGAGTTAAAATCCCTAATGAAATTGATTTTAAATATAACTATATTGTGACGAAATCAGCGCGTCATCAGATATTTTGAAACATAAATGGTTGCATATTTTTAGGGTATTTTATTTCAACCCCTAAAATACACACGCGAGAAGGCATGCGAAACTGCGTTCGAAGTCTAGTGGAAGTTCTGGCACACAAGAAGTATAAAAGCCGCCAAAATAAAAAATATTCAATAAAATTAAAACAAACAATTTTTTTTTCGCGAGATTCGAGGACACATATGACCCCTGCACGACGTGAAGATCATCGTCGGGGACTTTAACACAAAGTTCAGACGAGAAAGCAACTTTGGCCCCACTGTCGGTCAATTCAGCTTTCACGAGACCACATCGAACAATGGTCTAAGGCTGACCGACTTCGCCGCGGCGCGAAATATGGTAGTTAGTAGCAAGAAATGATGTTCGAAAATTTTATCCACAGGTGAGGCGTCCGACCCAAGGTTTTAAGACCGGAGCATCTACCTGTAGAGATGAAAATGGGAATCTGGTTACGGATACGCAGTGCACACTGAGATTATGGAGGGAATATTTCTCTAAATTACTGGCAGGTGACGATGCCACCAATACCGCCTCTGGAGAATTCAACCCGATACCACCAATTTATGATGACGGAGTGGTTCTTCCACCACCTAGCCACGATGAGGTCCGAGTTGCAATAAAAACAAAATCGGAGTTAAGACTTTGCGACATTGGATCCATATAACTTAATACTAAACATTACTCTTCCTAGAAGAATTTTTTATATTGTTGAATTCCATATGAAGGAAGGCGTGGCAAGTGTTATTTAAATATTATATTTTAATCCTTAATCACTAAGTATCTTACTCTAATTTTACGCCAATATGACAAATTGTTGAGACATCTTATATAGACACATCTCTAGTTATTCGTTGATATCACAATGTGGGCGTGGCACTTGAGTAAACCCATCTATTTTTGTTTAGTATTTTTTAATAGCACATAGATCCATCAAGTAAAATATCGTTGAAAAATTGTATGAAGACCACAGCTGTGAGAATTGTGGGCGTGACTGTGGAAGTACGAGTATACTGTCAATTTTTTGAGCAAATACTAAAATCGATCCCAATGTAAATTATTATCAAATTTTATATTTATATAATCAATTTTAGTCTAGAAATGAAGATTGTTACTTACAGGGGTGACAGGCATGTGCACTGTCCGATACCGCCTTTTTATACCCTTTACCTTTAAAAAAGGTATACTAACTTTGTGCTTTTGAGAGGGGTTGGAATTTCGAGAAGGAGGCGTGGTAGGTATGGACATATATATACAGATATGATCAGAATCACTTTCCAAGCAATTTTTATTTTGTCCGTCCGTCTGTTCGTCTGTGGCCACTTTTTTTCTACACCGTTAGAGCTATCTCAATGAAATTTTGCAAAAATGTAGCCTGGACAAAGATACAGAACCAGATTGCTATATGGGCCGATTTGGACAAAGACCACGCCTACCTCCCATATAAGGAACTTTATTCACGTTTTTTAAAATGACTATAACTTAGGTCCAATTGACGCAATCGTGACATTATTTGACAGTTATGGAGATGTGGGTCCTACTAAACACTGTGCAAAACGGGGGCGGTATATATTAACTGCCACGCCCACTATTAACAAATATTAATAACTTAAGATCTGGTAGAGATTTACAGACGAAATTTTACGGGAAGGAACATGTGGACATAATAAAGCTATCTGCAACAAATAGGGCTGATCAGGGAAAAGAAACGCCCATTTTTGATATAAGGAAGTTTCGGGTCAAAAATTAAAATTAGCCTACCTATGCTCGTATTGATGCCAGCGAAATAAAAATTGGCAGAAATATACATGGTGTCCATAATAGTGTGTGTGCAGAATATGGAGATCATAATACAACTGCCACGCCCACAATTAACCAAAAATCATTACTGTGTTCCTATTGAAGATTTATCAACGAAATTTCACAGGAAAGTTGCGGGTACTAACATTAAACACCACACAGAAAATGGGCGTGTTATTTCTACAGCCACGCCCACTATTCACATATTATTATAACTTACGACCTATATAATATTTTTGGACGTTAGTACGTATATGGACCCTACAAAACCATATACAAGATTCGGGGTCGATCAGAGGAAGGATACGCCTCCCTCCCATATAATGAACTTTTGGGACCCCACTTAAAGACAGTAACCCTATCTATGCTTCTAGTGATGATATATGAAAACAAATTGGTATATGTATACACTGGGTCAGTACTAGCATATATTCCAAATATGGGCAGATTATTGTCACTGCCACGCCCACAATCAACCAAAAATTATTACTAGGTTCCTATTAAAGATTTTTGAACGAAATTTCACAGGAAGGTTGCGGGTGGTAACATTAAACAGCACACAAAAAATGGGCGTGTTATTTTTACAGCCACAGCCACTATTGACAAATTATTATAACTTTCGACCTACACAATATTTTTGGACGAAATTTCATATTAGTGGTTATATCGACACTACAAAGCCATACACAAGAAATGGTGTCGATATAATCATTTCAAGGTACCCTATCAAAAATTACCGTTAGTATGCTCCTAATGATGATTTATGAAGAAAATATCCCCATTGTTGAACTTGGACGCACACGAAAAGGTAAAGGGTATTTCGTAGTCGGTCTAACCCGACTTCAGACTTCTTTAATCGTTTCATATAGCTTTATAGTATATCTCATGGCCATTGATACCAAATTTTATCCATAATCCATATCAATTTGTGAAATTTTATTTGTATACCTTGCCCGTCAGTCTGTGGCCAACTCTTTTCCATACCGTTAGAGATATCTTAATTAAAATATTGAAAAAGTATGGGCTGGAACTTAAGACCATACAAGGACAAGGCCTACCCCCAATACGCAACTGTGAGCGCCTTTTTAAAAATACTTTAATATCGGTTTAATTGATGGTATAGCGAAGGAATTTGGCAGTTATGTTGATGTGGGTCCCAAAATGTGGAAGGTATATATTTAATGCCACGCCCACTTGTAACACATACTTTTAATTTAAGATTGGGGTCGTATGTTTCGCAAAATGGGAATATGTGATTATAGTTGTAGGAAGATTGGCCTCTATCCCATCTAGACCGATAGTGCATGGCGAAGAGTCACACCCTGCCCGAGGTAACCCTGCTATTCATAACAGAATACTGCGGATCTAGACTGAGGAGTCAATAAACATCGCCCCGGATACAGGGTGCGGAGCAGTTAACTTCTATAAAAAAAACTCTGGGTTGGAGCAAGATATCATACGAACTGTGTCAATACTCAACCTGGCTGGGGACCCAGATTAAAAACTAGTCCAGTCAAAAGGCAAAAAGTGGGCGGCCAGTAATACCAGTCTTACAGCGACGTTGGCAAGATGCTAGTCATTATAGACCGGAAGGAGGAGGAAGGAGTTGTACCAAAAAAGAAGTGGAGGTGGGTGGAGCACGCGATTGCCGAAGTCTACCTCCAGGTCTTGGAGGAAAACCCTGGACACCCCCCTTTCTGTCACGATGCTGGCTGATTTCAGGGCAGGGCCAAGCTAATCGCATTGCGATGACAGCAGGTCAGCCATGCTCTATAAGATTGCGGTAAGCAAGGTTGGCGAGATTTGGCCGGGAGCCAGGGTAGAAGCCGTCAGTAGGGAAGAAGTTTCCGGCAGACGCAGAACTGGGATCAGGATCCCGTCTAAGCCAGCTGAACCGGCAAAGATAGAGGAGATCTTTAGATCTTTTAATAGGGACCAGCCAACCCATAACTGGAGGGTGGGGAAGCTAGAGGAGCCAGTGGAGAGTAGGAGACAGGTGTTGTTGATCCTCAACACCGAATCCCTTGCCCCACTGGCAGAGAGGAAAGGGGTAGTCAGGTTCGGGTTCGATGACGCAACGATTCGGATGTACCGCAGCGACGGACAAACTTTAGAACCGGAGGAGATAGAGGGTGACAAAGCTAGCATGTGTGGTGGTGGTGAGGAAGAGCTTTCCAGCAGAATCGACTGACTCAGAGCAGCTGTCAGGGGTCGGGCAACTCTTTGAGGAAGATGACCTCCTCGACTATACAGAAGGAGAGGATAACGCTGACGTGACGATGGTGGAGGTTAGAAGGACGGATTCCTATGGAGCTGCTTCAAATCAACCTCCATCATTCTAAACTCGCCTCCCCGAATTTGATGGTCCGCTTGGATTCCGGTGGATTCAATGTGGCCCTCATCCAAGAGATGTGGATAAGCGACAACAATATCTTTGGTCTAAGATGAGAGGTTTCAAGATGATAGCCGCTCAGAGCACAGGTAAGCGTCATGCATGTAAATTAGCAAAGGATACTATGAGCATCTTGTTGATCCCTCAGTTAACCCCCACCGGAGAAGGTTCTTGCATTAGTGACGGAGGCAGCTGCAGCCAACAGGTACTTGGTTGTCTCTAGCGATATAAACGCCCACAACACATTGTGGGGAAGTACCGACACATATGCAAGAGATGGGTCAATTTTAGAATTTAGTGTCTTAAATTTAGGCTCAGAGCCGACATTCATAACAAAGAACAGAAAGGAAGTTTTGGATATTACTCTGACTTTCAATCAGTTCGCTGACAATGTAAAAGGATGGAGAGTTTCGAACAAAAATTCCTACTCTGACCATCGATATATAGAATTCGAATTGAACTTCTTAGTATCTCCAGTTAAAACGTATAGAAATATACGGAGGACGGAGTGGAGAAAGTATAGGCAGAATCTCAGGGCCTCACTACCAAGGAATCCCCCGTCTGACCCCACAGACCCAATGGAGTTAGACGGGCTGATAGACCAGGTAATCAGGGCCTTGAACAGCTCACTGACAGTTGGGTGCCCGGTTGTGAAACGGAGACGCAAGAATAAACCATAAATTTAGGTCTTCTTCGGAAGTCTAATAGGCGATTTTTCAGCAGGCCTAAAACCTCCGGTCTACCCTTGGATTGGGAACCGTATAAGGCTGAACTAAAAACATATAAAATGCAATTAGAACTGTGGAACGAGGGAGGGATGTGGAAGAAACATCGGAAGCAGCCCGGCTAAGGAGAATCCTAAGGTCCGGGGGATGTGTGTAACGCTTCGAGCGAGGAATCCTTGGTTCTACTCTTAGATACGCATTTTCCAGGCAGTAGCACGGTGGAGTGTTGTAACTCGACACCTATGGGCAGGCACTCTGAGATAGGAAATGCGATAGTTACAGCTGAGAAAGTTGAGTGGGCCATTAACACCTTTGGTTCTTACAAATCTCCGGGTCCGGATGGAATTTTCGCAGCAGAATTACAACAATCGCAGGATATAATTACCTCCTGGGTTGTGGCTGCAATTAGAAGTTGTATTAACCTGGTCTATATTCCGCTAAGATGGAGAGAAACGAAAGTTTCAGGCAGGTCCTCACATGTAAATCCAAAAGACTTCAGACCAATCAGTCTCACGTTTTTCCTCCTAAAAACATTGGAGAGGTTGATGGATGCACACTTACGGGAAGCTATACTAACGGGTAGAATCTCGTCGGCACAGCATGCATATACGAAGGGCAAATCTACAGAGACGGCATTACACTTACTCATTGGTATAGTGGGAAAATGCCATCCAGGAGAAGGATTTTCCACTGGCGGCCTTCATTGATATAGAAGGCGCTTTTAATAATAAAACTGCGAATGGAACCGTTGATCCTAATGTGGTTGCACTGATTGGGAAGAAAGGTAGCCAGAAGAAAGGTAACTTCCAGCTTAGGAACCTGCACTTTAAAAAGATAGGTCTGCAGTTTTACTCCCCAGCGAGGAGTTCTCTCTCCCCTGCTTGGAATTTGACGGTAAATCCCTTACTTCTATCCATAGAGAGGGGGTTGCCACGTCATCTCCTATGCTGACGATTTGGCAATTGTGATCAGATGGAAATATCCAAACACTCTAATGGCCACACTTACTTATTGGACGGAAAGAAGGGGATTAGGAATAAACCCCGATAAAATGTTATTAAGTCTCTTCTCTAAGAAAAATATATGTCCTACGGTCTCGCCGCTAATATACAAAGGTGTGGAAATTCCGATGAAGGAAGGCTGTCAAATATAAGGTACTAATACTAGACAGAAAACATACCTGGAAACCCAATATTGTACACTTGTAAAAAGGCGGTCGGAATTAAATAGGTGATATCCCCACGAATTATGCACTGACTGTCTGTGGTCAGAACTATATTGTTATATGGAATACTGGTATGGTAGCCAGCCAGTCAGAAACAAAGCTATTTGAAGCTTCTGAGCAAGGGCCCAAAAACGGACTTTCTGTGTATTTCTGGTGCTTTAAAGACCACACAACTAAAGCATTAGAAGTGATAGTCAACCTATGTACATTAGATATGGTAGGGAAACCAGTAGCCGCCGCATCAGTGCTCAGGCTGAAATGCACAGCGTTATGGAACGATCGGCAGACTGGCCACTCGACTATCGTGTACACCTGGAGTAGTTGTATCCAACACATCGACCACTCTATATCTAATCTCAACTTTAATAGGCACGTCAAGGCACATATTCCGTCTAGAAGGGAGTAGCAAACACCCATGCCTTGGAGAAAAGGGGAACTAAATTTCTACACCGACGGATCCAAGCTCGACGATAGAGTCGGCTTTGGAGTTTCCTCAAAAGAACTGGGACTGGAACTTTCGTTCCGTCTCCCTGGCCACTGCAGTGTTTATCAAGCAGAGGTCCTGGCCATAAATTAAGTAGCCGTCTACTTAAGTAGACACGCCGTAACAAAAAATATTATAAATATCTACTCGGATAGCCAGGCGGCCATCAAGTCAATGAAATCGGTGGCACTGAAATCAAAGGTTGGTCAGCCCTAAATTATGTCAGTATCGTTTTGAGGGTAAGCCAAATATGGGTTCCGAGACATAGGGATATTGAGAGGAACTGTAGGGCTGATGACGTAGCCAGACGGTGTACCAACCTTCCTTTGCTGATTGATGTGAAGGACAGCGTCGTGCGTGAGGCCAATAGGTCTTGGGCAACGAAGGCACTTGCTTAACGACTAGGCCAATGTGGCCGGAGCTTGATAAAGGAAATCTAGAGACTTGCTGGCACTGTCGAGAGAAGATATCTCTAAGGTCGTTGCTTGTATAACTGGTCATTGGCTATTCGGCAGACATGCTCTCAGGCTGGGAGTATTCTCTAATGAACTGCAGAAGCTGTGGTGATGGGGAAGGAGGAGACTGTGGAGCACCTCTTCTGTAGGTGCTCGGCTCTAGCTAGAAGCAGAGCGGGCTCTTTAGGCAAATACGCTTTCAACTCTCTTGCGGAAGTGTCCGGCACGAAGGTCAAACAAATCCTGCGCTTTCTTAGGGCTTCAAAATGGTTTGACTAGTACAGTAGAGGTGCGGTGTTACGCGGTGGTATCGCAATGGACCCATAGTGGTCTGAGTGAGTTGATCTGTAGACCGGCTGCCACGATAACCTAACCTAACCTAACTTAAGATTGGGTAAAAAAACGCCACGCCCACTATTCATATAAGGAACTTGAAAAATCAGGACTAAACTTGAACTTAAAGTATATTGGATATATATATATATATATATATATATATATATATATATATATATATATATATATATATACACATATATATATATATATATATATATATATATATATATATATATATATATATATATATATATATATATATATATATATATATACTCGTATATATAAATGATACAAAATTAGATAAAGAATCTAGGCCGCCACCCCCACCTAGAACATGGATCCATTACGAAAAACGTGCCTGGCCCAACTTCAGCTTTCCCTATATTGTTTTTGTTACTCTTTTTTTTGTAGATTGTCTCAAAATTTTACTCACAATAAGCTTTTCGAACATCCTTGAGGTACTACCACAATATCTCTCATTACTTTAATTGTACATCTTTAATTTATTCTGCGTTATTAAAATTGAAAAATAAAATTTGAAACTCGACTCTCAACTAAACTGCAGAAATACCGGGCTAAGTTGTAAATATTCCGTTGCCCTCTAACAGGGTGATGCTAAGTAAAGTTGAGAGAGTGAACAATTTTGTCTCGGTTTTCGGCACCTCATCAGTTATATCCGGCCACCTCGACTAATCGAACGAGAACATATTCAATGAAATCAAAGCTCGATTCTAAATCGGAACATGCTCTTGCAATTAATAATTGGCGCCAATTTTGTTGACCTTCACCATCTACGAGCATTTGAATATGATTTGGAGACCTACCAAATGAACCTGTTGCCAAGATCTCTGAGGTGAGGCATGTAAATACTCTCTGATTGATAATGAACTTGTGCAAATTTGATATTAGCGACACGCAAAATTTTGCGAAGCTATTAAAATGCCTGATCGCGTATTTCAAAGCAGGCCGCCTAGACGCACGGAAGTGCAGCGAGTGCAGAAGTAGGCATACAAACACTTTCGATTTTATCAGTATTCAGTACATTGAGAACAACAACAACAATAATTAACGCAGTATTTTATTTAGAATATGCGATGAACCAGCCGGACAAGTCGACACAACATGTCCAGAATACATATCACGGATTCGTCAGCCATGAGGCGGCACATAAATTCACGTGCGTGGCAAACAATACGAGCAGCTCAAGGCAGGATTTAATGAGCCGCACAAATGCGCCCGCGAGCAAACCCAACATCGTTAAGTTGAACAAATTTTTCATTTAGACATAAAAATTAAATGCAATAAAGAAAAAAAAACCTTGCGAAAATCCCACCCAAATTCCAAATTCCAAAGCGCAGTCTGGGCCAGCTACGGCGCATGCGTGCGCTCATCATTTCTAATGGGGGTTTATGCCGTTTACAAAAACAAGTAAGGCGCATGTCATTTCGGTTAATGTCTCATTAAAATGCAGTTGACATATCGTCCGAAATGGTGGCAGGTGCCAAATGCTAACACTGAAAGTCAACAAAGTCAGTAAACACCACCACCACTATCGCCAATGACTACTACAACCGCGACAATAACACTAATCAAAACCAGCGGCAACTGCGATCAAATAGCGGCGTCATCGCTATTTTCAGAGTACTCACAGGTCCGCATGTGTGGCCGTAGTTGCAAGACCTTGGCCCCTAAAACCTAAACTGTCGACCAACCCTGGGATTTGTACTATTGGCCGAAGTGTTCAAATGAACTGCATTGCCAAAAAGCAGCAAACAGTTATATAAAATGGCGCATAACTCCGGGACACATTTACTCATGCACACGCACTCTGCCCCGCTACGCAATTTGGCACAATTGCCCTGCGGAATTTGAAATGATGGAATGGCGGCAGCAAGGGCATGGTTGGTACCAATATTCAAGTAGGCTCTTGCTGAGCGCTCGTCATAACCGGAGAAAGTGTTGACTGGCTCGCGCTCATTGCAAATGCGTTCAACGGAATTTATTGCGTTTGCGCAGAAGTTATTTGGCGTGGTTATGTTAAACTGCTGGGGCAGTCGCACCCACTCTCATGTGATAATTTACAACGTTTTTTCTGCTTCTGGTTTGAAATTTACAATAAGCCCAGATAAGTGGGTAGGCAAGATCGCAATTTGCGTTGACAACACACACTGACGTTATGGGGAGGAGTGACGCATACTCTCTCTTCACTATGCGGATAGTTAGGTTCGGAAGCATGAGCAGACCAGAGAGAGCTCTGAATGATCACACAAATATAAATGAAATGTCCGAGGGACTTCTTATCAGCGGAATTCATATTCTCGCTGAAAGTCAACTGGCCTTCTGGCTTTTGTTTTTATTTCCACATCCTGGTAATTTGGTACACAAATTGAGGTGATTAGGCAGTTCCGAATATCCGTAGATAAAAACAGATATTTATGATTTCGTAAGCGAGCTCTGTTTGAATATTCACTTGTCCTATTTTTCTATTTTACTTTAATACAATTTTATTTTGGAAACACAACAAATTGATATATTTCTTTACATATCCGATTCACATATCCGAGTATACGAAAAGATTCCATTAAATAACACGAATAATATTTTTTGGTGGACAGAATTCCCCAAATGGCAGGGCAGGGGTAAAGCTCAATGGAGAATTAATTAGTGAGTCTGTTGTACATGGGTTTTAGAATTAGACCAAATGAAGGAAATTTTGTATATGCATGGTGGCTTGAATAATGAAAATGATAAACGATATATATAATAAACTATAGACTAATATAGATAAATGATATATATAATAAACTATAGACTTCTTTCTGCTTTTGGTGCACTAATGATCCTAGTCATAAAATTCAGGGCACTTTTTTTTGCAATTTTTCGACTAATTAATTATTGCTTCATATTATCAAATTGACCGAAATTTTCAAGAAATTTGCAGCTGTAATCTTGGGAATTTTCCGATCCTAGTACTATGGTTGATTCTATAAAATGGGAAGTATTAAAGAAAGTATAAATATAATAAATATTATAGTCGGCTGAATTGCCCAATGCTCATCACAATGAAACCCAATTGTTATATCATATACATATATCATCTATATATGAAGATGATCTATCATTACATCATCAAATGACTGATCATACGAAAAATTTGCTCCGTCATCTGCCTTTATATTAAAAGAATGAATCGTGAACTAAAAACTGTTTCTACTTAAACTTTCTTGTATTTTTGGAGGTATGGCGACTTACATAATTAATTATCTCTAAAACATTTTTTAAGTATATCTTCTATGTTGATAGAGTAAGTGATTAAGTGATAAAATAAATGTAGGATACATTAATAAATAAAAGACAGAGTATATAATGATCGTCCTATGTGGAAATGAACACCTACATAACTTTGTTTTCATTTAGTCTCGAAATAGCCCAATGACATCAAATTGACTGCTTAAATTGGTTAAAGTATATTAATATCACACGTATTTACGATAAATTCATCCCTATGATCTCCTTCTTCATTGACTAAATTATTGCAATTGGAACAAAGATTTCATTTAGTTTTTATCTATCTCATCCAGAGTTTATCCTTGAACTCTTCGAGTTAGAGAATAAGGGTTTCTGCAGAAAACGCAGGCAACGAATCACAAATTCAATTTTTATAGGACCATTAATGTTCATTTGTTTAGGTGGTTGTAATGCCATTATTTGTAGTTAATTTTAATACGAACTATAACTCTGAATTGCGATAGTAATTGTTTAAATCGGTTAATTACATCTCTAATTAATGTATCTATACAAAACTTGTAGACCTAATTTTGTATTCTAGTGAAGTTATAGTTAAATATATAGTCCTATATTCAAATTGTTCACAATTTTTTAATTGAATCTCTCATGCGTGTTGGAAGTTCTCATATGTTGTCACATGACCAGCGATTTCATTACTTTGTGAGAAAATTAAAATTCTCTTTACTTAATGGTTAGTGATATATTTGCTGAAAGGTGTTACATGAGCATGATTCCCAGAAATCAGCATCAGCGGCATTTACTGCGGAATCGTCAACTTGAAAAGTCATAGATATACCCATATAAGGCAGCCACATACTCGTATCCAGATTAGCTCATCTCTGCCAGTCGTATGCAAAGCACTTTCACGTTTTAAATATTCCACTAAAAAACCATTTTATGAGCTGAGTGCTTTTAAAACACCGCACCTAAGGCACACTTTCATCTAAATCGACTGCTTTTTTACCGCAAGTACAAAAAAATCCACTAACGCGGAGTAAGTGTGCGGTAATTGCGTGCGTTTGTGTGTGCGTTGAGTGTACTGAATAACTGACTACTAATTAAACGTTCAGAAATGCACGAAGATTGCATAATTTTACTTTTTAATGCAAACCCAGCATCAAGTGCTCATCTGACGTTGACTTGTCTGCTCTTTCATGACTGTCATCTTCAAATATGAGTTCAACCAAATACGAGTAACTTGGTTGAAAAGAAAAAAACAACTGAATATTGATGTTGGTATTTTTTCTGTTGGTCGCGACAAATATGAAGTGAATGCATTTGATGGGTATATCCAACAAGTATTCGAAACAAGTGTACTGGAGCTTCGAACAATATAATTTTTTTTTTTTTATTGAGACATTACAATGTTTCTCTCCACAACGACTGGTCATTTACAACCAAAGAGATGCTTACATCTAAAAAATGATATAAAGAAATCAATACATTCTTTCGAAAGTTATTGAATGCGCTCCACCAGTTCAAATTGTGTCGTAGTCGTCGTCTTAAGCATAATAGTCTTGATAACATAAAGCAACTTGCTGGCTTCTTCATTTGGGTGCTGGCGGACTCTTTCTTGATGAGATTCAGGCAATTTTCTGATTTCGGTGTTGACTGACGCTACTTTCAGATCGCGGTGAAGGTAGCTGTTTCTGATGTCGCAGGGGGCTTTAACTATGGAGAGTAGCACTTTGTTTTGGAAGCGCTGAATTATTGGTACATGACACTTCTTTGCACAGTCAGACAGGCTTCAGAACTTGTTGCTAGCTTGCAGTGAACGGACAGAAAGGAGTTTCTGCCAATGAGCCATTGTAGTTTTTGCAACTTAATTTGTAATTCGTCTCTTTTAATTTTAATGTGCCATTCAAGTTTTATGTCTAGGGTCATTCCAAGATACTTTGCTGCATTTGAATACGGTATCTGGCTGCCAAATATCTTAATCGGCAGTATTGATATATTTTTTGTTGTAAAGTTGATGTGCGTCGTTTTCGAATTATTTAAACCGAGTTTCCATTTTGCTGTCCAATTAGCTATTTCGTCAACAGCGTCCTGGAGTTGTAGCGTTGATTCAATTTCTGTATTCGCAACAGTCAGTATTGCTGTAACATCTGCAAAAGTTGCTATAATGGTATTTTTTGGTGTTGTATATCAGATGTATATAGTAGGTATAAGATAGGCCCACGTATACTGCCTTGTGGAACTTGAGCTCAGAACAGTCGTTTTCACATTTGACGTGGAAGAATCGATCAAACTAGTATGATTCTAGAATGTCGGAATAGTCGGCTGGAAGTATGCCTGTAAGTTTTTTTATTAAGCCTGCATGCCAAACTTTATCAAAAGCCTGAACCACGTCAAGAAATATGGCTGAGCAAACTTTTTTTCCTTCAAAACATTTTTCAATTGCGCTTGTTATTTTGTGTATTTGTTCGGTTGAGTGTTTATCTCTAAAACGAAACTGATGCGATGGAATAAGACTTGATCTTGTTGGCGGTAATGATATTGGTCTGTACGATGAAGGTTCATGCTGCGGCTTGCCTGGTTTGCAAACCATAACGACTTCAGCTATTTTCCAGTAGGTGGACACATATTTTAGGGCGAAACAAGCGTTAATTATATCGGTTAATCTAGCAATAGCTTTAAACGTTAATTTCTTCAGGATCTCCGCTGTAACGAGGTCAATTCCGGGAGTTTTGTTGTTCTTTAACCCGTTTTGGATTAGATCGTTTATTTCTTGAATAGAAATTGGTGCAAATGGTTCGTTGCTTGCATTATCAGAGCTATGATTGACAGTTATGTCTACGCTGGCATTTGTGGCATCAATAGAGAAGAAGTTTTCAAGACGTTCAGTAAATATATTTGCCCATTTAAGATCAGGTTTTTTTATTGGCGGAATATGATTGATTGGTCGCTTTAATCGTTTTGTACATTTCCATGGTGAATATCTGGATCTACGTTCGGTACTGAGGCTGCTAACGTACAAATTAAAGGAATCATTTTTGAATTCATGAAGGGATCGCTTTAGATTTTGAGCTGCATTGTTAAAGTTGCATTTGTCATTACGAGTTTGGTGCCAACAATATGCTGCTTTTGTATCAATGGTTCCATATACTCTTCTCTGATGATTTGCTTACCAAGGAACACTGCCATCACTATTTATCTCAATCCGTTAACCAATGAAGAATTTGATGTCCGGAGCCCATGGACTATAATCAAATATTAAATATCATGGATTCAGGGTTTCCACAGAATTCGTGCTTATAATTTTCAAGGATGTTTTGGAAAACGTTTCCTATGTATACTTCATATTTTACAAATCGATTCGTCTCTAATTTACCGCTTCATTGAAAACAGTTCAAAGATTTTTTTTAAATTTTTACATAAATAAGGAATTATAAATAAAATTTTTATTATTTTATACGAAATATCTATTTTTGTAATGGCTCCGCTATAATTATTATTCAGGTCGTTCTTGTGGTCGCACCCAGGGCTTGGCCTCTGAATATTCTAAATGTATCTCTTTTTTCTCTTCGAGTACAAGAAAAAGAAAAAAAAATCGTTTCCCCGAGGAAATCGAATATCACCAAATATAGTGATATGGAATGAACAGTGACGTACAATCACAACTAAAATTTATCGAGATTTGGTTGGTTTATGGATTCTTAAGTTTTCATCATATACTGGATATATACACATATGCAAGGTTTACAGCTACAATGCGCTCGAAGAACAGGAATAGTCGGGACTCTAAAAGATGCTAAGGGTGGGATCTACCGTTTGTGCCCACACTTATCTCTATTAATGTGTTTATATCTCCGGAAACTAATGTCAAATGATGTTCGAGTAAATTACTAAGACCAAGACTCAAAGATTTCTCTTTAGAAATTGCATCCATTGTGAGCCGCCCACCAAACAGATACTCTAAAATAAAAACTTAGACTGAAACACGATAGCAGACACCTTTGAATGGAAAAGGTTGTTGCTGCAAGCTGGGTCGAGAACACATAAATTCATGGTTTTATAACAAGAAATGACTGGCCAATTATGCAGAGAAATTTTGAAAATAAAAGATATTTATATATATTCATAATTAAATATATTGCGACATTGCATATTAGGCATGTTTCTTTGACTGCATCTTTGGTGTGTACAAAATCGTTTAAGCTTCTCCAATGGCCTACACCGCAAAAGCACCTGAAAGCACCTGAAGAGTTCACTTATAAGTGGTTAACTGCAATTTCACAGCAGTGCGGTAGCCAAATGGGTGCTTTTACCGATGGTATTTTACACATAAATAACTTCCAAAATGTCCACTCTCAATTAAAGACTGCTGTCACTTCCTCACAATCAGTTTGGAAACATAAAAATCAAGTTGCAATTTTACAACGTTGTTGGAGCGCATTGGGCCATAGAGGGAGACAGCAGAAATTATGCTAAAACCAACCTTTAATTAGCGTCTATGTTGCTGACTGCTGTTGTTGTTGTTTTTGGTATGTTGCCATTGTTGGTTTTATTTATATTTATTATGGAGCCATTACAAAATGTTTGTTTATTTATCTTGCTAAAGTTCAAGATGATCATTTGCCGTAAACTTAACAGTGATGCAATTACAAGGCAAATTGGTCAGTCACACAGTCAAGAAAAGAATTAGTTAAATAAACTAAAATCATGCCCGATGGCTTGATACGAGAATAATAAATATTATTTTATTTTCAACTTTAATTTATTTGAGTTTAATATGAGTTTAAATTTAAAATGAGCAATTTGTAAGGAAAACACAGCACAACTCGGGAGCACTGTTTCTGTGCTTTTTAATAAATGGGGTGAATTGGCCGGGATACGTTCGTTTGGCTAAGAGAGATACGCTGTATAACTTGTTTACAAGATTGTACGAAACTTATTGAAAGATACTGCAGCAGTTTTTCAGTTTACACTACACATATCAGAATAATCTCTTTATATAACAGTATTATTATTAGGGCTGAGAAGTCGGTATGCAGGTGGTTCCGAGACGTTGTTGGATTTTGGGAGAATATTAGTTTAGTTTTTTGAGGTGTTATCTTACGAGTACATGGCCCTATTTATCACAGTGCTTCTGCTTATAATTATATCCCAACCGATCGCTTATGCCGTGGTTATGTTGGCGATTTTTCGATTACTTCGCTCTTTATACTTCTCTTCTATATGGTTAGTTTGGAAAAAGTCATATATTATACCGAAAAAGGAAAAAGTCATATATTATACCGCTGCATAAATCGGGCAGTAAATCTTTAGTATGCAATTACCGTGGGATTGTGAAACTTAGTATTTATTATGTTTATGTTTGTTTATTTAAGCAAGACTTGTCTGTCTTCGATTGTGATACAATAGGAATGAATATTAGATAATATAAAAACACTTAGATTACTTTAACCTAAATACCGGTTACTCACGTTATTTATAGTATTGCCATACAACACGTATAAATAACATTAGTGTGGGTATTGTCACTATAACATTAGGGTAGCAGTTACCATAACATCCCCCTTTTGCTTAAAACAAATATACATTATAAATGTTAGTGAGTCATATATATACAAGACAGATTTTTACAAATTTAACCTGTTAGGCAGTATTATCTTTCTTCCATATTTTGATGTATACATTTCATTATTATTACTATAAGTATTAATTTCATTGTTTAGATTTTCACTGTTATCGATGTTAACATTATCATTATTTATTATTGCACTATGGTTAGGAGATTCGTTCATAGCCTTGTAATCAAAATATACATTTCTGTTATTAGATAAATTCATATTCGATTCCTCAATTACTTCATCTACCATGTTGTCTGATTTTCCAGCTAACTTCATTATGTGTTGCCTGTTTCTTCTATAAACTACACCATTTTCATCCCTCACCAAAAATGATCTAGGCTCTCTGCACTTTTCAATGATTTTGCCCTTAAACCATACCGATGTGGGATTTTTCTTAAAATAAATTTGTTCATTTACGTCAATTGGTTTAAGATTTTTTGAATTTTTATTGTAATTTTGAGACGACTGCAATTGGTTTTGTCTCAATTGACAATAATATTTTCTCGAATTAACTAACTTAGGCTTCAAGTCATTGGACATCGAAGGCAGTTTCGTACGTAATTTTCTGCTCATCAATAATTCAGAAGGACTTGGCATACTATTTCTAGATGTTGTTCGATGTTGCAAAAATGCTATATATGGGTCCGTACCAGAATCCTTGCACTTATGTAAAATATTTTTGATTGTCTGGATAGACCTCTCAGCCAGACCATTTGAACGAGATAAATAGGGGCTGGATGTAATAGTCTCAATACCCCAGTTGATACAGAATTGTCTGAAATCTTTTGAATTGAATGGTGGTCTGTTATCTGAAATTAAAATTGCAGGAATACCATGCCTCGCAAAAATTGATTTAAATTTCGTTATGACTTGCATTGACGAATAACCAGAACTTAATAGTTCTACCTCAAAAAATTTTGAATAGTAGTCTATGACAATCAAATACATTTTCTGATCAAATTCGAACAGATCGCATCCGACTTTGTACCAAGGTACGTTAAAAATCTCATGATTTTCCAAATCCTCTTTGGGATTGGCATTTCTGTATTTTAAACAAATACCACAATTAGATACAATGTTATAAATGTCATTATTTATGTTAGGCCAATAAATTGAACCTCTTGCTAAATTCTGACAACCCTGAATTCCCATATGACCCTCATGTACATATTGTAACATTCTCAATCTTAGACTTTCCGGTATTAAAATACGTTTATTCTTAAATAAAATACCGTTTACTACGCTTATTTCATCTTTAATTGGATAAAATTGCTGTACTCTTACATCCACCTGCTTCTTACTATCCGGCCAACCTTCTTTCACATAGACTATAATTTTTTGAAATACTTCATCATTCCCCGTTTCCAATTTAATATTCTCAATTTCATTTGCCGGTAATGCCACTTGACATATTAGGGAATTACATTGCAAATCAATGTCTTTGTCTAAATCCGAAAAGATTTTTTCCCTAAGCGGAGCCCTAGACAAGGTATCGGCAACAAATAATTCCTTGCCTGGTTTATAAACAACAGTCAAATTATACGACAATAGTCTCAGCATAAACCTTTGAAGACGTCTTGGTATGTTATATAAGGGTTTATTGAACAATGGGACAAGAGGTTTGTGATCCGTTTCAACAATCACACTTCTACCATAAATATACTGATGGAAACGTGTGCACCCAAACACTATTGCAAATAATTCCTTCTCAATTTGTGCGTAATTTATCTGACTATCAGTCAAAGAAGCGGATGCATATGCTATAGGGTTTTCACCATGCATTATCACTGCTCCTACTGCGAATTTCGACGCATCCACTGATAGCGTTAAAGATTTTTTCGTATCGTAATACGCTAAAACTGGGGCTTTCGTAATTTCCCTCTTTAAATTATCAAATTCAATTTGTTGTTCACTGTTCCAACTCCAAACAGAATCATCTTTCAATAGGTCCCTTAAATGTTTGTTTTTGCATGACAAATTGTCAATGAATGATCCTAAATAGGTAATCATTCCTAAGAAACGTTGTAATTCTCTTTTATCTTTCGGTACGGGCATTGCCAGAATAGATTCAATTCTCCCCTCATCTGGTCTTACACCATTCTCACTAAAAATGTGACCAATAAACTTTATCTCAGTCTTAAGTATTATTGATTTTGCCTTATTAAATCTAAGACCTACTCTCTTGCCTCTTTCCAGGACCTGATTTAAAATTGTATTGTGCTTATCCACACTTGGTGCATGAATGAAAAAATCATCCATATATATTACTAAACCTGGTATATCACCGAACAGTCTTATCATTTCAGCATGAAATATCTCAGGGGCAGAACTTATGCCAAAAGGCAAACGTAAAAAATGATACCTCCCAAATGGGGTATTAAATGTACACAATCTAGATGATTCATCGTCTAGTTGAATCATCCAAAAACCAGACTTAGCATCCAGCAGACTAAAAACTTTAGAACCACTCATTCGAGATTTACATTCATCTATAGTAGGAAACTCAAATCTCGGTCTCACAATCACCTTATTTAGATTTCGCGGATCTAAACACAGTCTCAAATTACCATTAGATTTCGTAACTAGAACAATTGAATTAACCCAATCTGTAGGTTCTTTAACCTCAGTGATAACGTTCAATTTAACCATCCTTTCAATTTCATTTTTCAAAGGTTCATGAAGACTAAACGGTACACGGCGCGGAGGATCAATTACCGGTTGACAATTCTCTTTAATTTGCAAATGACACTTCTCTTGAAGTTGCCCTAAACCATGAAACATCTCCTTATATTGTTCAAGAATTGATTCACAATTTATTGTGTTGACTTTTTTGATCAAATTCATTCTAGTAGCCATTTCAAGACCAATGATATTATTACATTTCATATTCAAGATATAGAAAGATGTGGCATAAACTAAATTATTATATAAAAAATTTATAAAAATTTTTCCGACTACTGGCAACTTTTCACCACTAAACGTAAATATGTTATTGTATACCTTATTATCTACCTTACTGATACCCAAGGTGTTGAAGGTGTTGATTGACATTAGATTAGTTTGAGCACCAGTGTCGACTTGACAAACCACTTTTCTCCCATTGACTTCTACGTTAATGTTCCAAATGTTCTTACTGAGCTTTTCACCGATCGTTCCCACAAATAGGCTTTCCTCCTCTTCTTCTTCCTCTTCTTCAACAACATTTTTTACGTATTTGTTTCCTTTACCAAAATTCTTTGAAAAGCACATCTTGGTATAGTGATTTAATTTTCCACAGGCATTGCATATAAGGCCGAGAGCAGGGCATTTATTGACTTGTTTTTGTCCGAATTTATTGCAAATGGCAGTTGGCATTGACTGTTGCTTTTGATATTGTTCATTTTGGTATTGTTTTTGATATGGTCGGTTTTGGTATTGTTGTTTCTTAGTATGTTGTATTGCTGCAAGTGCTGGTTCTTCTTCTTCCTTAACATTTTGAAAGCAGGCTAAATTTACTTTCGCCATCTCTATACTCTTGGCAATTTCCAGAGCTTTTTTCCAATTTATGCCTCCTTCACTCAGTAGACGTTCTTTAGTATTGTTGTTGTTTTGTGACAGGCCACATATGAAAATGTCCTTCACCAAACTTTCTCGCAAAGATCCAAATTCGCAAGATTGACTCAGATTTTCCAATATGGTTGCATATTGCACAATCGACTCTTCATAAGCTTGACGACGGGTAAAGAAGGCATGCCTTTCCATGGCAATGTTGACTTTGGGTATGAAATGTGCTTCGAAATGTTTCAGCAAGTCACTGTATTTTATTTTTTCCATGTCGACATTGAAAGAGTTGAAAATATGCAGGCACGCCGGCCCCATATGGTGTAGTAGTAACGCTACCTTTCTTCTCTCCGACTCCATCTCCAAGTTTGTAGCCATCAAAAATATTTGGAAATGCTTGCTCCAGTTGGCCCATTCTGTTGCCAAATTAATAGCCTTTAAATTAAATAATGGCGTCGTTGACGAGAATGACGAAACATTTTTGTTTTGTTGTATTTCTGTATCAATTTGATCCGGCATTTTGTTTTCCTTGACGCTTTAGACTTTTTTTTTTTTCTTTCTTTTTCTTTTAAAACTTTAAGTGTTTCTTTTCTCTATTTGTATAAAACGACTTCAATTTGTCTAATACAACTTTAATTTTATCCTTATTTTTATTTTCGGTTCGAATCTGACACCATATTATGTTTATGTTTGTTTATTTAAGCAAGACTTGTCTGTCTTCGATTGTGATACAATAGGAATGAATATTAGATAATATAAAAACACTTAGATTACTTTAACCTAAATACCGGTTACTCACGTTATTTATAGTGTTGCCATACAACACGTATAAATAACATTAGTGTGGGTATTGTCACTATAACATTAGGGTAGCAGTTACCATAACAGTATTATTCCTTAAATGTTGGAGGCAATCGCAACATCCCAAATTTCGTTTTATGCTCATACTCGTACGTTTATGAGTTCCCAACAGCACGGTTTCCGGTCTGGAAAGTCGACTGTCACTAATCTGCTGAAGTTTTCTTGTTCCGTGATATGTGGCTTTGCTAAGGTTATAAAAACCGATGTTATTTACACTGACTTTAGTAGGGCATTTGACGTCGTAAACCATAGACTTCTCCTCCTTAAACTCTATAGGTTTGGTTTCTCCCCATTACATTGAAAATAGGTAACATCATATTTGTCACAACATACCCAGCAAGTTTTAGTCAAAGGATTGTTATCTGATGAATTTGCTGCATCTTCCAGAATGCCCCAAGATAGCCACCTTGGTCCCTCACTATTTTCAAGTTCTAGAAAAGACCTTCCTTCGCGTATAACCCATTGCAAAAATCATATGTTTGCTGATGACGCAAAAATTGTTCATTTATTTAATAACGCAAATAAATCCCAGTTGCTTCAAGACGATTTAAATGTCCTTGGTGCCTGGTTCAACATAAATTGTATGCAACTAAACTACAAAAAATGCAAACATATGTTTTTCCAGATCAACCCAAGCTGCTCATGCTTACTTCATTGTTGATCAACCATTGTTAGCCGTCGATCATATATGCGACTTAGGTGTGAGCTTTGACTAAAATCTTACTTTTTTAACAAAGCTTCTCTGACTCTAGGCTTCATAAAACGTTGGGCAAAGGAGTTCAAAACAGTATTTTTTTACCAAATTTGTATACACTTCTTTGGTACGCCCATCATTAGAATACGCAAGTGTTGTTTGGTATCCTATTATGAAATGGTATCCTGTTACTCTGATGCTATTGAATCAGTTCAGAGGCGATTCTTATTGCTTTTCCTTCATTCTTTTCCATGGAACTCGAATGTTCATCTTCTCTCTTGTGTGAGTCTTCTTAAACTTATTCGTCTCCCCTCTCCTAAAACCCGTAGAACAATGCTTAATACATGTGTTCAGCCTATTGAGTGGCGAAATACAATGTAGTTTTTTGCTTAGTATTCTCAACTTTAATGCTCCTGTAAGAAGAGCAAGGAATTTAACTCCCTTTTACTTATTCATTTTTTACTTATTCATTGAATCACTTTATTACTGTTACTGTTACTATCAGGATGTACAAACTGCTATGACCACTGTTCCACTGTCTCGACTTCAATTATGTAGCGGCTTATATACCTCTCGTGTGCTGAACCAGAACACGCCAGAATATTCACTACATTTCGAAAAAAGTTTCGTAAAAGAGTATACCTCCACGCATGTGCCAGAGCATGCCTATTTGTGGTGAAAAAGACGAATAGAGTATACCCTAAAAGTATGCAACCATTTATGTTTCAATATGTTGAAATAAAAAATAACGTTTTTTCTTCAAAACCGTGAGTAGTTCCTTTATGGATATCTGTTTATTACATTTCTAAATCTATCAGGCCATTGTTGGCTTAGCGTAACGTTAAGTTAGTGACGTGGTTTTAGTGAGTAAAAATCTCACACTCTTGGATGATGCGCACCTTCTTCTATATTTTCGAAGATTTCCCCTACTAATGTGGTATTTAAGAGTTTTTGTAGAAGTACTTAGAAAGATGAGTTGTATCATTTATGTTCTTTCAGTTATATTGACGTAGGTAGGTAGGTAGGTAAGGCGGCCACCCGAAAAGGGTGCACTTAGGCCAACATTGACCCTTTGTGATACCGCATGGGACAACAGGTCCCATCCCTTTCAAAGGTCCAGCCATTTGGAGCTATTAATGAAGCAGTTGATGGAGCTAATCTTTTTTTTGAGATATCTCCCAAGGAGTCCAAAAAGTAGTCGCCTAGGAAAGTGCGCCTCCTTCTGGACAAAGCTGGGTCCGTGCATAACAGGTGAACAGTGGACTCTTCCTCCTCCTCGTCCATGCAACTCCTGCAGAAGTCGTTAGAGGCGATCCCCAGCCTACACCCGTGTGTGCCTAGAGTCCAGTGTGCCGTTAGGACGCTAATCACGGGACCTATGCTTTGTCTATTTAGAGCCAGTAGGTCCTTAGAGCGCTTGACATTTATCTCTGGCCAGGTTTGTCTAGCTATTTTACATCCTGAAAGTTCAGACCAGCGCCTGCCCGCTGTTCCTAAGGATATTGTATTTACTAGCAGCTTACATGTGGCAATAGGAATACCGAATTGCGACCTATCTGGTTCAATCGGTATGGTAGTACCGGTATGGTATATTGACGAAGGATGCATAGAAATATATAATGTACAGATCTTAACTTACTTTAATACGAAGGATGCATAGAAATATATAATGTACAGATCTTAACTTACCTTTATCGAATTGGAATAAGTAGTAATTAAATTATTATTATACCTTACACCATAATTAATTATGAGTGCAAGGTATTGGGGGAATGAGTACAGAGACTACAGAGGCGACTCGAAGAGAAAAAGATTTTATAGAAAGAAGCATTTTGGAGGCCAAACCCGTGACAGGATTTGAACCTGCGACCCTCGGGGAGTGAGTCTAGCATGCTTACTCACACTAGGCTAAAAATGTTTGCACAACTAGGCACTAGAAATAAAAAACAAACTATAACGAAATGTCGCTACAAATCTTATCTGTATACGAGTATATGCAGCTTATTATTATCACTAGACCCTCTGTGGTCTAGCGGTAATAATAAGCTGCATATATACAGATAAGATTTGTAAACGACATTTCGTTATAGTTTGTTTTTTATTTCTAGTGCCTAGTTGTGCAAACATTTTTAGCCTAGTGTGAGATTCGAAATTATGAGCACCTGGTGTAAAAAGTCTACCCACTATTTTTGATTTTTAATTTTTAGTTTTCCGTGGGAGGAAGACTTGCAAGTCTTAACCCTTTCCAGCAATTGTTCAGAGATCAATTATCTTCATTAAAATAAATTCATTATTTACATCATAAAAAACAATTTCTTGGTTTATATAACAGCGCAGTGGTAGGAGTAATATTGGGAAACTGAAGAAGAGTAAATTGTGCAAAGCGTGAATTGATGAAAATGTTGGGCTTTGCAGTAGTTTAAAAGTAGCTGGCGACTCAGAACCTGTAGATACTTTACTGCTGGTGGCAATTTGTTACGCTACCACCATCTCATTGTCATTCGAATTTATCTCCAAATTATGCCAAATGTTGGCTCAATATGATCGTACATCCATGGATAAACCGACATATTAACGGAATTCTGTGTAAGAAGATAAAAATCTGGAGTTCGCAGAACCTGAGTTTCCCACTTTTTCAGATCTGATGAATTTGCTCGTAGACTTCCCGCAAGAGATCCAGTAACGGCAATACAACATTTGAAAACTGATCTGCATTTTTTATTGAATGGTTTAACCACTTTCACTGCACTACAAACTATTTACTGCTCTTCAACAATTTCAAATGCTTTCAAGATTTATCACACATTAAGATTTTTGTATCTTCCAGTTTGACTTTCTCGTGTCGAGTAGACTGAAATTATTGGGATTCCTCCCCTGGCATTTTGATTCCAAATGCATAAAAGTACGCTAATTAATAAACGAATAGCTTTATTTGCAGTATTAGTTATTCATCCTTGCATCTGATTACCTGTTAACTGATATACTCGTATATATATATATACTCGAGTATATAGTATATATATATATATATATATATATATATATATAAACATTATTTTAATATTATTTTTTAATATTCACCAACAAATTATTTTAGCATTCTGTTTTTCTCATACAGAAGACTTTAGGTTCCATCAATTCATAGCAATCAAGTCACCCACTACCAAGGGTTGAAATGATAAGAGTTATATGAGTACTTTCAAGAATATGAACACTGCTGCTGTCATTTCCGATACATTTCGAGCTTTGGCTATATATTTTAGTTAATAATTCTGACCTCTTCTTCAATATTATATTAGTGATCTTACGTATAATTCCGTGACAATTACAAAATAAACAAATTCGAGTCACAATTATTCCTTTAATTCTTCGATGCATTTATTTCTCTCCCAACTCTTGCAACTCAATTCAGGGAGATTGTACAAACAGGATTAGGAAGAAGTAATATTTTTTTAGATACAGCATGCTTCCGGTCAGAAGATAACATGTTTTCACTTTTGCGGAGATATGTGAGAATATCTCAGTAATAATTTATCTAGCGCACCCTGTATAAACGATAAATTCATTTTAATATAAATGGAACAATTGAGCATTTGAAGTCGACACACGTCGCGACAGTAAAATTAATCATTATTATTTCAGCCAGTATCGTCAGCATAAATAATAATTGCAAGTGTGCTTATTATTTCGTCCGCAGCATTGGAACCTATTATGAAGAAATACAATTTTGCGCGAAACCTACAAAAAATAACAATATTCGGTTCACATACCCATGCCCATGTACGGGTATATGTGATTTGTACAAGAACTACATACAAGCGCATGTATATAGTTCTGCAGATGTGATTCCTTTATTGCATAATTTTGGACTATTATTTAATTGAATATTTGTAAGAAATAAATATTGTCCCATCGAGTGAAAGTGAGTTACTAAAAATCGCATTGATCGTGCGTCTCCATAATTAAAAAGTAAGAAACTGAGTTATATAAGAACATTGTATGGCCCTAAAGTGTAGTCTGCCAAAACATTAGCAACGATAATGCTTAAAGGTAAGATCATGGGTTTAAATTCTACACATTTATGGTTCCTTCTTATTATTTCCTTTGTTGGACTAACCCCTGTCATTGGTAACTCATGAACGTTAGAGATTAAATATAACTCTAAAGCCACACCCTTTGATTATGGAAACTTCTGAAGTTTTAACTTTATAAATCCAGAAGATAAGTGTTCTATAAGTGCTCTCAGCACTCAGGTATTATAAGCTTATTTGAAATTTTGTAAGTAAATCTGGATTTGATTCTAGTTATTAATTGTAGTCTGAATTTCTGCTTCGATTAAATTGTGTGAAAAAAGATTGCGGAAAAAATTATTGTTAGGAAAAATAGTTTGGTTCTACTCAGAACTGAAACTAGGATCACCACCGCAGCAAATATTCGTTCTGACCCTAAACTATTGTCCATTTTCCCTTTTGTGTACTTAGTACAGACCTAGTATTTGCACTAATGAATATAGTGTCTGTGGACTGAGATGGCTTCATAGCAATCTATTAGCTTTTATAATATTTAAAATGAATGATGGACACTTCCTTATTGCCCTTTCCTTCAATTTTCACACTTTAAGAAGTAAGCCTGAAAGCTTATGCCAGAACAAATGCATTATAAGAACTGTATTCAACCTTATAACTAAAGTTCTATCGCGATTAATAACTCTTTTCATAAACTTTGGTATACCAATAAGTAACGCTGGAATTAAGACCGCGTCAATCTCAAGATAATAATTGTAATGCATGTTAAGCTTCTGATTTCTCAATTATTGTTCCTTTTAGTCTTCAATCATAAATTTTCTGAGAAATTTGTTTCTTATTTTTTCGTTTCCTTTTTATATTTCGTTGTTTTATTTTTTGTTCGCTCATTTTGACCCATTTTTTCTCACTTACTTAGGAGCAGACCGGCTTTAATAGTTTCAGCCAACTGTATCACTTTGCTTTCGTTGTTAATTGTTAAACACTTTGTTGAAGCGACCGAGCGCTCTCACTTGCTTGAGTTCGTTGTTGTTGTTATTTTGGATAAGTAAATAATTCAATATTTGCGTAAAAATTCGCATTAATAAAACATAAAAAAATATGTTTAAATTCGAGAAATATTTAAAAGATAAAATTAAGAAAAAAATTGTGTGCAAACAACGCTTTCTCTTGTAAATCTACTCGAATGCGTCGCAGTCGTTTCAACAATTTTAAAGTGTAATTGCACAAAAATAAAAAATAAAATGTTTTAATGTACATTCAAGTGGTATGTTCATAATCTCAAAACATTTGCTGTGGCTTTTAGAAAAACGAAAGTTTTGAAATATGAGGCAAACAGTTCTGGACATTTCCTCCAATACTAAACTCAAAATGACATGACCGAAACTTAAGGGCAAGTAAAAAAAATATGCCAAAGACCTGTTCTTTTGAAAGGGTTCAGTTCAGTTTTAATCAATGACATTCTTGCTCGTAACAAAATAAAGATTTCGATTCATTTGGTAATCCCGATGAATCACAGTTGCTTAATAATGACATAAACGCCCTTAGTGCCTGGTGCAACATAAACTGCATCTTGACAACCAGAAATTCAAACAGACCGAGTTTTTCTCGATCAATCCCACCTGCTCACAACTACTTCATTGAAACCCAACCATGGATATTGGCTTGCTCTATGCTTAACTTGGGTGTCACTTTCGAACCAAAACTTTGTTTCAAAAAACTCGATGTTATTATCATTAAAAACCTGTTTGTGGAACTTTGAAAAATTCAAATCCCCGATTTGTTCCGACTAAACTTTAAAAACACAAATTTTGTTTCTAAGTGAATCATTTTTATAGCTATGAAGTGATGTACCAACTTCGCCAATGTTGAAACATGAGTAAAATTCTGTCTATTTCCGAAAATGAATCCAAATTTGAAAAAAATGAATTTCATCTCATCCGTGCACATACATACTAAAAACTGAATTGATTTTAAGTTCTAGAATATAACGAGATAATTTACACCATGAATGCAGATCGAAACATTAGTTCTCGAGTTAGAACAGAGACAAAAACACAAAGAGAGATTGTGGTTTGTGTAATATCCGTAGAACAAAATAAATATGACAATCTTTTCAATAGAATACTATGAATATTTGTATGAATATCATTCTCCAGATGAGGATGGCAGTATATAAAATTAGATATAATATCTACCAGATCAATACAGCAAACGAGTTAGATAACTGTATTCATTACAAAGAACACAAAAGATCAATTTAGTTCGTGATGTAAAAGTAAATCAACTTTCTTCGTTCAACAGAAACTAAAAGAATTTTTTTTTTTAATACGAAAACACCCGCATCGAACAGTAGGAATGCGGTTCTTAAAATTCATGCGGACATTCATAAAAATTTCAGTTAGTACCTAGATTTCAGCTATTGTACGAATATTTGTGTACGAGTGTAGAACAACTTATGACAAGCGCTATCAGAGCATCTCTGCACTCAATACGTGACATGAGTTATGTAAACACCTGTAACAACATTTTTAAAGATTGCCAAGGTCAGCCAGTATATTCGCTTGTTGCAGACACACGCAAGTGAATTTCACCAAAAATTTTAGGAACTACAAAAAACCCATCGCACATTTAAAGTACGCGTACATAACCCGAATACGTGATCAGATGTAGGAGAAACGCCCCATCCTTATGCAAGTTAGCAACTTTACAGCTGCGCAGATGCGACGTTGTCGATATTGCTGCAGCTCCGAATCATCTTCACTTCTCTGCACTCGCAAGTAACTCGAACCCAGCAGCGGCGTCGCTACCCAAATAATCTCTGCGATTAGGTTCATGTGCCGCCGTACATCAGGCGTATTCGCAAGTACTCCAACACGTGCGGCCGTGCGCACTGGGAGTGAATTTGCATTTTGAATTTTGCCGGCTCCAGCAAACCAGTATGCAAATTCTGCAAACGAGAATCGAGCGGGTGGAGACACCACCAGCGCGCCACAAGCACTTTGTGCCACTCTAATTGAGCCGGTGCCGTGCGTCTACTTGTTTGCAGTATGTGCCCACTTTTTGTTTTGATGCCCTCCGAAATGTGAAAATTCAGCGGGCCAAGCCCATATTGGCGTATTCATGTGAAATTCTGAAATTTGTACCATCTTTCTTCTGGTATATTACACCCAACACCAATTGATCGTAACATCATAACCAATGAATTTGCCTGCAACGAGTTATGTTGAGAGAATTAAAGTGGATCACGTGCGGTTATAAGAAAGCTTAGCTAGGAAAAGGCTATGAAATACTGAAAGAAGCCGGTCATCCCTTCAGATGCAATTCAAGGTGGAAATCATTCCTCTAAATCATAAGCATCTTGGAAGAATTTGAAAAACTTGATACTTTATATGAATCTCTGGCAATGCCCGATAATAGCAGAGAGTGAATGCTATGACCACTAAACACAATTCTATGGAATCTAACCATAAAACCACGAAACTTAATCATTGGTCATACCACTTACAAGAAAATTGTCGATCATCCACATACCACATTGTGGATTCTTTGGAAGTTCCAGGTATTATTATCATTATCATATTTAAAGGACTGCGAATTCAAAGCAGCGACCAGCCTGGAAATTTAATTTTAATTTGTCCACATTTCAAATGGAATTATCTCTTGTCTCTACGGAACATTTCTACTTCTGCTGGGCATCTGTTCTTCAGTTTTCCCGCACAGTCGATATGAATCGCTTTAAGTAATCTGTCAAATCAGTTGCCTGTCAGACATGCACTCATGGCCCTCAGACCCCCTTTTGTTTATCTCGAGGATATCGGAATTTATGTATTTTTTTGGGTTTCCTCAGGTGGGTAAATTTCTCTCGCATTTTTGTGGCTTCCATTCCTCTAACACTAGGGAAGTTGATAGGACTTGCTTCCAATGCTTATTTGCACTTCATTGCAACAGATCTCGCAATTATATGAACTAACTACCATTGGGAGAGCAAAAGCAGATATTTTATCTGCCAAGAAACTAAAGAAGTTTTATAATATGTCGAAGAATGTTCCTTTCTGAGGAAAAATTAAACAAATCTACTCAAAATTCATCAAATCCCAAAGAAGAAAATTATTGTCTTGGTGGAGTTTTACCAACATGTTTAGGATGGTGTACGATCTTGGCGTATAAAAGTAAAACAAACCAAACAAAAAACACTTTGCCCGCACATTTGGCGTCACTGTAGACTGATTTTTCATGTCCGTATGTGTACACTTCAATATCTCCTCATGTCTCCTGCCCTGTCCAGTGTTCGCTGCCATTAATCACTTATGACAAATTTATTTTACTCATGCACCCATGCAGAATAGATTAGAGTTGAATGCAGCTATTCTACACTTTTTGCACATTACTGAATCCGTACACGACAATTCCTTCAGGTCCATACTAGTGTAATTTACTACTATTCTCTTTGCGTTTCTAAGCATAATTGTGGATATGCCTACTATAGTTAGCGACGCCATAATTAACTGTCATGAAGACAAGTACACCAACTTAAACGGAAATTAACTCGCATAATCATTATTTTGTGATATAATACTCTCAGTAACTCATTTGATGTACAGAAGTAGAGGTAGATCAACACATCCTACAGTCGTCCTACACCATACCATGATGTGTTTTCAGATTAATAACAAAGAACTGAAAAGGGAACAGAATTTAGAATGCATTTAGTAGAGGGTCATTATGCAGCTGAAAGCTTGAGTTGCTAGTACTGTTTAATTTTTATATTTTTACCACAAATAAACAATTTTAAATAAATAAAGAAAATATCTATTATTTAATACAAAAAAGTTCCCAGAAATATAAATAATATTGCACTACTTTGATTCCGAAATAATTTTTAGAAAATTGTGTTGTGTATAAAATTGTTGGATATAAGTTGGAGTGTCTGTGAGAGATATACACCAAAACAATTGCAGGCACTTATATTTCCTTGTTGAACTAGCCTATTTACAAAAATTAAACAAACGGAAAGTGGAACCTGTTATTATCAGACAAAGGATTATAATCTGTCGATTCTGTGGACAAAGTGATCTTTCAGGTCGCAGTGTATAACACCCTTAAATATATCTATCATCTATCTAAGGATTATAATGTTCATTTAGGCAATTCTATAATCATACTATTTTATATATCCGACGGATATATTACCTCATGTCTGCATCCTTATTTCTTCTGTTTATACTGTGTTGTGTTCATTTTCCTTCTTCCGAATTCATTCAATTTCACATTTCAAGAAAAAATTGGCACATTTTCGCCACATCTTGTAGAAATGAAAAAAAATTTCATTGTACTCATACGAAGAGGAGTGGATCAATATTGATAGAGGTCTCTTCAGCTGGTATCGGGGAGTTATGTAATTCCGTATGCGTGGCAAATGACAAACGCAACAACGTGACGGCGAAGCGCACATCAAAATTCAATATTTGTGCAGCACAAACCGGGCAAACTGCAGGAAATTATGCAAAATGACAAAAGTAAATAAAACGAAACCTTCTCAAACAATCAACGAAAGAAAATCTTCCGGTTTTGTTTGTGCTGGCATTCGAAGAGCCAGCATACACGCTAAAGAAGACAATTGGGCAAACAACTGAATTAGGTAAAGACAGAAGGTAAATTGATTTATTTGCCTTGCATATCGTCGCACATAATGCAGGCGGTCATTGAAATGGCCCGCTTGGCAGGGCCCAAAAGTGTTAAAATGCACTGTGACTAAACCCGAATTTGATAACGAAACTACCACCAACACAGGCACGATTTCAACGTCCGTCAATGAAGTGGTCACTTAACATGCACACTGGATTCACTTTGAGAGCTGAAGAATTGTGAAGAAGAAGGAAATTAAAAAACTCGTAACAATCAACTACATAAGAAAACGCAACAACAACAACCAAAATACTCAAAAAACAAGTCACAACGCACGTCCACAGGTGCGCGCATTGAGTCAGGTACTCGCAAAGCACCGCAACAACAACAACAACAGCAAAACACTCCATCTCGAACTCACTCAATGCGGGCAGTCATCGCCAGTAGCGTCAGCCGCGCCGGCGTCGTGGCTTTGAGCCGCTGCGCATATATAAAGCGGGGTGGCATAAAAAATTCCATGTCATTTTAAAATTTCGACCGTCCCGACCAGAATAAAGACGCGTTTCAGTGTAACAGTGCTGTCTCTGTTGTTGTGCTCGTACCTAACGAAAACGAAAGTGCCAGTTGAGAAAATTTTCGACCAATTCAATTGGAATTTTACAATTTAAAAGAACTCGAACAGAAAAAGTACAAAAAATAAGCAAAATGAAGGCGAGCGTGTTTGTTGGTCTGTGTTTGTGCAGTGTTCTGAGTGTGGGTTTGGCGCAGTTCTCGAACGGGCGCGTGCTGGACCCTCCAAATCCCCAGCTGTGTGCGCAAAGGATTATACACGAGAAGACACCCGATGGCAAAGGGTGAGTAGGCGTATGGGTGTTTCGACCGGAGACATGCCAATTAGCTTTAATTGTCCCATTCTTCAGACTTAATTGTATTTATTTGATGTAAATTAATTTGTTTCCATAAAATCCTCTGCCCTGCAGCTACTTCTTCTCTTGGCGTGACCCTAACTTGAAAGGTGTTGAAGAGGATTGGTTAAGCGCAAGGAATTTCTGTCGCAGGCGTTGCATGGATTCAGTTTCCCTGGAGACCAGTTTGGAGAATGAATGGATTAAACAGAGAGTGGTAAACGAAAACGTAAGTAAAAAAGTTAGATAACAAAAGACTTAAGACACGAACTGTTAAGGAAACTCCTCTGATTCTGCTCTGGAAAAACAAAATTTTGCAACCAAATAAAAAGTAAAATCCTTCTTTATTATGTTAGAGAATTGTTATTACAGAAAGGCTGTACAGGCCAAAGCAAAAATATAAGAACAAATTGTTTGTGATATATACAAATCAGGGGTCCGTCCAATTGTCTGTTCCGTAGTCAAATAATTCGTACTTTAAAAAGTTTTTTCTATGCAAAATATTTTTAAGTTTATTTTTGAAATACAAAAAGATGTTTTTAAGGGATGAATTATGCCCTCACAGAGGAGATGATTCGACCATAGATTTCCATTCACAAGTGAGCCGTAAACCATTCATAATTTGCTTTGCAAATATAAACCTCTTATCTAGAAATTTTTACTTTGAAATGGGAGAATTCCAGTTACAGTAATAATTGGAAAATTTCATTTTATAAACTCAAAGACATTCTTTCTCTGTTATCTACAAATACTTGTATATAACCGACAACTCGTTAAGACAGAGCAATTGAATTCGCTCATATAATTTGCTTATTCGCATTAAAGTCCAACAGCTTCGTGGCTGATCCATCGCTTTTTCAGCTTCTTCCTCAGTTTCTATAAACAAACTTCTCAGGTGAATTTTTAATTTTTGTTTGTACACTTCTTTTGACCACAGCACAAATACGTTGTGCAACAACTAATGGCCTCTCTTTGGTATTTCATTAGAGAGTTTATATACCGTTTAGTATTACAGCTACAAAACTTATTACAAAATCTATTTGTAATTTTTATAGTTACTTACCCAATTGCACAGCTTAATGCCGTAGGGCCCACCTACTCAGATTCCTCCTACCACTGTTCCCCCTACAATTATGTCCAACTTTCTTGTTAAGTGATTACCAACGACTTTTCGGTATTTAGCCACAGACTCATTTGCAACGCTATTTTGTAAAACAAATCCACACAAAGTGTTTCGTAAAACAGGGCCCTGCTCTCACAATAAAGGCCTAAGCCACGAACTTGAACATGAGAAATCTAAGCACTTAAGCACATTAACTGAAAGTATTGGCCAATTATGAGCACCTGCCATAAAAATGATTAATGAATTCTCACGAAAGTGAAAACTAATTCACTCGCAAGCACACACACACATACAGAATATCATTTACCTCCATAGAGTATCACATTGACAAACAAATTCAGGTCTCAACTACGAAGACCAGTGGCCAAATCCGATTTAATACCACTTCGAGCTTATTACAATACAAATGGTTCCATTCAAAGTCGTTTGCAAATTTTTTGTCATTAAAGTATCTCCTCATCAAACAAACGCTTCGATTGTATGTGCTGCATTCAGCTTTATGTACGTGGATTTTGTCATTCTCCTCCATTGACCACTTTAGTAAGGCGCGGTGAATAATTTGCTAACACCCGTCCACAGCACAAGCGGCGGCATGTATAATTTCGACTCTTTAATGTGTTTGGTTTGTTGCTAATGTCGCTTGGTGGGCTGCGACTGAGTGCGCATTGGCACCGAAATTGGTACAAGGAACCCAGGTGACTTTTCGGTTGTGTGAAAATGTTAACCGCTTCGAGTTGGCGCATTCAAACTGCATTTTAAGTGAATTGTGTGTAAGCCATCGAGTTAAAATTTATTCAAACGCATTCATAAACATGTAAACGCACATTAGTGATTCACTGAACACAATGCACACAATTGGTTTACAAAAAGTTCAAAGTCACACACAAATTGAAACACTTTTTGTCTGACTTCAAATGCAAACCAAATTTGAGAAAATGATATTCGCGGTGACTTTGATATTTCGAGGCATTGGGTCAATAAAGTGATAAGTCATTTCTATTTCATCACAGCTTAACTGGTGTAGGCAAAAGAAGCACACACTGTGCACAATGAGAATGGACCCGAGTTCAATGCTAGTCTGCCCCAAAATGAAAATTTGGTTGCAACGTAGGATCCTCTGAGGCGAAATTTATAAGTTCAATAATTGCTGATTTATCTGCAACCAGCAACTTTAAAATTTGTTACTCTACCATGCCTTGATGTCTTGATGACAACAACAAAAATTAATAACACCAAAGCACAAAGTCCTTTGGACAAATGACAGTCAATTGAATGAACAAAGGTTGCTCCATTGAAAAGAAGCCTAAACGTATTCATTTTTAGCGCCGCCTCTTAATGAGTATTTGCATTATGAAGAATTGCACTTAAGAAAGAAACATATTAGCTGTGGCATCGAGAAATCCAATGGAACAAAGATAGCTTGGATTGAAATCTATGTAAAGCATTTATGCATAAATGATAGCACTGCGAAAAGACGGATTGCAGTAGTGATTGAACATGGACAACTACCAAGCAAGAAAATGTCCATCAAAAGACAAACACAATAAATGTTTGTCTTTCAAATCCAAATCATCTAGTCATCGGATTTCCATATAAACATCTGGTTGAGTATAGACTCTGCTATCTCCAGGCATTCGTAAACTAGGTAAAACTTAATACTGAGTCTAGAACTACTTTTATCGTTTCTTTGCATGAAAAAAACGGTAATTACTTTAGCTCAGTCTTCTCGTGATCAAATTTTAGTAAATTGCGTTCAAACTGTTTTTCCGTATCTCAGTGTTCGCATCCGATTGATCTTTTTGAGTAACTACCTCAACCATATCAACAAATCATTTTACTCATACCTCATCGAAAAAGCCAACTGAAAAAGCCAACTGTTCATATCGCAATTCCTTCATTATCCAATATGTTTTTAATCCTTACTGTTAAAGATTAAGGAATAAGTAATTGCTTTATTATCGTTTTTGCTTCTCAGTAATACTGCTATTACACTATAAAAAGGGTACTTTCATTTATTACACATCAGCTTCTCGTAAATAGTAATCGAAAAGCATGAAAGAATCATCAAAACCCATGAAAAGGAAGAGCACAACTTCTGTTGTAAAAACTTATGCTTCCATTCTATATTTTTTTTCTTCAGTGGAACTTTCAGAGTCCGTAAAAATTTCAGTTAATTCGATAATAATGCTCTTACAAAATCTTCAGAATAAAGTAGAATCTCCACTTATGTCTTGAAGTGTACAGAAAACCTGTTAAAAAAGAGACAATATCGAGTAAGGATTTTCCCTCATTCTTGCACTTTCTTTAGACACTGAGGGCACTATATTTAGAGCTAGAGCAGCATTCTATGTCAAATCAACGCCTTAATAAAAATATGTCCTGGAAAGTTTGTTTCAGGTAATTTACTTCGTTTGAGTTTTCAAAATGTGGACATTTACTAACGATTTGAGTATTTAACATTATCATCACTTTCACATTGAACATCATTTGGTCTTCGTTCTCAGCTTTAATCTCTTTAATAATTAGTTATTTTTCGTTCACTCTTCTTCCCTTTCTTTTTGCAGCGTTCTATTTTCTTTATTTTCCTTCAACCTTAGGCATCTAATTTTCCTGCCTTCGAACGTATGGTTCATAACATTCTTATGTACGCCTATTTTGTTCAGCATCAGTACAATACTTTGGTCTGCTAGATTATTAAAATCGACCGCATAATATAATTAGGAGTGCTTGTCAGTAATGACAGAAATCCAACTAACAAACAATCTAACATACACCATCTCCTTCACCATGGTATATTACGATACCATTTGGCTAACTGATCTACCTTAATTAATTTGATCTGCTGAGAGGCATATGCTTCCTATTATCATAAAAACTGGAACATATACTCTTCGTCGTCGGCCAAACCACAAATTTCTTTTGAATTTCTCGCTCAAAGAAATTAAACAAGTAATTGAGAAATAAAAATAAAAATTACTATTGTACTTACTACAATTCCTTGTATTGGAATATCATAATTCAAAATGTAACTACCTTTTTTACTCTGGAGCAAAGCTAATTCAATTCGTATTACAATTCCTAACTAATGTACGAGTAATTTCAGTTTGAGTTGTAATTGTAAAGTAATTAAGTTTACCCAATTTGCTTTCCCACACTGTCGGAGAAAGTGTCCCACCAGAAACCCTATCCGAGCACACCGAAATATTAGTTCGTTCGTTGCCTCTTCATCCTTCCTACCAGTCAAGACAAATGGATTTGCTATGAGTGGAGCAATAGGTTCCATGTTTTCAAAGCATTTATTTATTTTCAACATTATTACTATCTTTGAAACCAAGCGCCAGAGCCAAATTCGCGGCGCACAACGCCAAGTGGTACCAGCGCGAGACAAGGTACTCGTATACGAGTATAATAGGCAGGCAGGCGGCTGTTATTACGGACACATTTGGACGTCACCAGAAAAGGAAATTTTTTTCTCTCGACAACAACACTCACAAATGCAACAAAAAACCCGTTTGGATTCAAGTAAATAATGATTTAATTTCGTCTTTTTGGTTTTGGTTAAGTTCAATGTAAACTCGTGTTTTCCGTTTCACTTGCTGTCATGCAAGTGGAAGTATTTGCCACGAAATCGCACCGCGGGGCGATGGACTGACTTACTGCCTGACGGACGAACGGGCAGACACGCAGACAGACAACCTGCAGGCAGCGAACAATTCACGTTTCTTATGCAATTGCCGTACTGGTAATTGTATTGGATGCGGGCCACGCTGAGAAACTCAATTTTACCATTACCATGCAAACAGAAAAGCGCGCCAAATCTGAAATTGAAAACGAAGATGCTGATGCAGAAGCCGAAGCTGACGCGAGCAGAAAACCTCGAAAGAGCAGGAGTCAATAGTCAGTAGCTGAGCGCTGCTACGCGGGTTGTGCAATCGCAGCATTCATGCCGAACAAAAATTATAACCATGGTTCGCGAAAGACGCGAATTGAAATGGAAATTACGAAAAATCGAATTCATTGGTTGTGATTTACACGATTTTAGTAGCGGTGCAGCAAAAATTGCGTTTCTTTAATGAACCGCATTTGCATGCAGAGTGCGAAGTTTTCGTTTAAAACTGTTTCAACTAAACTCAACTTTAATTAAAATTTTCTTTATATAAACACGAATACGAGTATATGAGTGCATTTTCGTTATGGATGAATGTGTGAAGGGGCCTGTATGCACAATGCTGATGGCAACAGGCATCTTGCAATGCTTCTCATGCCTTTCGATTTGGTTTCGTTATTATTTCGATTAGCTTACAAATGATGAGTTGTGTTGTTTTCGGCAGCGTATGCATGGCCCCAATAAATTATAAACAAACAATGAGCGAGTTAATGATTAGTTAAAAAACAAAAGCAAATGCTTATAAATTAATACTTGTAAATAAAAATATCCTGAAAGATACATTAATGTACCTATTTACGTTAATTCGATTAGTTACAAATGATTAAGCAAAGTGTAATGAACGTATAAAGAAACACACTCCTATGAATATGTCCAAACTACAATCATTCATGATGGTTTCTTGTTAACTATTAAGAGATCTACTGGACTAATTTAAGCAATGCCTGTACAAAATATAGTTATAGTGGTCAATCTGTATGCAAGCGACAAAAATGTTCAACATCCTCGCCAACAGCAAAACGATTTCCAATATATTTACTCTATTGGATTGTTGCTAAAGTCTTCTCGGGTGGCAGAGCACTCACATTTGGGAGTATGTACGTTTATATAAGAGTATGAAATTGCTGAGTCTGTCTGCATGTAACACATTTTTGTTGCTTTTAAAAAAAGGCGGCATAAAACTAGTACTCAAAAAATTTATGATTTATGGCCGTCCAAAAATGCATTTTTCAGTTTAACAGTTTTAACACGTTTGAAACAAGACTCGTGGTAGTCAATCTCGGTATAGCTCGATGGGTTTGATATTTAACTTTATCTGGTTTTTTCGGCATTCATTACTATCAAATTTTATTCCGAACATGTTCAAAGTGACAATCGAATCTTCTTATAGAAACATTTATAAATCCGTCCCAGATAATCTTCATTATATGCTTAGTTTAAAATGTTTAAATACTTTAGGTCTATTAATTAATATTGTAGATACCGATTATTTTCTTTGAGATCTATTAAAAAATTTAACTTCACTAAACCAGTCATATTTACAATTAAGTTATTCACCTTTGAAACTACAATCTTGAAAACTCCCAATAGGTTCCATTCGGAATATGGATAAGGAAAGGGAGTTCACTTTAGATTAGAATTGAGAAGTATATGAGTTATTATACTAATTAAAAAGGAACAATAAAAATTCATAATCAAAATAGTTCCAGGTCTCTAAAATTAGATGTGCGTGGCAATTGTGATATTAAACCAAATTTAGCTTCATTTACTGTACTGTGACTAAGCGTCATCACGCCAAAGCAGGTGATAAGTCTTTGAACGATTTTGAGTTATGTATATGTGTGACTAGTGGGTGGTGCAGTAGAATAGAGAGAGTCAAATCCCAGAGTATTGTGTTATTGCTTTAAGCAATCATATCAAATTCTAATTAACAGGTGTCAAATTATAATTATGTGCCAAATATGGACGTAGCAGCTGACTCCTTGATTTTTCAAGTAGGTTAAGTGTGGGAATTTTCACCTTCGTAAACACCTACCAAATTTCATAATTATATCGTCAACAAGAGTGTAGATGGGTAATTTCAATTCAGTAGTCGACATTTGCAAAACTGGGAGGTGTGCAGGTCCTTTGCCGATTCAGACAATAGTTATGACATGGTTTATTAACGCGATAGAATAAAAAAAAATTGAATTTACAGCCAATGCTGAGGATGTGTTCCGTCAATTGTTTCTATTGAATGTGCAAAATATAAAGGAAATTGTTGAGGTGCCTTCCAGGTTGTAAAAAGACAGTTTTCTATTTTCAACGATAATTAAATACAGTCAAATGGAAGGGAGGATGTATCTCTTAAGGGCTACAGTAGAAACTTTTATTCTAGTTCGGTGAGCACAACGTTGTACCAAAAATAGGCTTGCTCGAATTTAGGCAAAGTGTTCGTTTTTTCATGTTAAAGGTAGTTTATTTACACCTTAGTCGAGGGATGGTACTTCCAATGTTTACGGAAATCGAGGGTAAGGACGAGTATGCCTCCTCCTGGCATTTTTGAAGGCAGTCACAATGGATATAGATGTCTCCGAGTGGACCGTCTTCGCAACCTAACCTAACCTACACCTTAGTCGCATCGTAATAAAAATTTGCATAACGAAAATCGGATAAAAAGGACAATAAAAAGGACAATTAAATTTGATCCAAAAGAATGAAATGAAACTACCAAAAAAAAAATAAATGGAATATGCGAATTTTGCCATAATTAAGATAATTAACCAATCGCAATTTAGAGAGGGAAGGATTCTGAAAATGGATTCTTTATTATCCACTTTGATTCTAAGGGTATTTTTCGTCTAGGAATTTTGTAAAGAATTTTACTGGGATAAATACAGATTTTCTAGTTAGAACTGAACTATGCATATAAAGACTCTTATTTTGTACAATGCGGCCACATATGAGGACATTTTGCTTGGAGAAATTTCTTCAAACAAAAGACTTGGGGGACGAACTCTGCTTTTGTTCGAGAATGGCCTCAATAAACGGAGATTACCTCAAGAACTCATAATATTGAAAAAAATGTATTTTAAAATTTTATCAGATTTCACTTGTTGCGCAATCATTGCGAAATTGTTTAATTCAAGTTGAGCTGTCACAAAAAGTGGCCCAACTTTTGAAATTCACTTTCAACTACACTCTAGTGGTCCATTCCACAGGAAGGCAATCAATTTGTCAGCTTTCCTCACGTGTTCGACACTGACTTTTTTATGTTTTTGTCTCCAATCACGAGAGTAACAATAGGGCCCGGCCCGGCCACTGACATCTTTATAGACACTTGCGCAGGCCGCAAGAAGACAGCGACGCCCGAACAAGCGTCGGCGCTTTGCTTCTCTGAAACACACGTAAAAATCGAAATGTGGCTGACACTTCACACTTTTTGTTTTCTGTTTATAACTCTCCGGGAGAAAGTGAGCAGCACATTGTCTGGCATTGTGCGATCGACTACCACGCTCGGCGCTGAGGAGTGGCCGCGCCTGGGGATTAGAGGGTGTCCAGTGGAACACGGCACGCATGTACGAGCATTGAAATTGTGCCTTTTTGCTTTTATGGCCTTTGCTGTTTCGTTTAAAAGTAATGAGCACAGAGCACCTTATTTACACGCTGCCGCCTTCAATGGCTCGACGACCGCTTTTTGCTTCTTTCTTCATTGTTCATAACTCAAAATTTTTTTATGAACACACGAGTATTTGACATTTAATATAGGCGCGTTTCTTCTGAAAACGTTTAACACTTTTTATGCAGTTTTGAATTTCTTGTCTGTTTTGTTGTTGCTGTTGTGTGTGTGTCGTTTTTGTTATTTGGAAATTTGATGCCGGCGCAGACGATTGGTGTCAACGCATTTTGTCTCGTTCAATTGTGGCGCTGGTTAATGACTTCTGCGTGCGTTAGTTTATGGGAGTTTATATGAGGCGGAAAATATTCAAATTGAGTGTTTGTTTTGTGCCTGCGTTCGATTGAAATGTGCGGGTTCAGTCACTGCCTACACCGTTTTGAGGGTAGAAACTTTTTTCTTTCTTTGGAAAATGAAAGAAAATAATAATAATTTTCAAAATAATTTTCAAAACTTTGTAATTGAAAATATTTTCTTTCCAAAAAACCAACTGCAAAATCTCCAAGTAAACTTCTGAAGCCCAGAGCGGAGACAAAGTACGATTATGTTGTCCGTTCATGAAAGAAGTGAAATTTCTAATTGTTATAGCGTGAAGAGATAATCACCGAAACAACTATCAGATGTGGGCGTAAAATTACAAATAAATACAGCCCTTGTCTTCGAGTTTTCTGGTGAGATTGGGTGTGATTTCATTTTACAGCATTTACGGTGATTTCACTTTTGGCTGGCATATGTTGATTGGTGGTTGATTTCTCTGTTTACAGCATTATAAAAGTGTGTAAATAAAAAGCCTGAAAAGTATAGAAAACAACAGGCAACTAAAGAAACTAATTACCGAACATATCGTCAAAATCTCTCTTTTGTGTGTGTACATTTTATTAGATCACGAGTGAGATGATACGGCCTAACATGCAAATATGGTTTGCAGGCTGCAAACTAAGGACCCGAGACATTCATGTTTCTTATGTGTTTCGGCCGGGTTGGAGCTCTGTATGAATAGTATAGTTTTACATGTTTATAGTGCTTAAAGTCCTGTCACTCATATTGAAACCTTTAAGTGTAGGATATTAGTGTTTTGCTTTAAATCTGTTCTTTTCTATGAATTTTTCATCGTGCTGATTTTCCGGCAACAGTATTGCTTCAATGTCCATTTTTATATTTAATTCAAATTTATTTCAGTTCAAGTTATAAAAAAACGGTTTATTTTCAAGACTTCTATCTCCTCTTGTTCGGTATGTTATTCGCAATAGTCCAGGGCACACCGGATTAGTTACGCGATATGAAATTGTTGTTCTTTCTGTGGCGCAGGTAACAAACCTTCTTTGTGTTTTTTTGTTCAGTCGGATTATATTGCCCTTCATTCTCAAAAGATATCCAAAAGGCAAATCAATAATACCCAACTATCATAGTTAAATACCTGTTCCCACGTAGAAAATATGTTATCTATATATCGAATATAGTGTTTGTACAAGAAGTCGGGTTTAATTTATGCTGAACTAATCCAGTGTGTGCTCAGTTCTACTATTATCCTTATGGACTGACTATGGTGAAAGTATAGGTGATGGCTGAATGTTAATTGGTGACCTCAGTCAAGCTAGAGACTGAAAGAAACTCTCCGTCTTTGGTTTAATTAAATAATTCCCAAGAGACTAAAACTATTAAATAAGTTTAAATACATTTTTTAAACGTTCAGTCAGATTTAAAGAGAGTCTGCATAATTGTTCATACATATGCAGCATCAGCGGCAACAATTAAGCAAAAGCTAAAAAAATTAATTCACACTGCTACAGAGATACAAACATTATCTTGAGCTCTTTGTATTAGTTTAAGATATTCTGTCTATACTAAAAGACTCTTATACCAGGGTATTATCACTGTTGCAGCCAAAATCATAAGTTAAAACTTTGAGTCGTCAGTCAAAGGATCTCTCTGTTTTCTATACTTTCACTGAAGTTCGTTCGTATAGACACTCTATCAGTGCCATAGTTGTGGTTTGAAGTTTCCATATTCAATCTTTTTTATATTTTCTTCACTTTCTAATGCAATCCATGCACTTAGTATCAAAACGCTTAATTTGCCTATTCGAGTGATTTTAATTTGTATGCACAGGTATTCAGATTGATGATTTTATAGCTGAATCTCAGCCAAATGAATGTGACAGGGTTCATCCAAAATATTATTGGGACAAAGGTCTTCACTTTCTGAACTGATTCAATGTAATAATACAGTATAATAAGAAACATTAAAATAAAATAATTTTCCAGCGTGACTGGTCTTCACACTTAACGTTACACCATGGCAATTAAGTCATTCAATGGAATAATTAGTATTAAACATCATAGTAATATCAGTATATTTATTAATAGGTTCCACAAAATAAAAAAATACAAAAAAGATTATAATCCAATCAACAATATCGAAGTCAGTTCAATCGCCAGTCCAAAGCAATGCCTTCTCTGTCTCGTTGTGAGCATCGACTGACTGCCTTTCATTCGCCAGAATATTCGGCTCTCCTTTCATCTTCGTAGTTACTAAATGTCCAAATAGGTTCCCGTGAAAGCATGATGAAACTTCTGCGATCCCGAATTATGTGCCCGAAAATGCTCCCCCACTTTTCTTTGAGTTTTGTTCGTCCCTTCTTGTTTCAGTATTTTGGACTTCTGGCAACGATGAAAATACCGAAATGGAATTCCAGTAATATGACGGACTTTCGGGTAGCCCCATTTCTTGTATGTGTAAATAAGACATATACGATTTTTGCTTCTCCCTTAAAGCAATACACCAGCATAAGTGCGTATTGGTTTGATGGAGCAATATAAATCTGATCTTAAGAGTAGTAATCGAAACTCTTCCTAGTATATTTGAGGTAGAATTTCAATATTTCTTTTCCTATCTCGTATTACTCAATGTTCGATGTTCGTGTAATATCCGACCTGGAGTGAACTATAAAGCCTTCAAAAGGATTTTGTGTTCACCAGATTTCTAATTGATTAAATACATTTCTTTCTTTCCATTGAATGACTTTCTTCAAACAATATTTAAATTACTTTCTTGACCACTTTTTATCAAATGATTTCATTCAAATAAAATACGCTGTTTCTCTTCCAGGTCAAATACATTTGGACCAGCGGTCGTCTCTGTGACTTCAAGGGTTGTGAACGTCCCGACTTGCAACCCACCAACGTCAATGGTTGGTTCTGGACAGCCACTCTCCAAAAGCTTGCTCCCACCAATGAGCGTTCGCAGGGTGACTGGTCGCCAACCGGCGGCATTGGTCTGGCTCAGCCCGACAACCGCGAATTCAAGCAAAATGGTGCGCCTGAGAACTGCCTCGCCTTGTTGAACCAATTCTACAATGATGGCGTTAACTGGCATGATGTCGCCTGCCATCACAAAAAGTCGTTCGTTTGCGAGGAGAACGATGCTCTGCTGAAGTACGTGCGCTACACAAATCCCAACTTGCGCATCTAGAGGTCGTTCATATTTTAATGCATAATCTAACTTAAACTTATATATGCGAAGCCAAAAATGTTTTTCCCAATATTTTTACAAATCACAATACGATTACACCGCCTTCAGTCTTTTGTGTAAAAATCTCCTTTTGGAACTCCTTCAGCATGCATTCATTTTGAAATCTGTCCTTCAACTATCTATCGCTCTCATTATTTAGTGTAATTCTTATTTTTGTATTAATTTATGATTTTATTAATAAAAAATATACATACGAGTATAAAACGAAACTTTTCCTATATTTTTTCAATGCGTCTCAAATCTGGTTGATTGAGAGGTTCCGTGCTCGTAAATAACTAAAAAGAACATTTAGAAACATTTAGAATTCCTATTCTCTTCTAGCTATGGTTTTCTGGAAGCTTCTCTAAAAATATTTAATTAATCTCAGTTTATCCTCAATATTCACATTATATTCTGCTCATAGTCCGTTCACCGGATTGTGTTTGAAAATCTAGTTTAGAGTAATTTAATTGTACAGAAATTCATTTAAACATTACTTTTAAACATTTCATTACCAAGCAGTTTAATAACAATTTCACAAATTTCATTTTATATCTATAACACTCTTGTAACTTCTGCTTCCAAGTCACAAATGTACACACACGTCCTGATTCATATCCTTTTTATCCTCCTCAATGTAATGTCTTAGGCGCGGAGTTTGTATTCACCATTTACATGCATATACAAATAACTGTAATTAGACTGTAATTTCTTCAAGATTTCCTGAGGACATATAATTATAAACACTCCTGCTAGTCCCAGCACTGCTTCTATGAATACATCATCTTTATTTTTTATTTTGAGTTTTTAATGTGGTCCGCTAAATGAATTTCTGGACTTATATTTCTACAAAACCCCAATTTGTTTATGTGTTCTACGAAACACCAATTTTTTATGGTCCAGAATTCGAATGTCTCTATTCTAGTGATGAAATCCCCTTTTGATTATACCATACCCTATACTAAAAGGAAAAAAGTGCTATTAGGTCATTTTAGCGCATTCGATTTGCTGGTCCGACCATTTTTCTTCCATAAAATTAAGTGATATAATTATGAAATATCACAGACATAGGTCTCCAGGTCCCATATAGGTACCCACCGATACCGCAATTAAAATGTCTAAAGCTCCATTTATCTGTAAAAAGTGGAGGCAGCAGCCTGATAACTTGAGCCACACGATTTATGGACGAAATTGCTATCAATTGTTCCTTAGGTTAGGTTAGGTTGGGAAGGCGTGTGCGGATACGAAGTATCCGCACTTCCACTCGGAGACATCTATGTCCATTGTGACTGCCTTCAAAAATGCCAGGAGGAGGCATACTCGTAGTTACCCTTGATTTCCATAAACATTGGAAGTACCATCCCTATTAAACCATTTGGTTTTCCAGATGAAAGTGAGAGGATCCGATAAATCCGCCTTCGTTATCTCTGTCAAACTTGTGAAGAAGCGCGACCCCAAACATTGAAGTCGTTTCAACTGTGGTCTTGGACATTGACATAAAAAGTGATGAATCGACTCTGTCTCTTCTTCATCATGGCAATTCCTACATAGCCTGCTCGACGGCATACGCCAATGTTGAAGCATTGGTGCGATAGCACAATGCACCGTAATGACCCCCGTAAGCACCCTTACTGCAGCCTTGAGCCCTAAGAGACCCTTCGTTCTCTTCATATCTAACCTAGGCCATAAGGCCCTTGAAACTTCACAGTCGTCACGATTAGTCCATAAGTTATTTGTCACTGCAATAGTGAATTCATCTATGTTCCTAAACAGTTCACATATCGGGATTTGTATTGAGGTATCTGCTTCGTTAATGTCCATTTCAGAGCCCCTTCTGGCCATCTCGTCCGCTAATTCACTCCATTCTATACCGCTATGTCCGAGAACGCAGCAAAGTGAGACCTTATGGCGTCCAATGTTCAGTAGTGAGGTACGACATTTCATTACCAGCTTTGATTTAACTGTCTTGGATTATATTCCCTTAAGCGCCGCCTGACTATCCACAAAGATAGTGATATTCGAAGGTCGAATTGTACTACTTTGTATCAGTCCGCCCGCTTTCTCAATTGCATAGACTTCGGCCTGAAATACGCTGCATGCGTCAGGCTGCCGATATGACTCTCTTGCCTGCAAGCCTTCCGAGAAGACACCCGCCCCCGTTCCACCCTCAATCTTTGAGGCGTCAGTGTAGATGGTAATGTCAGAATTACGCGTCACAGAGCCTGACTCCCTGGTTGGATAGAGAGTTGGAATTCTAGCTTTAAAATCCATAGTAGAAGTCATGTAGTCTGTAGCCGTTTCTAAATCGGCCGTCTTATTTCGCTAAAAATTGTACAGTGTCCATAGTTGGCAGATTTCCACGTGTTGCACTCCCTCAGTCTGAGAGCACACTTGGCGGCACAGCCCTGAATGAACACTCCTAGCGGTAAGAGGTGAAATAATATGTTGAAGCCTTCTTGAGGCGCGCTGCTTACAGCCCCTGAGATTCCCAGGCTAGCAAGTCTTTGTACTTTTTCAATACGATTTTGATTACATTTCCTTTCCAACGCCTTCCACCAGACGATGGATCCGTAGGTTAAAATTGGTATAATAATTGTGGTGTACATCCCATACACGATGTACGGTGACAGTCCCCATTTTTTCCCAAAGATCCTTTTACAGGTATAGTATGCAGCCAAACCCTTCTTTCTTCTCTCCTCAATATTCCTTCTCTAATTTAACTTGGAGTCCAGAATGATACCCACGTATCTTGCTTCTGAAGAAAGATTCAATGTTACCTAACTTTGGCAAAGAGAACTCAGGAATTTTTGTTTGAACAAAACTAGCTTCGTCTTAGTAGGGTTAACTCCTAAGCCGTTGCGCTCAGCCCATCCGGAAATCTTGCCCAGTGCTGATTCCATGATTTTGCTAATCATTGACAAGAACTTGCCCGGGATTAATATGGCAACGTCATCAGCGTAGGCTACAACCTTTGTTCTCTTTATTCTGAAGGTTTCTAATATCTCATTTACTACTAGAAGCCATAGCAGAGCTGATAGCACTCCCCCTGCGGCGTACCCCTTGTAGTCCTCCTACTCACCGAGGCCGTCCCCATAGTGCCGTTAATGACCCTGCTTACTAGCATTGTGTTAATCCATGTCACTATGAATTCCTTTACTCCGTGATAACTCAGCGCCTTACAGATCGCCTCTGTATTTACATTGCTGAAGGCCCCCTCAATGTCCAGAAAACCTACCAACGTGTATTCCTTACAGTTCATTGACCTCTCAATGATACCGACCACTTCATGAAGTGCGCTATCCACTGATCTACCCTTACGGTATGCGTGTTGCACAGTATCCATTGTGCGAAAATTGGTAACCCTTCTAATATACAGATCAATAAGTCTCTCAAGTCTTTTAAGAATAATAGATGAGAGACTTATTGGTCAGTAATCCCTGTCACTAGAGTGATTTATTTTTCCCGGTTTTGGAATGAAAACCACCCTGACTTCTCTCCAACTTTTTGGCACGTACCCATCCCTAAGACACTTTGTGAAGATGTGAACTAGATGGGGAATCACGCCCGCAGAGGAATGTTGCAGCATAGCCAGTATAACCCCATCAGGACCCGCTGACTTGTACGGGTCGAAGGAGCCTATCGCCCACGCAATCTTATCCTCCTTCACGATATCCGACACGTCGGTCCTTGAAACACGTGCAAAATTTACCGACTGCGTATGGACGGTATGTTAATTGTTCTATTGTGCCTGTCATATTTCCAAATAGCTTACCTCGTGAGGGATTTCATTTTGGTCAGTAGGCAATGTTGATCATAGAAAATATAACTGCTTCGATTTATTCTCATGGTAGACGTGCTACCAAATGTTGTAATATAGAATTATGACCCCAATTCTTTCTTTTCTCCTTTGCCAGAGAACAAAGGCGTTAAAGACCTGAGAGATTTTTGGCACAACCCTGTAATTATTTATAAATTACGGGTAACGAAACTCTGGTTGTGTATCGGGCAAGGGATGAACACTGCTGAAATCCATCCAGTTTCTTAAAGTGAGCAATTCTGTTTCCAAACCAGGGTACTTTCGTAGCTGGAATTCAGTAATTCAATTTCTGATCTTCAATAGCTCAGTTATTGATGTTCAGAAATTCAAAATGAGTTCTTCAGTTTCTTTTAAAGTAAGCAATTGCTTTTCCGGTATGTTCACCTACGAACAGTAGATTCTCTTTCCATATAATCTTACGTTCAATTAAATTTGGTTTGACCTGCAGTAATACAATTTTTATATTTTATCATTTTTTATTATTATTATTTTTATTCTGACTTAGTACAACTGTGTTCCTATCACCCGAGCTGGCGCCGTAAAGATGAATAATTTTAGTTGTCCCCTAGACAATCACAAGTTTGGAATCACAACCACGATGTTGGTACTTTATTATAGTTTGTACACTTAACAAATATTGCAACCACAACGTCCTCATTCAGGTGTTTAATTAAAAAATCACACTCTACAAATTGCGTCGACATCAAATGTTCGGTAACGTAAGTGCTAAGATATGACAAGTACTTGGATTGCGACTGAATCACTTAGTATATGTAATCCTCGTACATCGAGTTTCTCAAGAAGCAACCAAAGTTTCAAGTACCAAAAGTATTAGAATCATTGGAAGAAAATCCACAAATAAAATACAACGACAAAAGTCAATAACAATCATCGAAGTGGCGGATTCATCAGTGACGACGGTGACTATCAGTATCACTACACCTCCACAATTCCATATACATAAGAGTATGCCCTACATACACCATATACACCCACTTTCCTTATCAGAATAGATTTTATAAGAATTTCCATTTATAAACCTCTTCAATCTTATCACTCATCCAAAAGTTGAGTATTTCAGAACTGATTTCAGCATTATCTACTCACACAGAGATGTCTACATACACCCCAGTAGAAAAAGGGAACCTTAAAAATAATATAAAAATATATTTCGCAACCACGATTGTGGAAAAGATTCGATTCTTTATAATTGTTTATATAAACTTCGACCAAAGGAATATCCACCGATCTGACTACTTTTACAAATGCTGCCGCTTTTATTACAACTACCAAACCCAAGTTTCATTACACTTCCAGTTGCATTCTCAAGAAGATTGACGAATTCTTGACTATCTTTATTGGTACACATAAACTAGTGAACACTTCAGAACTTCTAATTATAAATTCGTATTAGTTTTCCTAATGGGATGCTGTTCTTTTCTAAGATAATTTCTACCATATTGAAACTATAAAAGCGTCTCCTATACAGGAATAATTCTGATAGGGCTGTATTTAGTTACTCGTAGACACATCATGAGGATCATTGTTATTGTTACTTTTTTCTTAGCTTGCTCCGCTACAACAGCTTTCGATCTAAGAGCCATTAAACCTGTACAGCATGGGTTAATCATACCTGTAGTGGAGAATGTTGGCCGTATTGCAAATGGTCACAATGCTGCTGTGGGACAGTTTCCATATCAGGTTGGACTCTCCTCACCGGTAAATGCATTAGCCTTGTCTTGGTGCGGCGGTTCCCTAATTGGGCATAACTGGGTGTTGACTGCGGCCCACTGCACCGATGGGTAAGAGAATGTTACTTGTTTATATCTTTGATTCTTAATTGTGTAATACCGTATTACAGTGTAAAATCAGTTACCGTCTTTCTAGGAGCCACGATTCGAACAAGAGCCCAAGTTCAATTTACTGTCAAGAACAATGATATTATCATCCACCCGGATTGGGACGCGGATGCCCTCAGAAACGATATCTCCTTGATCAGAATACCAACTGTTTCGTACACAAGTCTAATACAACCTGTTAAACTGCCCGCTCTTGCTCGTTCGTATTCCACTTATTCCGGAGAGGACGCTATCGCATCTGGCTGGGGCCGTCTGGGCGACTCTGGAGATAGTGTTGCCAGCGACTTGCAATGGGCTGATATGCGAATTGTCTCAAACAGTGTCTGTGTAATGAAATACGGCTTTGGGAATGTGACTGCTTCTAATATCTGCGTCTCAACATCTAACGGCGCTTCAACCTGCAAAGGAGACTCCGGTGGACCATTGGTTTTGGAGTCTACCAATGTTCAAGTAGGTTTAACGTCATTCGGCGCTGCTGTCGGTTGTGAGAAAGGTATTCCAGTCGTTTTTACACGCCTTACAAGTTACCTAAATTGGATTGGTAGTATCACTGGCATTTCCTATTAAATTCTATTCATATTGTAAAGTTGTGAGCACGAAGTTGAAAAAATAAACGGTGGTAGAGCATTTATGCGAAGATATTTGAGCGGAGCTACGATATTAATTTGCCTACCTAATGTTTAATGGAATAATTAACACTAAGTTAGTTTGTGACAATTTTAACCAAATATAGTTGGTCCACCGAATTCAGTCTTCTCACAGATTTTTTTATTCATTTAATTCTACTGGAGCTATTCCAGCTTTTAGTGAATCAGTACCTAATTTCATTCGCAATCAGAATTATTTATCGAACTGGAGAAATCGACTATCCTCGTAACGAAAGATTTCCTAATTTAATTGTAAAGAATATCATGTGATGCTGTCCTAAGAATGGCAAATTATCGGTAGATTAATATTATCCGAGAAACAAAAAAGCCGTGAAGCTTTCAACAGAATAGTGTAAAATTAATAGAATTTTGTCAATAACAAGACATCTCCAAACAGAATATTGCTTCAATTGTGGTTGTTATGACTATATACTATATCAAATTATGAAATCCAGGTATTATTATGTTTGGTCGAAACTTTTTCACGAAAAATATTTGAAAAATATCAACCCATGCATACCTAATTGTTGGTCGATCCATAGCACCATTTTCTAGTTAATGCTCCAGTTTGTTCAATATTGTTCAATGGAAAATTATTTATAATAAATACAAATTTTAGTGGATCGAGTTTCTTTCCATGAATCGTTGCCAAACCGGCAAAAAATCTATACATTTTTGAAATATCTCGGTACGATATGCAAAAGGATCTCAATTGACAAAGATGTCCAAAAGGAATCTTGGAGAAGTGATGCAATGTGTGTGGTGCAATTGGAAAGGAATCGTTCTTTTTGAGTTGTTGCTACCGGATGGTTCATTATTACATCTATTACGTTACGTCAATCCTATTTGTCACACACCATGTCACACAAATGTGCAGTGATGACTATTTTATTGAGTTTTATCTCCCGTCAGTTCTTACGGGAAATAAATAGCAAGAGGAACTTAGCATGTGTCTAAATGCATCCTTATAGAAAAAGGTAAAATAATGTCAAATTAAATATGTAAGAATACATATTTTCAATGATTCTACGCCTGGTACCTAACCCTCATGAGTGCTTGATTATATGCGTGGTGCCATGTCCAATTGATCTACTCTTCTCAATTGTTATAATTTAGTTTGTGCTACCCAAAATCCAGCAGTCCTTCAACAATTTCCATCATCATAGCTCACATGATTGCGAAACTGCTAAAATTCAAAAACGCCAAGACTCCCACCAGAAAAATCTGCTCCCGCTTTTTTATTTATCTGAAATTCTTCTCAATAATTTATAGTTTAATCGAAATAAGGAACCGTGTGTATATAATGGTGAGTAGTCAGTTTTCTGAATAGATTCGAACATGGCTAATATAATTTCATTTATATTGAAAGCTGAATGCTATCACGCTCCCGTAACCATCGTGGATATTATGTTGAATCCAACAAAATATTCGGATAGACCTTTGTTTAACAATATTTCCAATGTTACAATTAAGACGAAACACCATGTGAAGTGTATTTATTCCCTGCAATGCACTTTCAAAGGAAAAATGCCAGCAGTAAGATTGTTTTAAGTATGAACTAATTTCATTACTGTAAATTTCTCCCTATTATTATGACTGAGACATGCGATTCGCATCTCGGAATTTTCAAAGTTATTCTAAGCTACTAGTTCAAGTTCAATAGAACTTGAGCGTCTGTATCCTCCTTTACGGACCATCTAAAGATTTAGAGGCACTGTAAAGTTTGAAAATCATTGAACATATGTTTTTGGACATGGCGACAAATGTCAAAGTTAAAAAATGCATGTTTTTGTTGTTAACTCCAAGCAATGTTAAACAATTGCACCAAAAATTTAATCATTTTTATAGTAAGATTTGAAGGCTGATTTTGTAAGGATTTTTGTATACACACACACACACACACACCTCTCAACTTACGCCGAAGCAACTATCGATAATCCCTAACTATTACTAAAGAAGACCAGTAGAAATTGCAATGGACATTGGCGAACTTCTATCCTTTAAAGTAAGTCGTTTGTATTTAAATAAATCATTCTCCGGCATCTAAATATCCAATTCGCCAGCCGGAACAAACGCCTAAGAGGCCGCACGACGATGAAGATGATTTCGATGCATTTGATGCACCTGTCTCCAAACGCGACGAAAAGGCAAAGAGAATGCGCCGCATCGCTCAAGCAAAGGAAGCGGCAGACTTTGTGAAAACTCAACCCCAGTCTTTGCTAGATGATGTCACAGCATCGATGATGGATCCAGAATTGACAGAGGAGGAACGCATTAACATACTGAAATATGTGGAAAGTGAGGAGGCGCAAGGCGAGGTGCTCGATGAGACCGGATTAAAGAAACTCATTTTAGTGTTTGAGAAGCGTAATTTAAAGAATCAGGAAATGCGTATAAAATTCCCCGAAAATCCAGAAAAATTCATGGACTCGGAACTGGAATTACACACAGTTATACAAGAGCTGAAAGCCATAGCCACAGTTCCGGATTTATATCCAACATTAGTGGAATTGCATGGTATTCCAAGTTTACTTGTGAGTAGTTATTTGTGCTTAGAAGTTTCCTGCTAATTGCCGATTTTCTAGGATTTGCTCGCGCATCCGAACACAGATATTAGCGTCTCGATAGTCGAACTACTGCAGGAAGTCACTGACGTAGATATTTTAGGTGAATTTCTCCTTTTATTGCTTTTGAATTGATTAGAAATAATTCTTTGGTAAACTTTAGGTGAGAGCAGCGACGGTGCAGAAGTGTTAATTGAGGCATTGCGAAAGCAGCAAATTTGCGCTTTGCTTGTGCAGAACCTTGAACGACTTAATGAGGAGGTGAAAGAGGAAGCGGACGGTGTGCACAATTCGTTGGCTATTATAGAAAACCTAACGGAAATGCATAACGACATTGTGCAGGAAGCTGCTGAGCAGGGCCTACTAGCTTGGATCTTGAAAAAAATTAAACAAAAGACTCCCTTTGATCCGAACAAGCTGTACTGCAGTGAAATACTCTCCATACTCATACAGACTAACATTGAAAATCGCCTGATGTTAGGCAATATTGACGGTATCGATGTACTGCTTCAGCAGTTGGCTGTGTACAAACGTCATGACCCCACGAGCACCGAAGAACAAGAGTACATGGAGAATCTATTCAATTGCCTGTGTTCGGCGTTGATGGTAAAAGAGAACAGGGAGCGTTTTCTTAAAGGTGAAGGCCTGCAACTGATGAATCTGATGCTGCGGGAGAAGAAAATGTCGCGTAATGGTTCGCTGAAAGTGCTCGACCATGCCATGTCCGGACCCGATGGGCGCGAGAATTGCAATAAATTTGTCGACATTTTAGGGCTGCGTACTATTTTCCCACTATTTATGAAGACTCCGAAAAGGAACAAAAAACGCTTGCTTTCAATGGACGAACACGAGGAGCACGTCTGCTCTGTGATATCCTCCATGTTGAGAAACTGTAAGGGTGCTCAACGGCAACGTCTTCTCTGTAAATTCACGGAAAATGACCATGAAAAAGTAGATCGGCTGCTAGAGTTACATTTGAAGTATTTGGAAAAGGTTGAAGCCATTGACAGAGAAATTGACCAACAACAAAGGGTACATATTTCTATGAATACCATTAAATTAATAGTAGTTTAACTCCTTCTTTGTAGCAATCTCACGCCGACGATGATGATACCGAAAAAAACTATATCAAACGCTTAACTGGCGGCCTTTTCACACTGCAAATGATAGACTATATCGTGCTGGAAGTGAGCACCACTGCCGACTCGGTTAAACAGCGCGTGCTACAAATACTTAACTTGCGAAGAGCCTCAATGAAAACCATAAGGAGCATCATGAGAGGTGGGTTGAAATTGTTATGCTCTTGGCTTATATTGAGTTGATATTTTCTTTATTCGAAAGAATATGCCGGCAATTTGGGTGATGATGGCGACGCAGACTGGAAGGAGCAAGAGCAAGTGCATATATTGTCCCTAGTGGATCGTTTTTAATTAAATACATTTGAAAATATTATTTCATGAACGGTCAAATAAATTTATTAATTTTTATACATTCAGTGTCTCTTTTTTCATAGCTTGATGGTAAAAATATTAATTTAAAAAGAACGAAATGGAATGATTTACGAAATGTGTGGAATCACTTTTATCCACACTTTTCTTAGATCTCTTTAAGAGATTTCTTTACCGACTTTCCCTTTTTGGATATCTTGGATGTTTTTTGTTTTATTGGCTCAGGTGCAGTCTCTATCTTAGCTTCGACGTCATCGTCATTTTCCTTATCGGAACAAACAGAAGTTGCGTTCTTTGGAGTATCACTTTTACCAACATTTTCGTCGTCAATTACACTTAGCTCTTGATTAACAGCATCAGGAACTTCTTTCTCCTTCTTGCGACCTTTAACGGAGCCTTTAGTTTTGATTTTTACTTCCTTTATTGGAGAAATTTGTTCAGTAACAGTCAAATCTGAGGTTAATCCTTTTTTTCCGCGCCCTTTAGTTTTGACCGGCTCTGCTTCAGTACATGCATTTTCCACATGTTCATTCACTTCTAAAACGGCCTCCACGGGTGCTTCCTTCTTTTTGCGGCCTTTAGAGGCCGGCTTCTTCGTTTTCTCCGGTTCCATATCTCCTTTTTCTTTCGGAATTACCGACAAAGGTACTATCTTCCTAACACCCTTGACTTTCGGAAACTTTACGATCACGTTGGTCTCTGTGAGAACTTCCTTCGCGGCTACTGTCTTCTTTTTACCGCGTGATTTAGGCATTTCGGCGGGTTTTTCAGGACTGTCAACCAGCGGAAAAGTTGCTGTTGCCATCTTTTCCTGCCTATGGCCTTTAGTTGAACCTGTTGCAAGTACTTTCTTTCCAACCTTAACGGAATCGCCGTTTCCTTCTGCTTCCGAGTTCTCAGTGATAGGAGTTTTGATTACTCGTTTAGTGCGTGGCATTTCTCCCTTTTTTTCTAAATAAAAAAAAAAACACGGAAGAAAAAATATTTCACAATTTTTTAAATTAAATATTTCCAACTTCGATTGGTTATGGATTGAAGTGACGTTGCACGCTTTAAATTTCTAGTTCGGAAAAATTACAAATGGAGTGTGTTCTGTAGAATTGCTGAATTCAAAGAAAAAATCAAACATTCAGTTGAGAAACTCGATCGACAATGACTACGGACGTTTGCTGGTCGACAATTGTGAATTGTAGTGTTTCGAAGAATTCGCTTGATTATTGGCAGATTTTTGTTTCGTGGAAGAGGTTGGAGAGAAGGAGGCGAATCTAGTACATTAAAAATGGCCAGAAATTTGATTGGACGGAAAGCAATCAGTGAAAACAGAGGCCAGTACAGGCAAAAGCCGATATCCACGTTTGTCTCTTTTTACCATCCATTGGTTACCATCGTGTACCAGTTAATAAGGCAAACATGAGATTCATATCTGTATATTGAATCTTTTGCCGCCATCCATCTGTTCAACTTTGCTTAGATACGAGTCGCTCTACTGTCATCTCTTTTCTTCCTAGGTTGTTGAATTAGTTTAATTGAATTCACAGCAATAGACAATTCTCTCTATCGTTTTGAAGAATCTTCCGTAAATTAGTTTCAAAGGGTCACGGTAAAAATATCTGCATGGTGATGAGTTCGCAAGGACAATTGCCAAATATGAAGCTAGCTACAGACAAGGAAATTATATTCGTATATTTTTATATTTTGTGCTCAGTCCGTATTTATTTACAAGCCGAGAAGCCTATTGATCGGTCCATTCTCAGCATACACGTACCAACCAAATTCGGTGCCATTTGACTTACATAGGAAATAAATATACACGAAGCAGAAAAAGGTGTCTTTCCCTTGTCTCTAAAGTCGAATTCCCAGTTAGCGCTGATGATATGCAACTTTTATTATTCGTCGACAGTAGAAGTCGGCAATGATAAGTCGACTATTTTACAATTCGCCAGAGATTAATTCATTATTGATCCAGGACGCATGAACAAACTTTTGCCAACTATTAATACAAACATGGGAATTGTGCTTAAGATATTTGCAATTATCGATGTTATGCCTTGAGATATTTTCTTCAGATGCACGATGGAAATATGTAAGTAAAAATTGGTAAAAGAGGAGTTTTCTAAAATCTGAGCAAACGAAATTACGATCTAAATTTGTTTAAAGCCCAAGAAAATTAAAACACTTCGAAAAAGTAATACAACGTTGTAATCGAGATCGCACTGAGATTTATGCAACCTTGGTTTCGGCACAGAGTATTTTTGTTTCGATACGTACAGTATTGGAAGAAAACACTATAGGAGAAGAACGTAGTTGATATCGGAGAGAAAATTCGATATTTATCGATAAATTCAGAGTTCTAGTCGCGCAGTCCTCTACTATATACCATCAAATTTTATTGGGAGTTTTGCGACATCTTTTGCTGTTACGCCAAGGTGAATTTACTTACTTTACTGTAAGTAAATTCACCTTGGCTATTGCGCTGTTGCTTTTGATTTCCAACTAAACTTTAGCGATAAAGATGAAGACAAGAGAAAATGTAAAATATATTATAATATTGTCTCAGCTTCCCTCACCTAACTCATGACATGAAATTTGCTAGTTACGATAATTTCTTTAGTAACTCTTTTCTATCTTTGCGAACTATTCTCATTAGGAAGTGTCAGATTCTGATGCTGCTACAGGTATATCATTCTCGTTGCGATACGATGTGGTCCAGAGCAATATCTCGTAATTAGTCCCCAAGTATCATTTATTACTTCTCAGATCTCTTTCATTACATTAAACCAATCCTGGTCGATTGGCGGTTTGCAAGTGAGACATGCATCCAATTTTCCCACAAAAGGAGTATCCACCTATTCCCACACTACACCGACATATCACCAAACGCTAATCCGGGAATGGATATTGGAGAAGCAATGCAACTACTTTTCATATTTCAAGTAGTGCGCAAATAATTCAATTGCGAACCGATAACGAAATATACATATGTATTATATATATAGACCACTTAGTAGATGGTGCTGCTATTCCGAGTACCTAAATTACACAATTATTTAATTACGTTTATTTAGTATACATATGTATGTATGTGCCCACTCACCTCTACAGCTGATATGTTTTTATAAGAAAAAATTTTAACAATTATTGTAGCTCTATTAAAAATATTTACAAAATTCCCCCTGGGTTGTTTCAACATTTTTTTTCATTCTTAGGTCAAGTAAAACTGGAACTAGTAGGTCCAACTGAAACACCAAGTGTTTATTATTTTCTATTTCAAATGGAAATTTTTGGTTTATACGTAGCAAGTGAGAATTGTCAGAAAAAAATTGTAGCTATTATGAGCAATCTACATTCAATGCAGTCCTTACAGAAATATTGATACCGCAGATGTGGGCCCTCAACGAAATGAGTTGAAAATCCTCATACCAAATTAAAATTACCACCATCTATACGAATACCAGATAGAGTAGTGACACCAGCTCAATTTGACATTTATATACGATGCTTTGTAATAAGTTAACGACCGATCTCCCCGTTGAAGAAAGGTTAGACGAGACGGAATTTACATTCCATCTTCGCTCAACTTCTAAATTGAAATTTTTAAGGTCCCGCATCAGGGGTTGACTAAAATTAATCACAGGTGGGTTCCATTTTCCAGGAAACATAACGAAAGAAATTGTTACTTTACGTTATAGGTGGTCAGGGCGTGAGATCGATAGTCAAGAAGCATGCCTGCTACATAACTGGTCAGCAATATTGGAACAGGCCCATCTGAAGCACTGAACGAATCTGTAGTGAAAATAGTATGAAAGGGTTGTGGTGAAACACCAACTCCGAGGATCAGTCTGCCATTGTAATAAAATTCAGTTGATACAACCTGTTCCCCACCAATGAGGAAAAGTTATATTATGAAATAATTAATTCAACAAGGGATTCGTCGGTAGTTAAAACTATGAGCTTGGTCGCCGTAAATGAAAACCGTACTTCGTACAAATTAAGAGCAATAGTAAATATGGACATAAGTAATCAGTTCCGCTCGATAAACGAATCAGCTTCTCGTGCAGTAGGTGTTCATCGTGAACCACTTCGCAGATTGATGATGAATTGAACATTACCTCAGGATTACGTATTTGGGAATGATGTTGAACGAAATACACCGCGTTTTCGTTCGAAAGAAAGGTTCCATTGCAAACGGCTGGAATGGAGATGGCATACTACAAATCAGCGAAATAAATATTGAATCGATAAAAGTCCAACTAGGATGGCAGATCATCCATTAAAAGTCGGCAAGTGGTGATAGGTAGAGTAAGTCTTCAACCAGTCTACGCCGCTGGTAAAACTACTACTTAACAAGATCAACATTAGAGTGACCACAGTTTGCCGACAAATCCAAGAACGTTACATTGTAGAATATGCGACATCCGAATGAAGGAGAGTCAGCAAACCTAACAATTCAAGACGCAGAGCGAACCATGTCATACATTAGCCTACTTGCCTTTCAGGACATCCAAGTAGAGCCTGAGTGTTTCACTGGCTATCAGCAAACATAATGAATACTGGACATTGTTTACAAGTCCCGTATTTCCCATTTCCAGTTATTAATTTGGGGTCAAATCATGTCATCGGACATTGAATAATGTAACAAAAAACTCTTTTGCTATTCCATCCCCTCTGTAGTCATAAAATCCATTCTAACATGGTTGAAGAATCCGCTGTAATATTTTATCCTGGTCCGGTTTGTAATATAACAAATCTATACAAGTTCTGTCTGTCTTCATCCTTTCATCTCATAATTGACCTACACGTCTTTAACCGCTTAAAAGATTCTTTTCATGAATGACTAAAATCATCTTAAAGGACGGTACATAATTATTGTGTGTCACACGATACCAAAGGTGACTTCTTATTATGGAATGTTGACATACAATTTTAATATGGCAACTCAATTCGACGACACACGTAACTCCCAATTATTTTATTATTTAAATTTGAAGCTATCATAAATGGTCCTCAGATATATTATGATTCAAAAAGTGACTTCAAATGAGACTTTCACGGCACATTATGCTAGGAATATAAAATTCCTATAAGTGGTTTATTTTAACTGACTTGATAGTGTTCTGAATGTTTTTCAGTCGATTTTCAAAATTGACTTTTTGGAGAATTTCTTGTTCTTCCGAAGCTCAACCCAAGAAAATTCCCTTTAGTGCCTATGCCATTAGTTATAATTGGTTCCATATTATCAAATTTTCCCCCGATTCTTCACTTCGCTTGCGCCTTCCTTGTATGCAATGCGCAACAAATCCGAGCTATAACTTCGAAAGCATACTAAAAAAGTTCAAGAATATATCTCATAAAATTTATTTTCTATAATCGAACAATTGTTTGGATTGTAAAGAACGATTTAAAAATATCGTAATTTGTTTTCAGTCACTTAGGAACCATAACCAGCTGAGGGCGGTCCAAATTCGAGGCGAAGCTCTCCGTACAACACAATCGAGCCTTAGAAGCTTTCAATAAGGCTGAGTAGACTGGTTATATGATGCCAGTGTCAAATATATATGTTAATTATTAGTTACTTAACAATTAAATTTATTTTCAGATCATTTATTTCATATTTGGAGATAGTGTGCACGATTTTCTGGCTTTTGACAACTGGATTAGTTTAAACTACAATAAAGATTTTGCAAAATTTTATAACTACAACAAAAAACTCAGATACGACCAATTCAATTCAATTTCGTCCGTGATGGTGGCGGGATCTTCGCTGATCTTGGTTTTTTCACTTCGGTGTTTTTTTCTTTTTATCTCCTTTGCTTCCTTTGCTACCCTTGCTGAGAGTTAAAAGAAATTATAAAATGAATACAAATGAAATGGAATGCAAATTTGTGAGAAAAAAACTTGAGAAACCATTTTTAAGTAATAAACAATGATTCAAATAAATATTTAATAAGCAAATTTTCAGTTTGATTTCAACAATATTCCTTATGGACTGCTAATAAACTTAAAATAACAATAGAAAGAAGCACGAACGAACAAAACAAGATGATGGAATATACACAAAAAATTAAACGTAACCAAAATGGAAGGAAAATATAACTAAGCACACTCAAAGAAGGCAAACTTAACACATTAAGTAGTAGCTCAGGGAAGATAGTTTGCAAAAATCCCAATTAGGCTATTTAGTAGCGATTGGCTTTCTGAAAATATGCAAACAAAAAGTACCCGAAGTCTTAACATAGCCTAAGGGTGCTCGATTTGTTAATGTTTCGTAAAAAGTGGTGCAAAATATTACAATAATTATCAAAAACAATGTTCGAGGGACTTATTATAATGCTAGTATAGTTGAAGTTTAATTTCTTTAAGCTTAAACTAAAGTGACTTTCGTTGGACTTGTTTCGCCTTTCGTTACACAATTTTTGCAAAACACTTTCAGATTGTGTCCAGTGGGCTGGGGGAGGTTGGTAGTAGTGTTCGTAATTCGCATCTAACTACGACTGTTGAGTGTGTGGTTTGGTTGTATGTGTGTGTGTTGTTGCGTTAACATTTAAAGGCATATCTACTTGACGCTGTCGGGAATATCGAAGTTCACGTCCATGTTCATTTCACGCGCCAAGTGAACGATCTTCGCCAAGTTGACCGACAAGCTAGCAGCCTCGTCCAGATCGTCACGTGGAATGATCCTTAGACCAGATTTACGAATCAAATCACGGGCTTCATTCACATTGGTGCCCTGCAATTGGAAACAACAAAATAACTCAAGCATTCAGAAATCAAATAAATATAGTCAATCAATCAAGTCAGCCAGATTCTGAACAAACCCTTTGGAAAAGAATTCCTCGGGTATTCTTATAGCAAAACTGTCTGAGAGTTCGGGCACACCTGCAATCGGCACACAATTGGCAGTTTCAGATCCAATTCGTTGGCAGCGCTAATTATACCCTCGGCAATGACATCGCAACGCATAATACCCCCGAAAATATTGACCAAGATGCACAGCACCTTGGGATCGGAAGTAATAATCTTGAACGCTTCCTTTACAGCCTGTGCGGTGGCACCACCGCCCACGTCCAAGAAGTTAGCTGGATCTCCACCGTACAGTTTGATAATGTCCATAGTTGCCATGGCTAAACCAGCACCATTCACCATGCAACCAATGCTGCCATCTAAAGCGATGTAGTTCAGGCCATATTTGGAGGCCTCCACTTCTTTGGGATCCTCTTGCGTGAAATCGCGCAAAGCAAACAGTTCCTTTTGGCGGAATTCGGCGTTGTCGTCGAAGCGGAATTTAGCATCGAGAGCGAAGACTAAATTAAATTTAAATTAGAGAAATAGCTGTGGTTAAAAACATGAAATATTTAAAATAGGAGTATTCACAAACTGTGGCAAAAGGTGTTCCAAAAAAAGCAAACATTTTCAATAGACATTTTTTTAACGTTCTGGTGCATGTTCATATTCGGTGTAATATAAAAATTATCAAGGCGAAGACGACTTTATTTTCAGGAGTATTATGGTGTGTTCCCTCGTCTTCGACTTGAGGTGTGTAAACTGTGTTTTTCGCTCACTCGCAAACAAATTGCGAATACCATTACCAAGTGTATATCCTACGTCACGACAGTTATTGTGACTTTTGAAACATAAAAGTGGGTCTCTTGGTCTTTCGACTGGCAGTGATAAACATCATTTTGCAGTTGGATTTCGGGCTAGCAAATTTGGAAATGCTTAGCCAATGCATCTCAGTTTTTGTTTGTTGTAATTTTAGCATACATTGCAAGGACTTTTAATATTTGCCACCTTGCAACACACTGTGAATACCCCTGATAGTTTAAGTGATCAAATAATATTACAAGAAAATCAACATTTTTATATAAATGAGCGAATAAAACAAATAAAAATAGTAACAAATAAAGCATGTGTATACCACCCAAAAGTATCCAAATCAAAATGGTTCACTCCGAAAGGTTCTTTGTGAAAGACAAAACTTCTCTGGTTATATGCATGTTAAGAACTGTTCATTAGATGGACTTTCCGACACTCACCAAAATCATGGATGTCATGAGGAGCATATTGAAGGAAAACAGGCGGTGCCAGTATAAAGATATGAAATGATTGTCAACTGAGTGAGATTACGATTCAGTAAATTTATAATGGGAAATCATTTCCTGAATGATAAAAATTTTGATCCCTAATAATTTAAAACTGGAACACAAATCTAGTTTTACGCATATCTTCGCCGGTTGATTGCACAATTTTTGAGGGAAAATGTTAAAGACGTCCGGACAGTTTATGGTAAAAAGCAGGAATGGAAACAGACCTTAGGCTCTATCTAGACCCTATCTTAGGCTTTTCATGTATCCTCATCATTTCATAAAAAAATCCTAGATTGCATTCATTTCATTGGTAGAAACTTAATTTTAATAAAATTATATGATTACTATATCTTACACTATAATTAGTTATGAGTGCAAGGTGTTGGGGGAAAGAGTACTAGCTACAGAGGCTTTCGACATGTTTTTAATTCAATTCCACAAGCAAATTTTATAAAGTAAAAGTATTGTAACACAATATGGGTCAATCGAATATCAAATCAAGAGCAAAAATAGGCCCATGTACTGATTCAAACAAGAACAAAAATTTATTTATTTACCACTAGCAGATACTTTGCAAATGTTCATTGCCAGCCGAACCTGAAGTACCTACTACTCAAATGCATCCCCATCTATAAATTATATTCTGGTAGTGCTCATCTAGCGATGCAAAATTATCCTGGTTGTGAAATTAAAATATAAGCAAAGCAAAACGTTTCAGTTTAAAGCCAGCA